>OY856411.1:935844856-937044856 GCA_963693085.1 Alisma plantago-aquatica
AATAACATATTACCTCATATAATACAATAGTAACACCACTATTCCCTCAATAGGGTTAGGGTTTACTATTCACATTACATTAGGGTTTCTCATGTACCATTACCTAATTTAGGGTTAGGGTTTCCCATCTCACATTAATTAGGATTTCATATTTATCAAATCAACCTTAATATGTTTCTCCACACCTCTAGTACCATCCATTAACATCTCGAGTATTCAATCATGATTATTACTCTTAACATTTAGCATTAAATGGTTATCAATACAAGGTATGAGTTCATTGCTCATCCTTATCATGGTATGATTACATCGTACTCATTAGTTTGGCTTAACCCCATTCTCAAGGTATATTATCCTATACTTATCAAAGTATATCAAACTCATTTCATTTCATTATAACAATTTACATAACACACTTCATGTGTTTCATGTCCAAGTATATCAGATTTGAGGTGCATCAAGGTATTTCAACCTTGGAATGCTAAAAGTGATATCTATCATATCTTGATATATCACTTTCCTCATCACTTTCATCTTACTTGAGTTATCAACTTATCTTGGATTATGGTATTTCCCCATCTTAATACTCTCATCCACTAACCTATGACTTTTACCATGAAGTGCATACGTCATGCACAATAATGGTCCAACTATCTTCAATGATATGGACTCATCTCAGGTTAAGGCATTGCTTGCTATAAGGTTACCTATAATCAATCACTTTAGGTATTTCCCTTATCAATGTATTAGTCACCATTCCATTATTAGGATTAGGGTCTCCCATACCATCACCCTTTATTAGGGTTTAGGGTTTCACATACTATCATACTTCATTAGGGTTAGGATTTCACATACCATCTCCCTTCATTAGGGTTAGGATTTCACATACCATCTCCCTTCGTTAGGGTTAGGATTGCATACAGCATCACCATTCATTAGGCTTTCACATCACATTGCCCATAATTAGGGTTTACTATTCATCCTAACTAGGGTTTCTCATGGAATCACCCTCAATTAGGGTTTCTCATAGAATCACCCTCAATTAGGGCTTCTCATGGAATCACCCTCAATTATGGTTTCTCATGGAATCATCCTCAATTAGGGTTTCTCATGGAATCACCCTCAATTAGGGTTTCTCATGGAATCACCCTCAATTAGGGTTTCTCAATTCATATCAATTGGAGATACTCATCCCATTACCCAAATTAGGATTATAATTTATTATAATATTGTCCAGGATTAAGGTTTCATATAGCATTACATAGCATCACTCTGGATTTGAGTTCTACATCATATCAATACATCAGGGTTTTACATCACATTACCCTAGTTTAGGGTTTCATGCACTTTACCCTAAAATTAGGTTTCTTATTCAACTATCCATAATTAGGATTTACTATTCATCCCAATTAGGGTTTCACTCTCCATTCCCATAATTGGGGTTTTACATTATGTTACCCTGAATTAGGGTTAGGGTTCATTAACCTTCTGGATTAGGGGTTTCATGATCTATTTACTAAGGATCATAACCTAATCACCACATCATTAATACTCATGTATGAATTCCTTTCTATCATTTTTTCAACTTGATTAGGTTTACATCAACCCTTCAATCAAGTACATACATCTAAGATTGACATAGTGTACTGAGTTTTTGCTTACTTAAGCTTCAAGGATTAACTCATCTAAGGATTATAAATTCCTTAGTATTTTAAAGGTACAACCCTAGTGATTATATTTGAGATAGATCAGTAACAACCATATGGTCATTTGATCTTTCATCAACTTGGGTTTCCAACTGATTTAATCATATAGAATCATTCAAAATGATCTTGATCATTGATGCTCCAAACGGTTTGAAAACGTTTGAATCCAAATGGTTTTGAGACCGTTTGACCCCAAACGGTTTGAAGACCGTTTGGACTAAAACGGTCTCAAGATCGTTTGAGCCAAACTGCCCTTGAAACTGAAAGTTCAAAAGAGGTACTTCTTCAACTAAATTGATTAGGGTTTTGCATCAACAATTCCTTCATCAATTGAATCATTGAGGTACATCAATGTATGATCCTTGGATATTCAACCCTCAATTGCAACCATTAAACATCCAAACGGTTTTGGTTTGACTTTGTCCAAACGGTTTGAAACTATTTAAGGGTCCAAAAGGTTTTGACCTAAATGTCTAAACGGTTTGAAACTGTTTAAGGTTCCAATCAGCTTTGAACTTACTTGACCAAACGATCAATACAACCCAAACGGTCAACTCAAGATGTCCAAATGGTTTGAAAATATTTAAGGCTCCAAACAATCAACTATCCCATTCGGTCAACCAAGCCCAAATGGTTTTGGACCCATCCTCCAAACGGTTTGTCAAAACCGATTGGGCCAAAATTCATGAAACTGTTTGCAATTATATTATGTTGAGACGTGTGCTTAGGATGATTTCATCATCATCAAGCTTCAACCCCTCGAAATCTACTACCATTTCCATGGTAGTTTCGTCAATTAATCAAGGGAATTACAAGAAGAACAATTGAACATAATGGATTGAGAAATTGAGTTCAATAACAATGAATAAGGGTTCAAGTTATATAACCCACCTTCAATTGAGCTCCAAAGCTCCAAGATTCACATCAAAAATGGTGATGAAGCTTTCTCAACTATCCCAAGCTCATCCTCAAGCTTTTGAGTGAAAAGAAATGGCTAGGATTGAAGATTGCATCGAGAAAAGAAGAAATCCATCATTTATTTTTTATTTCCACCATGAAATCATAGTTGAAAGTGATCAAGAAGCTTACCTACATGTTGGAACTCGTCCTCCTATTGCTCCTTATCCCACCTTGGTCTTTTTGTAAGCAAAGAGTGAAAGTGGATTCGAAATTCCCCTTTCAAGCTATGGATAAATGAGGTTATATGCATTTTTATTAAAATTCATTTTAAGAGAGAGAAAGTAGAAGATAACTCCTTCATTTCCTTGCCAATTTCCCCCTCCTCTTCCTTGGATACGAGGCTATATTCCTTTCCTCTTATTACTCTCAATTATCCACGAAATAAAAAAAGCATATTAAGCACCTTAACCCTTATAATAATAATACCCTAAAGTTAGTGGATAATTCTTTTTCTTTTAATAATGTGAGTGAGTTATCCACTTCCTTTAGATATTTTCATGCCTTTGCACGGCACATGGTCGTCCATTCTTTTACAAAATCATCCCTCACCTTTTGGTTGAAGGGATATTTAATTAATATATTTATTTTTGCATTAAATTGAAGTAAAGTTCCAATTATGCTTAAATCTTGATTATTTTAATATCAAGATTCTCTCTCCTCCAAAGTGATTCAAATGAGGCGCCCCTCTCATTTTCTTTTCTATACATGATTCCAAGAAACATGAGGGGCCGTCTAGAAGTGGTGGTTTGCATATTGAACCCTAGGTCTTGGGTAATTTGCACATTACACCAAAACTAGGTTTTAATGCACAAACATTGTTTTATCATCTCTTTCTTGGTACTCAGGCTACCGCAAGCCATATCTATGCATCATATTTATTCTCATGATGCTTCAACAAATGAGGAACATCTTATCATGTAACATTTGTAATTTAACCCCTCAACTTGGGTAATTTGCACTTTATTTCAACACAAGAAAAACATTATTTCAACATTACTCGAAAAGGACTAAAATTGAAACATAAGTTCCTCTTGACCCTTAATTACTTTCCACAAGATAAAATCAAGGATCTAATCAACTTGCTTTAAAAAAATAACTTCCAGGGTTAGGGCATAACCCAGGTTAGGGATATTACACATCTAAAACCCTAAAATCCGATCTTCAACATAAGAAAAAACTAACCCCAAATCCTAGCTCGGCTATCACCAAGCAAGTTGTGAAACCAAAGCCAAGAAAGGGAGAAAACTAAATGTAAGGTACACTATGCTTGTTTCAGAAAATCTTCATTATCAAACAAGAAACAAAACCACATTGTGACAAGTTTGTGCTCCTTCTCTACAACCAAGGTCACAATGATTAGCTCCAAGGAAGAGAGAGAAAAAGAAAGAGTGTAAAAAGATCACTTGCATGAAAAAAAGTGGTATAAATACCCAAGGGTAGGAGAGATATGAGGGAGGTTAGGAGTCCAACCAAACATGCCACTTGTCACTCCAACACTTGGCTAGGCAAGCACCCATCACATGCATGCAACTAAGATCATGAATACCAAGGTAGACCAGAGACCTCATTTGGTCCAAAGGACCATCGGTCGAAGAGAACACAACCCACAAGGTTCATCGGTCGAAGAGAAACAAGGAGGGGTCATCGATCACATAGAAAACATCCTTGGGTTTCTTGGCTCTTCGATCACCAAGGCCACTTGGTTCACTCAAAACATCACTGATTAAAGGCACCAAGGTCGAAGACACAACAAGGTGGGTTGCTGAAAACCAAATCAAAGGGTCCACACTCAAGTAAAGTTAGCTATCTACAAAAGGCACCAAAGCAAATCCTAAACACCCAAGGTACAACAAGGCACCCTAAGTATGATTTTATCTCTCATGATGCTAAAAAATAGGAGGGACATCCAACATGTGACAAATTGCAAGATAAACCCTCAACTTGGGTAAATTGGAACTTGGTCCAAAACAACCACACATATAGAATAACTAGCTCCAACATCATGAAAATTTAACCAAACTGAAAGCATAAGTGTGTCACATGTTATTAAGGCACATTATATGATTACATTAAGGTTTTAAGCATCTTATTATGCAAATCAAGCAAGATAAAACTTAAATCCAAGTCAGGATTCTTACAAATAAGTCCATGGAGGTTGAACTTACACATATTGTAGTATCTATTTACCCTCCAGTAGGTTCATTTGTAGGACAACTTAAAACAACCTCAAGCTTCAAGCGGAACAAACAATGAGTGTAACTGCAAATTTTAGTTTTGGTCTACCAAAACAACCATTTCCCTTACCAACAATAGGCTAATTTACCAGGGAGGAGTGGTTCAAGTGGTTTGACATGGTTTCCCCTCATGAAGGGACCTGTGTTCGAAACCCAGCGATCGCCTCTAAAATGATATTGTCACAGAACTGTTCATACCCCAATACCAATCACACTGCCTATATAGTGGTAAAAGGATTGAAGCGCCTATCTATGAGTGGCCCAAAAGGATCTCACACACTGGCATATTCAGTAATAAATAATAACTCATAAAGCAAGTAATTTAAAGACTAACCTCCCCAAAATATGATTTTTGCAAATATATCCTTATCATCAAAGTTTGTCAAGTTTGGAAGAGATCTAGTCAATCCTTTGTAAAGATCCATCTAATTTTCCTAAAATTAGGTAAATCAAAATGCAATCAATGCAAATAGATTGGTACGCTTTGAAAAGAACATATATTGAACAATTGAAAACATTTATAGAAAAATGTAGTACTTGGTAGGATTTATATACAAAATATAGTCAACAAGCAATTTTCAAACCAACATTTATCTGAAAAAATTATTATTTTGAATAACTCAATTTTATTACAAGCTTCCCATTATGTTGATATAAAGAAGCATGCTTATATATTATATGTGGTTCCATTGATCCAACGAGACGGGGGAGGTCACCAAACTCTGAGTGGTAAAGGGAATGAAGAACCCATCTCTTAGTGGCCCAAGAAGATCTCACACACTTACATATACAATAAGAAATAATAACTCATAAAATAAGAGATTTATAGAACTAATGAACCCAAATAGGAGATTGCAAATTTGTCCTTGTCATCAGATTTTGTCAAGAGCGGAAGTGATCTAGTCAATTCTTCATAATGATCCTTATGGTTTGCCTAAAATTAGTAAAATCGAGACACAATCAATGCAAATATATCAGCATGATTTGAAAAGAACAAATATTGAACAATTAAAAACATTTATAGAAAAATATAGTACTTGGCAAGAATTATATTCAAAATGTACTCAACAAGTGATTTTCAAACCAACATTTATCTGACAAGATTTTTTATTTTGAACAATTGATTTTTATTATAAGTTCACATTATGCTGATATTGAGAAGCATGCTTATATATTTTATGTAGTTCCATCACCCCAATGAGATGGAGGAGGTCACTAATATCCTTCTCTCCATATGTGGTAGGAGGTCAATTGACATTTACAAGTACGAGATCATTCAACACGTACAAGTTCCACCCTCCAAATGAGGAGGTTGCTTGTACTCAATATCAACAAGTATTACTGGTAGTCATAATGGGTAATACCATTTATGTTTTCAAGTTTTTTTGCAAGCTATAATATAGAAAATTGGAAAACTAATTAGTTGGGAACAATAGCTCAAACTAATACATAGCCAAGATTTTCAATAGGTCGATACAAGTATCATTCCATACCACTAATCTGTTCAAGGAGGAATTATTTGTAAAAGCATACATTTCACTGAAGATTAGAGTATAGATTCCAAGAATAAATAGGTCAGAGTGTCAAGTAGATCTTAGATCAATCAAGATGGGGATCAAGGGTCAAGATCATGATATACACAAAAATCATGTACCAATTATTACAAGATTTGGGTTTTTCATTCCTATTCAACCTTGGGATTAGGTCATTCACTTTTAATCAACAATTTCAAGATGTTTAACATTTATTCAAGTGTCAATTATGTTTTTGAGTGTGACTGACCTACCTAGGTATTTTAGGAACACATCATGTAACCCTAATAATCATGATCAACATTCAAGAGTGGATTATCCAACAAGATTAGATCTAGATTTTTTAGTTAGTTAAGTCATGATTTTAGAGTCTTAATATACTCATCAAAGTCAAATAGAGTTGTGATGTATATGTGTATTGACACGCGTATAACGTGTGTGTAATACGCAAGTGTACGTGTCGAAGTAATATGGGATTATGAGTCCCGAGTTATCGAACACGGGGAGTTGTGAGGTTAAAGACTATTACTAATTAGGATTCATCAGCTAAGCCGAAAACAAGAGTTGATTGATAAAGAAAATAAAAATAAAAGAAAATAAGACAATTGATTAAATGGTTGGTTTAATCAATTAAAAATGGAATCCTTAGGATTGCAGTTTCACCACAGGTTCTCGTTGTACTAATTCCTACATAATTATCCTAATTCGTCTCCTATTTCGGGTAGTGGCCTGTAGTCAGAATTGCCCACTGTCGTGGTACAATTCACTACCTATGTCTAGGTCGGTTCCACCGTCGTAGTAACCTATACCCTAAACTAGGTGCATTAGAATCGACCTATGGGTGTCCACCATTAACCTTACATCACCTTGTTCAAGGGATTTGTTAATTAATGTAAATTTCATCTCTTTTCAACCGTTAATTCTTCTTTCAAAGTAATTAAAGGCATTAGATTATCATTATGGTGATCAAGCATAACAATATAATGGAGAAAACGAAATCATACCACGGATTTAAGAAACAAATTATGATAAACTATGTAAAAAGTAGCATACAACGATTACCCAGGCTACTCCCGGGTCCTAAGGAATTACAATTTTTAGCCGAAAATGGACGACATGGTATCACAGTAAGTCGAAAAGATGTAAAACATGAATTTCGAGATATAGTAAATTGGAGAAAGGGTTAAAGAGTGGATCTGGAGAAGATGGAGAGAATTTGCCGTCGTTTCCGCCGCCAAAACGCCTCCGAGGTCTTCCGTGTAGGGTTACTCTACTTTTCTCTCTCCGTTCGGCTGTCGTATCATCCCTCCGTGATTAATCTCTCAATTGCGGTTCTAATGGTGCCTTTTATAGCCGTCGTACATGTTTAGGTCAAGAGGAAACCTAAAAATACAATTTTTAATACAAACATGTGTTAGATTTAACACATTAAAATTTCATCCGTAACGTCTGAGTCGATGGTATCCACTTCTTCACAGTAAAACGTCCTTTTCCTTTTCAATCTCGAGCAAAAAATATTTGTACTCTGATGCCATGTCGCTACCATCGAGTTGCAAGTCGATGGTATCGACTTTGCTCCAGTAAATAATAATTATCTGCAATTAAATAATCAATGAATAAAATCAAATAATTATTATAATAATTAAAACATGTAAACTGCATGTAAAATACATGTAAAAATATAAGAAATGATGCACAAGTGATTTTTACTAATTTGGTAAAATATGTATTAAAAAGATATTCAATTAAGCACAAATGACACAGAAAATAACCAAATTAGATATCAAAATACTGACAATTTGTGCATACATCACACCCATAAGCTTGAATATTGCTCGTCCTCGAGCAACACTACTCTTGGATTTGTTTTAAAAACTCAGCAAAAAGACATGTACCTATGAATTATTTTTCCTAACCACCCTCCACCAGTCGGTCCCAAACCGGTCTTTGCCAACCACTGAACAAGTAACTACTCTAAAGCGATCAATAATGTTCATAATAGATGTCCACAATAAGATTAATGAAAAACACTATCAATATGAAGCAGTTAATATCATGGCCAGTAGGACACATGCTTGATGCACCATGTGATCTCCCTATCTACATTGCTCTGATCTACCTAAATAAACTACTTGGAAGTAGATCCCCAAATAAAATTGGATGAGGGGATTAATTATGACGGTGTCCTTCCATACAGAGCAATGGGTGGAAAAAAATGGGTGGCTATGAAAATAGGATTCACAAGAATAATCCAAATCATTTATGCAAAAAGTAAAAATATGATGCACCTGTATGATGGGTAAAATGTGAATGCATGACTTCTAATGACTATTTTTTTTGCGGAATGATGCATGCAATGAATGTTTCATCCTAATGATGAGTATAAGTGGAAAGGTACTTACAAAAAAAAGATCCATAATTCCCTTATTTATTGCTTAGAGAGAATATGACATTGAAATAAAAATCCTTTTCCTCCTTTTCTCCTTTTTCTTTTTCAATAACTCTTTTTTTTTCTTACCCTATTTTTAGCAAGATGAACAGTTCATGCTTGGGTTTTTTTTTTGCTTTTTTTTATTTGGAGGAGTAAGGAGATACAACGTTTTTTTACACTCTTTCATGACAGAAGATGGTAGAAGATAACAAATATGTAACACCTTATAAAATATGCAATGCAAATATAACTATATGAAATTTTTTTATGAAAACTACAAATGCTCAAAAGAGATTATATGATTTTTTTTCTTTTTCTAATGCATAATAAAATGAGCTAACTATATGCTTCCTATCATGCCATGTAATGCATACAAGAGGAAAATAACTTGGATTAAACTTGATCTTCCTATGGTGGTGAATGAAGATGAATGGAAGGTGGATGAGATCACATGACTAAGAGAAAATGACTTTCCCAACCATGATATGTCCCTCTTCTATCAACTTGTGTAACAGGGTAACCTTAGAGTTTATTTCTAGAATTCACATTAAAGATCACGTTACTATTTGGTTGGTTTGGACTCAAACATCATCGTCATAACACAAGCCATAGGGTTAAGTTAGGTTTTTCATTCAATCAGTATGTCTTCAAGCTGACTAATCCAAACAATTCCTCCAGTTATGTACTCTTAAACATAGAAAATTTAGCTTAAAGTGCAAAGCATAAAAGCACATTCAGTTTTCAACAATTATCAGAATTGATACCACATCATCAAGAAACGACTAATCCTAACCATAATTTTATATTTTTTTCCACAAGTACACTAGATAGAAGTGGACCCTAAAAAAAATTTCAAACAACAAAAGAAAAACATGTAGAGATATGATAAAAAGTAAAGATGCAAGATAAAGATAGAAGTGTCATTCCATTCCTCCCCCTAAGCTTGAATATGACATTGTCCTCAATGTCAAAAGCAAAGGAAGATACATGGAATGACTGTACCAGTATGGACGGTGAACTCTAGGGTCAAATATGAGTAGTTGCGATCCACATGATAGTCTGCCCTCCAATATGCACTCAAGCTCAGTGAAGTGTCTATGCTTGCTCAGCTTGTGAGATGTCACTAATGAAAACTCAGTACTACCGACAGTGAAGTCGGTGGTACCGACTCAATGCGTCCCTGCACACTGAATGCACATATCAAGGCACCTTTTTTACTTGCATCAAAACTAGATATCACAATCTACAAATAGGAATGTAAAAATAGAATTGAAAGTTTAACAAAATAAACCTAATTGGTGGGTTGCCTCCCACAAGCTTCCTTGTTTAACGTCCTAGGATGGACACATGTCAATCAACAATAATCAGGTGGTCGTGGAGGAGGGTAAAGCTCTCTCCACCTCTTCCTTCTAAACTTTTGGTTCCTTGCAACAATGAGAAAAAATAAATAATAGTTAGAAGACCAACATGTATGGTTGACATTCCATTTTAACAGTAAATTATCATTGCAATGAATATGAACATGAACACGACTCATAGTCAAATATTGATGTGGGAGCACATGTAGAAACAGATAGCCATGAGGTGAAAGGTATAATGATGATTGCTCCTTAATTTCTATGACCATCCCCAATGGATCACTCCTATCTACACATAATGGAAGGGTTATATCAAAGGTGAATTTGTATGCCTCCTCCTCTTCTAATAATTCAATTCCTCTCATTCATTCATATCCTCACAAAAACTTTCAAAATTATCATCTGGATATATATCCCATATAGGATCCTCAATAAGGAAATGAAGAGATGGGTCTTGTGGTGAAGGAATTATATGATGGTTAATGGGAAATTCCTCCACCTTTTCACTCTCAATATCCTCTTCCTCACTCTCTTCCTCCTCTCTAAGATCACTATCAAATAAAGCACCTTCTGTATCCTCCTCTCCTTCACTCATATCCCAAACACATGTATCAAAATTGTCTTCCACCTTATTTGCATCATTTTCATCATCTTCCTCATCAGATCCCCAATCATATTCAAGATCAATCCTAGGAGTCTAGGGTGTGGGTGTGGGTGTGGGCTCAATGGAAGGACATGATAGAGGTGATTCTAAAAATTCTTCCAATATGTTATCCTCACTCTCTAATTCCTTATCCTCAATCTCAACTTCTTCCATTTTCTCTATTCTACCCCATCCTCCATTAGAAATAGGACCTTTGCGATTTAAAACATATTGAACCAAAATCCTTATATGCTCATGATGAATTTCCTTTGAGATTTCCTCATGATGTAATGAAGGTGGACTCAGACATTTATAACCTACATGTGCAATTCCACACTCAAAACAAATAGGGGCCATGCGCTTTTTTTATTTTTATTTTAATGAAAGAAGACTAACTACAAAGAAATATTTAGATGAATATGTACAATTCCTAAACTAACAGTAAAGTTTTATGTAATGAAAAATGGGAAGAAAAAAAAACTAAAAAAATAAATAAATACAATGGCCTAGAGTGGTCGATCCTAACTTTTTATAGTGTTAACCATGTCAACTCCCCGGCAACGGCGCCAAAAACTTGACACGCGTATAACGTGTGTGTAATACGCAAGTGTACGTGTTGAAGTAATATGGGATTATGAGTCCCGAGTTATCGAACACGGGGAGTTGTGAGGTTAAAGACTATTACTAATTAGGATTGACCAGCTAAGCCGAAAACAAGAGTTGATTGATAAAGAAAATAAAAATAAAAGAAAATAAGACAATCGATTAAATGGTTGGTTTAATCAATTAAAAATGGAATCCTTAGGATTGCAGTTTCACCACAGGTTCTCTTTGTACTAATTCCTACATAATTATCCTAATTCGTCTCCTATTCCGAGTAGTGGCCTGTAGTCAGAATTTCCCACTGTCGTGGTACAATTCACTACCTATGTCTAGGTCGGTTCCACCGTCGTATTAACATATACCCTAAAATAGGTGCATTAGAATCGACCTCTGGGTGTCCACCATTAACCTTACATCACCTTGTTCAAGGGATTTGTTAATTAATGTAAATTTCGTCTCTTTTCAACCGTTAATTCTTCTTTCAAAGTAATTAAAGGCATTAGATTATCATTATGGTGATCAAGCATAACAATATAATGGAGAAAACGAAATCATACCACGGATTTAAGAAACAAATTATGATAAACTATGTAAAAAGTAGCATACAACGATTACCCGGGCTACTCCCGGGTCCTAAGGAATTAAAATTTTTAGCCGAAAATGGACGTCATGGTATCACAGTAAGTCGAAAAGATGTAAAACATGAATTTTGAGATATAGTAAATTGGAGAAAGGGTTAAAGAGTGGATCTGGAGAAGATGGAGAGAATTTGCTGTCGTTTCCGCCGCCAAAACGCCTCCGAGGTCTTCCGTGTAGGGTTACTCTACTTTTCTCTCTCCGTTCGGCTGCCGTATCGTCCCCCCGTGATTAATCTCTCAATTGCGGTTCTAATGGTGCCTTTTATAGCCGTCGTACATGTTTAGGTCAAGAGGAAACCTAAAAATACAATTTTTAATACAAACATGTGTTAGATTTAACACATTAAAATTTCGTCCGCAACGTCTGAGTCGATGGTATCGACTTCTTCACAGTAAAACGTCCTTTTCCTTTTCAATCTCGAGCAAAAAATATTTGTACTCTGATGCCATGTCGCTACCATCGAGTTGCAAGTCGATGGTATCGACTTTGCTCCAGTAAATAATAATTATCTGCAATTAAATAATCAATGAATAAAATCAAATAATTATTATAATAATTAAAACATGTAAACTGCATGTAAAATACATGTAAAAATATAAGAAATGATGCACAAGTGATTTTTACTAATTTGGTAAAATATGTATTAAAAAGATATTCAATTAAGCACAAATGACACAGAAAATAACCAAATTAGATATCAAAATACTGACAATTTGTGCATACATCATGTATCAAGTCACATTAGAGTTTTGGCAAGATTAGGGTTTTATAATATCAATAGAATCCTCTAAACAAGGTATTTGAGAGATATAAATTCAATTCATCGAATACCATTGTGACAGAGTAATAGTATGGTCCCATAATTTAAGTACATATTTTGCTAAGCATGTGGATATTTTTCTAGCATTTTTTGGTCATTCGAGCTATTTTCAAAGCATTTTACAAGATGGGGAAATCAGATAATTACTAGAGGAATAAAACCAAAATAAATTAAAGAAAAGGCTAGCTTGGCTTCACAGATCAGGGGAGGGATCTTAATCAGTAGATCCTCCTGCCTGACCCACCAGCCATGTTTGGCTCAAGAACCTCATATGAGGGGTTGAAAGGGAAAAAATGCTCAAGGCAAGGTAATAGAGGGTGTGACTAATATAGGGCATATCCGTTAGAAAGCCCTAATGATTGCTCGAGCAACCAACCACTCCCTCACGCCATTGAATCATGGAGGATAGGACCTAGGGTATAAGAAAGATGATGATATCCAATGCTTTTGTGAGGCCACAAGAAGTCCACTAGACTTCACAGAGGAACTACAGATATGGTGAGCCACAATGTGGCTTTGACGATGAACAAAAACTAAATAATGGCCGAACCAATTGTAGGTTTAAGGAGTAAAACAAGAATGAGGAGTATAATGCACTTACTATGGTTATGTGGGTCTCAAAGGATCGGGATTGATTCAAGGCCTCTAGTGGAGCCCTTCACTGGTCTGAGCTCCTCACATCGTTTCCTGGTGCACTTCGATGGCGGTGGCCATGTGGATTCAGGGAAGCTTTGTGTGTGGAGCCTTTGAGGCCATCACACCATCATACGACATGTGGGAAATATTTTCTTGAGTCTAGTGATGGTATGTGCATTTATAATTAAGAGGAGGGGTTCAACAGTGAGGGCTGGACACCCTATTATAGGCGGGAAGAGATGGAGTTGGGTGCCGAGCACAAAGGCTTAAGGAAAGAAATTGAGGTCTTAGCATGGATGAAGGATTAACTACAGATCTATTAGTACCCTTAAATATGTGTCTCGAATTCTAGGGTTTCCAAGAGATCCCTCTCCTTCGAGCCAAGGTAGCCTCCCTTTTGGGAATTTTCAAAATCCTAATAGTCAGTAAGATTTGTGGGGATCATTAAGTAGAGGGGAAGATTTCAAATCCAACACAACTTGTTTGGTGATGAAAGGGTCAAAGAGGAGGGAGAACGGTAGGTTTGAAAATAGGAGTTACTGTGTTTATTCTCCTCCACATCAGCCGGGAGGAGGATATGATCCCTTTCTTGTGCTTACCATGATTCGGGTTGGTGGTCCGGGTAGGGGGTCTAATCAGGCTAGAAAAAGTAGAGTAAACATGTTATTTGGAGGTATTTTCTTGACAAATTTGTATCTCTTAATTGGAACACTAAAAATTATGAGATTTTAGACACTGCTTGGTAAAAGTCTTCTAAAGTTATAGAAACTTTTGAGGTCCATATGATAAATTTTAGTCTAGGAATAAAATTTGTTGAGTCACAAAATGATTCAAGCTAGTTCATGATGCATAAGGTGCACATTGGGTATCATAATTGTATTTTGTGTGTCGAAATTATTCAATGATTATGAGAGTGATTACGTGAGTTCAATTGAGCAATACTTGATAATGGAGGAGCCTAATTGTAATTTGGTCATTAAATGTGAAAAAATACACTTCATTACAATTAGCATCAACTAAAATTGTTCCAACTATGGCCCTACCAAGTGCATCATGCATGAACACTAGGTTCTAGAAGTGAATACATCCATATTTATTCCTAAAGGGGAGACAATGGGTTAAAACATGGAGGAAGAAGCTGCAATTGCAAAGGAAGATCATAATGAGAATAAGAACGTTAGCACCATAGTAAAGTTTAAGCACAACACATGAATGGACACTGACCCGTCCGGGCTTACATACCAACTATCCACAACCAAACTCATGGTATAATCCATACTTAGGAGGAGGGTACATATTTCGGGCACTAGTCTACATGGTTCCACCATTAACAATCAAACTGCTAGCTACACCTGTGGTGGTTGTCCACCAGAAAGCCCCTGTCGTAGAACATGCCATTGTAGATCCTCTCTTACTCTAAATTCTAAACAAGATCAATCTTGTAATAGGTAATACAGACAGAGGAAAAACCTTTAGTGACTTCTGTCATTTTCTAGAAGCAAAGCTTTCAAACAACTTCAATATGCCCAAGTTCAATGAGTACTCTAGAAAGGTAAAACCATTGACTCATGTCAAGATATACTACACTAACATGGAAAAAGTGTAGGACAATGGCAAGGTACTAATCTAATGCTTTGCACGCACCCTTATAGGTCCCTCTTTATCATGATATGACAAATAAGACATGGAAACCATCACCACCTAGTCCAAGATAGATGAAAGGGTCATGGACCAATATTCTTCGAATCTAGACCAAGTCCCTACCAATAAAGACCTAGAAGCACTTTTCGACAATCATGGACCTATTATCCCTATAGAATTATAATACCTTCCCATAATTAATACAAGTAGGATTCTAGATCTAAAATTTCATCAAAAGAAGGTCTACCAGAACATAGGCTTCACTTTTCAACCACAGAGCACCTCAATGATGACCAACCAATAGTCAAAATGGACCAAGGCTAAGGAAGAAAAATCAACAATGGTAGTTGTACTAATTCTAGCCAAAACTAGAAAGCAATAGTAGGAAACCATTCTGATATCATTGATTTAGGAGCTAGTAGCTCAAGCAACTAGTACCAAGGTTCCTTAACATCACCATGCTTAGGAAGCTTCACCCCACTATCAACATCAATACAAGCCTATATAGTATGCGTGGAATCCACACTAATATTGTGGGTACATACCAAAATCGTTCTATACATCTTGTAGGAGGAGACAACCCCCACAAAAAGTGACCCTACACCTGATTTAGAGCTAGCAACCTCAGCTCCAAGGACAGAACAGACTACTAAACCAAAAAGAAAGTTCACTCCATTAAGAGACACCTTTATCACCATATTTCTAAATATCAAGCATCTAAGAAAGTTTCCCACCGCCAGGGAACCTCTGAACCCCTTTACCAAGAGATACAACACCAACACCTTCTAAAAATTTGAACGGGCCAAGGGAGACTAGAAAGATTCCTAAGTTGCACTCAAGCATGCCCTACAAGAACTGATCAAATCCCGGGAGATCAACACATTTGCATCAGAGGAGATACCCTCATCTTTCAATGGTGTGTTTTTTTACCATTTCCAGAAGACCCAATGTTGGGGCATGTCGTTCCTTTAGATCAAGGCATCAAGAATTGGTCCCAAACCACACAAATCATTGCTTCCTTCGAAGATAAGAATCTAGCAATTTGAGTAACCACCAGGAACACCACCAACATACCTAGAGGTTGTTAAGGTAAAAAAGGATATACAATGTGGATTCCTAATGTACTAGTACCAACAAAGGCTCAACTTTCAACAATTCTGTGTCCCCTACTGGCAGAAGTGTCTACAATATCCAAGTCAAACACACTAGAGAATGTAAAGTACACAATCTAGATGGAAGCACCTTCCACCCTTACAAGGGAAAAGAGAAGGTAACAACATATGTAGGGTTCCCTAATGGAACACCAGAGGAGGAGATGAGCAAGGCCTCTATCCAAACAACTAACACTTGAAAAGTACCTCCAACTCCTAAGCTTCATATAGAAACCAATATGGAAAGTATTGCAAGTGTTAAATTTTTAAAAGAACCTAAAGGGGAAGTATCATTAGAATAAGTGATGTAAAGATCCCCCATAGACCTCAAAGTATTTGTGAAGACACTTGAAGGGGCTTACATCTTCAAAGACTTCAAATTGGTAGTTCTTGCAACAACCATTAGGTAATCATGACACAACATCTCATCTCAATTCTAAAGATGAAATATCCACTGGAGGAAGTCAAAATAAGTCCCTTCTAATCACGACAATCTACTAGGGCCTAAAAATCCTTTTATGTTTTGTCAACAATGGCACCTGCCTCAAAATGTGTCTCGTCAAGATGTTCAACATATTTCGAAGGGATCTTTCTGGTCTACAACAAACAATAAAGAAAGTAGCCTATTTTGACATAGTAATCAAGGATTCCCTGAGAAGATCATGATTGACTTAGAAATTGGATGACCAACATTTGTAGTACTATTCGTGGTTATGGAGTTGAGTCCTAATTTTAACCTTCTATTAGGAAGGTCATGGATTCACTAGAATTCGGAGGTCCGCACGTCACTACATCAATAACTAATGTATTGACCACATCCTTGTTCTCCATGACAAACTTTTAAATTATTCATAAACCACAAACCCCAAAAAGTTTCCGACCGACCTAAATCACATGTTCAAAATGGAGAAGATCTAGAGTAGTCAGACTCTTAAATTTATAGCCTGACACTCAGACCCCTGCAACTATTATATGGGGTCTGATGTAGCAATCGGGGTCAAACTATAGGGATAAGGGTTGTTAGTGCTAAGAACGTAGAGTCTTATCTCAGTTACACCAACCAAGAAAGTAAGTCAAGTTGGTGTTCTATATCAGTTACACCAAACAAGAAATTAAGTCAAGTTAATGTTCCTTATAGAACAATGTTAAAAGAAACAGTAAAGAAAAAGTTACGAAAGAAAAACAAAAGAACAAAACAAGCAAGTGTATGATAACAACTGTGGATGGGAACTTGGACTGGGTTTCACCTACTAAGATCTCTCACCAACATGCAATACTCACATCCCTTTGTATGACCACAACAAGGTTACAAACAATCATCATATATGTATATTCCATCCTCTCTCGGCCTTAGGATATATCTAGATTATAAGGTTCTCTCTCTCTCAAGATGGCAAACAAACAATCACAAAGATAACCGTATGATCATTAGCTTTAGCATTCCAACATTCTCATGCATTCATGTAACTGCATAACACTTAGATTGAATTCACACTACTCTTTTGAGGCATTAACAACCAAACATCGCAAGATGGTAGCTAATCATGCAAGAGAAGAAATACGAACAAGTGTATGGAGATTACCATTTCCAAGAGCATATATTTCAAACGAATGTAAATATATACATGTTGCGAGAGCCTTAGTGGCTACTCCCAATCCAAGATATGAGTTTAGCCACTCATCTTAGAGACTAGAATGACAATTTTATATATGAATAAGAACATAGAGTATTGTTGTAGGAAAGGATTAGAAGAATGATGTGAAGTGGGATGATCCAAGTAAGGGGAGTAGGTGATACACTAACTACAACCAGGTGATGGATACAACCAATGGTAAGACACTTCCTCCTAGACTATATGAGGTGTTGGTGACAAAATACTCTTTTTCCTCCTTCCGTAAAAGAAGAAGGGTTGAAACAAGATGGGATGTGGAGGCGGAGGTGAGGAACAAACTTCATCAAACTCTCATGCTTCTTCTTTGTCAACCGATGGAAGTGGTAGTAGGTGGTGGCAAGCTCCTTCTCTAACAGCATCTCTGTGTCCTTGATGTAGTGTGACCCTATAGACATAGTTGGGGGGTCCTCTATATATAGATTGTAGAATGAGGTTAATTACTTGCACCTTGAGCATCCCATGTATCATCCTCAAGCCACATGCTTAATAGCTTTGAGTAATAGTTCTGTTAGGGAAGCCATCGGCTAGCAGCATCGACTGGTCATGAAGACAGGCCACTGATAGATGGACCTACTGGATCATTAGTTGGAGAGGTTTGTCTAACCATCACCTGATGCATCTACTTGACCATCGACTAATGATGTAGACATGTCAAAAGTTGATCAACCTGCCGGGCCACTGCTTGATGGATCCACACGGCCATCAGTTGATGGATGTACATATGCAATGGTTGATCAACCTTCCAGGCCACTGCTTGATAGGCATGTGGTATGCCCACTGGCGGATGAAAGGTAGATATAACTGATCAAGTCACAAAAACGATGGATATGCAAACTTGTCCATGGGACCATCAATTAAGATCTAATGGTTGTGCTTTTATTCTCCATGTACCGACCATTGCTTGTGGAAACTGATGGGGGTTTTGTTCTTTGATTACATCTGCATGAAAATGTTCCTGTTACCTACAAGTGGGGTAGAGTAAGAGAAAAACTATTTGCAAGGTAGGAGGTAAGTGAATATACATTTGCATAATAGGATAGAAATAGGGATAAAAATAAGGCATATAGTATCCACAAAAATGGATGTTATCAACTCGGTTTTTTTGGTATGTATGCCTAGAGAGCCAATCATATGATGATTGTAATGGGGAATTACATACTTGGTTTGATAATTATAAAGGTAACTTTATCTATTATATTTGTCTCAATGATGTGATGATGACATAAACATGGTAGATGTCTAAAGAATGATGTTCCTTTATGACATATGTCTTCAGGTTGAGGACCTGAATAATGATATAATATGTATGATAAGAGTACATACTATGTCCCTAGTCAATATTATTGTGGAAGAAAAATAAACAACAATAATGCATAAAACTAGAATATTTGCTTGTTGATTACAGAATATCAATATTCGTGATATTTGATATCAAACCAAACACATAGGTACATGTTAGAGAATAGTATACCAGACAGACCCACCTTGAGAGTGATACATAGAGACCATGGAATGGTAGTCATAATCAACTCTGATAGTGACACTAGTGATTGTGGCTCTTGGACCTGAAGTCACACTCATCAGATGTCGTTGAATGTATTTTGACATCATACAACATGACCTTGAATAACTGTTTCCATATCAGTGATGCTCAGGTACAATGTGACACATGGAGATTGAGTGTGTGATGTTGATGGGATTTGTCCCTCTTACAAAAGATTAATATCCAAACCACTTGATAAGCGAGGTTGAGAAACGTATGTTGATACTCATGTGAATCAATATGTGATATGTGAGATCACATGCATCTCATACAGTATGCTCTAGTTAAAGGAACATAGATTGAATGTTGCAGAGGATGATGATTTCATGCCTTGAGTCCAATCTAGATATCATAGACAAAGGAACTATATGATAACTATAAAACTAATCATGGATTGTAGATTGAAGTTGTTCTCCAACTTTTCAATTACTTGGGTACTAATGGTGTGTTTCTAGATACCTCCAACTACTTGTAATGTCATAAATTGGTTATGAAATTCACTACCAATGTAACCTGGGACCTATAAGGTGACACACAAAGGCTGAACCTAGAAAAGGAGCTTACTCATGAATATGGTTTAACTTGATAAATAAATTTTTTAGGTATTAAATTTAAACAACATTGACTGAAAATTGACTGAACTAGAATTTGAATTGACTAGTTCAGAAGTGAACCACCCAACTCAACATATGAAACTCCCAGTTCAGAAGTGAAGTGATTCATTCAAATGTGAAGTGACCATTTTACGTGTGAAATGTCTGGTTGAGCGATCAATATGACTGGATCAAGAATTGATGTTGACGTCATGTTGTGCATTAATCTTCACATTGAAAGCCAATATGTTTGCAAATAGGAAATAAAGTGAACCGACCTATTCAAGTGTTGTATCAACCAATTCAGATGTGAAGCGATCAATTTAGAACTGAATCAAATGGTCCAAAAATGAATCGACTGGTTAAAAAATGAACTAACTAGTTCAGAAATAAACTGAATGGTTCTTGATTTGCAACAACCAGAATTTCATGAAAATCTATGTCATTGACTCCTAGTTGACCTGGAAGCCCTGACCCTAGCCTTCCTATGAATAGAGGTGTAGTCTAGGCTTTAGAAGGCACAACAAGAAGCTCTGACAATTGTTGTCCACTCACAATTGTGGTAACATGAGATCCCAAGAAAGTCTTACCCGTAAAAGGGAGAGACAACAAGGGAGACTAAGCCAACACTAGCACGTTGACATTCAAAAAGACAACTCCTTGCCATTGTCTCTAGTAGAGGAACATGGAGTTATTAGTGGTCCATGTGGACTATATAGAAGCGTGGAGGTCGTCAGTGCCACACTAGGAGGATAACAACAACTGCCGTATGTGGTACTGCACTAAGAGCTCGTGTGTATCTTTTGAACAGTGCACATCACTATGAAAGAATAGTCACTGGACTTGCTCTAGGACCATGTATATCTCTTTATACCCTTCTTTACTAGATATATTATTGTTGATGTAATCTCTCTAGAAAGGAATATGGGCAAAATTTTTGTTTCCATTGCTTCCTATTCCCCAAAAGGTTGGCCTATTAAAGAGTTAGTTTCGTGTTGGAAAACTATTGGAGCCTCAAGATAATGATTGTTCTCCTTACATCTAAGGCCAAAAGTTATACTTTGACCTTTCCAATTTAACGTGCATTTTTATATACATCCATTTACTTAAGTAGATTTTACACATATTTACGAGGTGTGGGAGATTTTTACTCCCTTATATGGATCTTTTCTAGGAACGCTTGATGAGGCTGGTATTTTTGTGGTGAAGACAAGTATCTCCATCCATGTACTTCAATTGTAGGCCACCCCATGTATATATGCAATAGTCGATGTGGGTACCTTCACATTTAGGGTTGAATTTTCCCCTGGAGTTAGTATACTGGATGACACATTGTTTGCCTTTCTAGAGATTTTGGGGTTGAACATTCTTACTGAATGCCCTTGCTGTCATGTATTGATAATGTTGTGCATTATGTAGGGCTCATGTTCATCATTCTTCAAATGTGTTGAGGCAATATATTTGATCTTGAAGCCACACTGCCTTGGAAATGTCTACTTTTGCTAGTATGCAAATATTTGAAACTTGATTGGAAACACCACCTCCATTTTGTATACAAGCAAATACGGTGTAGATCCTAGGAAAGTCTTAATAGAAATTTGGTATGCCCAAAGGGCCACTGGGAGGTGATCATACCAGTCGACATGGGAGACGATTATCTTTTTTAGAATTTTTATCAGGTTTTAGTTGGCAGCTTGTATGGATCCATTCATCTACAGTCGGTAAGGTGATGTATGGGGGTGTTTGATCCCCAAAGAGCTTAGATAATATTTGACATATATGGCAATGAAGAATTTACTGATGTAGAGATGATCTCATGTGATATCTTGTATCAGCTTATGATCTTGGTTTTGAAGAACTTGATAATTTGTTGAGCCATATGCACTAGTGATGGACACTACTTCTACCCACTTTTTGAAGTAGTCTATGTCATTAGTATGAAGTAGTTCTCATTCTACACTTTAGGATTGATCTTCCCTATAATTTTCAATCCCCAAGTTAAGAACAGACAAGGCATGCTCATGTCATAATGCTAATCAACTAGTGCATGGATTTAGTAACCATGGATCTAGCATACTTGACATTTGCTGACATACTGGAAATACTCAGTCACCATGGTCTTTTAGTAGTACCCCAGAAGCTTTATTTTCTTGTCTAGCATGTCTCCTCTCATATGTGTATAAAATAAACCTCTGTGAACTTCTTTCATTAGAGATTCTACTTCTATCTTATTCACATAATGATGGAGAGTCTGATTATAGGATTGACAATAAAAATATTATGTCCCTAGGACGTATTGCATGGCATATTATTGGAATGTTTGTTTCTCTCTTTGGGAGAGGTTGTCAGTGATGGTTGACTCTTTAGGTATGATTTGATGTCAAAAACCAAGAAATTGGTTTGTAATTAGGAATGTTGTCAATGATGCTGTTGTAGGAAAGTTGAGAGATTGTATGTGCTTTGAAAGAGAAGGTTTGATCCCCTTGCATGTCGATCTAGGAAGTGAAAATTTTGAGGGCAACATCAAATACATTGTGTTCTATCTTTATAAATTAAATAATTTGTGCTAAAAATCTCAATACAGATATCACTTGATATGGGGTGAGATTTTGATGATGAGGTTTCTATTTGCTTTGGTCCTAAGATATCACAATAAGGAAGTCACTATAGACCTGTAGGTGATCTACGTCTGACTATCTAGCTAGCTGGTGTCTCAGGACACATGCCTCATACTTGGCCACATTGTTAGTGGCGTTGAACTCTGACCATTTTTCTAATGGAAGTTGTTGTTCATGCCATTTATGAAGGATTACTCCTACAATGTCCCCTTCAGTTGACTCATTTGAAGAATATTTTCCATAAATCAGGTTTTAGAAGGATAACCATGTCAGGCGGGTTGATCATCCCTATGTCTTCATTCAAAAATTCATACTCATGTGTCGCTTCTTCTGGGAGTCTGGAATTTGGTTGTAGATTGGCCAACACTTGTTCATTGACTACCTTTATTGGTAAGTAGGTGATGACAAACTCTTACAACATTCTCTACCACTTGGCACATCGCACTGTGAGGGTAGGGTGATCACATATATAAATATTAGAGAGGTCCATGCTTAGCAGTCAGCTGTAATGGATACTTCATCAAATAATGGCATAGTTTCCTTATTGCATGTATCAAGGTAGGATAGTACTTCTCAACTATAGGATAAAGGACCTCATTATCATTAAATTTCTTAGACAAGTAGTAGATAGCATACTCTCCATGTTGTGTATTAGCTCAGAACTCCTCCTATTCATGTTTCACAAACTAATAATTGAAGGATGAGAGGTTACCCTAGTTCCACTGGCTCTACACTGGTAGATCAGTGAGGCAGTCTTTATGCTTTTGGAGCACTTCTTCACATTGTTTACTCCATCTAGAGTTGGAGTTCTTCTTGAGTAGCTTGGAAATAGGCACACATATAGGTGTAGGCTTGGCAATGAAGTAGTTTATGTATTAAAGGCGAGTGAGTAGCCATGATATCTCCTTCTATGTTGCAGGGGATGGCATTTCCCATGTATCATGATCCTTCCTAGGGTAAAATTAAATTTCTATGTGATTGAAAATGTACCTAAGTAGGTTACATGATGTAACCTGAAAGGTTCACTTGTCTGGATCAGATGTAGAGAGAATTGTTGTAGTTGTTGAAATAGCTTTTCAAGATTGGTGATGTGGTTTGTGGACATTTAGATTCGTATATCATCTCATCAACATAGACCTATACCTCATTGTGCATATTGTCATGGAATAGAGCAACCACTGCTCTTTAATATGTAGCTTCGACATTCTTGAGACCAAATGGTATGACCCACTAGCAGAATGTTCCCGATTTTGTGTCGAAGGTTATCTCATATTTGTCTTCCATGGCCATCTTGATCTGGATGTAATCAATGAACCCGTCCATGAAGTTTAGGATCACATAGTTAGTTGTGTTATCTTTGAGTATATATATGTGCATAAGTCAAAACTTAACCTTAGGGGATCCCTTTTTGAGATTGTAATAGTCCACACACATTTGTAAATTTCCATCCTTCTTTGGTACATGTATAATGTTGGTAAGTCACATAGGATAGTTGACTAGCTCTAAGAAACAAGCGTTATTCTACTTTTTAACTTCTTTCTTGATCTTGTGGCTAAACTCAAGCCATAGCTTCCTAGCATGTTACTTGATAGGGTGAACATCAGGGATGATAGGAACTATGTGAATCCTAATTGTTGCATCCAACCCAAGAATGTCAAAGTAGATCCTATAAAACATGTTGATTTAGTGGTGTAGAATCTCTATCGATTGGTCTTTCATTTGTTGAGGTAGGCACATATCTATTTTGACTTTGTGTTGGCACGGGCTAGATCTGAGATTCATCATCTCTATCTCATCTTCAATATGGAAAGGTTGATTCTCCTTTATAATATACTATGTTACATGACATATTTAAACATGGCATCTTTGTCACTATAGAATTTTCTACTTCAACAAAATATTCAGCAAAGTCCTAAAGATCCATCTCATCCTCCACCAATTTTAGGGTTTCTGAATTTTGTAACTGATAACATCCAATTTTGTGGATAATATATGCCTTATTTTTATCCCTATTTCTCTGTTGTTATGCAAATTTATATTCACTCCCCTCCTACCATGCACATACTTTCTCTACCCACTTGAAGGTAACCAGAACATTTTTATGCAGCTATAATCAAAGAACAGAACCCTCATCAGTTTCTACAACCAATGGCTGATGCAGGGAGAACAACAACACGACCATCAGATCTTAACTGATGGTCCCATGGACAAGTCTGCATCTCCATCATTTGATGTTAGATGGTTATGTGCTCCCATTGGTTATCGCTACCTTTCGTCTGTCAGTGGGTAGACCGCAAGCCTATCAAGTGGTGGCCAGGAAGGATGATCAACTAGTGGATATGTACATCCATCTCCCATTGGTTATCGCTACCTTTCGCCCATTGGTGGGCATACCATAGGCCTATCAAGTGGTGGCCAAGAAGGATGATCAACTGGTGGATATGTACATACATCAACCGATGGCCATGTAAATACATCAAGTGATGGCCTAGTAGGTTGATCAACCGTTGGCCTATCCGCATTATCACTCGATGGTCAAGCAGATGCATCAGGAGATGGTCACATAGACCACGCCAATCGATGGATCATCTACTGACCCTATTGATGGTACAACAAGTGCACCTACCGATGGTCTGTCTTCATGATCACCCGATGACTTCTAGCCAATGGAGGCCCTGGCATAACTGTTAGGCAAAGTTGTTAATCATGTGGCCCGAGGATGATACCAGGGATGCTTAGGGCTTAAGTAAAGAACCTCATGCTAGAATCTATATATAGATGACCCCCAACTATGCCTAGAGAGTCTCTCTATGTCAAGGACACATAGACACTATTAGAGAAGGAGCTCACCACTGCCTATCGTCACTGCCATCAGTTGATAGAGAAGAAGGACTAGAGGCTGACGGAGTTTGTTCCTCACCTCCACATCTCTTCATGTTCCAATCGTTCTTCTTTGATAGAAGGAGAAAGTAGAGCAGGTCATCACTATCACCTCATCTAGTTTGGGAGGAAGCGTGTTACCATCAGTTGTGGCCATGAACTGGCTGTAGTCGGTGCATTTCCTACTCCCGTTATTTGGATCATCCTGCTTCACCTCATTCTTCTAATCCTTCCCTATGGTAACACTCTATGTTCTTGTTCATCAGTCAATCCATAATGCTACTCACTAACATGAGTGGATAAACTCATGGCTTGGGTTGGAAGTATCCTTACAGATCTCCCAACATGTATATATTTACATCCATTTGAATATATATTCTCTTTTCAACGGTTATCTACATATGCTTACTCATAATGCTTCACTTGCATGATTAGCTACCACCTTGTGATGTTTGATTGTCAGTATCTCAAAAGAGTAGTGCTAATTCCATATAAGTGTTATGGATTTGCATGAATGCATCTGAATGTTGGAATACTAAAGCTAATGATCATATGGTTATCTTTGTGATTGTTTTTTTGCCTTCTCAGAAGAGAGATAACCTTATAATCTAGATCTATCCTAAGCTCAAGAGAGGAGAGAATAGACATATATGATGATTTTTTGTAACCAATCTATGGTCTATAAAGGGATGTGAGTATCGCATGTTGGTGACAGATCTTATCAGGTGAAACCCAATCCAAGTTCCCATCCACAGTTGTTATATACGCTTGCCTGTTTTGTTCTTTTGTTTTTCTTTATTAACTTTTCATGGTTTCTTTTAACATCACTCTATAAGGAACACCAACTTGACTTACTTTCTTGGTTGGTGTAATTGAGATAATCAATACATTCTTAGCACTCACCAACATTGTCCCTGTGGTTTGACCCCATTTACTAAATCAGACCCGATATAATCGTTGTGGGGGCCTGAGTGTCAGGTTATAAATTTAAGAGTCTGACTACACTAGATCTGCTCCACTTTTGATGTGTTATTTAGGCCGGTCAACTTTTTGGAATTGTTGCTAGCGACAAATCAAAATGATACTATTAAGAACATGAGTCTACTCACCATACACCCGTGCCTCAAGTCTAGCGATAGACTTGACCACACAAAATCTTAATCCACCATCTCATAGATACCTTGAATATTTCATTAAATACATCTAGATTCTAACTTGACTGTGAAAACTATTTTAGGTATCTCGAGAAGAAGTAGATTATCATAGAAACTATCTACCTTGTTGTCATCATGCCAACTCACAGAGGAGGTAGTTGAGACAGGGCTAACATGAATGCAAGGGTCGTTATACCTCCACATGACCATGAACCTAAATGGGAGGATTACAACCCTAAACAACCAATAGGTGACATCCCCCCTGGTGCAATGCATCCTCCACCACCAAGTGAAGAGGAGCGTGAGGAATGAGGACACGATGAAGGTCGCCGCCAGAGAGCAAGGAGGAATGGAAGGAACAATGATAACAATAACAACAATGAAGAGGATGAGGAAGATGAAGAAGAAGGTGGAATATCGATTCCTTAGGGATTTGTCCATTATAAGAGCTAAAAAATCTAGATGCCCCTTCATTATCCTGGGTTTGATGCTATGAATTTTGACCTGAAACCTGCAATCATCTCCATGATCCAAAACAAAACTTTTAGGGGTAACTCAAAAGATGAGAATCCTTATCATTATCGTGATGCCTTTAGAAACATATGTGATACTATTACGATGAAGAGGGTGCCACAGGAAGTTATATATTGCAAGGGATTCATATTCTATTTATAGGACTAAGATCTGTATTGGGATCTTATCCTATATCATAGATCCATTAATGGACGGAGGCCCCTAGCCGACGCTTTTGTCACAAAGTTATACCCCATTGAGAAAACCATCAGAAACATGCACAAGATCACTGGATTCTTACAAAAACCTAGAGAGAATCTTTATGAAGGATGGGAATGATTCCAAGAATATCAGAGGGATTATTTTTATCAAAGTTATGATAAGGGTTTTCTTGTGAAAAAACTCTATAATGGATTAACATCTGCAGAATGAACTTTGTTGAATATCACCACCGAAAGTGATTTCCTTGGTAAGAAATCAAGGAAGACTATGATGATAATTGATAACATGGAAGCAATGCAATCATCATGGATTATGAGAGAAGTGATAGGGGCTCAGAAAAGAGGGCTAACTATGAAGGACCACATTTTGAGGCCAAGACTCAAGAAAATATAACTTCCCCAATCCAAAAGATTGCCCTGGATGTTAAACAGTTGAAGAAAACTGGAGGAAAGGGGAAGGCCAAGACCGAGCAAGTTATGAAATGTGTCACCTATAGTTAAGGAGGACATGGTGTAGATAATTGTATCTACACTCAATAGGAGGATTATAACGAAAACAAAGAAGATGAAGAAACTAACAATGTCTCCTATGTAAATTTTAAGAGACCAAATCACCCCAGTCTCAACTATGGAAACAAAGATGCTCCAGAAAACTCCCACTAACTAGATGGTTCATCTAAAATGTTTCTAGGATTTCGGAGAGGGGGAGCACAGAGAACTTTCACCAAAACCACTAGATACTAGAAAAATGGAGGTAACCACCAGGGCCAAGGGCAAGGATAGTCACAAAACAAGAACACATACTGGAAAAACCAAGATCAGGGCCAACGTAAAAGTGACAACCAGCCTGACATGTGGCTCAACTTTTTGATTTTGTGAAAAGCCAAGTTTTAGTTAAAGACTAGATGACTCAAAGTACTATCACCAACTCAGGTACCTGAGCACAATGTAGACCCAAATGTTCGATATGCATAAGCATCATTAGACAAATTTGACCAACAACTAACACAACTATCTAAACTAATAAAGAGGATGCCCTTTGGGATTTGTAAAGCCCCCGCCACTTTTCAAAGGTGTATGAGGTTATTTTCTCTAATTACGTTGAAAAGATAATGGAAATATTCATAGATGACTTTAGTGTGTATGGTAATTCCTTTGATGATTGTTTGTTAAATCTAACTAAAGTTTTATAGAGATGCCAACAAGTCAACCTCGTGCTTAATTGGGAAAAGTGCCATTTTATGGTGCAAAAATGGGTTGTTCTAGGCCATGTTATTTCAAGCAAAGGAATTGAAGTGGATAAACATAAAGTGGAAGCCATTAAAAAGATGTCAACTCCAACCAATGTGAAAGAAATTCACAGCTTTTTAGGCCATGCATGTTTCTATAGAAGATTTATAAAGGACTTCTCAAAGACTGCAAATATGTTATGCTCCCTTCTAGTAAAAGATGTTGAGTTTGTGTTTATTGATGATTGTCAAATTGCTTTTCAAAAGTTGAAAGACGCCCTAGTTTTAGCTCCCATCATCCAACCACCAGATTGGAGTGCTCATTTTCAAGTCATGTGTGATGCGAGTGACAATGCTATATAGAAGTCTTGGGACAAAGAAGAGACAACAAACTCCATGCCATATACTATGTTGGTAAGACCCTTGATGATGCACAAATCAACTATGTTTCTACTGAGAAGGAGATGCTTTCCATACTCTATGCCTTTGATAAATTCAGACAATATCTAGTGGGTTCCAAGGTCATAGTATATACATATCATACTGCGATAAGGTACCTTATGAGCAAGAAACACACCAAACCTTGCCTTATCTGATGGATATTTCTATTACAGAAGTTTGACTTGGAAATCAAGGATAAGAAAGGGACCGAGAACAATGTAGGTGACCAACTCTCACGTCTTTCTACTAGTGTTGAAGACAAGGTTCCAATTGACGAAGAATTGCCTATAGAGAAGCTCTATGTGGTAAATTCTCTTGATATGCCATGGTTCGTTGATTTTGTAAATTATCCCACCACTGGATGTCTTCCACCTGATTTCACATACCAGCTGAAGAAGAAGTTCCTTCATGATGTCAAATTCTATTATTGGGATGATCATCTATTGTTTAAGCAATTAATAGATGGACTTATTAGGAGATGCATTCCCAATGAAGAGATTTCTAGTGTGATTTCTAATTTTCATTCTTTCTCTACGAAAGAGACTTTGGAGCGAACAAGACTGCAATCAAGATTTTTCAATCAGGTTTCTATTGGCCAAGTCTATTTTGTGATGTGCATGCATTATTCAAGGCTTGTGACAATTGCCAAAGAGATAGGCAAATATCATAGAGGAATGAAATGCCATTGAACTCAATCCTAGAAATAGAAGTCTTCGACATGTGGGGCATAGATTATATGGGCCCTTTTCCATCCTCATGCAGCTACAAGTTCATCCTAGTAGCTTGTGATTATGTATCCAAATGGGTGGAGGCAATCCCTACTCAAGCACCAGATGCAACATCAATGATAAAACTATTCCAGAAGACTATTTTTCCCAAGTTTGGAGTTCCAAGAGCAATAATATCTGATGGTGGTAGCCATTTCAATGAGAAATTTTAACAACCTGCATAGCAAGTATGTAGTAAAGCATAAGGTGTTCACACCTTACCATATTCAAACATCAGGCCAAGTGGAGATATCAGATAGGCAATTAAAAGCTATCCTATAAAAGAATGTCTCTAGCTCAAGGAAATATTGGGCATTGAAGCTAGACAATTCACTATAAGCGTGCATGATAGCTTTTAATCTCCAATTGGGACTACTCCTCTCAAGCTTGTCTATGGAAAATCATGTCACTTAACCCTAGAATTAAAGCACAAAGCATTGTGGGTGATCAAATTCCTTAACTATGACCTAAAGAAAGTAGGAGAGAAAAGATTGCTGCAAATCCAAGAGCTCGAAGAACTCATAATGGACGCATATGAGAATTCTAAGATCTATAAAGAAAAGATGAAGAGATGGCATGACAAAAGAATCAAGGTCAAAAATTTCAAAGAAGGAGGCCAAGTTCTATTGTTCAACTCCAAACTCAAGTTCTTTCCAGGAAAATTGAGGTCTAAGTGGTCTGGACCGTTCTTAGTCTTGAAAGTTTTTCTATACGGGATAGTGGAGCTACAAGGGAAGAAATCAACATTCAAAGTTAATGGACAAAGGTGCAAGTTGTACACCAAAGGAGAGGAGATTGACAAGGGAGCCTCTTACTCCTATCAAGATCATTGATCACCTAGCTAAAGAGTCTTATCCATACTTTAAATAGAGGAATGTGTGGGAGTTGAACCCACACTAGGATAGATTTCATTTATTAGTACCGGTCAAGAACATTTTTCAATTTCCCAAATAAATGTGTCATGGATGAATGCAATAATGTAGGCCCTCATAGATATGTATCATCATCTCTATAGGTACAAACCAAGGAAGACAAATTTTTGTAGAAATCTAGAAAGACATGTTGTGTCCTAATTGTTACTCAATGTGTTGTCAACCACAGAGGTATCGATTATGAAGATTCTGGAAGATACACGACATGTATTATTTCTCACATGTCATGTATGATCGCAGACAAGCTCTCTGGAATCAAGCACGGTGCATTTTTCATCAAACACGGTGTGTCTAATAGACCTCTCAAAACCTTTAAGTTTTTCTGGAAAATCACATGGTGTGTCCTTAATTGATACATCATGTAGATATCAGGTAAAAGAGTGCACATATTCCAACAGGATCATCACACATCGTGTCTTTATTTGCACATGACGTGTCGTTATCAGGTTGAAGATCATTGATATATATCTGGAAAAATCACATAGCATGTTTTCAATTACACACGGTGTGTCTTTTGTTCATTCAAATGAAGCTATCTTTTTGGAAAATAACATGTCATGTTTTTATTTGCACACATTGTGTCAGTAGCAGTGAAGGCAACTCAAACCTTTACTTATGGATTCTCACACGACATGTTCTAATTTTTACATGTTGTGTGTCTTGCAGTAAAATCTTGTTCAAAAACAAGTAGGCAACCTCTGTACACGCACACATGGTGTCCTTTCAAAAAATATGTCATGTCCAATGACAAGAAAGGGGTTTTTTAACCCTAATTCCAAGTTGTTACTCTCACACTCACTCTCAAGTAGCTGTGTGAAGTAGCCATGTGTGATTCAGCGACTGTGTGCACTGCCACAACCTCTGAATCAAGTTTCTTCGTCGTCGTGCTCCCCAAAAAAGCTCCATAAGCCGTGCCGCTACGAAGTCGCCATCAACAACCAGCCACCACAGCCATCGCGCCAACGCTCCAGTAATAAGTTCCACGATACCTTGCCCTCTTATTGCTCATTCCAAGTTGTTGTGTGTAGAAGCACCAATAGAAGGTGTTGTCGAGTCGTCAACCACAAAAGGAGCCACCCATTGCCATCGCCTTCACCCAACCATCTTCACCCCATCATCTGCAACCATCCTATCAAGAAATGCTCATGAGAAATGCCTCCATCATTGTACTCTCCTTCTTCTCTATCTACCCTCGATGACACATTGGAAGCAACCAAGTAGCCACTGTGTGAAGACACTATCATCTTAAATCTCTAGCGATGCAAATCCCCAAGTACACGTTGTGTTTTAGCAAAGACACGTTGTGTAATACTCCTTGTTCACAAGCCCCTTCTGCCAAGATACATGTCGTGTCCACTTTTAGACAGGTCGTGTTCCAGGTCATTTCAGCAACATTCTCAGCAACAATGGTGCCCTTAAAGAAAACCTCCAACTGAAAGCATGACGTGGCCTCTTCCTCCACCTCCAACTACATCACCTCAACCCATTTCAGGGTGAAGAAAAAGGAAGACCCCACCTATTAGTTCCTCATCTCACGTAGGGTCCTCCATACCCATTTCGCCTACGAAGATATTATCAAAGATCTGGAATTTAAGAATGACATCAAGGACAAACTCAAAGACATTGGCCTTGAGTTCATATGCTTTTTGGTATTGAAAACTCACTCGCGCCTTGACTACAAATTCCTTACTACTCTTAAGGCCGAAGAGGACCCAAAGCACAGGCTCAAGCCCTATGCCTTCATCCATTTTTGTTTATTGGGCCAGAGTTACAGAATCCCCTTCCAAGATTTCTATGAACTTTTAGAGTGCAAATACGGTGGTGATATATCCTCCCCTCCCGCCTTTGAAAGTGAAATTTTCTAGAACAAAATAATAGATGAAGAGTGACACAACACTGCTAAGGCTAAAGCTTTTGCCATCCACAACCCAATTTTCTATTACCTTCATCGCCTGCTTAGCACATGTGTCTTCACCAAAAAAGAAACACAAGGCACATGCATGAGATAGGATTTATTCTTCTTATGGGTTATGGTCTATGATTTCCAAATCAATGTAGGTTACTTCATCCTCACCAGGTTCTTAGACCTCAAGAAAATCAAGAAGAGTGAATCTAGGGACATCATGTATAGAGGTTTAATTACCCTTCTAGCCACCAAGCTTGAAGTGGACCTAATGAGCCTAGAAGCTGCACAAGGTAGGAACCTGGTTGACATTTAGTACATGATTTCTGTAGGGATGATTTGTAGAATCCCCAACAATGACGCCAAGCACAAACAATATTTTGACAATGATTAGTACATAGACCTGCCTAATTAGGAAAACACCACCTTGAGAAATAAAGACAATTGGAAGGTTGATCTTAGTGGCCAATACAATGAAGCCAATGCACCTAAAGATCAAAATACTCCAGTTGCTTAGCCACACTCATCATCATCTCCCTCCATCAGCACTCAGACATAGTACGTGGGCAATGCCTGATGTTAGGTATCTTCATGGCTATGTTCAGCAGTGGTTTTACCATCTAGAAAGTTGCCTCGATCTGATGGAGAAACAATGTTTTGTGATGCACGACATGGTCCAACACATCGATATGCGGCACATCTCTTAGATCCACTATCCAATGCTTCAGCCACACTACCATGCACCAACACCGCCACAATCTGAGCCTGCTCCACAACCCATGTTGGTCGACATTTTGGACGATGATGATCTTTTCAACCAATTTTTCCCTACTGATCAGGGGAGATCTGGTCCCTCCTACTGAAACCATCCATGATACGTACCGAATTGCATTTTATTTGAGTTCTTAGTAGTGAGGACACTAAATATTTTAATCTTAGGGGGTGAAACTGGCCGGTAATGTAGTTGTTTAGTCATTTTGTTGTTTTTCAATTTCTAGTTCTTTAGTTTTTATCTCTAGTTTCTATTTATATTTTTAGATTTTGCTTCTCTTGGTAAGTTTAGTATGATGTGAGGCTCATTTTGTGTAATGAGCTAGCTTGCTTCACAAGTTTGAACTATCTTATTCCTCCCTCATTAGAATTTTCAATTGAAATAATTGTAAGAGCATGCACGAATGAAATGAAAGCTTATGGTCACTTACACATGTTTAAATGTCAGATTTATGTTTGTGGCATGAAATTTCACCTTTTCAAATTGGATTGCCTAATACATGTAATTGGTAACACATTTTATGAATATGTGAATTTGCAATACTATTTAGAACACGGGATAATTTTGTCAAACTCTCAGTTATTTTACAACCACCCTTTTTAGTGAAAATTTTTCAAAACAAATGAATGGAATCCATGTTATGTTATAATTTGCTTAACTCTCTTAAAAATAAGTGAAGCCCTCCACCATTTCAATGTCACCTTAATTACCCAATAAAAGACGACTAAAACCACCCACATGTCATACAAACCTAGTATAAGTTTGATCTGGCCACAACAATTAGGTGATATGCCCTAAAAGAGGGTAAAATTCCCCAACCGACACTCCTTGTGTGCATAATCCTACATTAGCAGCTGAGTGTCAGAAACACCAATCCTATATCCCATCTTTTGGAAAGCAAGAAGAGAGAGCTAAAGTTTGTGAACATTAACTAAGATTCCATCATTTGCACCAGTAATAGCTGAACGTTTTGTTGCACGCTCACTGATAGTTTGAACTAGTCATCCAAGTTCCTTCTAGTGCTACCTAGTTGACCGCTTCGTTTAATGTGTTACCATCCTTGCTGAACTTAATTTTCTTTCATGGATGTTTGAGAAGAAACCAAGACTGTAAGTTCAAATCTGATAAGTACAGTTGGCTTGACCCCTTTTATATCCTCCATTTCATTTGATCTGTCATGATCTTTACATTTCCTTCATTTGTGTTGTATGCTCTTTTTTCTTGAGGACAAGACACAGTTCAATCTTAGGGGGATTTGATGTGCGCATTTCATATCTACTTTTTGCACACATCCGCACACAAATTCAATTCATTTTTCCTTCCATTTAGCCTCTAATTATACTTAACATTCCATCTTTTAGTTATTTTACTTGTTGCATGATGTTGATTGTAGACACACATTCAAAAAGCCAAATTGGAAGATAGCCCAACTCAAATCCCACCTTAATGTGACCTCCCCTCTATTTGCAGTTGATTCAGAGTTCATTTTTGAAGAAACACCATTGAACACATCGTGTCTTATTTAAGACACGATGTGTGACTTTCCAGAAGAGCTCACAGAACAAAGAACATGATGTGTCTTATTTAGTACACGGGCATGTAAGATGCCAGTAGCCTTAACAACCGAAGTACATAGAAGCTACACGTCGTGTCTTGTTTAAGACACATCCTATCATCATGAGCCAGGGGTCAACCCTGACTTTCTACCAATGTACACGAGTGTGTATTTAATCGAACACACCATGTACCATATGCCCAGATTGACTCCAGTGATAGCCACACGACGTGTCTCTTAGGAACACACCATGTGTTTCTTGCCAGTAGCAGTTGGTCGACAAGCTACACAAAGAGACACATCGTGTTTCCTCAAAGACGCGACATGTCGTTACTAGTTTTTGTAGAATTTAACAGCAACCGCCCCTAGTTTTAAAAGAGGAATGCAACCTTTGGGCAGTTATTACTCATCATTTGCAAGCATTTTGTGTCCAAGAGAAGTTCCAGAGAAGAGGAAGGTGATTTTGGGGTGTAAGAAGAGTTTTTTTTTTGGGAAAGAGCCTCCATTCTATTTCATTTCTTCTCCAAAGGTGCAACAGAGCTTTTCTCCTCACGTAAGCTTCTTGGGAGGGAGGATTATCCGATTTGGAGCATCTCTAAGGGTGGAATCTCATCCTCTAGCTGGAGATTTACTTCCCTTTGGCTACACTTTTGGTTCCTTTAGTTTTTCTTCTCTTAATCATGCAAAACTGTGAAAATTCTACAATGTGTTTGTGCATCTCCATTATGGACGAGTAGAACTCTTTTCTTGGGTATGGAGAGAAGCTCCCATGCCATTACTCATGTGAACAGGAAATTTATATCTTATGTTAGTTAATTTTCTTATCCATGGATGCCTACAGTGATTTATTGCTTGTATGTTTGGCATGCCACCTTTTATACATGTTTTATGATTTCTTGTACTGTTTGGGAGAATATATGAGGAAGTAGGGAATAGGATTCATGGGAATATGCTCTTGACCATGGGAATGGATAGAGTATGTTGATTGTTTTAGATTGTGTTTGAATCTAGCATAAACATGGGAGTTCTATGATATGAATAGAACCATCTCATTCCACTAGGAGGTGCATGATAATGATAATAACCTTGCAAAATTGACTACATGTTTCAATTTTTTTGTTATGTATGATGTGATGGTGTGTGAAATTCCATACCTAGGATTATCCAATTCTATTTTGAGCTAAACCAAGATCTTTATTGCTACTTGCTTTTTAGCTATTTGTAATCAACTCAACTTTAATTAATCGACCTCGATTAATGAAAGTTAACGATTCTACGCCTGACTAACCTAGCTCTCAGAGTTTGACACTTGACTACAATTGACGCCATACACTTGTAGGTGCCAAGCGAGTTGAGACTCTTCTTTTTAAACTCTAATAGTGAGCTCTGAACAATCCACACCAATATGGAAGTAGGTAGTATAAATTCTAGATTATCTAAGCCAGACAGAGGAAGATTGTAATGTTGAAGAAGGTGTAGTGAAATATGGATACAGAATAGGTAGCAGAAACAAAAATTTTATCTATCATATTCCCAATAAACCATTGGATCGTGTCAATAACTCAATATAGGAAGGATGGTTTCAAGGATATACCTGGTCCTAGAGAAATTCTAGCGACATCTCCTTGTCGTTGTAGATGTGCAATTGTCTTCTAGTTGCACTAGGACTCATCTGACTACTATGTCTCCTGATCTATACCATGAATTATAGGTTGACGTTGTCCTCCTAGTGGCAGACAACAGCCTCCATGCCTCTATGGAAGTCCACACGGACTGCCTAGAACTTATTTCGTCCTACTAGAATGGATAGTAAGGAGTTGCCCCTCCCGTTGGTGTACTAGTCACCAACTTGCTCTCCCACAATTTTTTCTCCCTTGTTATCCCTCCCATTAGTGAGTAGGACTTGATTGGGCTCTCTATTGGTCACCACAACCAGATAGGACAACAATTGATAGAAGTAATTGAGTTGTGTTCTGGGTAGCCCCCAAGACCCTTCTATTTATAGGAGGGGTTAGAGCATGGGTTCCCAATCTATGTGGGAGTGGAAGGGACCAGAAGATTTTAAATTTTCACAGCCTACAAGTGCTGAACCAATTGGATGGAAGCTGAGATGATCATCTGGCATTTGAGTCGATCATTTCTCATAGCAATACAGCGATTTCATAGTTTCTCAATCGCACATGAATTTGGCAATTTGTTTCCTATTAATGCTAAACATCAATTCCTTACATCAATATAATTGAGCAAACAAAATGATTAATATTTCTCTCAAATTCAAGAAATTCTCTAGAACCTTCCTCTGACACAACTGAGCTTATCGGTTCACTAGGTGAACCGGTCATCTCGCTCTACCCGATATGATCGGTTCACCCAGTGAGCCGATCAATTGGTGCCCGTTTCGTGTATAATTTCAGCCAATTCATTTCCAATCAACCTGACACTCCAAACGGCCGTCTCACTAGGTGAGCCAACATATTGGTAGTACAATCAGTTGATTTGTTACATTAATTGAATACTGACACACTTTAGTAATCAATTCAATCATCATTCAAGATTAAACTCCTTTTCTAGGTCAAGACCTATGTGAGACCCTATAGGTCCCATAATATGTTGGTAGTGAATGTCCATAACAATTTATAACATCACAAGCAATGAGCGGTGCCATGTCACACATCAATGTTACCCAAGTAAATGCAAAGTTGGAGAAAAAATTCAGCCAAAAATATGTGTATGGTGTTATAGTATTTGTATATTTTGTTTGTCAGTGATATCCAGATTGAACTTGTGGTATGGAGTAGTCATCCTCTTCAACATTCCATCTTGTTCCTTGAACCAGAGCATACTATTTGACATATATATAAGCTCAATATCACATATTGACTCACATGTGCATGGCCATGCATTTCTCAATCTCTATAATTAAGAGGCATCGGGTATCATATTCTTATAGGAGGGAAAAATCATATCTATATCACTCACAGTCGATCCCCATGTGTCACATTCACCCAATCATCACCTTTATAATAACCTTTATTTTAGGATTACATTTGATGATGTCAAATCATACTGAATGCATTTTGTGATGAGTGCAGGGACTTTAGGTCTAAGAACCACAATCACCACCATCACTATGAGAGTTGACCATGAACACATGGTAATGGCTTATATGTGTTAGTCTCATGGTGGGTCTCTTTGATACACTATTCTCTAACATGCATCTATGTGCTTGGTTTGATATTTCCATATCATGACTAATGAGATAAAATCATCAACTAACTCATACTCTGATTTTATGTGTCACTTTTGTCTATCAACCTTCCACAACAACAATCGATCAAGGACATAATGAGAATGTATATGCATACTCTTAACATTTGTATGATCTCATCATTCAAGTCATGTACTTAAAAAATATGTCATTGAGTAACATCATTCTCTAGATATTTATAATGTTACATCATTATCTAATAATTGAATTTAAAAATAAAATGGAAGCATGCCTTTATTTATTAATCAAATCATTTACATATTATATCATTACAATCATCATATGATTGGCTCTCTGGTCATACATACCAACCAAAGGAACAACAGAGACTTTAAAGTATGTTTCGTTAGAGTAAACGCCATAAGAAAAGGTAACACCTAAGCCTAAACCTTAGTTGAAACAACTCCCTAAGGGTTTAACGTATGAATTTCTTGATGATGAGGAAAGAAATTATGTCATTACAAATTCTACCTTGACAGAAGATCGGGAAGAGAAGTCAATAAATGAACTTAGACTGCATAGAAAAGTAATAGGATACTCTATTGAAGATATTAAGGGTCTAAGCCAACTCTTTGTATGCATAGGATAAAGTTAGAGGAACAAGCTAAGACATTAGTTCATCCACAATGGAAGCTGAACCAAATACTCAAGGAGGTGGTCAAAAAGGAAATCACACTATGTGATGTTGGAATTATATACCCTATCAGCGTTAGCAACTGGGTCACCCGATTCATTTTATACCCAAGAAAGGAGGGATGACAATTATTAAGGGGGAGAATGGAGATGAAGTGGCAACACGGACCGTAATAGGTTGGTGTATGTGTATTGAATATAGGAAATCGAACTTTGCCGTGAGGAAAGATCATTTTATCTTACCCTTTATGAATCAACATCTGGAAAGATTGGCACATCACTCATATTTTTGTTTTTTAGACGGGTACTCAAGATTTTATCAAGTACCAATTCACCCTAACTATCAGGAGAAGACTACCTTCACCTATATCTATGGAACTTATGCTTTTTAGAGAATGTTGATTGGTCTATGTAATGCACCTGCTACCTTCCAGAGGTCCATGATTTCGATGTTTTCAGATTTCTTAGAAGACATAATAGAAGTTTTCATTAATGATTTTTCTGTGTGTGGTGCCAATTTTGAGAAGTCCCTCAAAAATATATCTTCAGTCTTACAATGTTGTGAAGAGAAACATTTTGTTTTGAATTCAGAGAAGTGTCATTTCATGGTGCAAGATGACATGGTGCTACGACATAAAATTTCCAAGAAAGGTATAGAGGTTGACCTAAGTAAAATAGAAGTTGTATTCAAACTCCCACATCCAAAAATAGTAACGGGACTAAGAAGTTTCCTTGGTCATGTTGGGTACTATAGAAGATTTATTAAAGATTTCTCAAAAATTTCCAAGACCTTATCTAGCCTTCTGATGAAAGACGTCGAGTTTAATTTCATAGAAAAGTGACTTTAAGCCTTAAATAATCTAAAGAATACCTTAACAACAACCCCAATACTACAAGCACCAGATCGGGAGCTACACTTTGAAGTAATTTTTGATGCTAGTGATTACGCCATAGGTGTTGTTCTTGGTCAAAGGAAATATAAGAAACACCATGAGATATACTATGCTAGAAAAATGTTAGATGATGCCCAAATCAACTACACCACCACTGAAAAGGAAATGTTAGAAATAGTGTTTGCCTTTGATAAGTTCAAATCCTACTTAATAGGGTTAAAAGTTAAAGTGTATACAGATCATGGGGCTATATAATATTTAATGCAAAAGAAAGATATAAAGCCAAGACTGTTATGGTGGCCCCATCTCTTACTTGAGTTTGATCATGAAATTATTGATAAAAAAGGGTTAGAGAATGTAGTTTTCGACCACTTATCAAGGATAGTGACTACTGAATAAAACATGTTTCCAGGTAATGACAAATATGCCAATGAGGCACTGATGATGGACAAGTCCATTGAACCCAACCTTCCACGGTTTGCTAATATATTTAATTATTTAGTATGCCAATAGTTTCCTCTCAACATTACTTACAATCATAAGAAAAAGCTATTTTCGAATCTAAAGAACTACTATTGGGACGACCAACTTCTATTTAAGAGATGTGTTGATGGTCCGTAGAGGAGATGCATACCAGAAGAATAAGTGCCTCAAATTTTTTGAGAATGTCATTCTTCATCTTATGGGGGACATCTGGGAGGATAGAGGACATTAGCGAAAGTCCTCCAGTCAGGACTCTACTGGTCTACCTTATTCAAGGATTCTCAGACATATGTTAAGGCAAATGACGAATGCCAAAGAACATGAAACATATCTAAAATAAATGAAATTCCAATGTTCGACTGGATAGAGGTAGAACTTTTTGATGCATGGAAAATTGACTACATGGGCCATTCCCATCTTCAAAGGGAAATCAACATATTTTGGTTTCTGTAGACTTTGTTTCAAAATGGGTAGAAGTTGTTGCTCCCCAAACTTTTGACTCCAAGGTAGTGATCAAGTTGTTCGACAAAACCATCGTCAAGAGGTTCAAACTCCCACGTACCGTCATTAGTGACAGGAGTTCCCACTATGAGGAAAGTCAATTTGAAGCTTTGTTGAAGAAATATGGAGTGAAATACAAAGTAGCAGTGCTATATCACCCTCAGACGTCAGCACAAGTGGATGTTTTCAACTAATAGATAAAGCAAATCCTTGATAAAATAGTCAACAAAATGAGGAAAGACTGATCCACGAAGCTCGATGACGTGTTATGGGCCTACTGCACAACATACAAAACATCAATATAGACTACCCCTATAGGATGATCTATGGACAATCTTGCCACCTCCTAGTGGAATTAGAGCACAAGGCCTTTTGAGACATCAAATTTATGAACATGGACTTGAACCAAGTGGGAAGGAGACAATTTATACAATTTCTACATGGACTTGAAAAGGACTATGGTGTGGCATGTGGCCCACTTAAAGAGAAAAAATTTCTCTTAAGGAGACAAAGTCCTTTTGTTTGACTCCATTATCCAACTATTTCTGAGAAAATTAAGATAAAGATGGTCTGGCCCATTCACTGTGTCAAAGATATACCCATCAAGAATGATGGAGATCACTAGAGACAAGACAGGGACATTCAAGGTGAATGGGCATCGAGTTAAGAGATACTATGATGTGATGCTTTTGTAAGAAGGTCGGATTTCCAATTAGAGGAAACCCAACCAACAACAACTGAAGAACAAGAACCTTGAAGAGAAAAAAGGAGATTCAAGCTAAAGACTATAAATTAGCTCTTCTCAGGGGGCAACCCAAGGATTTCTTGCTTTCTTTAAATGTCCATGTTTTTCTCTTCTTTCAGTAGAGAATAAGTATTTTATAAGTTCTAGTATAAGTTTTAGTGTGTTCTGTTCTTAAGGTAATAGGCATTTTCTAATCCTATTTTAAATCCTATATTTAGTCATTCCTACCTTGGACAAAAATCTTTGTGTACATTGAATAAGTATAAGAAAAGTTTTTGATCTCTTCTTTAATCTTAGGAGTCACTCACAGCTACCACTGATCTTTACAGGGAACCATTGCAACAACACTGTGACTAAGCACACAACCATCAAGTCTAACAAACCATAAGATGGTGAACACAGTCTAACCATTACATATAACCTTTTGACACACCAATAGATGACTAATACAATAGACCCATCGGTTGACTCACTCAGCCAAGCCATCAGGTGTTGGTACTCAAAAGCACCATCAGTTGATCAACCCAGAACAACCACTGGGTGATGAGGCAGTGACACCACCAGGTGTTGACTACCATCAGATGAGGAACTTCATGAAGCCATCGGTTTTTCAACTTGAGGACCACCAGACGATATGTACCACAAGCACCATCGACTAATATTTAAGTGTCAAACCACTGAATCTTAACATTTGATGGTCATACATGAGATGGAAACCTATAAAAGGGGAAGCTAATACACCTCAAAGATTTATCATTTGGATTTGATAAACTCTAGCAACTAAGAGGGTCCTAGATCCAATGGACTTGAAGAGACCCAACACCAAAAGGAAGACATTGTCTTCTACCTCCAAATCACTAATGTGCGGAATGGTGGTCTCCATGAGGATTGAAGACAGAAGAGAAGTGAGGGGTCACCCACACACTCAGACAAAGTTTGCATGCAACTGTCAGTCAATGATCCAAGGTCGAAGTTCCAAACTTTGTTGATAAAGGTACACCTAAAATGTAGTTTCTTACCTACCCAATTTCTTCTCTTTGTTTCCCTAGCTGCCACCGACAATGAATTGTCAATTGACACTTCACTCTTATCGACCATCTGAAGTTGCTTCTTAGTCCCACAAACCATCGTGTATAGAATTGGGGCAACCATCGGTTTCCTCCCTCTTAACACAACCATCGGTTTCCACTTTGCCATCAGATAAGTTCTACCACCGCCTACCATATCTTTTTGGACCTAACCTTTGAGCAGTGGACTTCATCTTAGAAACCATTGGTTTTAGCCAGTAGTCACTTCCTTTTTGAATCAACAATCAATTATTTCTCATTTTTCTACTAAACTATTGATTGGTTCTAGCCATCACTTTCAACAACCATCGATCTTTCCCACTACTTGTTAACCATTTCCTAACAATAGGTTGCATCGCCATTGGTTGTTAGCCTTTGTTGCAACGATCAGGTGAGCACATCAACTAGACATAAATTTTTGATACCTCCTTTTGTGGCACAACCTATCCATCATTTGTTAGTTTGATTCATAAAGATCTATAGTTGCTATAGAACCATCAAGTCATATCCATCTATACTACAACATTCGAGAACCATATGTTAATTATCCTTTATTGGACACTAGTCTAACAAAACTCTATCATTTATTATCTAATTCATTCATCCAAAGATATCTACAAGCACCTGATGGCACAAAGTAGGAATGCAGACTGAGATTTTTAGGAGTCAGAAAAGACCAAGAAGATCAAGGCTTCCATGACCTTGGAATAAATGTAAGTAGTTGAAAGGTTGAAGGATGAAGTAGTGGGCTACATGGAAAAACATGGTGAGGCTAAAAATCCAAGGCTTGTGAGAAAGTAATTCAAGGCACCAGGTTTGGTGATGTTGAGACCATCTAAAAGATAGCCATATACGACAGGATGAAACAATGCTTTAAATAGTTGGGGATGTAAAATCTATTTTAACAACATGACATCTTACGATGATCTCAGACAAGAATTTATGTCCTCCATCAAGAAGTTGACAGTGGACAACAAAAAAATATCAAAGTGCGGAGGTGAATACAAACTATAAGTCCATATTATCAAAAAGACTACACTCTGACCGAGAGTTGGTTAAACTCAATCTTCACCAACTCTATTGAACAGGAAGAATGAGCTAATAAGGCATGGGGAGATAGGAATGCAATGGGTTTTGTAACTGATATAACCTAGGAGAAATTTTCAAGGGACTCTAGGTATAGTTCTGATCAATCAAAGCCTGCCATGATGCACTCCAGATTCATGACAGTAGTGCATAAGATCTTCATGAACTCCTTGTCCTTCTCACCAAAAATGGGAAAAGTAACCCGACTAGACCTCCACATCCTATGGAGCTTAATGGAAGGGAAATCTATCAACATTGGCAAAATTCTAATCAAGAAGTTGGTTGTTGCAATAGGGCCACAGGGTCTTTCTGATTTCTGTATGGGGGGTCTAATCACCTACATTGAATACCAACTAGGATATCCTAAAATCCTGAAGTACTTTTTAAGATCAGAGGGGGATGTCCTAGTCGACACAAAATATATGACAACGGCTAATGTTTTGGAAATGACAAAACAAAACTATGCCTAAAGATTCTGTAGTATAAAACATTTACTACCTCTCCCAGAACTTAGCAATTACGACTGTGAAAAGCTTGTTTTCTAAGAAGAAGAAATCATGAGGCTATCATCTCAACAGGTCCAAGCACAAGCAAGACAGCCAAAAAAAGGAAAGACACAACCAAAAGAGGTATCCACTAAGAAAACAACAAGAAAAAGAGTAGTTGTGCACGTCCCTAAGGAGTTAGAAAAGAAACCCTCCACATCTGAAGTTATTGACCTAGAGTAAGCTAAAGAAGGGACTATAAAGACTCCAACAACCACTGCTATGTTGGAGTTTGTGGTACGTGAGATTGCTACCATCCTCCATGAAGAGGCAATAGTGAAAGAAACTATCCCAGAACATAAACAACAACAGATACGAGTACAACCTCACACCACGAAGAACATGAAGAGGTAGAGGTAGGTAGCAGAGAAAATGAATTTATGGGGGCATCAATGGGAAAGAAGCTAAGGGAAGAAACCCTAGAGAGAGAATTAGTGCAACCAAAGCTAAGTAAGATGCCAATAGGAGAACATAGAGAATCTGCCATAGAAAATGAGGCAGATCAGGAAGTGAACTCCATCAGCCGCCCGAAGCAGCAACAATGAAAGACACCCACACCAAGCAAGTTCATGGAAATAGGGCAAGAGATTTACGACCTTCGTGAGGTCGTCTCAACCTCTACTCTAAATATTTTTAACGTAAGTGCAAATATCTCTACATTAACCATGAAGGTACAGAAGCTAACATCGAACATACAACCAGTTCTAAGTGTGCCACAACAAATGCAACAGTTGGTCCCTAACCAAGTGTGCATCATGTAGGTATTGGCAGGAGTAATGAGAAAACTCACTTCCTTATCAATGGAGAGTGATGATCTGTGCCAAGAGAACCAAAAACTAAGAGAGGGCATGGAAAAGAAGAATGAAGCCACATCCACTAGAAATGGGGCATCTATTGAAAGGAAGCAGATAGTAACCACCAAGCCACCCTTTGGAGCTGATATAGATGTGCATATGAAGGTCTACATGTTGATGGCCGCTATGCAACCAGGACAAGAGGTGTTACTAAATGAATCTTCCACTTGTGTATGCACTCTTCTACTAGAGGAGGAGGAAACAATGGAAACTACTAGTAGTAGGAGAGTGCTCGTTGGGGATGATGACTTCACAAGTTCCCCAGCCTCGCCAGGGAACTCAACTAACTACAACAAGGAAAAGAGACTTGAGGTATTTGTTGAATCAGAGTACCCTTCAACCTTTAAGACCAACAACACCCACATAGCATGAAGAAGCAGTGGGACAGAATGATGTCAGAACTATACCACTTGTTGTAAGTGGGGATGTGACCAGCACAACTAAAGATGTAATGGATGGGCTAGACCCACTATTCAAATCCAAAGGTTCACCCCCTCCACATGATTATGATAGTTTCATGAATGAAATAATTATTGATGAACCAATCTTGAGTGGAAACCAACATTTTTCCTTTGAGGCAGAGTTAGAACAAATGGTTTTAGAAATTGATGATGGGAACATGGATCACATGTTCACTGATGTGCCAAACAAGAAGAACCTTGTCTTCCCAAACCCACCTGCAGTCCCCCACCCTATAGATTGTTCAAGTCCAACGGTCCCACCCCCTCTGCCATTTTAAATGGAAAACATGGATATGACCTTGGTTGCAACATGCTTGTGTAGGACATTCATGTCCTAGTCGACATTCTTGATGAGACGAAGTCAGGGGAGGACATTATCTACCACGACAAAAAAAATAGTTTGACAAGAAATGAAATATATTCTGCTTTTCAATGACAAGAAAATATAAGCAGAACATCATTCAAGGTACTAGGAGGGACTATAATCAAAGAGTTCATATATAGGGAAAAAGTGGGGAAAGTATTCAATGCAACCTCTAACCTAGAGGCCCAGCGTTTCAAAGAAAGAAGCGACACAACATATGTCAAAGAACTCCAAGACACCCTGGACAAGAAAAAAAGTCTAAAGTTTATAACTCTCCCCTTCAAGGCATTCAATCACTTAAACCTCACCGAGGCTGACCTTTCAAAAAGGAAAGTAGTCACATACAACTTTAACACTAATGACCTACCATGTGGAAGAATGATCTTCGAGAAACCAGAGTATAGGGTGATACAAGAAGTCCCAAACCATCTGAAAAGGTTGACACAAGGAGTCAGCGAGCAGAAGATCCCAAATTGGAAAGAAATCTACGCCAACTATAGCTTTGCCCAGGAAATGCAAAATTTAGGGGACAACACTTTCATAGCACTGAGGATGATCGAATCCATAAATAGAGGAATTCTGATGGACCATATTTCTAATGAAGATTTCTATGCTCTATGAGAGAAATATGTCACGTAGATAATTTAGGACAATATATCCTTCTACAATGCATAGATATACCAAGGTGTATGTATTCCCTAATTTCTTTGCCCGTGAGCACACCCTAGAGAGAGAAGTTGGAGAATTTTAAAGAGGCACCCAAAAATAAAGTGCCCAAAGAAAGCACTAAACAACCACTTTCTCCCCCCACCTCACATTATTGAACCTACAACATGAGTATTGGTTCCCAAAACCCTAGCACAAATTTCTAAACCTATAGAGAGGGAGTCACCACACAAGATTGAAAAAAAAGCAAAAGGTCCCCAACAAAAAGAACCCCCTTCTGTCCAACCCTCTACTGAGAACATCATGGCAAAAACTTTAGCTTGAGAAGAACACGCTGACAAAGAGAGTGAGGTACACTCAAAAGAAAAAGTACAAGATGCCCAATCACTAGAAGAACTACAACCAATAGATGTGATAATGCCCACCTTCAAGAACTTTAACGAACTAGAATGATATAGGCTATCTGTGGAAGAAGTTAAATTTCTATTGGAAGTACTACAAACAATGGAAGAAGATCTTGTCATCATTTTTGAATGAGAAAATGTACAGCTACTACTGCCATACCTCCGTGGTGTTTTGACAACAGGAGGCTACATGATAGTCAACATTATGTCAACATATCAACTACTTCTGGGTGATGATCTCTCTAATGTCTATATGGCATTATATGACATAGTGGGAGATATTGTATCCAAAAAGGAATCTACCGAGCTACAAAAACTAGTTGAGCACCTAAAATACAACGTTACTTGATGGATATATGTGCCAATATAGCATGATGGACATTGGGAACTAGTATCGGGTGACACTGTCAACAGAATAACAATATTTTATAATAGTTACAACACAATGTTTAGTAACAAGTGAACAAAATATAATATAATGACTAATAGAATCATCAAATAAAAAGCCTCCAAGGTAGTGAATAGGATTATAGAGGTGATAAAAATGTATGGGTGATGCATACCAAATGATATCAAGTTCAAAAAACTGCAATCTATCATAGATGCCCACAGTAAGAATCTCTATCACATGATTACAGATTTTATGTACTACACTGAATGCAGATGCTAGCTACATCAGACCACAAGTTGAGCAATATAAATATGACTACTACCACCATCTTTGAGGATAATATGCAATGCAGATCTTAGCTTCAGAATGGTCGATCTCAAATGACAAGCTCTAACTCGCCTATTCTAGATCAACCTCATCCTCTGACACCCTGCGGATAGGGTGAATGATAAGTTTGGGGGGTCTTGAATAAGAAAACATGGTACGTCTTTATACATTTAGATTCTCCACTATTTTGACCAAAACATTCGAGAAATATAGAATGACTTGAATCACCAAGTAAGACATAAGCTTTGTACATGTTTATATTCTCTTTTTTTTTTTGAAAATTTGATGTATAGATAGCCTAAAAAGCCAAATTTTGGAATTAATTTTCCTGGATAATATCTTAACTCCCATGGTTAGGCTTACTTGTCTTTAGGCTAACTCTTAAAGTAATTATTTCAAGAATGACATATTTGGGCTATTTCATCCACTCAAAAATTCATAGTGTGATAATGTCTTAACGCCAGCCTTACCTCGAAATAATGTAGACGACACAAGTATGTTTGTCAATCAAGAAAAAATCTCAAAGTAAGGAGGTTTCAACCTACTACGTTGTTGATTGATCACCATATCCCCAAGTATAGGTAGGAAAGCATATAACCCCGACAAAAGAGGAAATAGCTACCCCTTCTAGTTTTCAAATCCCCTCTTTGGGATCAAAAGAGGCATGGTAGCACAACTTTCCCCAAAATCCTATTACCCCAAAGCCTATGAGCATGAACAAAAATCCTAGAGGTATAAAATTATGAGAGTTTTCCTAGAGAACATGTTTAACGACTTCTCCTAGCCAGTGTGTTGATGTACTCGGGAATGCAAATATGTCATACCAGGTAGTGGAGTCTAGAAGCCAACTTTTACATACCTACATTTCAAAGAGGACCTCACACAACCACATGACTCTACATTTGGGCCCATTTGGGAAACACTATCTTTAAGACAACTTACATGGTTGAGTGGACCTAAGAAATGTGGGAAACATTTCATCCTTAGCCCTCCCAAGAACCATAACTAAGAGATCTAACAAAATAAAAGTTGGGTGTGAAAGCTTCCTTTTCTAGAACTTTTTGCAAGTATGGCCTGGAAAAGGATCATCGATGCATCACGAGGGAGAAACCTTCTCATAAAGGAAGTCATAGCAAGAAATACGAGTGTTGCAACTCCAATCTAAGAGGGAGAGTTTTGGGTATCAAGAACCCTTTTTCCCGATGCATAAGTTTCAACTTAAGATTGACATATCCCATTTTTCACACTCACAAAAACAATAACCAATAAAGCCCTTTGAGGTCATCTAATGCTTTAATTCTATTTGTTAGCCTGAGGACATGATAGACTCTAAGTTTGGGTGATGATAAATATTTATTATTGAAATGAAGGTAGCATGAATCTCCGTGATCGCCATCCTAAGAGGATTTCATAATCTCTGAGTCCCCAGAGGCAAGTTAGATGTGATCCCCACAATCAAAGATTCCTGACACCTATATTGAAGTAAAGTACCATAATGCTAATATCTTTTAGGGTTGACCTAAAGAGGGAACTGGCTAGAGGGTGAAAGTAGAATCTAAAACTCCTTATGCTATCTAAACTAATTTCTCAAAAATGGGAAAGACTCATCTCTTCATGGGCTAATATGAGAATAAAAAGATGGAAAACCTTCACTAGGAAAACCCCATTCACCCCTCACAAAACATTAAGATCTCATATTGAGAACATGAGCATCAATAACCATTCAAAATATTCAATGAAAAAATCCATATTAAGTGGACAACTCACAATGAAATCACCAAATAACCGTTTAAATACAATAAAGGCATGCTCATCATGTATTGCAAAGTGTGTCTTGAGTAGATCTCGATATCTCTGATGCCTAGACACTTATCCCAACTAGGTAGGGAGTCGCTACTGATACACCCATGACTTTAGTACTTAGTATGACTTCTAGGTATAGTGGAGCCCTAATCCATATTCTCCCCTAGAATGAAGGTTCCCCTCATTGAGAACGAGATAAAACATTTATTGAGAATGACCATCTATCCTTAGGAGACTGAGATAGGTGGTGTCATAAAATTGCTTTGGGTATTAACTTTCTCAATTCACAAGGAAAATGGGGGAAAAGAAGGTGACTGTGATAGGTTTTCATTTCAAAACTTAAACCATAAACCATCCTTGATGCATTAAAATCATAGTCAAGATGTCTATATTGATCTGGGTAGCCTAATTCATTAAAGAGAAGTTCATCATGATATGCAATGGGGATCTAAGTCCCAACACATACTATAGACATCATAGGGGGAGTACACATAGACTATGCCACATGTCATGAACTAAAAGAAGTCTTTAATACAATACAAACCTATTACAAAAATCATGACTCTTCATGTGTTGCACGTCATGAATTAAAAGAAGTCTTTATTTGTAGATAAATCAATAATAAAAAGCTTGTATCCACATGCCAATAAAAATAATAATAAATAATAAAATAAAAGACAAATTTCAAAGAATAAATTTTGAAATAAAATATCATTTTGATACTCTACAAGAGTCATAACTAATATAGTTGAAGGTATCGATGCAAGAAATTTTAAGTAATCAGGAGAATACTTTCTGTCAAGAAAGAACCAATCTTGAGTCATCTTCTAAATATTTAGCCACATGTATGCAACCATTTCCTACACTTTTTAAGTGTCATCTAGAAGAAAGGTGGAATAACTTCAAAATGGTATGCACAATGGCGGTGCTTGAAATGTATTACAAACCATTCCATGCTTAGTTGGTAATCATAGAGTTAAATATAATCTAGTAATAATGATGATTGTTAATATTTCATTTTCTCATTAATTAAATTAGCTTCAAACTGAAGAAAATTCAAAAATGAAACCATAGAAACAAGAATGAAATAAATCAGAGTTGAAATGAATAAGTTGCAACCTTTTCAGTTCTCTTGTAGACTTTCCATTGGTTGACAACTAATGGGTATAGACAGAAGGTTGGTCAGGTTTTACAACTGATGGATGAATGGATAGTTATGAATAAAAGGATTCACAAGTAAACAGACAATGGTTTTACATAACCCCTAAACCCAATGGTGGAGAAATGAAGGTTTTCCTGAGTTGGTAAATCAATGGCTTAAGGTCGATATTTTTTCATTTAGTTGATAAAACAATGCTTTTGAATTGATGGTTTCCTAGAGTTCTTAAACCTATGGTTGTAGTTGAAGGATGTCTTTCATTGGATCAGTAGGGAAGTGCCTATTGATGGTCCAACATGGTAGTTATCTACTGATATTATTGGATGGGAGTTTCCTATCAATGGTTTTATTGGTGGACGTCAACTGAAGGAATAAAAAATTGAATGGTTTAGAATTGATAGTTGTGCTGACAACCAACAATTGATGGTTTTCTAGACCGAAGGCTTTGCCTTCATATGGTTTCTTTGTGTGTCATCCAGATGCACCAATAGTGATATCCATAGATATCTATATATAGTCAATGAATGCATATGGGATGAGAAGTATAGTTTTGTATCTATTTTTTATCTGTCGGAAGATGTTGAGCAACATCATAGAAGACGGTCATTGAGGTGATCCAAAGGGTGACAATGAGGAAGAAGGGGCATGGAAATGGAAATTGATGTTTTCTAGTAGATCTAGCTGGGTAAGTAGTTTTAATAATAGGTTTCCTTCTTCTTTTCAATTTTCCTTCGTGGAAATCTTTGTTTCAGCAACCAAATGTTCATTGGACTTATGCTCTTTGTCTTCTACCTTCAGAAGACTTGTTTTAAGTTAGTATACCTTTTGACATGTTGTTTAGAGTTGGTCTTTGATGTTCTAAGTTCAAAATTGAGCTTATTTGGTGAAAGGATTAAGATCAGATATCTTGGATGAAATATGTGAGTGGAAAATCACCTTTTAACCATGTTTACAATAACAAACTTGAAATAATGTTGCTTTTGTACTAGCTCTACTCATAATTTTGTAGTTACAAAATTATTATATATGATTAGTATATTCCAGCAAAATAGATACAACATTCATTGTACTTCGTGTCAAGATGCTATTGTTTAGATGTTGTGCCATTTGTTATGCAATATGATAAATGAGAAGGTAGATTTAGTGGCACCGTGGAATTCAGGTTTGCCCTAACTTAGAGTTAAAAGATTGAAATATGAAAGATGCATTCTAGTCAGATGACTTTTGTGTTTATTGGTAAATGCTTATTCGTCAAATGTAATATAATTATTAGAAACAAACACAATATTGTTAGAGATAATTAAATATCACTAGACGACATATGTCATGGACATTGTGGAATCTTCACAAGAGGCCTACAATGTGGGGAGGAGACGTTCTTCCCAAGTGGAGGTATTTTTTCCAGATCAAGGAAAGTCATAGTGTACCAGTGGGGTGCAAGAGTCTAGGCTAGTGAGGGAGGACTCCTTAAATGAATGGTATCTAACATCAACCAGCAATATTGGCAGTACCTGAGTTTTTTGGTCCGTGGACATCTTTGGTAGGTCCACTGATGCAGAGTGGTGTTGATCAGTGGACATCATCAGTAGGTTCACAACAAGAAATGAGTGCTTTGAATCTCTATCTTAGTACCCAGGTTGAGAGGAGTTGAGATATCCATCCACTCCCATTAGCCACAAAGATCCAAATGTGGTGATGCCAACTACAAACGTGGTATTGAGTTTCAAGCCTTAGGATCTCAGACATGCTTTTAAGTCTTGTACAGTGAGATCGTAGATTGTTGTGATGCTTTCACATTTTGTGGTACACCTCATGTGGGTACAATGTCATAATAAATGGGCTTAAATATGTGAATGGATTTAGTTACTTTTTATTGCAGTCGATATCCGATCAACTTCCATGTTGATTGATTTATAGTTTTAAACTACCATGCTTGTATTTATTTTTGTTTGGTTTAATTGATCATGCACATATAAATTATCTTGGTTACTTGTTGATGTTCTATGTAGTGAACTAGTAGCTCATCAACCATCAAGAAAAAATTTCAGGCAAAGCTCTAGCCTTGTAAGAGAAGTCAGAAGCTAGCTTCTATTAGGAATAAATTAGCAAAATTCTCAAGAAGAATAGTTAGATTATTTAGTGGTCACTCATCCTTCCTTAGGATCCTGAGAATGAGTGAGTGAGAAAAGAAAACATTTTGTAATATGTTGTACATGATATGTATGTTAAGTGATAACTCAATTCTTAATGCAAAAGTCAAACTTTATGGTATTCTTTAACATTAAATTCAGACAAGATATTAGTCAGTTTTTGTTATTTTTTGGTATTGTTAGTTTAGATAAATCCATGCTTCTAAAAGTTTCTTAATAATTAAATAAAGATAAAAGTTAAGACAATATACATCATTTGTTAAAAATAATGGTAAGTTGTAACACCACCTTGGTGGGTCGTAACCCCAATTAGTTGGTTTGTGTCGCATCAAAATACCACAACAATGACACTGGAAATATGCAACACAACTCTCCAAAACTTGGCTAGATTATCAACTACTAAAATCCTACCATGGAAACTCCACAGTCTGAGTTGTCAAGAAGGAACTCCATCTAGCCCCAATGCATGTCGATTCATGATTATATAGAAAGCCACCAAGCCATATCATTGCACATTTGTAAAGGTTCACCAACTTAAATGTACTTTGACAATAGCTCCTTCACAATAATGCAGTGAGGATTTGAAGAGTCCACTAGTCAAGCAGGGCCGATGCACATTCCTAGATAAATTTGCAAGACCTACTCAGTTTCCATCTGCTCGATCAATTAGGCTTCATCCAAGCACTCATATACTTCAACCATTATCAAAGCAATGATGGTTTCTATTCTTCATATAATAGAAACAACTCCATAAGAATTAGTCATCATTTTCCCATCAGTCTTCCCGAGAAACAACTCATCCATGATGATCAAGGTGTATGCTCGCATACCTAGCATGTTGGCATAACCAATACCCTTTCATGCTTCTCTCTTAAACAACTCTTATAGGGGTTCCCTATCATGTATGAATAAGATGACCATCCTTAGTCAAAATCGAGCAACTTGGGACTTCTTCACAGTGAAGAGACTCATAAATTCAACATCTCAGCTTGACTTGTTGACTATAACATGCCACAATCATGGAAAATAATGTAGGTGATCTTATCTCTATCTTCTAGGGTAGGAGTCAGAATGACGCCCCAAAAATAGAAGGAGTGATTGCAAGGGTAAAAAAATGGGATCACTCACCAACTCAACTTCCTCAATCTTAGAGTGATTGGCAATTCAACAAAGCAACATGATAAATTCATGGAAGAGCACCTCAGCAGCATGATCTCTCTTATCACCCTCTTTCTCATGGATCAAAATTATGAAGGTTGATATGTGCATAAAGGACAAAATCATTCAGTATTATTTATAGTTGTCAAAAAAAAAGTAACCATCCAGAGACAAGAAGAGTCATTGTCCTTTTCCTTAAAAGAATGGAACAATCTATTGTAGATGTCACCATCGATTGAGGTTCGTTTCCCAACACAACATGACTGTATGTCCCATTTATTGGTGTATGGTGGTGTTCTTCCACCTCAAGTTGGGAAGCCAATCGAGGCATTCAACCATTCCTACTAGAAAACTTTCAAAGTGAAAACTTTCAAAATCCAATTCCAAATTGAAGAAAAAACCTAACAATTCAATTTGACTCAAACACATGCTTCTACATAAAAATTAAAAGATTCTTAAAATAGAAATATAACCAATACATGATTTTTCTTGTAGTAAAGGAAGACTACAACATGATGGAAAATGATATTAGAAGTGGTGATACAATAGCTACTTCTTTAACTTCTTCTTCAAATTCCCTAACAGGCACTTAGCCAATGACTGATGATCAATGGAAGAAGACCTAGAGGACCTGCGCTTCTTGCTTGCATCTGAAAAAATAGAATTGATATACCACTAGTGACCCGAAGAAGAGATACTAGACAACACCTCCTTGACTAAAGAAGCATCCATGTCCTGGGAGGGCCCACTCTAGCACTAGCTAATGGTGGGTCTGTAATCTGAATTGGGACCTACAAAGAAAAGTCTATCACTCCAGTGGTTTTTGCAAAACACTTACTATGCCCATATCTAGGTGGAATACTCAACCCAAAATTTCTGCCCTTTGATCTGCATCAACATAGGTTCCTAGAAGGACAAAGTCTAACTAAAGTTACATGGGAAGTCACGCTAACCTCCAATGCCAAAGTTTCAATTTAATATCACCTTGAGAAAATTGATGAATCCCCAAACACCAACTTACGGGGAAGGTGGAGACTCAGGAGGAGGAACTACCCTGGGAGGAGGTAGATGACAAAATTCTTACCATAATCATCATGCTCCTCAAAAAAATTGTAGTCAATCACCTACTGAAGACCCATGTCAGGTCAAGGAAAATAAATGAAGATAAACAAAAATCAGAACACTTACCATTGGAGGTTGTCAAAGATGATTGTACACCTCTATAGAGAAAAGTATCTGATGGTCATGGGCATAGTACCTCTCAGGGTACTCCTAATGTGTTACCTGGATCCACATCATCTTCAGAGAAGTCTTATGGATCTCAAGACTGAGAGGAATAGACCCATGAAAATGGTCAAAGGGGATGTGAAAACAACCAACCCACTAATGACAACACACTCACCCATGTGTAGGAAAATCCTAGAGGGTGACTCCAACTAGATTCAATAAGCATTCAAAGACAACACCTCAATGTACGAAAGACATGATGTAGAAGCCTCACCACACTGGAACCTAGAGAAGATTATGAATCAGACATAGCAAAGAACAATGCATTGTAGTCAACTGAAGTACAAACACATGATTATAAAATGCTATAGTGCTACACCTACCTCATCTATAGTCATCATATCCTATTCACTTCTCCATTGTTTATTCTATAATCTGCTACTACACCTACCCCAATGGCAACAGGTAGGGAGGGAAACATGTGGATCACCCTCTAGATCGCTCAGAGTGACATGTCTATTAACTTAGAAGTAGACAAAGCCCGCCAAATGCAAAGGAAAGATTAGAAAAATCAGCTATTGCAGATATTCCAAAGCAAGAACACAAAACAACAAGTAAAGACTTGATGCAATTAAAACTGTGAAGCTGTGCAGCCCTCCTTAGCCCACATCATCTCCTCATGGATAAGTCAACCACAAAAAACATCCTCAAGTTCATTAGGAAGTGGTAATACACACCTCCATCCTAGTCAAAGGAAGGGAATGTGTCTAAATCAAGAAGGAAGGAGAAAAAATCAATGTATTCTGTATTGCATGCATAATTGCTGAATAAACAACCAGTGATCAACACAAACAGAAAGACCCTAAACATCAGAGAAACATATAAAGGGTCATTTGCTTTCCTCTTCTCATCTTCCAAAAAAGGTGAAACTCAACTAGGTGAACTTGCCCTCATATCAGGAGACTATCCCAAAGTCATTAGGGTTCACCCCTAAAATCCCATCCAGATGGTGATTCTCCCACTCATGTCTGTTAGGAAGAGAAGGGATGAGGATACCAAAAAACCCCAATTATATAATCCCAATGAACTCACTAGTGGTTATGATAAGTTGTCGAAAAGAAAATTTGAAAGTAGTAGTATCTTGGAATAAGTGCTCAATCAGAGGAAGGAGGTAGTACTTATTATCCATCCCATACGGGTAAATGCTACCAAAATTGATCCCCTCAAGCTGATCTATCTCTTCAGTAACTAAACCTCCAAACAACAACCCCATCTCACTTGAATGGGTTTGTAAATATACATTTTGAAATTAAAGACCTAAAAGAGATGGAGCGGAAAACAATGTCAAAAAACTATCACCACACGTGAAAAGCCCGATTAAAAGCTCCACAAATGCAAAAACAATAACCGAGAATAAAGTTTCCAATTTATACCTCAATGCCCATTCAATGACGTATGTGGTGCATATTCATCCACGTCTTTCCTAAACAAACCAAAAACTACTCATCTAGGAGAATCACCCCTAGAATACTACTCGCACCACCATGAAACATGTCCATAGGAAAACAGATTGAAATATTCATATTACATGAAAAATTTAACATATGATCTATAACGCATACAATGAGTATGCCTCAGTCCTAACATCATCAAATTCAATCTACTTATCCATGACATGGTCCTCGTTGTGCCAGTCATGAGCTACTATATGCAAGGTCACCACCACAACAACATAAGCTTTCAACAACAACTAAAATCATCTCAATCAAAAATGAGATGACCATAAAACATAATAGAGGAAATATCAATCAAATCACAAATCATAATGTGATTTCAGTTCATCCTCAACCTCCAGACCATGAAGAATAGTGGGAGGCAAATTTTTGGAATGTTCTATGAAAAGCCAAAATGTCCAAATCAAACTACAAATGTGAAAGTTATGTTTGTCCTGAGATCAATATAGCTAAAATTTGCACAAAACACCACTAATGTGGACATTCTAAAGACCAACCACTGCTAGAGATGAGAAGCTCTATCGTTGAGACTAGTTGTGAAATGTTGTGATCCACCAGGTCCAGGGTGGAGGATTAATGCAATTTGCTGCTCTGGTCTTATCTACACTTGCGACAATCATTGTTGTTTCTTGCTAGAGATGATTTTTCACATATCGGTGTAGATCACAAAAAGATGAAACTGATAGGGTGATCAATCCACTCTTATGTCATCTCGTTACAAAATAAAAAAATCATTTGCAAAATTACAAACGGGTCCTAGATTATTAGTATAGTTTCCATAACCTTCTATAAACCAAATCAAATTGCAAGAAAAACTAGAAAAATACAAATAAAATACCAAAAAAGTTTTGAAATATAAAGACTCCTGGTCTTGGCTTAAAAGCAAAAAGTTTCAATATTTGACAAAAGGAATAAATATTTGATCCAAATTATGATCTGTAATCCTACACCATGACCTAAAACTATACTATCACGAGCTTAAACCTATTCTCATCTAGACTTGGATCATGACCTAAAACTTAACCAAGCCCTCAAACAACTTCTACAACTCCCACACTCCTGGATCATGAACTAAAACTAAATTAAATTAATTCTTCATTTTCATATCTACGGTCCCAAAGGATGACCTAAAATTGGGCCATTACCTCACTTCAATTTCATATCTTTAACAATCCTAGATCATGACCTTAAATTGAACTAAAAAAAGTAATATGCATCAAATATTTTTACAATCATGGACTAAGAGATGGGCCACTATCCTACTTTCACACTCATATCTATCATGATCTTGTATTATGACCCATAACTAAAATCTATTTGCATTATAGTTTTTCAAATCTTTTGACAAACTTAGATCATGACTTAAAAATCAAAACCTTTGTATAGTCCTAAATCATGACTCAAATACCGAAATGGAAATTTCCAATCAAGGATAGAACTAAAGAGTTGGGGACAATAACTCATAGACACTCTAGATGCCAAATGATAAGCTATTACAAGAGCATGTCATGAAGGCCACCTTTTTAGTGGATGATCACTTGATACCTAGTCTCATCTTGTTTTGAAGAATCATCAATACTCCAAGAACAAAGATAATTGTCTGATATAGTCATTGACTAGAAGGTCACCATAAATCTAGGAACTTTTATGACACCCAAAACCCAGTCTAGAACAATCGCAACCCTATCTTAGATAGCAAAAATCCCCATATTACACATTTTGTGGGACTTGGTCCTGAACTTTAACTCGACCACTCTAAAAAATGAAAACTAAAGAAGTGTAGGATGAAAAGAGATGATAAATATTTCTCAATATCTTTTCATAGTTTAGCATTTTCCATGATTTTTTATGATCATATACTCTAGATCTCAATTACATTTGACAAACAACTGATATTATTCACTTGTTAAAATGAGAAAATAACATACGTATTGATTTAAGAACTAGATCCAATGATGAGAGGCTCTTTTGTGTCCAATAAATCTTATATGGCCCATCAGAACTCCAAGGGAATAAATGGTTGGTCATATATGGTTTTGTATCATCTAGAGACTGCCCTTAATCTGGAGAAATCATCTAAGACCAAATTACTTTTGTTATGAATGGATATTTAATTAATTCATCTTTTGAAGGAAAATACATCACTTATGCTTTCCACCCTGCGTAAGGTTTTTCAGAACATAGTTGATAAATACAACTTTTATGTCCTTTTTGTGACAAAAAATGGGGGTCAAACTTGGCTCAATCATGTAATTATCACTCTTATATCAAACATTGTTGTGGGAGGGGCAAACTGTTGACACCCCAATTTTTCTCACTCAGTGAAAATTCACAATTAAGGTTAATTCTCTAGATAATGATGGAGTCCATCCCAAGTTCTATAAATTTTCCACATTATCTTTTTATTCACAACTTTCCTTATATTTCCACCTATTTAGTCTACCTATTTTCACCTAGTTTTACCTAGTTAGGGGCAATCAGTGAAAAAGATCTTATTTTCAAACTCAAAGTGCAATTTGCTCTTTAATTCTGCTTTTACAAGCCTTTTTTACAAACATCCTAGTTGAACTGTCATAAATAAATTATTCTTTTTTTCCCACATATGATTAATTTCCTTATAAATCTGAGGGATAATCCTAAATTATATTTGTTTGCCATTTTCTATAATTTTCTCTAGAAGTTTTATAAAAGTACTAGAACATCAAGATATGAATTTTATCCAACCCAAAACACCTTGCGGATCCAATCCATCTACTATGTGACACACGACATATTTCCTCGATCTACATGCCTCATCAGGTGGCACATCTGGGTGATCTTCCACTATTTCCAAAATGCATTGTCCAGTAACCTAAACCTTAAAATTCACCTATGAATACCCTTCCATATCCACCATGTTCTATGCCCTTTTTTAACCTCCTGATGCTAGAGGATCAAAGTACCTCTTTCTTTACTTTCCACATTATTTGTGATCATAGGATCATACCTATGACACCACCTGCTTTGTAACACCATTAGGTGGTATAATGGTAATTTAACCATGTTCTTAACTTTATTTATTGCACTATTATTCAACATCAACTTCTTTATCTACTTTGATTATTAATATCGGAACAAGATTAGATCTTATTTATTACCAACTCCTACTTAACATCATTTACCACATCCTACACATTAGTCCTAATCACTTATGAGGATCTATGACTTGGGAGGTCCCATGGTGATTAGGACCACAATTTACCTTAAAAATATAATGTTTAGGTCCGTTATGGGCAATGCATGGGAATTTTATTTATTGATCACCTTTTTTTTTCATTATCATATGGAAATTGCTCTTTCTTCAAATCGTATGTAAATGGCTTGATATTGGTTTACAGAGCAAGATGGATTGCTCATCTTCCCCCTCATAATAAGGACATAGGACTTGAACTCTTTAGGTTTGTTTTGTTCTTTTTATTTCCTACTCATCCAGTTCGAATGACGTCACAACTTTTCCAATGTGGACTCCCAATTCTTTATTTTATATTTCCCTCATTTTCATATAATACATGATGGGAACTCTGATTACCTTTTCTTTGTTTTCCATGCAACCACCAAACTGAGTTTTACTACCAAAAGGATAGGAATTACATGAAATTTTTTTGGGCAGGGTATGACATATCCCATGCAATTCTTCAGTGGAAGTGGAACCTTATCACCATGTATTTTTTAGTTGGTTTAACTTAGAATCCAAGGGACATGATTCCACTTAAGATATTTGTGATGTCCTCGGATTTTCTAAAACTTAATCTGATGTGAGATGTCCAAATTGAAAATCATAACCTCAGCAAGAATCCCAATTTAAACACCCCATACTAGGATAAAAATAAGAAAATCATAGGAAGTCACCAAGAAACAACAACAGCACATGCACATGAACAATAATAAAACCATACCACACATGTTCACCATTCAACATATAATTACAAAATGAATTGTTACAAAATTTGATATTACATAAAAGAACAAACTTTTACATATACATGTACTACCACTAAACAATAGGACCTTAAGACAACAAGTCCACATGTACATCAGCTCAACACAGAAATCACAACTATCATGATTCTTCAAAAGCATATGTCTACAACCTAAACAAAACATTACATGTGATACACATCAGCACAATATTTAAGAATATTGTAGTGAGTATGCCTACATGTTTTTTTTCTATACCTCTCAATACTAAGCTTGGTAATAAGATAAAACTAATACTTGGAAGTTATAAAGAAATATAAGGAAAAGCATATACTTGCATGAAGATGTTCATTAACAAAAGATAACACATATTTTAGACACATTTTCAATTATATTCTCATGCATCTGCCTACCAATGGGATAGATGCATTAAGGCCTTATGATATGCTTACCAAAGCGATAGATCATTGTACATTTGATATTCTTTCCAAAGAGATAGATCACTCACTAGATTTATTCTTACCAAAGAGATATAGCGCTTTCATATAATGGAATATATGTATTATGTTTGATGTGTTCATAGCAATAAGTATGGTAAATCAAGCAACATATTATACAAGAACAATCATTTCAACCAATACCATATGCCAAGTATATTACTACACATATAACACAAGCATATTGTATAATAATCCAAATAAGAGGTAATGACATACCTTCAACCAAGATATGCTAAACCACATTCCTGATGTCAACTCTAACCTAATCAAGACAAGATCATATGTACCATCATCAGGTTCTTATCATCTTAACCCTAGTCAATTCATTATGGTTTCTTAGTTCTTTAGGATATGTGCATCATTACTTGTCTTATCTTCTTGAATTTAGGTTACTAATGTTATTCTCCAATTATGTGTTGTATCAGTATAGATCATCTATACATTATGTTTCATATAAAGAGGTGCTCATATTACCCTAGATTACATGCATTAACCCAAGTTAGGGTTTTCTCATCATTTTAGGATATCTTACATGTAACATGACTTATATGCAAAATTATGATCTCATAATTACATATTAGCTTCCAGTTACTGGTATAAGCTTATACTGCAATTTTTAGGATTTCTTGAGCATCTTTGCAAATATTGCACATTAATTAGGGTTATTAGCCCTAATTAGCCATATGGAGCAAATTACATGATTTCGTGCATCTATATTATAATTACTGACATCAGATGGATCACAAGTCACATTTAGGAGTTACTAGAACATTATCATGATTTTGGGACATCATCTAATATTTATTTAACACGAAAAGACCATTTTACATCGTACATGATAACACTGATCTCTATGAATCAAAAGATTGATATTATATTTCATGTTGTTCTACACATTTTTCTAAACATTTTAATACCTTATTTGTATTTTTCTGATCATCGGGCTAATTACTATGAATTAAACAAGATCTAATCATTTCTGGGTATATTTACCTTTTTTGGCCTATCTGGGACAGCCATGTGTCCACTAAGGGGTACTACTCTTCTTTGGCAAAGGTGACCTGGCGGTTTAGTCTAGGGATTGGTGGTTCCTTTTGACTTGATCCAGATCGGGTTCATTTTGGATGGTTCGGGGCTCCCTTCATCTTCGTGTTTATGTGGATCATTGCTCCCCACAGGGCAGGAGAGCACCACCTCCAAGTCAAAAACTAACAGACAGCCGACTGAGCTGAGGTGCTCTACGTCAGCTTCTTAGGATACCATAGGCTTTGAAGACCTAGGTTAGACCTTCAAGGCCTCACAATATCTCTTTTCCTTCCTGTAGATCCTTCATAGAGAAATCCTCGGCCAACTGCTATCCTATAACGGAGGAAGGGGGGGGGACTCCTCTCAAGCGTGACTTATGTTCGTGTCTTGCTTGATTGCTCCTCTTCAATAGCTTCCAACGTCACCAAAAGCTCTAATGCACCTTTCTTCCCAGTTGCGGCTCCTCAAGTTGCATCGCCCGCTGAACTAGGGCTCTGCGGATCTCCTCTGTGACCTAAGTATGTCCTCCACTCAACACCTTTATGTGTCTATTCTCAATGCCTCCATTGGTCTCTCTCTGGCGTGTGGTCGGCTGCCAACACCTTCTCACCACAAGTTTCCACAGCTGTGTGGCCTGAGCTCCAAGACGATGGCCTCACCGCCTCCAAAAACTTCTACATTAGAGGAGTTTGAGGATCTACTTCTCCAGTCCCTTTGGCATGTGATTGCATCCATACTCTTCTCCTTGCCTCTAGTTTGCAAGTGTCACCATTCCAAGATCCTTTGAAATCCCTATTTCCTCTCACGGTGCTCCCCACCCTTCATTTGTGAGAAGCAAAGGAGATTGGGTATGAGGTGGGAACTCATTCTCCCTCCCCTGTTGATTAACTTCCATGACTAAAGGGTCAGGGGACCCCTCATGATGAGGAGAAAGCAACCACTCAGTCAGTGTCGCCACAAACCATTCAACTAGGCATGGGATCATGTCATCCAAACAACTCTACGAGCTTGCTCCAACTACAAAGTTGGAGATGACATGAGGCCATCCGATTTCCCGCATCCAAGGGTAGTGACAGCCTGATCCATGACACATCACTTACCTGAACTGCATGACACCAGCTAGTTTAAAAAACATAAGCTCCATTAAATACTTAGGTCCATAAGGCATCAAAAGGCACAATATTTCACAAATTTCAAAACCTATATAACTCCTTTTAGGAACCTAAAAACTTAATGGAATTCAAACCATAGCTTTACTATCATCCAAGCTACACCCCATCTCACTTTGGTGCAAAAACTCACTTACTTGATCAATCAACCACTTAATCCAAAATGGCACATAATTAAGGTTATTAATCATATTATTATTAATATCACATTGCATTCACCCGCCGCTCCTCTTGAGGTCTCGCAACTCAAGGGGCGACCACATTTCCCACACACAAAGCCTCCGGCCGGGGGGGGGGGGGGGGGGGGTCTGACAGCTTGGGTGTGCCACCCTGCTTCCCCCTAGGTCGCCTCTATGCCTGCATCGACGGGGCCTCTGTCCTCTGGTGCCTCATCGTCGTGCTTCGCTCTCTGCCCTAGTCCCCTTTTTCGTGACGGCTGCAACGGGTTCCAGATCCGACTGGGGCTGAAGCTGGGGTGGCGACAATGATCTGTCAGAGGTGGCTCCAGTCACTGGTGGAGATCATTTGGGTGATCTGGGACCGGCGTGCAGCCTCCCCTTGGCCACTGCCCCTATTAATGCGGGAGTGTCTCCCCTCTTTTTTCTTTGTTTCTGATCCTATTGTTTATTTCAGTTCTTTTTTGCTTTTTTGGTTTTGCAATCCCAACTGTCTGATTGGCAGTGTTGTTTTTAGTCCCTCCTAGGAGGCTAGTAGTCACCTGGGTTTTGCCCCAGGCCTTGGTAGTGATCGTGGGTTTATCTCCGATCTTTTTTTGTAGTGTTTTGAGTTGGGTGTCTGTGTCGTTCTTCTTCTTAGGTCAGTTCTGCTAGGTTGTTTTGTTAGTGGTAGGTGGCTTTGGATTTTTAGTCTCCTCCTGTAGGCGTTTCCTAGTTGTTTTTCTGTGGTGGTCATTTGTTGGTCGTGTCATGCCTTGGGTTCCTTCTTGGGTGGATAGTGAGCTCGGGCGCCCCTTGGTGCTCCAGACATAGGAGGAGTAAGCTGGGTTTGGGCTTCGTGTGGGTCTTCCACCCCCTATTCGCAGTGGTGGTCAGGAGTAGTGGTGGAGTTCCCAGCACCCTCTACTCCCCACCTTTGTATCCGCATGAGCCATCCTTCCTCTGTATCTGCATCGCTGGGGTTTGGCCTCCTTCCTGGGTCTCCTAGTTGGTGCAACCTTTGTGCTCGTTGCTGGTAGTTGTGTTTCTCGTCCTATTTTGTGGGACATTGTGTTGTTAGGTATATGTTTGTGCTTTGTGGTCGAGCTCTTTGTTTGGTGATCTTTCGTTGCCTTCAAGATGGTATTCTCTGTCAGCGGCTTTGCAAACTCCTCTCTAGATGTACTCTTAGGCTCTTGTAGATTGATGAATTCCATCCGAGATAGCTATTTTAGACAGCCACTATAAGAGGTGGACAGTGCAGAAGCGTACCTATAACATCCCAATCTGAGCCTTGTGCTATGTCTTTCAGCAAAAGGAGTTGTTGCTTGGTTACTTGATGAGAGATGTCTATCTTGTAGATGTCGTATGGCTTTCTTTTAATGATATTGAGCTGTTTTAAAAAATAATCATATTATTAACATCAACGACTTTCAATCTTTGCCAAACTAGTTGAAGTACATTCATATGTCGAAACTCACTTTAGAAATATCATTTTATCATTATAATATGTAAACCCAAGTAAGATTAACCATGTCATCTCATATACATAAGGAGTCAAATTTGATTATTCCAATCTCCAACCAATGATGGAATCAATGAATTGAGTAACTAAGAAACTCAAAAGTTCACTCGATCACATCCTACACACCTTAAAATAAATTGTGTCCTCGAAATTAAGACAAAAACCCAATCCATCACATCATATACATCTTAAAAGAAATTTTGTCCTCGAAATTAAGCCATCCTCTTACTTTAAGGAAAAACAAAAAGGTCTTCATTGATATGTAGGACACCACTCTATGTACAACATATCCAAACACAAACCCCCATAATGATATCTAAACCACTATTAGGAGGTTTTAAAACATATAAGCTGAATCACCCATTCTTATAAGATTGAAATAATGACTCAGATATTATAGTTATGTCATGACATATCTCATATATTAGGGTTGCATTCTTATCTTTACCCATTCATTAGGGTTCCCACATCATATTACCATGTTCTAAAGGAGTTAACTAAAGTTAGCCCATCGTATCAAGGTGTCATCAACATATTATTGAGCTAATTGTTAGAACATGTTCAACATTAACATATGCCTTTTAGGAGGGAGTTAACTAAATTTAATCCACTTTATCCATCTAGATCATATCAAGGTGTCATAATCATTATGTTCTGCTAACTGTCAAACTATATTTTACATCTTTATTAAGCACTAAGATTAACACCTCGTGTAACATGTTTCATTCATATGATCTTATTTCATTGTTCATATTAGATTGCAACATTTACTAGTGATTTCATCACAAGATTAACCAACAATATCACATTATCATCATTATTCATGTATATGGTTAACCATCTATGCATTGATACCTATTAAACCATCTCTAGGTTTTCCATCATATCATATCTATATATCACGTCTCGAGATTAGACCATATCCTTACATATATTATATCATGGTTGTGCTAAAAAAACTTATGTGAGTGGCTTGTTAAACATATATCAAAACTTCATCTAGTCCAACTGAGGTTCTCCTAACCCATATAATGAGGGTAGTTCCATGCCCAGTATCTCTAAGATAACTCAACTCAATGAGTATCTCATATGCATATACTTGTTTTCCTCTCTTAGTCTAGAGTTTTTGGATTAACTCATTGGCACTAGTGATAGCCATACAAGATCTAGCCACATAAGCACAAACCAAAACATGCTATGTCAATCTCTTCATAGGTCTTTACCCATGAGACATGCTTACCCACAACTCTTTTTCATAAACACCGTTAGATTCCTATAAGGTACCACAACCTGAGCATGAGGCTTTATAGAAGCTCACATAGTTCCCTCTCCTAGGGTCTTGGGACTCTCTTCCTCACCCAGATGGTAGGTACTCATATTCATGCCCACATATACGTACATATCCAACCTCTCTCTGCATCTAGGGTTTGGTCTTCTCAAGGACATCTAGGGTTCAAGATAACTATAGGAATCATGCATTAAGCAACTCAAATAAATCACTCTAGAGTATTCTAGTTTAGGACATATCATATCACATATCTCATAATTCTCATATCTTGTAGTTTAGGTTCTCTGAACTTCTCTCAATGGGTATCACTCTCTCTAGAGTTAAACCCCTAAAACTGGTCCAAACACTACAGGTCCTCCTTTGTAAAAGAGATTGAGGCTCATGCTAACTCACATCTTGTCTTAACTTGGCCAATCTTAACTTAGAAAAGCACACATATTTCCATCATCAAAACTTATCTCAAATCCTCAAAACAGAACCTTAATCCTTAAGGACAACATTTATCATCACAAACCCTCTTATATCATTTATATAAGACCTACGCTACATCATCAAAACTTATTTCATCTATTCCATCTATCACATATTCTAACAAGGCTCTAGACATCTGATCTAGAACTACTCTCTCTTCTAGACGGATGTCACTCACTTTCACTTAGAGTGCATAACAACCTCCAACTCGTACATTTGTGGGGACACATTTTTGTAATACTTACATGTATAATAAAATAGGATAAAACTATCAAGGTTCGATCAGATTGGAATCAAAAACCAAATCCAGAAAATGAGTGTCCCACACATAGTAGAGAGTCTAGTGCCATGTCCCCTAACAAAAAGGTTGAGAACAAAGTGTAGACTAGAGTAACTACCCAAAACATAGATGCACCATATGTCAAAGGTTTCTCTTCTCATGATGTACGTTATTTCCAAATAATGTAACATCCCATACCACTGCACTATAAGGAAAGAATAACACCTAAGGACCTACTATACAACAAGAACTAGTCTAGACCTAGTTCTAAGAAATCTAGGTGCTAACCTAGAGTCTAGGTCAGATGTAGTCTCTAAAAGACTACTAATCTAACCCTAAAGATGTTCAAGTTCAAGGTTTTCTTTAGTTTGAGTTGCATAATGAGAAAAGGTTGGGCTTTGCTATTGTTCATGCTCTGATACCACCTGTGATGTCCCCAGATTTTATAGAATTTAATCTGATGTGAGACATCCAAATTGAAAATCTTCACCTCAGTGAGAATTCCAATTTAAACACCCCATACTAGGATAAGAAGAAGAAAATCAGAGGAAGTCACCAAGAAACAATAGTAGTACATGCGCTTGAACAATAATAAAACCATACAACACATGTTCACCATTCAACATATAATTACAAAATGAATTGTTACAACATTTTATATTACGTATTGAACAAAAAACTTTTACATATACATGTACTACCACTAAACAATAGGATCTTAAGACAACAGGTCTCCCTGTACATCAGCTTTCCACACAACTCACAACCATCTTGATTCTTCAAAAACATATGTCCACAACCTAAACAAAAGATTACATGTGGTACACATCAGCACAATATTCAAGAATATTGTACAAAGTTTGCCTACGTATCTTTTTATATACCTCTCATACTAAGCTTGTCAATAAGATAAAACTAATACTGGAAGATATTAAGAAATATCAGCAAAAGCATATATTTGTATGAGGATGTTCATTAACAAAAGAGAACACATATTTTAAAAACATTTTCCACTATATGCTTGTGCATCTTCCTACCAATGGGTTAGATGCATTAAGGCCTTATGATCAGCTTACTAAAGAGATAGATAAATGTACATGTGATTTTCTTACCAAAGAAATAGATCACTAACTGGCACTATGCTTACCAAAGAGATATAGTGCTTTTATATAATGGAATAGATATATTTTGTTTGATGTGTTCATAACAATACGTATGGAAAATCAAGCAACATATCATACTAGAACAATCATTTCAACCAATACCATATTCCAAGTATTTTACTACACATATAACACAAGCATATTGTATAATAAGACAAATGAGAAATAATGGCGTAGCTTCAACTAAGATATTCTAAACCACATTCCTAATGTCAACATTAAGCTTGTCAACCCTGATTAAGACAAGATCATATGTACCATCATCAGGTTCTCATCATCTTAACCCTAGTCGATTCATTGATTTGCTTAGTTCATTAGGACATGTGCATCATTACTTGTCTTATCTTCTTAGAATTGGGTTACTAATGTTATTATCCAATTATGTGTTGTATCAGTATATGTCATATGTATATTATGTTTCAAATAAAGAGGTGCTCATATTGACCCTAGATTACATGCATTAACCCAAGTTAGGGTTTTCTCATCATTTTAGGGTCTCTTACATGTAACATGACTTATATGCACAATTATGATCTCATAATTATATATTGGCTTACATTTATTGGTATAAGCTTAGACTGCATTTTTTAGGATTTCTTGAGCATCTTTGCTATTATTGCACATTAATTAGGGTGATTAGCCCTAATTAGCCATATGGAGACAATTAAATTATTTTGTGCATCAACATTATAATTACTAACATCAGATGAATCATAAGTCACATTTAGGAGTTACTAGAACATTATCATGATTTTGGGACATCATCTAATATTTATTTAACACAAAAATACCATTTTACATCTTACATGATAACACTGATCTCTATGCATCAAAAGGCTAATATTAAATTGCATGTTGTTCTCCACATTTGTTTGAACATTTTGATACCATATTTGTATTTTTCTAATCATTAAGCTAATTACTATGAATTAAACAAGATCTAATCATTTTTGGGTATATTTACCTTTTTCGGCCTATCCGAGACTGCCATGTGTCCACTAAGGGGTGCTACTCTTCTTTGGCCAGGGTGACCTGACAGTTTAGGCTAGGGATTGGTGGTTCCTTCTGACTTGATCTGGATTGGGTTCATTTTGGCTAGTTCAACGCTCCCTTCCCCTTCGCGTTCATGAGGATCATTGCTTCGGGCAGGGCACAAGAACGCCACCTCCAGGTCAGAAATCAACAGGCAGATGACTGAGCTAAGGTGCTTCGTGTTAGCTTCTTAGTCTACCATAGGCTCTGGTGACCTAGGTTAGACCTTCAAGGCCTCGCAAGTTCTCTTCTCTGCCCTAAAGATCCTTCATGGAGAAATCTCTGCCAATTGCTATCCTACAATAGAGGAAGAAGGGGGGCTCCTCTCAAGCACGACTTCTGGTTGCATATCGCTTGATTTCACCTCTTCAATTGCTTCCAACTCCACCAAAAGCTCTGACACACCTTTCTTCCCAATTTTCGCTCCTCGAGATGCATCGCTCACTGAGCTGGGGCTCTGTGGAGCTCCTCTATGACCTAGGTTTGTCCTCTGCTCGATGCCTTCGTGCATCTATTCTCAGCACCTCCATTGGTCTCTCTTTGGCGTGTGGTCAGCCACCAAAACCTTCTCACCATTGGTCTCCACAGCTGTGCGGCCTGAGCTCCAAGACGATGGCCTCACCACCTCCAAAAACTACTATGTCGAAGGAGTTTGGGGATCTACTTCTCTAGTCCCTATGGTGTGCGATTGCGGCCATACTCTTCTCCTTTCCTCTAGTTTGCAAGTGTCACCATTCCATGATCCTCTATAATCCCTTCTTCCTCTCATGGTGCTCCCCTCCCTTCATTTGATAGAAGCAAAGGAGATTGGGTACGAGGTGGGAATGCATTCTCCCTCCCCTATTGTTTAACCACCACAACTAAAGGGTTAGGGGACTCCTAGTCATGAGGAGAAAGCAATCACTCACTCAATGTCGCCACAAACCTTTCAACTAGGCATGGGATCGTGTCATCTAAACAACTCCATGAGCTTGCTCCAACTGCAAAGTTGGAGATGATATGAGGCCATCCAATTTCCAATATCTAAGGGTAGTGACAGCCTAATCCATGGTACATCACTTAACTAAACTGCCTGACGCCAACTAATATCAAAAACATAGGCTCCATTAAATACTTAGGTCCATAAGGCATCAAAAGGCACATTATTTCACAAATTTCAAAACCTATATAACTCCTTTTAGGAACCTCAACACTTAATGGAATTTGAACCATAGCTTTACTATCATCCAAGATAAATCCCATCTAACTTTGGTGCAAAAACTCACTTAATTGATCAACTAACCACTTAATTTAAAATGGCACATAATTAAGGGTATTGATCATATTGTTAACAGCAATGACTTTCAATCTTTGCCAAACTAGTTGAAGTACCTTCATATGATCAAAACTCACTTTAGGACTATTATTTTTTCATTATAATATGTAAACCGAAGTAAGAATAACCATGTCTGATCATATACATAAGGACTCAAATTTGATTATTCCAATCTCCAACCGATGATTGAATCAATGAATGGAGTAACCAAGTAACACAAAATTACTTCATCAAAATATTATTGACCATTTGACATAGCCTACACACTTATTACTAGTTAAAACTACCTACCCTATGAAGAGTTTAGTAAAGATATATTCCTATGAGATTTTTCATATACGCGGAATACTAACTACAATATGGTCAGATAGAGGACCTCTATTCATAAGGAAATTTTGGAATATCTGCATAAAAATTTGGGAACATAGTTGTGGTTTAGAAAAACTTTCCACCCTCATGCATATGCTCAGTCAAAGAGAACTATCTAGATCTTGGAATATTTTTTGAGGGCATGTGCTTAGCAAATTTTGGACTGTTGGAATGTTCACTTGAGTTTGAATTAGTTTTCTTACAACTACAGTTATAAGAGGAAGATAGATATGGAATCACATGAGGCTTTATATATCAAGAATTACAACTTGTGTCTTTGTTGGTTTTCGTCAAATGAATATTAGTTGTTGGGTCTTGAGTTGGTGTGTTATACCGAAAAGAAGATCAAGGTGATCAGACATCAGTTGAAGGCAACACATGATAGAAAACAATCTAATATTGACATTTGGCATATAGCATTATAGTTCCATGTTGGATACTATGAGTATCTCAAGGCCTGACCTTGAAAAAGTGTGTTGATGCTTGGTAAATAGGGTAAGTTGGATCCCATGCTTTTGACTTCTTACTCTATCTTGGCTCGTATTCTTAAAATGACCTACACATTGGATTTACTTCTTATGTTTCATAGGTTTTAGAATGTATTTTACATTTATATGTTGAGGGAGTGTCATCCAAATAGAATACACATGATCTAGCCAGTGGAGGTTCAATTAGAAGATGACATATATTATAATCAGACCCCAATATTAATCTTGGAAAGGTGTGGTCAAAATTGAGGAAGAAGGATATAGTTCTTGTGAAGGTGTTGTGTAATCACCATGGTGTCGAGGAATTTATATGCTAATAAGAAGATGAGATGTATAGGAAGTATCATATCTTGTTTTCATAGAATTTTGGGGGTGTATACCTTACTAGGATTATATCGTTTTAAATATCCTTAGCAATCTTAACTTGAATAGTATTTTATAATCATAGCTTGATTCTTGATTAAGTTTTGAGGTAAATTAATTTAGTTGTATCTCTCATTCGAATGAATTTTTGCTTTGTTGTCCCTAGTTTTCAATATCATGTAATTTTGTTGACTAATATGTATATCCACCATTATCAAAGATCTAATTGAAATTTGAGTTCAAAACATATATGTATATGTTATTGTTCATAACCTTTGGTTTCTTTAGTACTAGGTTTGGGTGAGGTTCAACCCTTGGTTTCAAACCTACTATATATGTTTGATTTGCCTTTTGATTGAACCAAAAATGTCAAAATCCGATAGCCCTCCAACCCTCAATATTTTGGATATTTAATGGCCTATTGGTGTATAGATATCAAAGCTTCCTCAAGGGTGAACCCTTGATAGGTGATTGCATTATTGAGGATCATAGGTGTGTTGAGTAAACACCTCGATAGGTTGGTTTGATGCAACTTGATACCTAGAACTTCTCAAACTCGATTACATCAGGATTGAGCTTTAGTAGATCAAGGGGTAGTGACCCACTATACCCCATTGGTAAGTGACCCCCAATTGGGTCTATCTTGTTACCCATTTGTGGTATATACCTTGTTATCATTTCCATATTTACCCCTAATATTCACTTATATGTGAGGTCATCTTATACTTTTGACCCATCATTCTATATACACCCTAACACCTTGGACATCTAGCCTCATTTTTCTATCATGGCACTTTCTAGACATAAGAAAAGGAGAACAAGAGCCTTGATACCCCTTTTAGGGGTCAATATCTTCAATCAATTTCATATGTGCACTTGGATGTTGAACATTTAACTTTTCTTGGTGGTTTATAGCTTCCATAGCTTCTTCACTACCATGTTCCAAGTATTTTATTTTGTACATGCTCTATTTCCATATCTTTCCCTCTCATATTCAACATTGGACCAATATTTTATTTTCTCTCTCTTTTTGCCATAGTTTGCTTGACCTAGCTTGGATGTGTTGTTGGTTCTCAACTTGCTATTTTGAACATAGAAAAGAGGAATTGTTGGACTTTTCTTGTTGTTGGACATTTTCTTCAACAACCTAGGTGAGTCATATAACTATGGATGTATATTTTGCCTACATTTCACATGCAAAACCCTCATTTTGCTAGAACTTTCTCTATAGGTTTAAAAGTGAGGTTTTTGTGGGATAGTTTGTAATTTACATCTCCTTCGTCACTCTCTAATGGTTATTCATGGTGGTTATCATATGATTTATTTCTTTTTGAAGGGTTGAATACTTCAAATTTGTGCAATGTTTCCCTATAAATGCTCTTTTGAAGGTATTGTGATGCCATGTTGGTGAAGAACAAGATGCACACACTTTCTTACTATTTGTAGGATTAGTAAATTCAGATAAAGATGACTTCCTAAATTTTATGCTGCCAAAAATTTGTTCATCAAAAATGTGATGCTTAAAAATCTCATATGTTCCACAAAATGGTCTTTTATTCCCTAGTTTTGTATTTATAATAATATTCACATTCATGGGTTTTGTGATCTACAATTCTGTGTGATGTATTGTTACTATCATTAAAAGAGTATATTCTCAATATTTTAGGAAGATTCAAATTACTATGATGGTTAGCCCTATTTTTGCATTTATTAGAAATTGATCTTGGTTGTGCCTTGAATTTGAATGAATCAAAGAGCCCAAAATTATTTAGGGTCATGTTCAACTTTAGACCTAAATTGAGATAATAAAACCAAATTTCAAAATTATATATTCAAATAAGTTAACAAATACTAAAAACCCAACCAATTGCGTTTCATACTACTAATTAATCCCATGTTATGTGTAATTGTGACAATTCTACATAGTTTTTTATTGGTTTGTATTATTTTTAGACTTTTTTTAATTATATAAGTATATTAAATTTCTATGTTATTTGTTTTTTCATTTGTGATTAAACTCTTTATAAATTATATATTTTATATATTTTTTATAAAAGGTTTTCAAGTTTGTTTACATTAAATTTTAAATTTCACTTTATTATTTTCAAGGACTATAAAAATATTAGCTTTGTTCCTAAATGTGTTGTATGGTTTTCATATTTATGGACCAGACCCAATAGACTTGAGTCTATTTATGGGCCAAATTAGGGTCAAGGATTATAATCCAAAAATCCATTTTTTGTAAGTTTTGGGTCCAAAAAGTTTTGACCCAAAATTGTGTGAAAATCTTATCAACCTAAACTCGAATGTCACACCTACTATCTAGTCCTCCATGCTCCACCTCCTTGACCTAACATGATCGTGGAAGAAGTTGGAATTTGTATCTCATACCTTGAACCACTTCAATGCTTACTTCTCCCACCAAAACACCTCCTCCCAATTTAATGCTTCATCTAGTTCTCATGTAGATTCAACCTCCTCAAGGCACCCATCATGATAATACACATGATTAAAGAATTGAAAGGTCTCGTGTCATATATTGGAAAACTTGACCCTTATGGATTTTTGAAACCCCCCCCCCCCACATAACACAAAGTTTTGTTCCTCAATTTCTCTGTTTGTCTCCTATAAGCATAGAAATCACCCAACTCTATCCATCATTTACCTTTCGTGTGCACTGATCTCTAACAAACTACTCCAAAATTATATCCTCTCCCCCTCTAATGACAAGATGCTTAAATTTATGAAACATGAACTGAATTTTTGGTATGTATGCCCAGAGAGCCAATCATATGATGATTGTAATGGAATATCTTGTAAATTATTTGATTAATAATAAAGACAATCTTCCATTATAATTTATTTTATTCAGTTATGAGATAATGATGTAACATAATAAATGTCTAAAGAATGATGTTACTCAATGACGTATGTCTTTAGGTTGATGACCTGAACAATGAGATCATACAGATGTGAAGAGTATATACCTTCTTGTTATGTCCCTAGTCAGATTTTAGTATGGAAGGTTGATAGACATCAATAACACATAAGATAGAGTGTTTGTTGGTTAAGGACAAAATCTCATCAAGTCATGATATGTGATATCAAACCAAACAAATAGATAATTGTTATAGAATAGTGTATTGGATAGACTCACCTTGAGAGTGATGCATGGAAACCATGATTGTTAGTCAGAATCATCTCTCTGAGGGATGGTGGTGATTGTGGTTTTTAAACATGAAATCACTACACTCCTCACATGGTGTTCGATGTACTTTGACATCATGCATCGTGATCTTGCATAAGGGTTTCGATAAAGGTGATGTGATGCATTGTTACACATGAGGATGATTGTGAGTGATGTAGATGGGTTTTGACCATCATAAAGGAGTATGATATCTGGGCCACTTGATAAGAAAGACTGGGAAATGCATGGCCATGCTCATGTGAGTCAATGTGTGATATTGAGCTTACATATATCTCAGAGACTCTGACAGTCTGATCTAGTTCAAGGAACATTGATTGAATCTTGAAGAGGATGATGATTCCATGCCTCGAGTTCAATCTGGATATTAGTGACAAAGGAACTATATGATCACTATAACACCAATTGCATATTGTAGGTTAAACTTGCTCTCCAACTTTATGATTACTTGAATAGCAATGATGTCTTACTAGATACCACTCATTGCTTGTGATGTTATAAGTTGGTTCTGGACATTCATTGCCAATGTAACTTGGAACCTATACTGCCACACACATTGGGTACACCTGGAATAGGAGTTTACTCATGAATGAAGTTTAAACTTGATTAGTAAAGTGTTAGGTATTAAATTTAAACAATATTGGGAATCTATACTCTAAAATGAGCAGTTCAACAAGTGAACCAATTGACTCAGATGTATGAATCGACTAGTTTAGGTTGTGAAATGAGTGTTTGCTTGATCAATATGATTGGATCAAGGATTGATGTTGAAGTCATGTTGTGCATTAATTAAATATTAAATGCCAATACAATTGTGAATAGGAAACATAGTTAAATGACCAGTTCAAGTGTTGAACTCATTGTCTCATGTGTGAATAGACCAATTCACTGGTGAACCTACCAACTCTTGGTTTGCATGTTTAAAATAATTCATGAATTTTTGTCACTTCAACTCCCTCTTGATCTAACTCCTGACCCTGAACCTCCTATAGATAGAGGGGTAGTCAAGGCTTTATAGAGACTCAACAATAAGCTCTAACAATTCAATGTGTTCTCATAGTTGTGGTAAAGTGAGAAGACAAGCAAGTCCTACCTGTAAAAGGGAGGGACAACAAGGGAGAGACAGTTGGGAGAGCAAGTTGATGCTAGCACATTGAATAGAAGGGACAACTTCTTCTTGGTCGTTTATCTAGAATGATGGGAGTTTGTGGTGGTCCGTGTGGACTACAACAGAGGTGAGGAGTCCATTGCCACCCACTAGGAGGATGCAATCAACTGCCATCTGTGGTGATCAACCGGGTGGTCGATGCCAACGTCATCCAAGTGCAACTTGAAGAAAGGAGCGCACTGCAACAAGGGATAGTCAATGGACTTCCTCCAAGACCATATAAACCTTGCAATCCTCTTTCCCAATTCATAGTTGTTGAAGCGATCTACCGTCCAAGGGGAATATTATAGTAAAAAATCAATTCCTGCTATCAAATTTGATGGCATATTTTCCAACAATGGTATTAGAGCCACATCAATTTATTATGTTTCAGGATTTGATAAGATTTTTGTTTCTATGATTTTTTTTACGTGCGACGTGAATATATAAATGGTTAATGTACATATCCAATTAAATTGAACATACCACCCCTATATATATGATATGATATACATGCAATTTATATGTGTCACCCTAAAATTGCTTTTGATGGTTGATGTTAGCATGTTTATAGCCAATAACTCTACATCTTTTTTCTTGGTTAGATGGTTGTTATTCTTATTTATATGTGGGTTTGCATATTGAGCCTCTCTCTCCTACTCCATATGTAAAAATATTATTTCTTTCCTTCCTATGCTCTCCTCAAATGTAACTTGAGGTTTCTCTAAATATGCGAAATATGATTAGGATGTCATTATTTTCAGTTATGGTGAAGAAGACGTTCTTCTCCAGACCAATCAACTGTTCCATAAGACAAACTGATTGACTAGACAACTTGAGAGACCAACCGACTGGCCAGGAGGTGAACTGATCAATTGAAGAGTTGAACTGATCAACTTGAATTGGTTCGAGCACAGATCCTCAACAACAATAGGTTTCTACATATGATGTAGACCTTAGGTGGTAGTATCTCCTTGTGGCTCCAAGGAATTACAATAGTATGGTGATCAGCCTCACTATTGTTTTATAACATGTTTGTTTGTGGATATAATATGTATACAATACATATAAGTATGTGGTGATTTGATATGTATAAATATTTATATAAATATCAAATCCCTCACTCAAATATTAAGTATCAGATACTTTCCATAAGAAACACACATGAAAATCTTGCTCGAATAAGTGTGGGCATGCCAAGCGTGGTTGTTGTCCATCTTGTGGAAGTGTAATTGTATTCATGTGGACCTACCAAGAAGGATGCATCACTATCATGTTGGCTTTCATGTCAGACTTAACTAGGTGATCTTAATGAGATTAAGTACCTAGAAGCATGCATATAACTATGCCAAAGAGTTTTGCATACCATCTAACCCAAAATTGCATAAGATGCAATGGTAAAAGTTGTCTACCTTAATTGTTGAATATGGATAGTGGTATTGGTCGGGAAATAACTCAATTGTTTGGGTCATCGATCACTAGAAGGCTATACGTTGCAATATTGTAAATTAATATGCGACGGATATCAATTTGAACAAAATAGTGGGATCCATAACATTTTTAAAGGTTTAATTAAACATCATCAAATTTTATTTGAATCAAATCAAATCAAAATTGTTTTGAAAATTGCAAAATTGTCTTATAGAATCAAATGGAAACCAATAACATGTTTTCTTTATGATCAGTCTTTGAGAAGGACAAGTTGAATGGGAATAATTCTCATACCACAAATGTTGAAACTTAGGGTCTAAGGAAGACCTTTAAGAGGTTGAAATGTGTGGGAGCCTTGGAGTATGCGAGGACAGCAAACCCGACATATGCTGACATGTGGTTGACATAGTTGGAGAAGTCATTCGGGAATCTGAATATCTCCAAGGAGGACAAGGTGAAGCATGAAATTTATCTTCTAAAGGATAGTGTTGGGCACCGGTGGGCCATTGAGGAGGAGAAGAGACCAGATGAGGTGGTGGTTCAGGAGGAATTCTGGTGGGAATTTGTGAGTTATTACTTACCAATGTCGTGTCTGGTAGAGAAGATGGCTCAATTTGAGTGGTAGCGCCAGGTATTGTTGTGGGACGGGCTCTGGCTGCTACTGTGACGACTGATATGACTACGGGATGGAGTAGTAGCCTTGAGAGATGTTCCATGAATCCATGTGGTGGACCATGTCGTGCATCGCAGTATACTGCGTGCCCATCTGATCCAGGCGGCCGTCGATGTGATCGAACTATTGCTGCACATAGCCGTACAGATGCCTGACATCAGGCATCTCCCATGAATACTCCTACTGGGTGCTGGTGGAGGGAGGCAGTGGAGCAGAAGAAGTAGAAGGGGTTGATGGACCTGAAGGTGCTGAAGGACCTGCCCTAGTATCATCAGTAGCTCTGGCTGTTGCTATCTCTTCATTAGTGGCCAACAGGACTTTCCAGTTGTCTGTGTTCTCTAAACTGTCAAGCTCAAGATCTAGAATTGTCGTTGTGATGGAGTAATTTTCCTAGCTTAATTTTGAGGATGAAATTTCTTTTAAGGTGTGTAGGACGTGACGGAGTGAACTTTTGAGGCCTTTAGATATCTAGTGACATAGTTGAGTTAATCTTATCTAGTTTATATTAAGAGCGTCAAATACTTGATTAAGCTTGAAGAGTTCTTCCCAACAATTTTATGGTTAATATCCCTAATTTTATACAATTATGAGGTATTTAATTGACTGATAAAATAGTTGAATCTTGGCACCAATTTTGAGAAGAATGTATCTTGAGTTATATAAAGCTACAATTAAAGTTTCATGAAATTTTGAGGTTCCTAGAAGACCTTATTTAAGTTTGAAGGTCATTTAAATAAGGTTCTTAGTGAGATATATTAGATGAAAGTTCAAATACTTTATACTAAGTTAGAGGTCAGCAATAAATCTAATGGCTAGGTAGTGGGCTAGTCCCACAGATTGTCCTATAGTAGGACATAATCTGGATGGTTGAAGATGGATTGGAGGGTAAACCCAATGTCTTCAACGTTCATTTATCATGGGGACTCACACATTGGGCAATAGTGACCCACTCGCTATGCCAGAACATCCAAGTTGTGGCTAGAGGAAGGAAATTGAGCGGGCAGTTACAATCCTCTCATGAGGTGACGCTCTATGACCTCATTAACAAGGATGTTTGGGTGAGAAACCAGAGAGACCCAAACCATCTCCCAGTGTGACCTCCACCCTATGTAACAGAGTTGAATCGAGATGAGATATGGAGATAGAGAGGTGATTGGAGGTAGATGAGTAGGTGGGAAGAAATGTCGAGGTCACGTGAGTCTCTTAAGTGGGTTTTTGAGCCCTGTTGAGGGGGTATTGTTGGATGACAGAGTGGAGGTTGTTCAGAGATGAAAATTGAGCTCGTGAGGGTGTGTGGAGTGCCTCTTGCTGAGGATGGAGACTACATTTTCCTTCTTGTAGGTCTCCCGGTGCTAATGGAGTGTTCAGGTGGAAGTTTGACGGTGTGGAGGCCATTTGCCTCTTTTACTCTGCGGCGGTGGGAGCAAGTGGCGGTGTTCTTGCGGGTGACAAGGACTAGAATTGATGCCAAGAAATGGAGTAGCCGCAGAGGTCAACAAGAGGTCACCAAAGCTAGTGGTAGCCTAAAGAGTCAGCGAGGAGCACCTTGGCTCAGTTGATTGCTCATCAGAGATGAAGCTCTATGGTGGCGGGCCTCGCACAGGAGAACAGATCATGCGCCAGACGCGAGATCATGAGAAACAAAAGAGAAAGAGGACAAAAATCGGGCCTACAGAGTAGAACTGCTCAAGTCAGCCCTGAACCAGACCCAACCAAAACAGGAGAACCAACCAAATTAGTCGGCCCAAGCAAGAAGCATCGCAACCCTAATGTGCCACGTGGCGCATCTTGGTTGGACGAAAAAGGTAAAATTTACATAAATGCATATATCTTCTATAATTCATAATAAATACATGCAGTGTCAGAAATTTATGAAATGAGTACCAAAATTCTCAGAAAAATGAGTACAATAATATGGAACCATCATATTAGTCTATTTATTAACTAATGTTAGGTTTATTATGTAAGATGTAAAATGGTCATTTCATGCCTAATAAATAATAAATGAAGACCTAAAATCATGACAATGCACCAATAGCTCTTAAATGTTATGTATAACGCAGATGATGTCATATAGGATGATGTTTGGACACAAAATCATGTAATTTTCTTTATATGACTAATTAGGGTTAATAACCCTAATTAATGTGTAACAATTATAAATATGCTCATAAAATCCTGGAAATTACAGAGTAAGCTCATACCAATATATAGAACCTCAGATTTAATTATGAAATCATGATGATGAACAGAATTCATGTTATATGAAGATAACTATTAATGCATAAGATGTAATCCTAATTTCACTAATGAATGTGACATAATGTTAATATGTCTACCTAGTGATGGAAAACATGATTATTAGTTAATGAGGCAATAATATGGAATATGACATCAGTAAGATAATTCTAAGAAGATGAGACAAGTAATGATGTGCACATCCTAATGACCAAGCTAAACCCTAGAATGGACATAATTAGGGTTTAGATGAGGTATAAAGTAATGGAGAATCTAATGATAGTAAGTGATCTTGTCTTAATTAGGTTTGACAAAGGACAGAGTTGACATGAGGAATATGTGATTGGGATATCTCTTGATCAAGGTACGCCATTACCTCTTACTTGGCTTATTATACAATATGCTTGCATTATATGTGTAGTAAACACTTGGCATATGATATTGGATGAAATGATTGTTCTTGTATGCTATGTTGCTTGATCTTTCCACACTTATTGCAATGAACACACGAAACATAATATATTTGTTCCATTATATCCAAGCAATTCAACTCTTTGGTAGCAATGTGCTAGAAAGTAAGTACTTCAACTCTTTGGTAGTAAAGTGTTGGAAAGTAAGTACTTCAACTCTTTGGTAGTAAACTACTTGGAAGTGATCCAACTCTTTGGTAGTAGATCACATTATGAAATGATCCAACTATTTTCTAGTTGATCATAAAGTCCTTAATGCATTCAACTCTCAGGTAGTAAATGCATGGATGATATAATGGAAAATTTACCTAAAATATGTGTTCTCTTTTGTTAATGAATATCTTTGTGCAAGTATATGCTTTTTCTTATATTTGTTTATTACTGCCAAGTTTTAGTTTTATTTTATTGCCAAGATTAGTAATGACAGGTATATAAAAAGACATGTAGGCGTACGTAGAACAATATTCTTGAATATTGTGATGATGTGTACCACATGTGATCTTTTGTTTAGGTTGTGGACATATGATTTTGAAGAACCTCGATAGTTGAGAGTCGTGTGGTGAGTTGATGTACAGGTGGACATGTTATCTTAAGATCATGTAGTTTAGTGGTAGTACTTGTATATGTAAAATTTTGTTGTACAATATGTATTATCAAATGTTGTAACAATTCATTATGTAATTATATGTTGAATGGTGAACATGTGTTGTATGGTTTTATTATTGTTCATGTACATTTGCTACTGTTGTTTCCTTCTGGCTTCCTCTGATTTTCTTCTTCTTATCCTAGTGTTGGTGTTTAAATTGGGATTCTAGCTGAGGTGAGGTTTCAATTTGGATGTCACACATCATATTATGTTTTAGAAAATCTGGGGACGTCACAGGTGGTATCAGAGCATGAATAATAGCAAAGCATGACATTTTCTCATTATGCAACTCAAACTAAAGAACCTTGAACTTAATAATATTTAGGATTAGATTTGTCATCTTATAGAGACTAGATCTGACCTAGCCTCTAGGTTAGCACCTAGATGTCTAAGAACTAGGTCTAGACTGGTGCTTGTTGTATAGCAAGTCCTTAGGTGTCATTCTTTCCTTATAGTGCAGCGGTATGGGATGTTGCATTTTTTGGAAATGATGAACATCATGGGAAGAGAAACATTTGACATATGATGCATCTATGTTTTGGATATCTACACCAGTCTACACCCTATTCTCACCCTTTTCACTAGGTCACATGACACTAGACTCTCGACTATGTGTGGGACATTCATTTTGTGGTTTAGGTTTTGATTCCAATCGGGTCGAACCTCGGTAGTTTTCTCTGATGCATGTTTTATCAGAGAAAAACTATATAATATTTTATTATATATGCAAGTATTACAAAAATGTGTCCCCACATATGTATGAGTAGGAGGTGTTCATGCAACCTCAGTGAAAGAGAGTGACATCAGTCTAGAAGAGAGAGTAGTACTAGATTAGATGTCTAGAGCCTTGTTGGAACATGTGATAGATGAAATAAGTTTTGATGATATGATGTCTTATATAGATGATATAATATGGTTTATGATGATCAATGTTGTCTTTAAGGATTAAGGTTCAGTTTTGATGATTTGAGATAAGGTTTTATGATGCAGGTATGTGTGTTTTCCTAAGTTAAGATAAGATAAGACACGACGTGAGTCAACATGAGCCTCAATATCTTTGACAAAGTAGGACCTCTAGTGTTGCGACCAGTGATAGGGTTAACTCCAAGGAGAGTGAGACCCAGAGGGAGAAGGTCAGAGAACCTAAACTCCAAGATATGAGAATGATGAGAATGTGTGATATGATATGTCCTAAACTAGACTAATCCTGAGTGAATGAGTTGAGCTGCTTTATGCATGATTGCTATAGATTTTTTGAACCCTAGATGTTTCTGGGAAGACCAAACCCTAATGTTAGAGAGAGGCTAGTTATATGCGTATATGTGAATGTGAATATGAGAACCTACCATCTGGGTGAGGGAAAGAGAGTCCCAAGACCCTGGAGGAGATAACTATGTGAGTTTTTATAAAGCCTCATGTTGGGGTTGGTGGTACCTTATAGGAATCTAGTAGTGTTTATGAAAGAGAGTTGTGGGTAAGCATTTTTCATGGGTAGAGACCTATGAAGGTAATTTCATAGCAAGTTTTGGTTTGTGCTAATGTGGTTAGGTCCACAAAGATATCGCCAGTGCCAATGAGGTAGACCCGGTAACCCTAGACCAAAGAGGGAGGATAAGGTTTGTGCATATGAGATACTCACAAAGTAGAGTGCGCTCAGAGAGACTGAGCATGGCACTACCCTCATGATATGGGTCAAGAGAACCTCAGTTGGACTAAATGAAGTTTTGATATATGTTTAACAAGCCACTTGCATAAGTTTGTCTAGCACAACCATGATATAATATATGTAAGGATGTGAGCTAACCTCAAGATGTGATATATAGACATGATATGATAGAAAGTTAGAGATGGTTTAATAGATATCAATGCATAAATGGTTAACAATATAATGAATAATGATGATAATGTGATATTGTTAGTTAATATTGTGATGAAATCCCTAGTAAATGTTGTAATTGATTATGAGCAATGAAATAATATCATATGAATGAAATATGTTGCATGAGGTGTTAATCTTAGTGCTTAATAAAGATGAAAAATATAGTTTGACAGTTAGCACAACATAACAATTATGACACCTTGATATGATCTAGATGGATAAAGTGGGTTAACTATAGTTAAATCCCTCCAAAAAGGCATATGTTCATGCTAAACATGTTCAAACAATTAGCTCAATAAAATATTGATGACACCTTGATATAATGGGTTAACTTTAGTTAACTCTTTTAGAACATGGTAATATGATGTGACAACCCTAATGAATGGTTAAATATAAGGATGCAACCTTAACATATGAGATATGTCATGACATAACCAGAGTTTTTAAACCCTTGTTTCAATATTTATGAAGGAGGTGGTTAACCCTATATTCTTCTAGAATCTCCAAGAAAGATATAGATATAATTATGGAGTTTTTGTTGGTGGATATGTTACACTTAAAGTGGATCTGTACTTGTGAATTGAGACCTTTTAGTTTTTCCTAGGAGTACGAGTATGGTTTAATTTTGAGGACAACATTTCTTTTAAGATGTATATGATGTGATGAATAGGTTTTCTAGCTTAATTTTGAAGATGAAATTTCTTTTAAGGTGTATAGGATGTGACGGAGAGAACTTTTGAGGCCTTTAGATATCTAGTGACATAGTTGAGTTGATCGTGTATGGTTTATATTAAGAGCGTCAAATACATGATAAAGCTTGAAGAGTTCTTGCCATTAATTTTATGGTTAATATCCCTAATTTTATGCAATTTTGAGGTATTTAATTGATTGATAAGATAGTTGAATCTTGGCATCAAATTTGAGAAGAATGTAGCTATAGTAGAGCTACAATTAAAGTTTCATGAAGTTTTGAGGTTCCTAGAAGACCTTATTTAAGTTTCAAGGTCATTTAAATAAGGTGCTTAGTGAGATATATTAGATCAAAGTTCAAATACTTTATACTAAGTTAGATTTTAGTGATATATCTCATAGCTTAGTAGTGGGCTAGTTCCACGGATTGTCCTATAGTAAGACATAATCTGGACTATTGAAGATGGATCAGAGGGTAAACCCAATGTCTTCAACCTTCAGTTATTGTGGGGACTAAAATGTGGAGCAACTATGACCCACTCCTGATGCTAGAACAGACAAGTCATGGGTAGAGGAAGGAAACTGAGTGGGTAGTTACAGTCCTCTCACCAGGCGACACTCTATGACCTCATACACGAGGTCGTTTGGGTGAGAAACCAGAGAGACCCAAACCATCTCCCAATGTGACCTCCACCCGATGTAACAGAGTTGGGTCAAGATGGGATATGGAGATAGAGAGGTGATTGGAGGAAGACGAGTAGGTGGGAAGGCAGGTCAAGGTCTAGTGACTCTCTTAAGTGGGTTTTCAAGCCCTGTTGAGGGGGTATTGTTGGCTGACAGAGTGGAGGTTGGTCAGAGATGAAGACTGATCTTGTGAGGGTGTGTGGACTACCTCGTGCTAAGGATGGAGACTACTTTTTCCTTCATGTAGGTCTCTCGATGCTAATGGAGTGTTCAAGTGGAAGTTTGATGGTGTGGAGGTCGTTCACCTCTTTTGCTCTGTCGCAGTGGGAGTAAGTGGTGGTGTGCTTGAGGGTGGCAAGGTTTGGAACCGATGTCGAGAAATGGAGTAGCCACGGTGGTCAGCAAGAGGTCACCGAAGCTGGTGGTAGCTTAAAGAGCCAGTGAGGAGCACCTTCTCTTGGTTGATTGCTCACTGGAGATGAAGCTCTGTGATGGCAGGACTCACGCTGTGCCAGGCGTGAGATTGTGAGAAACGGAAGAGAAAGTGGATGCAAACCAGGACCAGAGAGCAGAACCGCTCAAGTCAACCCTGAACTGAACCCAGCCAAACTAGGAGAACCAACCAAACTGGCCAGCCCAAGTGAGTAGCAGTGCAACCCTAATGTGCCACATGGTGCATCTTGGTTGGACGAAAAAGGTAAAATCTCCATAAATGCATAGATCTTCTATAATTCATAATAAATAAATGTTGTGTCAAAAATTTATGAAATGAGTACCAAAATTCTCATAAAAAATGAGTACAATAATATGGAACCATCATATTAGTCTATTTCTGCACTAATATTAGGGTTATCATGTAAGATGTAAAATGGTCTTTTCATCTCTAATAAATAGTAATTGATGACCTAAAATTATGACAATGCACCAATAGATGTTAAATGTTATTTATAACACAGATGATGTCATATAGGATGATGCTTGGATAAGAAATCATTTAATTTTCTTTATATGTCTAATTAGGGTTAATAACACTAAATAACATGTAATAATTACAAATATGCTCACAAAATCTTGGAAATTATAGAGTAAGCTCATATTAGTATATGGAACCTCATATTTAATATGAGATCATGATGATGAACATAATTCATGTTATATGAAGATGACTCTTAATACATAAGATGTAACCCTAATTTCACTAATGAATGTGACATAATGTTAATATGTCCACCTAGTGATGGAAAACATGATTATAAGTTAATGAGGATTTAATATGGAATATGACATCAGTAAGATAATTCCAAGTAGATAAGACAAGTAATGATGTGCACATCCTAATGACCAAGCTAAACCCTAGAATGGACATAATTAGGGTTTAAATGAGGTATAAAGTAATGGAGAATCTAATGATAGTATGTGATGTTGTCTTAATAAGGTGTGGACAAGGTTAAAGTTGACATGAGGAACATGTGATTAGAATATCTCTTGATCAAGGTATGCCATTACCTCTTACTTGGCTTATTATACAATATGCTTGCATTATATGTGTAATAAACACTTGGCATATGATATTGGATGAAATTATTGTTTTTGTATGCTATGTTTCTTGAGCTTTCCATACTTATTGCTATGAGCACATGAAACATAATATATTTGTTCCATTATATCCAAGCACTCAACTCTTTGGTAGTAAAGTGCTGGAAAGTAAGTACTTCAACTCTTTAGTAGTAAAGTACTTGGAAGTTATCCAACTCTTTGGTAGTACATCACATTGTGAAATGATCCAACTCTTTGGTAGTATATCATAAATGCCTTAATTCATTCAACTCTATGGTAGTAAATGCATGGATGATATAATTGAAAATGTGCCTAAAATATGTGTTCTTTTTAATTAATGAATATCTTTGTGCAAGTATATGCTTTTTCTTATATTTGTTTATTACTTCCAAGTTTTAGTTTTATCTTATTGGCAAGATTAGTAATTAGATGTATATAAAAAGACACATAGGCATACTCAGTACAATATTCTTGAATATTGTGCTGACATGTACCACAAGTAATCTTTTGTTTAGGTTGTGGACACATGATCTTGAAGAACGTCGATAGTTGAGAGTTGTGTGACGAGATGATGTACAGGTGGTCCTATTGTCTTAATATCCTGTAGTTTAGTGGTAGTACTTGTATATGTAAAAGTTTCTTGTTCAATATGTAATATCAAATATTGTAACAATTTATTATGTAATTATATGTTCAATGGTGAACATGTGTTGTATGGTTTTATTATTATTCATGTGCATGTGCTACTATTCTTTTATTCTGACTTCCTATAATTTTCTTCTTCTTAGCCTAGTGTGTGTTGTTTAAATTGGGATTCTCTCTAAGGTGAGGTTTCAATTTGGACGTCACACATCATATTAAGTTTTAGAAAATCTGGGGACATCACAGTCATGAACTACAACATCAATGATTTTGACAAGCCATTGTCAGAATTACTTAGCATGTTGAGAATAGCTAAAGCATTGATAAAGAAAGACAAGCCCAAGTCTGTGATGATGATCAATAGAGGAAAATGGAAGTCAAAGTAGAAGGCAAAGCTAATAAGAGTTCAAAAGCTATCTAGAAGCCCAAATCTTCTGCACATAAAGTAATGGGAGGCAATTTTCACCACTACCACAAGCCTGGACATTAGAAGAGGAATTCCCTCTCTACCTGGATAAACTAAGGAAGAAGGAGGGGATGGAGATCTCCACTTCATGTATATATGTTACTGAAATAATTATTTCTACTTCTTCATCTTAGTTAATAGATAACGGATGTGGATCTCACATATGTTTGAATGTGCAAGATATGAAAAGAAGTAAGCCTTTACGAAAGTTTGAGATCAAACTAAACGTTGCAAATGGAGAAAGAGTTTCTGCCATTGTAGTTGGAACCTATAAATTTTATCTTTTCCCACATGGCTTGTAATAGAGTTAATAAACTTCTATTTTATACCTACCATAAATACAAACATTATTTTTGTATATTGTATGGACAGGGATGGATATGAATTTCATATAAAGAATGGTCATTGTTCTATTTCAAAAGATGAGATCTTTTATGGTAGTGTCCCAATGTCTTATGATCTTTATTTGCTAGATCTAAAGACAAATATTTATAATGCTAATACCACAAGATTAAAACTTGATAACTCAAACAAAACATATCTTTGGCATTGTTGTCTAGGGCATATCAATGAGAATCACATTTCTAGACTCCATAAAGATGGATATTTAGCATGTTTTGATTTTAAATCAATAGAGATGTGTGAGTCTTGTTTTTTGGGCAAGATGACAAAGAGTTCATTCATTGGTAATAATGAGAGGGCTAGTGATCTACTAGGACTCTTACATACTGATGTATGCGGCCCTTATAGAACAAATGCTAGAGGTGGTTATCTACTTCATTACCTTTAGTGATGATTTTAGAAGGTATTGTTATGTTTACCTGATGAAACATAAGTCAGAAACTCTTGAAAAGTTCAAGGATTTCATGAATGAAGTACACAATCAACTTGGTAAAAATATTAAGGCACTTTGTTTTGATTGAGGTATAGAATACTTAAGCTAAGAGATTGAGGACCTTCTGTGAGACCCTAGTATTGTATCACAATGGACTCCACCTGGAACATCACAACAGAATGGTGTATCAGAAAGAAGGAAATATACATTGCTAGATATGGGGTGATCAATCATGAATTTTGTAGATCTTCCAACTTCCTTCTGAGGTTTTGCTCTAGAAATTGCCACATTACACTGAACCGTGTACCATCTATATTGGTTCAAAAGACACCATATGAGATATGGTATGGGAAGCATCCCAATGTGTCTTTTATGTAGATTTGGGGTTTTGAAGATTATGTGAGAAATTAGCTTCCCAAAAATCTTGGACCCAAATTGGATAAATGTTATTTTTTTATATACTAGGGAAACCAAAGCATACTACTTTTATACTCCATTTGACAACACATTGTTTGTTGTTAGGGATGTTGTATTCCTAGAAAAGGAATTCATTTCCAAAGGAGCCAGTGGAAAGAAAGTAGAACTAAAAGAAAATCACAACCAATAAGAAAACATTGAACCTGAAGAGGTACAAGAGGAACATAGAGACTCACAAATTGTTGTGGAATCTCAAATTCTCATGTAGCACAGGAACCTCATAGATTTAGTAGGACACACCTTGAGCCAGATAGATTTGGTTATCAAGTGAATCAAGAAGGGAAAGATTCAGTCAGCGATGATCAGTCAACTACCTACCTAGAAATTGTTAAGGAACTAGAATATGAGAAATGGCTTGAAGCCATGAGATATGAGAAGGATTCCATGTGCACCAACAAGGCATGGACCTTGGTGGATCCACCTAAAGGGGTAAAACCCATAGGGTGTAGGTGGGTCTTCAAGACGAACATTGATGTTACGACCCCACCTCCCGATAACCCCCAATTAAAGGAGACCGAGAGGTCGAAGCCGCACCCATAACTTCCGGATCAAAGGTTCGACAATTAACTAAGAATAATTATCAAATTTTAACATACTATACTGAAACGTTGTAAGAAAATAAATTTTTGCATACCTTTTTGAAAACTTGGATCTCTAAACTTCTATCCACTTAAGGATTCTACTCTAACTAATCCTCCTTGTATTTTACTTCATGTATTTCGCAATATGACGATTTACTATTTGTCCTTTTGGCTTGTACCTAAAACACCGACAAACAACAGGTCGGTCAGCCGAAGATGGTATGTGGGGGAAACAATAATTATGTAATTACGTTAACAATGTAATCATTCAATTAATCATTTAACAACCAAGATTACATTTTAGATATAACTCTGCGATCCAAGAGTGCCCTATCCTCTATGTTGTCCCCATTAAACACCTCATGATCCACCTATAGGTGAACCAATTTCTAGGGTTGAGTCACATGGCACTACTCGTAAGTAGCCCACTCCTTAACACATGACAGGCTAATGAGTCTCATGGCACTACACGTAGGTAGCCCAGTTTCTAACTCTCGGTAACCTAGACCTTGCTCTAGGATTAACCCTTTTTTTAGCCTTTTCAAAGCAATAGAGGTGGACCCGGATCTATTCAGTTATATACTCACATTTATAGTGATAATCATAGTCACTTTATAGTTGCATGAAATAAATAAACATCCAACAGTTATTTTCAAGCAACTGATTAAAACATCGGGAATCATCGTGAAACTAGAGTGATTATTCATAAGCATAACCACATACATGATTTGACGAGTCATGAAGATTATTCAACATATACTTCATGCATATACAATCAAGCCAATCAACAGATCCAAGCAAGTAATTCAATCATCACATAATTCCTGAAAAGAATATGTACTCTATTTATTACACTCAAGAATCTACTTTATTGACTTGGATTCACTTTCTAGGGTTTCTAATCCACATTAAGGTTTCATTAATATTCATTAGGGTTTCTAAGATTAATTTCTCAAACTTTATCCCTTTTAGATCAACAAACCCTAAAATACTCTTTTCCATTTATATGAACCTTAATTGCTCAACTATCCATTTTGATAGTCCTTTATACCCAAATTGACTTAGGATCATCACATCCCTATTTATTCATGGATTTGAACCATTAAAATAATTAAAAGACATATTCATCTAAATTAGGGTTTTCAAGCTCATTAATGCATAATCATGCATGAAACCCTAAATTAAGCTAATTATATAAAAAGATCATCTTTTTAGATCCTATTTTCACTTTTCTTAACAACAGATTAATATCAACTTGAATTATTCAAATAACGTTATTAAGTCCATCTATCATCAAATCTAAGGTTTTTCCTTAATTAAATCATTAAAGATGATAACTTTATGTTCTTTTCAAATTTCAAGCATATTTATGCACTTAAACTCTAAATTAGACTAATCATGTGCAAAGTTCTTCCTTTTTGAACATAATGTACCTTTTTACATTTAATAGGTTAACAACAACTCTAATGATCCATTAAACCCTATTAAACACTTTATTCATTTCAAAATAGGGTTTCTTAATCTTTAATTCATTAAAGATGATATTTTACACTACATTTCGAACTATGATCAGATTCAGGCTATAAAACTATTTTTATTGGATTCCTTTTGTTCTTCTAATCAAAATTCATATATTACTTGTCCTAATCGGAGTTACCAATTATCTTCTATGAATTTTGCAATATTATTACTTTAGGACCAATCATAGCTTGACACGTCAGCTTTATCGAATATTCATTTATCAGCGGATCAGCTAAAAAAAGAGTTGAATTACCGCTTTACCCTTATGGGTCATGTTCAGCCCCAGGGGCCCTCACGTCATTCCGCTCTATTATCTCCTTCCTCGCGATCCTCACAGATGCCAGCCTCGACGCTTTGCGTCGGCATCCTCCTGCGCGTCTGCTGCGCAACGAGGCCATGGCCTCAGCGCTATTCCCTCCACTACATCTGCCCTCTCTACGACTCAGGCACCTCTGTATGCTACACCACCACAGCTTCCCGCCTCGCTCAAACTTGCATCCCTATCAGGGATTCTCTGCCGGTTCTATGGAAGGACCCTCAAGTCCTGCGCGGACATAGCAGCTAACAGCGGAGCTTCTTCCGCAGCTCCAGGAAAAGGAGTAGTAAGGAGGGGAACAACCTGCAACTGGTATAGGTAGGGTGTTCTACCGGTGCAGTGACGGGAATGGGTGGCTCCGAACCAGTGAGGAACCTTGGTCGGCCTCGCCCCAACCGCCAGCAGCACCAGGGTGCACGTTGGTGGCTCCCATCGCTCCACCTCATCCTACCTCACCACCAGGCGGAGCTTCCCACCCATCTGTATCGCTTAACGGCCACCCCAGGGGACTCCCTCCATGGTGTTAGTGTGTCCTCCCTGCTTCTGTCATGGTCAGGTCAACGGCCACCCATCAGGTGGTGCGATCAACGCTGGTCAGGGGAGAAACCAAGATGATGAGATGGGAGAGGAACGAAGGGCTGAAGATATACATGCCTACACCGTACGCCTTGGGATGTCAGGGATCTGCCGCCCTCACCCACATGTACCCTTTATATAACATTAGGGTTTGTGTTAATTGATTTATGTTCATGTTATACATCATTGCATAAGGCAACATATTTAGCAAGTACATGAATACATCTCCTTTAACTTTTCTTACTTCCCCTTACATGACTTATTCCTTTTGAGACTCAAATTTAAAAGTATTAGAGACTTTTCTTCATATACAAGCTATTACTTAAAAGTCATATTATATATTTTTTTCCTTTCTCTTGTCCTTACCATCCTTTTAATATTTCTTATTTCTTGGATACTTAGGAATTCAAAATTCCTCTCACTTATTCTCTTTATTCTTGCTTTTTAATCCATTGATCACGAAATCTTTTTTTTCTTTATAGAAAATATCATCCTTTTAAACAATACCACACAATTCATTAATAATGCGACACATTATCCTCTTATTTTGCTTTTTTAGTATTTTCTCTTTCTTTCCTCTTTATTGGGACTCCTTGAATCCCAAGAAACTCTATGATTTCGAAATTCTTTTTATTGGATATTGATTATCCTTCTAGATGCATCATTATGCATTATTTCACATTTCTTGTTTATTTCTCATTAAAAATATCTCTTTTTGAGAAGTTCTCTTTATTTCTCTTTTATTTTCCTCATTGGCATTCCTATTAATATTAGAAACCTCATGGATACGAAATTTCACCAAGAAATCTCATTTATGCCTCTTTCCACTCATTTTCCACATTTTATCATTATTTTCAATTTATTTCTTAATAAAGAAATACTTAATTAAACTTTTCTTTTCTTATTGCCTTCTATATGAAACTTTGGACTCCTTGGTACCTAAGGAACCCAAGAGGCACGAAATCCTCTTTGGATGTACCTTCTAGAGGTTTCCATATTTCCCTTTTTTCAAATATTCAATTATTCAATTACTAATTGAATTTTCTTTGTTATTTGGGCCCAATAGCCAATAAAGCCCATAACACAAACATCAAGGCTATTGTAAACAAATCCATGTATTCAAAACAAGTTATACCATTCTTTGTTCAATTATCTTTAAAATGAAAAATTACATTTCTCACCAGATGAACCCAAAAATTGGGGTTGTAACATCCTTCCCCTCTTATAGGAATTTTGTCCTCAAAATTCTATCAAGCAAACAAACAATTTAGGATAAGACTATTCCATGTCCATCATTGGTCCCTATGTGGCTTTACCTTACCCATGGAGCTTCCAAAGAACCTTTATCATCACATATTCTTTCCTCTGAGTTCTTTCATCCTTGCGTCTATAAACTGTACAAGTGACTCAGGCCATGTCAGCCTCCCTTAGGGCTCACTAGGTTCATTGCTCAGCACATGGTTGGGGTACCTCACATAGTGCTCTAAATTGGACACATGTAACTCATCACACATTACTTTATCCTGAGGGGTAAGGTCAATCTTAACCTTCTCCACCAAATGATGTCAAAAGAACCCATGCATCGGGGACTCAGCTCTCTTAGCTATAACTTAGAGGGGTCAGATTTTCATGTCACATATTCTCCCACAGTGAACTGCATGTGAGTCTACTTTGCATCTTGTCATGACTCTTATCATCTCTGGGCTCCTTTCATCCATTTCACGGTCAAAACGACTTCATCTACACACATTGTGGTCCTTTTCTAACCATCACGCGGTCCTTTCACCAACATCACCTTACTGAAGTGGTGACCGACACAACCTCTCTTATAGAGCTTCTTTGAATCCTAATACTAGCTATGGTGGTTATCCTCACATCTTTCATAGGACAAGAACTGTCTCTAGCTATCACCTTGAATGAGCACATATGCTCTCATCAGAACCTTTAGTCTGGATCATAGTAACCATTAGTTAGGGGTGATAAATTGTACTAACAACGAGTCCTTTATGTACATTCTTCCACCTTTTGGAAGGGAACCTTTAGGATATACTCAAGGACTTTTGAACTCGCATCATGGTGTAGTTGAACCATCTCTCTCATGAGTAGTTCAACCAGATATGTATCTTGACAGAACTCTTTATTTCTCATGTCATCTAGGTAAGGCGGTCTACCATAACCCATATTGTATCTTGACCTTCCTTGGTCTAGGGAAGACTTATCACCACAGTCATAATGATGAACTCCCATTCCCTCTCAGGGAATCTTTTGTCCTCTATATTGATATATTGGGTTACTGGGGTTCGTCCTTTACCTCCTGGCTTGCATGGCCATATACCACATGCAACGTTATCCAAAGTCCTACTGTCATTTATTATCTTGGTGGTACGGTGTATGGTGATCTTAAAATCATGATCTCATGTATGTCATGATTCCTCAAGATCGATTCCTCAGAAACCCTAAACCACTCTAGTCGGGGTTTCATCACCTTCTTTTCCAAAGAAGTGCATCTGAGGTTCTACCACCATCCTTTCATTACATCAAGGACTAGGCTAACCAAACAACCATTAACTTGTTCAACATATCTTATTACATCTAAGTGTTAGCCAAACACATCTCCTTTCCAAACTTAGGGTTACCCTAACAACCTCTTTTTAGCTTCTGGCCAGACTAGTTAGATATATCTCAACCAGAGCATCCATTACCACTTCACATCCTTTAGGTATTAAGTAACATTGAGGACATACACTTCCATGTGTTTCACTTATCATCTCAAACTCGAACTCTAAGTCTATCTTTATTGAGAACACTCTGAGCTCATTCTTCTTAGTGATTAAACTCAACCTTGTATGACTCATATCTCGTGGTAAAACATCCTCATAAGGTGACTACCCAATTCCTCTTAGTGTTTACAAACCATCCATGTATCATTCACTTTACCAGGGTATGTTATCATCTTTGTCCTCATACCTCGTAGAAACGTTCCAACTCACCTCATCTTTTATCCTTGGTGTATGGAATGTGAAACGTCCTATCTCTCGCTCCCATAACAAGAGGAAATAAGCATTTGGCCGCAGTCCAAATACAGAGTTCTTCCCGTTCCAAGAGTAGAGATGGTACATCCCACCTTGCCAGTACACCTTTAAATCTAAGTTGAAACGTGCCACATATGTCTCTACATCACAGACATCATGATATCAAACTAGTCTTGAACCTACTGAGGTTTATATCCTTGGTCATCTCATCTAGGTCTATAGGGTACCGGCTCTTTTGGGGTCATCCCTCTTACCTCATGCATCAAGGGAGTTCTCTACTCATCTGCCCTTTGGGTCCTATGAGTTCATGAAGGTGATCAATCTCCTAACCCATGGCCCTCAGACAATGATAGTTGTTACCTCCCGACCCTATGGTCATGTGCAACTGGGTAATTAGGCAACTCCTACTTTCATCGGTCTTATCCCTACCAGACCTTAGGATAGACTTAGGATTCTCCATTATAGTACATATTCACTTAGAACCTTACCCAAGCCTTCATCATCTCTCTTTGTATACATGGGCTAACATCCATCCTTTCATAGGGGTCATGGTGACCTGCCTACCTTGGTCAAGCCCCTTACCAGTTACCTCCATGGTAACACATCCACATGCACTTAGAGATGGATATCTATGGGTCTATAGGTTCATTCTCATACCATGTACTTTTTGCTTAGCTTCTCAAGATCCTATGAGACCTCTTTAGGTTACCTTAAACCAAAAAAACTAATATACACCCTACCAAAGGGGTCCCTCTCCCAGGATGGGAGGAAAACTATGGCTTGACATAATGGTCACAAAAGCTCTAAGGTCTAGGGTTTACATCCACATGAGCCTACTTAACCCTAGCAAGCTATTAAGGCACAACAGATCACCTACCGAACCATGCTAGGTCATACTTGTCCTCTTTCATCGATGCTAGATCAAGATCATACTTTCCTTTATCATCAACCTAGTTGTGAGGGGTTCATAAAACATACCTTAAACTTAAGGGGCTTCCCTTTTCCTTTATACATGAGGCGTACCATGCTCGAAACTATGGCAACTTAATTCTCATCATGAGCATTAGGTATACCACTTCCCCTCGTAGGTCAGGAACCCTAGGTTCACTTTGGGTGTCCAACTACATGCTCTATCTCTTAACTATGAACCAAGCATGCAAACGGCATGACATGCACTCCTTGTCATCCTTCAACTCAAGCAACACTTAGAGTTGGGTCCTCCTTAAGGACAACCAACAAGGTACAAGGCCTCATAACCTGTTACTAAACCTCTCTAGGTCTAAGGAACTCTTCTTTCTACCTCAGAAGGTAAACACCTATATTGTAGGCACATAGGTACCAGAAGCTTCATCTTCTCTCTCTAGGGTTTCATCCCTCTAAAGGCAACCAAGATATCATCAACTTCCAGGGATCGATCATGAGGCAACCACTATCATCCATTTCGGTCGCATCATCCTCAACTCCCCACTATACCTCAAATCTCAGAGTCTAGGCTTCCCAACCTTCCTGGAGGGGTTTCCTTCTCTCTCTCTCTAGAGCTAACCCTACAACCAACCTCACCATTAGAGGTCCTCTCTTCATGAAGGATCAACCTCAAAAGCATCCTCTACATGGGTGAAACCTAGGTTCAAACTTATGTTTGCTCAAGATCATCCATAACCCTTTATGCTCCATCATGATTCCTTATCCAGGGTTTCATCCTACTGTCAGCACTATGACATGCCCTAGGTTCCAGCTATACCCTACTTGCACAAGCCCATAGGGTTTCTAAGGTCCTTTACTAACATCATCATTTAAGGAGCTATCTTTTACCCTAACATGCACGACCCTTCCCAGGGTTGGGTTGCCAAAGGTGCTAGGTCACCCATGGATCATATGGCATCCCAAAGGCATGTCCTTTCAAACACTTGGTCCAACTCATCTCTCTCTAACCTTCACTTAGGGTTAGGGTTAGCATCATCCTCAGAGGATGTGCCAAGTCTCTACTTGAAATGGAGATCTCTATCTCCAAGACTAACTTATCCTCCTGACAAGAAGGTCTAGCCTCAAGTCTCTTCTGAGGACATGACAACTTATGTCATACGACCTAAGCATGTATCTATTCTTTAGTTTACGCTTACTCTATTAAGATGATGTCCATGATATCTTAATTACATGCTTTTCATTAAATTAATGGAGGATTCCTTAGACCTTATTAATCTTACCCATACCTCAAGAGGGTGAGGAGAAAAGGGAAAACTCTAATCCTTAAGGTCCTTAATAGAATTTGTGATGAGAAGGGATGAATAAGATGACAAAGTCCTAAAGGTATCTTATTTCAATTCATACCCTAAGACTTTGGCCAGGCAGTCACACGGATCTAGGAGTCCTCGTATTTCGACTAGCGGTGTGGAGGAAAATATTGCTAGCCCCCGGGCGTAATCCTTTTCTAGACACCTCCTTCTTTCAGGTAATCCTCTAATAACTCCCTTGGTTCTATGGAGTTTGTAAAATTTAATAATTATTAATGGTTAACTGAGGAACCTACGCTCTGATACCAAATGTTACGACTCCACCTCCCGATAACCCCCAATTAAGGGAGACCGAGAGGTCGAAGCCGCACCCTTAACTTCCGGATCAAAGGTTCGGCAATTAACCAAGAATAATTATCAAATTTTAACATACTATACTGAAAAGCTGTAAGAAAATAAATTTTTGCATACCTTTTTGAAAACTTGGATCTCTAAACTTCTATCCACTTAAGGATTCTACTCTAACTAATCCTCCTTGTATTTTACTTCATGTATTTCACAATATGACGATTTACTATTTGTCCTTTTGGCTTGTACCTAAAACGCCGACAAACAAAACATTGGTCAGCCGAAGCCGGTATGTGGGGGAAACAATAATTATGTAAATACATTAACAATGTAATCATTCAATTAATCTTTTAACAACCAAGATTACATTTTAGATATAACTTTGCGATCCAAGAGTGCCCTATTCTCTATGTTGTCCCCATTAAACCCCTCATGATCCACCTATAGGTGAACTAATTTCTAGGGTTGAGTCACATGGCACTACTCATAAATAGCCCACTCCTTAACTCATGCCAGGATAATGAGTCTCATGGCACTAAACGTAGGTAGCCCAGTTTCTAACTCTCGGTAACCTAGAACTTGCTCTAGGATTACCCCTTTTTTTAGCCTTTTCAAAGAAATAGAGGTGGACCTGGATCTAGTCAGTTATATACGCACATTTATAGTGATAATCATAGTCACTTTATAGTTGCATGAAATAAATAAACATCCAACAATTATTTTCAAGCAAGCGATTAAAACTTCGGGAATCGCCGTGAAACTAGAGCGATTATTCATAAGCGTAACCACATACCTGATTTGATGAGTCATGTATATTATTCAACATATACTTCATGTATATACAATCAAGCCAATCAACAGATCCAAGCAAGTAATTAAATCATCACATAATTCCTAAAAAGAATATGTACTCTATTTATTACACACTTTATTAAGAATCTACTTTATTGACTTGGATTCACTTTCTAGGGTTTCTAATACACATTAAGGTTTCATTAATATTCATTAGGGTTTCTAAGATTAATTTCTCAAACTTTATCCCGTTTAGGTCAACAAACCCTAAAATACTCTTTTCCATTTATATGAACCTTAATTGCTCAACTATCCATTTTAATAGTCCTTTATACCCAAATTGACTTAGGATCATCACATCACTATTTATTCATGGATTTGAACCATTAAAACAATTAAACGACATATTAATCTAAATTAGGGTTTTCAAGCTCATTAATGCATAATCATGCACGAAACCCTAAATTAAGCCAATTATATAAAAAGATCTTCTTTTTAGATCCTATTTTCACTTTTATTAACAATAGATTAATATCAGCTTGAATTTTTCAAATAACATTATTAAGTCCATCTATCATCAAATCTAAGGGTTTTTCCTTAATTAAATCATTAAAGATGATAACTTTATGTCCTTTTCAAATTTCAAGCATATTTGTGCACTTAAACTCTAAATTAGACTAATCATGTGCAAAGTTCTTCCTTTTTGAATATAATGTACCTTTTTGAATTTAATAGGTTAACATCAACTCTAATGATCCATTAAACCCTATTAAACACTTTATTCATTTCAAAATAGGGTTTCTTAATATTTAATTCAATAAAGATGATATTTTACACTACATTTCGAACAATGATTAGGTTCAGGCTATAAAACTATTTTTATTGGATTCCTTGTGTTCTTCTGATCAAAATTCATATATTACTTGTCCTAATCAGAGTTACCAATTATCTTCTACGAATTTTCCAATATTATTACTTTAGGACCAATCATAGCTTGACACGTCAGCTTTATCGAATATTCGTTTATCAGCGGATCAGCTAAAAAAAGAGTCGAAATACCTCTTTACCCTTATGGGTCATGTTCATCCCCAGGGGCCCTCGTGTCATTCCGCTCTATTATCTCCTTCCTCGCGATCCTCATGGATGCCATCCTAGACACTTTGCGTCGGCGTCCTCCTACGCGTCTGCTGCGTAGCGAGGCCATGGCCTCGGTGTTATTCCCTCCACTGCGTCTTCCCTCTCTACGACTCAGGCACCTCCGTCTGCTACACCGCCACAGCTGCCCGCCTCGCTCAAATTTGCATCCCCATCAGGGATTCTCTGTCGGTTCTATGGCTGGACTGTCAAGTCCTGTGTGGACATAGTAGCTAACAGCGGAGCTTCTTCCACAGCTCCAGGAAAAAGAGCAGTAAGGAGGGGAACGACCTGCAATTGGTCCGGGTAGGGTGTTCTACCGGAAAAGTGACGGGAAGGGGTGGCTCCGAACCAATGATGAACCTTGGTCAGCCTCGCCCCAACCGCCAGCAGTACCAGGGTGCACGTCGGTGGCTCCCATCGCTCCACCTCATCCTACCTCGCCACCAGGCGGAGATGCCCACCCATCTGTATCGCTTAACGGTCACCCCAAAGGACTCCCTCCATGGTGTTAATGTGTCCTCCCTGCTGTCGTCATGGTCAGGTCAACGGCCACCCATCAGGTGGTGTGATCAACGCTGGTCAGGGGAGAAACCAAGCGGATGAGATGGGAGAGGAACGAAGGGCTGAAGATATACATGCCTACACCGTACGCCTTGAGATGTCAGGGATCTGCCACCCTCACCCACATGTACCCTTTATATAACATTAGGGTTCGTGTTAGTTGATTTATGTTCATGTTATACATCATTGTGTAAGGAAACATATTTAGGAAGTACATGAATACGTCTCCTTTAACTTTTCTTACTTCCCTTTACACGACTTATTCCTTTTGAGACTCAAATTTAAAAGTATAAGAGACTTTTCTTCATATACAAGCTATTACTTAAAAGTCATATTATATATATTTTTCCTTTCTCTTATCCTTACTATCCCTTTAATATTTCTTATTTCTTGGTTACTTAGGAATTCAAAATTCCTCTCACTTATTCTTTTTATTCTTGCTTTTTAATCCATTGATCACGAAATCTTTTTTTTTCTTTATAGAAAATATAATCCTTTTAAACAATACCACACAATTCATTAATAATGCAACACATTATCCTCTTATTTTTCCTTTTTAGTATTTTCTCTTTCTTTCCTCTTTACTGGGACTCCTTGAATCCCAAGAAACTCTATGATTTCGAAATTCTTTTTATTTGATATTGATTATCCTTCTAGATGCATCTTTATGCATTATTTCACATTATCTTGTTTATTTCTCATTAAAAATATCTCTTTTTGAGGATTTCTCTTTATTTCTATTTTTTTTCCTCATTGGCATTCCTTTTAATATTAGCAACCTCATGGATATAAAATTTCACCAAGAAATCTCATTTATGCCTCTTTCCACTCATTTTCCACATTTTATCATTATTTTCAATTTATTTCTTAATAAAGAAATACTTAATTAAACTTTTCCTTTCTTATTGCCTTCTCTATGGAACTTTGGCTCCTTGGTACCTAAGGAACCCAAGAGGCACAAAATCCTTTTTGGATGTACCTTCTAGAGGTTTCCATATTTCCCTTTTTTCAAATATTCAATTATTCAATTACTAATTGAATTTTCTTTGTTATTTGGGCCCAATAGCCAATAAAGCCCATAACACAAACATCAAGGCTATTGTAAAGAAATCCATGTATTCAAAACAAGTCATACCATTCTTTGTTCAATTATCTTTAATATGAGAAATTACATTTCTCACCAGATGAACCCAAAAATTGGGGTTGTAACAATTGACATTGATGGTAATGTACAAACTTACAAAGGGTGATTGGTTTCAAAGGGTTTCAAACAACTTTAAGGTGTTGACTATGACAAAAAAATTTCTCCAATTGCCATAATTAAGTCCATTAGGATCATGCTTTCCATTGTAGCTTATCACGACAATGAGATTTGGTAGATGGATTTTAAAATTGTATTCCTTACAGGAATCTTCTTGAGGATGTGTACATGATAGATCTTCAGGGTTTTATAAATCCAAAGGATGCAAATAAGGTCTATTGGATACAAAGGTCAATCTATGGATCAAATCAAGCATCTCAGAGCTAGAATCTTTGATTTGATTAAACAGTCAAAGAGTTTGGCTTTAGTCAAAATGAAGATGAACTGTGCGTTTACAAGAAGGTTAGTAGGAGCATGATTGTATTCCTCATATTGTATATATATGATATACTATTGATCCAAAATGACATCCCTACTTTAGAGATGGTAAAGACCTAGATAGAAAATACATTCTCCATGAAAGACTTAGTTGAATCATCCTATATTCTAGGAATCAAGATCTATAGAGATAGATCTAGAAGGCTTCTTGGTCTATGCCAGAGCACATACATTGACAAAGTACTGAAAAGGTTTAGCATGTAGAACTTAAAGAGAGGAAACTTACACACATATCATGGTGTTAGTATCTCTAGAGCTCAATGTCCTAGTTCATGTGAAGAATGGGAGCACACAAGTAAGATTCCATATCATCTACAGTTGTATCTATCATGTATGTAATGTTGTGTGCTCGGCCTGATGTTAGTATCTCTAGAGCTCAATGTCCTAGTTATTGTGAAGAATGGGAGAACATAATTAAGATTCCATATCATATGTAGTCATATCTATCATGTATTCAATTTTGTGTGCTCGACCTAATGTCTCATATTCCTTGAGTATGACTAGTGGGTATCATTCAAATATCAATGAATGTCACTAGATTGCTATAAAGAACATTCTTAAGTACTTGAGAAGAATTCTTTATCAGTTTCTTATCTACGGTGGTGTGGAAGTGTAACACCCAGGCCCACTGCCCAAGGCTCTAGTAAAGTTTCAATAATGACGACTGGTCCCATAGACCACCACTAGCCTTAACTGTGCACTTTTTACTCACTCGCGTGCAAGCCAAGATAAATTTCCTGATTGGACACCCATCCTAATACTATTCGGGGCTGAGCACGCTTAATCATAGAGTTATTTTAGTGATGGGCTCTTGGAAAATGAGGTGCACCTTGGTGATATGGGTAGTCAAATCATTCCTTTTAAGATCATTTCATCTGAGGCCTCAAGACCTAGGACATTACAATCTCCCCCACTTAGACTCTTGACATCCTCCTTAAGGCTCAACTCTGTGGCTTCATAATATTTCCCCATTTCAATGAAGACCCAAATGGCCCATGTACACCCAACTCATGACCATGGCTACCAGTGCAATGGTGGCTCCATCAACTAGGATAGCCCTTTCCAACATGCCTACACCGCATGACTCAAATATTAGCATGCCATAGGCCCAAGTGGGCCCCACCTACTAGAGGGAAATAGGCTCTGATACAATTTGTAACACTCGGGCCCACTGTCCAATGATGTAGTAGAGTTTTAAGAATGAATATTGTCCCCACATACCACCACTAGACTTAATTGCGCTTTGTCTTCACTCACACACAAGCGAGGATAAACTTCCCGACTGGTCACCCATCCTAGTACTACTTTGGGCTGAGCACGCTTAACCACAAAGTTCTTTTAGTGATGGGCTCCCTGAAAAGGAGGTGCACCTTGGTGATATGGGTAGTCAAACCATTGCTTTTAAGATCATTTCATCTGAGGCTGCAAGACCTAGGACGTTGCAGGAAGAGTTGTTTGTAAGAGGTTACACCAATGCAAGCTTCCAAATTTACAAAGATGACAATAGATCGCAATCTAGATTGGTGTTTTGTCTAAAGAACAGATTTGTAAGCTAAAGGAGTTCCAAGAAAGAGACGGTTATTGATTCTAAAATATACACCAAGTATATTGTTACATCCAATGCAATAAAGGAGGATGTTTGGATCAAGAAGTTCATTTCAGAACTTGGGGTGGTTTAAGCATTAATGATGCAATTGAGCTATATTGTGACAATAAGGGAGATATTGCACAAGCTTAGGAACCTAGGTTGCATCAGTATTCCAAGCACATACAAAGGTGGTTCTACATCAAATGAGAGAAAATACAATGAGGAGAAGTGAAGATTTGCATAGTACCAACTAAAATCATTGTGCCTGAGTCCTTGACAAAAGCACTTTTGTAGCAGAAGCATGAAAGTCATATAAGATCACTTGGGATTAAGTTCATGTGTGATTGACTCTAAGTGCAACTAAGAGTTTGTTGGTATGTATGTCAAGAGAGTCGATCATATAATGATTGTAATGGCATATCTTGTAAACAATTTGATTAATAATAAAGGCAAACTTCCAATTTATTATGTTTTATTCAATTATGAGATAATGATGTAACATAATAAATGTATGTCCTTAGGTTGAGACCCTGGACAATGAGATCATATAAATGTCAAGAGTATATACATTCATGTTATATCCCTAATCGGATGTTATTGTGGAAGGATTATAAAAAAATAACATATAAGACTAGAGTGTGTGTTGGTTGATGACACAATATCATTAACTCATGATATGTGATATCAAACCAAACATATAGATACTTTTTAGAGAACAATGTATCAGACAGACCCATCTTGAGAGTGATGCATGGAAACTATGACTGGTAGTCAGAATCATCTCTCATAGGGATGGTGGTGATTGTTGTTCTTAGACCTAAAATCACTACACTCATCACATGTCGTTCGATGTACTTTGACATCACCCACTGTCACCTTGAATAAGGGTTGCCATAAAGGTGGTGCTCAGGTGCATTGTGACACGTGGGAATTATTGTGAGTGATGTAGATGTGATTTTCCTTCCTACAAGAGTATGATATCCTAGGCACTTGATAAGAGAGACTGAGAAATGCATGGACATGCTCATACAAGTCAATATGTGATATTGAGCTTATATATATCTTTGATTGTCTACTCTAGTTCAAGGAACATGAATTGAACCCTAAAGAGGATGATAATTCCATGCATCAAGTTAAATTTAGATATCAGTGACAAAGGAACCATACGATCACCGTAGAACCAATCATAGATTGTATGTTGAAGTTATTCTCCAACTTTTCGATTACTTGGGTATCAATGATGACTTTCTAGATACCACTCATTTCTCATAATGCCATAAGTTGGTTATGAACACTCACTGCAAACATAACTTGGAACCTACAGGGTCACACATAGAGGATACACCTATAACGGGGGTGTACTCATGAATGAAGTTTAAACTTGATTATGGAAGTGTTAGGTATTCAATTTAAACATTTTTGGCAATCTGTACCCTGAAATGACCAGTTAAGGTTGTGAACCGAGTGTTTGGTTGATTAATATGATTAGATAAAGGATTGATGTTGACATCATAGTGTCCAATAATCAAATATTTAATACCAATACAATTGCAAATATGGAACATGGTAAAACAACTGTTTCAAGTGTTGAATTGATCGTCTCATGTCTGAAGTGACCAGTTCACTGGGGAACTGATAGATTCATGGTTCACATGTTTTGAAAAATTCATGAAATTTTGTATCTTTGACTCCCTCTTGATATGGAAATCCTGACCCTGACCCTCCTATAAATAGATGGGTAGTCAAGGATTTCTAGAGACACAACAATAAGCTCTTACATTTGTTGTCTTCTCACAATTGTGGTAATGTGAGAACCCAAGTAAGTCCTACCCATCAAAGGGAGGGACAACAATGGAGAGACAATTGGGAGAGCATGTTAACACTGATAACACCCAAATGTAGGCATTTATGATCTAACCATTTATTTATGTTTTTGTGTTATTATATCCTTAATATGCCCAAAATAACTCTAGATACTTATCTTTACATAATTTATATATTTTTTGATGTTAAATTTGCTCAACTAGCCAATTTTAGCACATACATGCACTGCACTTGAAAAGGCATCAACTCTCTAAGATTTATCCACATCGGTACTTTCGCGTCAAGCCCGACACAGCCGAGTCGAGTTGATCACGTAATTTTTCCAACAGCCAGTACTCCAATTGTAGTAACCACGACAAACTTCAAACTGTTGTGACCGCTATGTTTCGCACAGTCAAGGAAAAGGGTCGGTTGCACCTATCTCGCCCATGACATCTGTCCAGACTGTGACTCTTGTCTCGATCACGACACCTATCTCGACCACTCCACCTATTTTACCTGTGACATCTTCCTCGACCTCTACATTCTTCGCGACCGCTATGGTCGGCATAGCCGGGCTGAGGATAAGGGTCTACTACACCTAATCTCACCCATGACAAATGTCTAGACCATGACTCTAATCTTGACCGCTACACCTATTTTACCCACGACATTAGCATCAACCACTACACCTATCATAATTTCTACGTTGCCGAGCCGAACACTGCTGGGCTGAGGATAAGGGTCAACTACACCTATCTCACCTACAACATATTCCTCGACCACTACACCTGTTGTGACTACTATGCTTGGTACAGTTGTGTTGAGCCTGACGCAGCCGCACTGAGAACCAAGGGTAGCGAACGAGATAGGTGAAATGACCACTTATGACATACACTCTATCTTCACCTATAAATATCCACCCCTCCCTACCTGGAGAGGAGTTCTTCACATTTTTCATTCCCAGAGCTCAGTGGGAGAGTTTCATGGTACGAAAAGGCTGAAGTGCTCATCCTACATCCATCCCATTAGTTTGCTTCCATCTACCATCATTTCCCACCACCATTCACCCATTTCCTACCATTCCCAGCCATCTTCTACCTCTGTACACCCACCAAGCTGCTTTTTGGGGCTGAAACAAGGAAAAAGGAGGCCAAAGAGTTCATAAGACCAAGGAGGATGTCCCAAAGATGAGATCCGGCCCACACATAGGCTAAGGAGAGAGATCCACCTCTCCTCTTAATGCTAAATCTCTTCTTCTTCTTCCCCTTTCTTCCACTGTTCTCCTTTATTTCTATACAAATGATGTTTTTCCATCTTTGTTCAGTGTCAACTATACTTTTCCAAGGCTAGTTGAGATCCTTCTTAGCTATGTAGCCTATTTTGGGCATGGTTATGTACTTTTACCTTAAGCAAGTATTTTTATTTCAGATCTAGTACATTTTCTATTCTATCGTCTCCTTCTGATTATGATTGATAGTGTAACATCCCTGACCTGGGTTATGCTTTAACCCTATATGTTTTGTTTAATAAAGTTAATTATATGCTTGCTCTTATCTTTTGAAAAGTAATTAAGGCTCAAGAGGAACTTATATTTCGTTTTAGTTCTTTTTTAATAATGTTGAAAACAATGTTTTGTTGTTTTGGACTAATGTCCAAATTACCCAAGTTGAGGGGTTAATTTGCAAATGCTATATGATAAATGTTCCTCAAGTTTTGAAGCATCATAAGAATGAGAATGATGCAGAGGTATGGCTTGTGGTAGCCTGAGTACCAAGAAAGAGCTTATTAAGCAATGTTTGTGCATAAAAACCTAGTTTTGGTGGAATGTGCAATTTACCCAAAACCTAAGCTTCAATATGAAAAATACCACTTTTAGAGAGTCCCTAATGTTTTTTGTTATTAATTAGAGACAATAAAAACAGAGGGTCATCTCATTTAAATCACTTTGGAGGAGAGAGAATCTTGATATTAAAATAATCAAGATTTAAGCATAATTGAAACCCTAATTCAATTTAATGCAAAAATAAATATATTAATGGAAATGCCCATAAACCAAAAATGAGATGGTTGAGTTTGTATAAGAATGGACATCTTTGTGCCTTGCAAAGGCAACGAAATATCTAAGTGAGTGGAGAGCCCACTCACATTAGTTAAAGGAAAAGTAATATCCACTCAATTTTGGATATTATTATTATATTGATTAAGGATCTTAATTTGCTTTCTTTTATTTCATGGACAATGAAGAGGAATTACAAGGTGGGGGAGATGGCTTCGTATGAAAGGGATGGAGGGGGTATGTGGCACCAATTTTGGGAGTTGAAGGAAATTATTTATCACTTTCTCTCTCATTAAAATTTCCTTATATACATCCCATTTTCAACCCACATGAAAGGCTTTTTCGATCCCTTTTTCTTTCCTTGATTTGGTTAAACACAAAGGAGCTTACGAGCAACAGGAGGACGTGCCCCAACCTGTAGGTAACCTCCATAGTCATCTTCAACCTTGATTTCATGGTGGAAATCGAAATTCAATGCTTAATTTCTTCTTTTCTCCATTCAATCTTCAACTCTAGCCAATCCTTTCACTCAAAGACTTGAGAATGGGCCTTGTACAGTTGAGAGAGCTTCATTCACCATTGAGGACGTGAATATTGAAGCTTGGATTCAGCTTTCAAGGCAGGTTATATAACTTGAACCCTTAAATGTCATTATTGCTTGCAATTTATTCATCATTGTGTTGAACCTTTCTTCTTTCTTGATTTCCTTCTAATTAGTTGTTGAAATTATCATAAGAACCACAACTGATTTTGAAGGTTTGAAGCTTCAAGATGGTGATTTCATCTTAAGAACACACCTCAACAAAGGAAGGGTAGATGGTTTTCAAAACTGATTGAATTGATTCAGTTTCAAGACCGAATGGGTGATTGAGTTGATTCGGTTTCAAGACCGAATGGGTGATTGAGTTGATTCGGTTTCAAGGCTGAATGGTTAGTTGTACCCAAGAACGAATAGGTAATTTACTTCAAAACCAAATCGGTAATTAAGTTCAAGACTGAATGGGTAAATTACTATAAGACTAAATGGGTAAATGACTACAGGATTGAATGGGTAATTGAGTTCAAAACCGAATGGATAATGGATCTCAAGATCGAATGGGTATATTGAACTTCAAACTGTAACATCCCTGGCCTGGGTTATGCTTTAACCCTAGGTGTTTTGATTAATAAAGATGATTATAATTTTAATCTTATCTTGTGGAAAGTAATTAGGCCTCATGAGGAACCTATGTTTCAATTTTGGTCATGTTTGAACAATGTTGAAGCAATGTTTGCTTATTTTGGACTAAAGTGCAAATTACCCAAGTTCAGGTGCTAACTTGCAAATGTTGCATAATAATATGTTCCTATGATGTTGAGACATCATAATAGTGAATATGATGTAGTAGTATGGTTTCTACAAGCTTGGACACCAAGATAAAGCTTGTTGGATAATGTTTGTGCATTAAAACCTAGTTTTGGTGTAAACTACAATTTTCTCAAAACCTAAGGTTCAATATGAAAATTACCACTTCAATAAGGTCCCTAATGTTTCTTGTCATAATTTAGATCAATGAAAATGATAGGGCGCCTCATTTGAATTAAGTTGGAGGAGAGAGAATCTTGATATTAAAATAATCAAGATTTAAGCCTAATTGGAACCCTAATTCAATTTAATGCAAAAATAAATAAAATAATTGAAAGGGCTTTCAACCAAAATTAAAATGGTTGAGTTCATATTTGTGTGGACGAGCTTAAGCCTTGCAAAGGCACGATCATATCCTAAGGAGGTGAAATTCCACTCACCATTATTATAAGAAAAAGAAATTCCACTCAAAAATGGATATTAATATTATAAGGGTTAAGGTGCTTAATTTCTTTTCCCTTTATTCTTGGATAATGAAGAGGTTTTGCGTGAACATGAATATGTCTTCGTGTCCAAGAAATGGAGGGGGATTTGGTGGAAATTATTTTGGGAATTAAAGGAAATAATCCCATTTTCTCTCTCCTTGGGATTTCCTTATACATGTCCCTTTTTCCACTCACTTAAGGACTTCTTTTCGGATTTCCTTTCTTCCTTTGCCTTGCCCGACCCCAAGAGAAGCTCAGGAATAGGAGGAGGACGACCCCAACTTTTTGGTAAGGTCCTTGACCTTCGTTCTCCTTGATTCCATGGTGGACATAAAAAATAAATCATTGATTTCTTCTTATTTTGATCTCCTCGTCAACCCTAGCCAATCTTTTCAGCCATAAACTTGAGGACGAGCTTAGGAGGAGTTGCAAAAGCTTCATCCACCATTGTTTCCTTGATCTTGGAGCTTTGGAGCTCAATTGGAGGCGGGTTTTATAACTTGAAACCCTAACTTTGTTATTGCATTCAATTCCCCGTCAAATAATGATCATTTCTCTAATTACAATTATTGATTTGGTTGATTGATGCAATCTCCATGGAAACCACAGCAGGTTTCGTGGGTCTAGAGCTTGATGATGATTAGGACTGGCAATTGGGTCTGGGTTGAGCAGGTCCTATTTCGGGTCAATTCGGGTCAGATCAAATATACTCGACCCGAACCCGACCCGAAAATAATTACGGGTCATACCTGCTTGACCCGAACCCGAAATTCATATTTGCGGGTTTGACCCAATGAACCTGATGGACCTGAAAATATTATTTAATATGCAAACCCAAAAACCCCAAAAATGCAAACCCGAAAAACCCAAAAATTCAAACCCACTAGACCCAAAATTGATGTAGAATTTGCTAATTAATTATTGTTTTGCAAGCAAAGACTTATATAAACTATCACAAATTTATGTTTGTATGTGTTAAAAATTTATATGGCTAGAACATGAAAAAATATATACACATACGAAGATATAATTTTGGGTCGAGCTGGTTTTGCGGGTCGATAATTGCAAACCCAGACCCTACCCACAAATAATTTCGGGTTTTTCAGGGATCGGGTCATTTCGGGTCGGGTCAAAAAAATCAAGACCCGAACCCGCTTTAGTCGGGTCGGGTCGGGTCGGGTTGGGTCGAGAAGGTCGGGTCAGGTTTTGCCAACCCTAATGATGATGACATCATCATAAGAACACACCTCCTCAAATATCTAGACCAAAGGGTTTCAATCGAATGTCCAAACGGTTTGTGTTTGGGAGCAAACGGTTTCAAACCGTTTGGAATGAAATGGTTTCACTAAACTGCATAGAAGCAAACGGTTTAAGTCCATTTGGTGATGTTGACTAGGGTTTACCATTTGGGGACTTGTTCATAATGATCTAGGTTAATGACCCACCAATTATTATTGATTAACTCCAATTGGTTCATGAGTTGAAGGTCCATCAATCACCTAAACCCTAATCGGGTTGAGTGCTGATTTCATAAGTAATTGAGTTTGAAACTTGAATTGATTGACCCAAAATGTTTCAAAACTGTTTAATCACCCAAATGGTCTCAAGACCGTTTGGAGGTCTAGGGTTGAGTATGGTTAGGTATTTGAAGATTCAAACATATGGTATAAACCCTAATCGGCTAAGTGCTGATTTTGCAATTAAATGAGTTGATGCTTTGGGTTGATTGACCCGAATGGTTTCAAACCGTTTGGGAATCACCCAAATGGTCTCAAGACCGTTTGGGGGTCACCCAAGACCGTTTTTAGGCCTAGGGTTAAGTTTGGTCAAGTGTTTGAAGGTCCAAAGATACCAAATTGAAATACAATTAAGTGTTGATTTGGTGACCAACCCTAGGATCCAAACCCTAATTGAATGACATGATTAATGATGATATGATGGGAAAACAGTCTCAAGACCGTTTGGAGGTCAACCAAACGATACCAAGACCGTTTGGGGGTCACCCAAGACCGTTTGGAGGTCTAGGGTTGACTATGGTTAGGTGTTTGAAGATCTAAAGGTACTAAGTTGAAGTGCAATCAAGTGCTGATTTGGTGATCAATCCAATGATCCAAACTTTGATTGATTGACTTGTATTTTGATGTTGACATGGTCAAATGGTCTCAAGACTGTTTGGAGGTCATTTAAATGACCTCAAGACCGTTTGGGGTCAGATCATGCCCAATTTGGATGAAGGCTCAATGGTTTCAAGGTAACCAATCTCACATAGATTAATGTTGAAATATCAACGATTCCAAACCCTAATCCAATTGATTCAAACCCTAATTGATGATCAATTGAGGGTCAATTGAGGGTAAAATCAGTTGAAGGTTGACCTATTTAACTTAATTGAAGTATGGTAATAGGTCCAATTGATGATTGCTTACATGAATTCAATGGTTGAAGGATTCAACATTGGAAACCCTAATTTGATTGGAGTGGTTGACACCCTTTTTGGTCCTTGAGGTTTTGAGGGGGTTTGGGACCAAATGGTCTCAAGAATGTTTGGGACAAAACGATCCCAAGACCATTTGGGACCAAACGATCCCAAACCATTTAGGTGCATGCGGTTTCAAAAAGTCAACTTTGGCAAACGGTCTTCACCACCTACTTTACTAAACAGTTTTGAGTATTTAACCAAGACCATTAGAGGTATGATTGGTCAAGACCATTTGAGGTCCAAGTGACCAAGATCATTTGGAAAGTAATTAATCAAATTTTATGAACACTTAAAGTGAATAAAGTTCAATGGTTTAAGTGGTAAAGTACATGATTTAAATCAATGGTGTTTATAATAATGGTACCTTCAATGAGATAGGGTGATTAGTACCCTTAAAGTAGCTAAGCCCTAATGATCATGGTGATAATGACATAAACCATGATGTCAATTCTTCTTCAAGATTGAGTTGACTTAGCTTAATTAAGGCAGAAGCAAACATCATCTTGTAGAAGATGATAGAGAAGATTATCTACATGATTCATAATCAAGTAATAGACTTTCTAGATGAATGAATGTTTAATTAGGGTATGATCCTTCATAGTGAGATCATGAAATCCTAATTATGAGGGTTAATGAATCATAACCCTAACTGAGAATATTAATGGAAGTAATCTTACTACATGATGATGGTATGATCTTAATTCATAGTGATGGTAGGGTAAACCCTAATACAGGGTACTTTGATGATCACTCCTACTCAAGGTGAATAGTAAACCCTAATTCATGGTGATGTGATATGAATAGTAAATCCTAATCTAGGGTGATGTGATATGAATTGTAAATCCTAATCTAGGGTGATGTGATGTGAATAGTAAACCCTAATTGTGGGTTATGGAATAAGAAACCCTAATGGAGGGTGATGACATGAGAAACCCTAATTGGGGGTGATGTCATGAGAAACCCAAATTGGGATGAACAATAAGTCTAATTATGGTTTATTGAATATGAAACCCTAGTTTTAAGTGATGTTATGTGGAACCCTGATATTATGATATGGTGTAAAACTCAATTTAGGGTGATGTCATGTGATGATATACGAAACCCTAGAGATGGTTTAATAGCCAGTACACCAAAGAGAGGTGTGGCTAAAATAATTAAATAAGATGAATATGTTATAGACATTAAGGATAGGGTTCATGAACCATGTGAATGATAAGGTGGTGATTTTAATGAATAAGGATCTAAGAGACAAGATGATGCCTACAACCTTGTACAACCATCTCTATATATGAGTAATAACCTATACACCTTACAATGATGAGGACATGAAACTTTTAGGAATGATGTATGCTATACTAAATAATGAGGTGGATAACATCCTAAGAGTTGAAATACCTATAATAGTTGATAATGGTTTATCTTATATCAACAATGTCTATCAGTTGGATAAGTCCATATCATTAAAGTCAATTGGACAATTCTAATGTTTGACCCATGCACCATATGATTAAAGTAACAAGTTAGTGGATAAAGTATTAAGAGGGAAATACCTTAATACAAAGTTAGTTGATTAACTTAAGAATATGGAAATGAAAAGAAAGTGATACATTCATATATGATAGATAATACATTCTGCATTTCATTGTAGACTTATCTTGATGAACCTCTAATCCAATACTCTTGGTTAAGAAACACATGAAATGTGTGATATGCAATCATTACAATAAAGATGTGATGAAATCAATATACTTTGATAAATGTTGACCAATATACCTTGAGAATGGGGTAAGCTAATCAATTAGTATAATGTAATTATATCATGACAAGGATGAGAAATGAACTCATGCTTTGAATTGATGATCATTAATGATATATGATAAGGATGGTAATCATAAGAAAATACTTATGATGTCTTGGATGATCCTAGAGGTGTGGAGTAATACATTAGGGTTGAACTAATAATGTGAGCATGAAACCCTAATTAAAGCATGATGGGAAACCCTAACCCTAATTTTGGGTAAAGGGAATGAAAATCCCTAATTGATAGATAACCCTAACCCTAATAAAGGATGGTGGTGTTACTAATGTTTCATATGATGTGACAAACGACTTACATGACTATTATCATAACCATGTAGACATCAAGAGGTGATGAACATAGCCATATATGAGCTATGACTTTCATATAATTAACATGTTGTATGGCCTTATGTGCCCAATGTTGTTGTTGCTTAGTAAAAGTAACAAAATTTGCATGAACCTTATAAGTTCCATGAGTAATTTGTTGCCCAGTGAAAGGTGGCAAAAAATTTATAGGCTTTGAGAGCCATGTGAGATACTTGTGTAACAAGTATTATGCATACCTCGGTCTGAGGACCCAGAGGTAATAGTTACCTAATAAATGGTAACAGTGATAGTGTTAAATTGAGGGTATGAATACCCAAAGTTGATAAGTATGATAATTATGTTGCTAAGGGAAGTGAACTTTCAAAGAAATGAAATGAGGGACTAAGATCCCAATGTCTTATAAAGACTGACAAGTGATTGATGAAAATAGTACTTGTTTCTTAATGGTATTTGTCTAAATAAGTTATGTTTGAGAACTTGACTGATGCTAAAAGAAAATGATAAAGTACTTAATTAATCAAGTGAAATCATATCATGTAGAGCCCTGACCATAGATCCATCATCGTCAGCAGTAGGTGATGGTGAAACGGGTGCTCCGTGGCAAAACCCAGAATGCATATTTTGAATATGTGGGGGCAATGGGCGACTGTATCCTGACGTCCTAATGAGGGAATTGATGAAAGGTAAATAACAAACCTTTCAATCCTTCATTATTTGTACCGGGATGGATGTATCATGAATCCCCCGATGATTGGGACAGATGCAGTACACATCTCCCAATAATGTTAATGCCAGATCGATGGAGATAAACATGAAATCTCACGATCACGAAGAGATTACAGCACACCATTGTAACTCTAATAGCGAAGTTGCCAGTATACCCTAGAAAGCTATATATAGTAGAGACACAAGATGTCCTACACGGAATCTCACACTGACTGAGATATGGGAGGTCTTGGTAGCCGACTCTACCTTTAACCTTGTATGGTACCGATTTCGACTTCGCAATGGTCTGTTGGAGTATGAGCGGTATACCTCATCTCCTCAGGGCATATGTGTGATTGTAAAATGTAACTAGCCGTATAGCATGTTTGCTTAAGGTTTTAATACGGAAACTCATTGGCTGATGTTACATTCCTTTTATGCAATTTCATTTGATAAATGTTATTCATATCTCTTTACATTCCTTGCAATTAGATAAATGGATTATGAATCTACCATGAGTAGATACAATGTTCTCCTTAGGAAAGGAGACTATCTTTCTCTGTTCATACAATGAATAATGTTGTTGTTAATATGTAAGAACTCATGTTCAATTTTAATATAACAATCTGCAACAACAATGTTTTGACAGAGAGTTATATCTCCCACTGGGGCAATTTACAATTGACTCACCCCCGTGGGATCCAACATTTTTTTAGGTGGATGTGGACAAAGAAGCAGACACTCTTCTATAGGAAAAGGAAAGCAACAGCTTGGACAGTAGTGAGATCCCAGGTGGAGATGCTGACTGTCAAATCATATAGTTTGAAAGTCCTATGTGTCGTCTCTGTTCTCTCAGGTCCTCAGAGTTTTTAGTTGGTGTTTTAATGAATCGATCCGAGATTTTGGCTTGATGCCTAGAAGTTATATGATGTCTATATTTTATGTCTGGAGACAGCTGATGTTGTAAATCTCGAGAAGAGATAGTGCAAGACATGTACTTTGAAATAGAATGTAAATGTTACACTTTGGTTCTTGAAGAAAAACATTTCCTATGTGTGGATCTCTTTGCAAAAAGTTTTGATTTTTAGTGATTTTCAATAATCCGCTGCAAATGATTCGGTTCCGCATTAGTTAATCCTATTTTCACGAGTCAGTCATTACAATTAGTGGTATCAGAGCTCTAGGTTCGTTGAGACTACAGAGACATAGGACTAAGGTAGAAGAGTGTTACAACCCCAATTTTGGGTTCATTTGCTGAGAAATATAATTTCTCATATTAAAGATTTTTGAACGAATAAATGATATAATCTATTTTGAATAAATGGATTTCTTTTACAATAGCCTTGTTGTTTGATTTGTGGGCTTTATTGGCTATTGGTCCCAATAACAAGGATATTCAATGAATAACTGAGAATTTGAGATAAGAAAGGTGTGGAAACTTCTAGAAGGCAAATCCAAAGAGGATTTCGTGCCTATTAGATTCCTTGGGTTCCAAGGAGTCCAAAGTTGCCAAGAAAAGGCAATAAGAAAAGAAAATATCAACTATGTATATCCTTGTTAATAAAGAAATTGAAAACATTGATGAAATGTGGAAAATATGTGAAGAGGTATAATTGGGTAATACTTAGTGGAATTTCGTATCCCAAGGATTCCTAATGATAAAAGGAATACTAATGAGGAAAATAAGAGAGAATTAAAGAGAAATCCTCAAAAATAAATATTTTAATAAGAACTCAACATGATAATGTGAAACAATGCATATTGATGCATTTAAAGATAATGAGCATTCCTTAAAGAGGAATTTCGAAATAATAGAGTTTTGGGGTCCAAAGAGTCCCAAAGAAGAAAGAGGAAATAGAAAATACTTATACAAGAAAAATAAAAAGATAATGTGAATACATAATTAGTGGAATTATGTGGTTTTGTTAAAAAGGAGAATTTCCTATTTGAGGAGAATATAATTTCGTGATCCATGGATTAAAAGAAAAGACTAAAGAGAATAAGGGAAGGAATTTTCGTATTCCTATATAACCTAGTAATAAGAAATATCCAAAGGATAGAGAGGAGAGAGAGAATTTACTTCTCATTAAGGAATTGTTTTCCTGCTTGGAAGGGACTTCTTGATTCATGTATATCCGACCTAAGGCTTCTTTCCTCACCTCTATATAAAGAGTAGCACATCTGGTTCAAGTTCCAGAGAGATTGCACGTCTCCAACTCTCTTCTTCATCTTCCTCTTGTTCTTCGTCATGCAAACCCTAACCTTGAGCATTAACTTTGTCCCTTGTGCCACAAAGGGTGCTTGAAGGAAGTATAGATACCCCTCCCTTTAAATCTGTGCAACCACGTTACCAGTTCCAGAGGAACCGTCGTCTAGGGCACCTGCAGCTCACCTGCAAAGAGCTAGGTTTCGTTGGCCTAGTGCCCCTGACCCCAGCCGTCTCACATGTGGATGGAGACCATGTTGGCTACGACGGGGAGCGGCGGAGTCAGGGAAGCGATCTCCGGTGAGGCTCCGGGCCTGGAGGTGGAAGGAGGTGACCACGAACGGCTGTAGACGGATGTCGTTAGGGCTAATCACGGGGTGGAAGACGAGCTGGGCGGTTTTGACAAAAACGCCCCTCCTAAACATGAAGAAACGGGTAGCCGCGCCAGGCCTACCTTGGTAATTTAGTTATAAACTCTAAAGCGGCCGAGTTGCATGCTGGAGGCGACGTGGCAGCTTCCAATTGGTTCACAAAGGTATTTCTTGCAAATTTCATAACTAAAAATTGGTAGCTCCGATGAGATCATACAAAATATGAAAATTGCTTAGAAAATCGAGAGGAATCTAAATAAAATATATATGGAGCCTGATTCCTTATGAAATTCAAAAAGTATACAGAGATACTATCTTTAATAGTTTAATCAATGAAAAACCCTAACCTTTGATGATTAATGAGTTAGAAAGGGTTAAATGAGTATATAAAGTTGATATTAGCATGTTAATGATAAAAAGGATCATTAAGATTGAAAAAGGACGAATTTGCATGTGATTAGTTTAAATTCAAGTTTAATGTGCATGAATAATACTTTAATAAGCCATGAAACCCTAATGTTGGTAAATTCGACTCTTAATGGCTTTATTTGACTAATTTCATGATTAAGGTTGGAATATGCTATTTTGAGCATTAAAGTCACTAATTTGTGGAAAGATAACCTTAATATATAAATTAGGGTTTTCATTTAAATCAAGGTAGAATTAATACTAAATAGAGTTCCTATGGGGCTTAGACCATAATAAATTATGAGTTGTTAATATGAAAGAAATTAAAGGTGATAATTGAGTCTAACGACCTTGAAATAGATTAAAAGGATAAAGAAGGTAGTTTTGCTATAAAAGAGAAATAATCAACTTTAATTGGGCTTATGGTGTTGAAATTAGGGTTTATGAACTAAGAGAGCATTTAATATGATAAAGGAGTTATGGAGGCAAAAACCCTAATAAAACCCTAATGTGGTTTGGAAAACCTAAGGTGGAATCCAAGTCTAGCTTTAGAATGTTCTGGATAAACTATAACACTTGGATGCCATGCATTAATTGTTGGATAAATTGGACATTATGATAAATCCCTTTGTTTCGATGATGACAAACATTTCATTCTTGTTGATCTAACGTGCTACTTGAGTGTTGCAGGAATAAGGTGGATGACAAAGCTCTAGGGAATCTATATGCTTGAATGATTGTAAATGTCATGAAATGTAATCAATTGTAAACTTGTACAAATATATAATGTACAAGTACTTAGAATTCATGTAAATCAAGTGTTAGATCTTCCCTAGCTAAACACCACACTTAGTTAGGTCATCCCCTTCAATAGTGTCACATATGCACACTCATACACACACTTAGTGCCTTAATTGAAAGATTGAAACAGGGTCAATCTCGGTCGACAAACTCCTCGACCGAGACACTCTCGGTCGACAAACTTCTCGACCGAGAAAGACCCAAGTAGCCGTTAGACACAGCTGACAAGGTAGTTGGCAGTTGCAAATGAACGTTGATCCAGAGAGCCTGTCGGTCGACAAAACTTCGACCGAGTAGGTATCTCGGTCGACAATTTGTCGACCGAGATGGACTCTGACAGCAACTGCAGAATAAATCAACTAGCCGTTACTAATGCACCTAACTTATACCTAACGGCTAGTTAAGCACTTAGAACCCCCTAGAAAGTGTCTAGAACGTCCTTAAGCACTTGTAGGTCATTCCTATAAATAGGACATGCCTTAGGACACCTAAAAAGACCCAAGCTACACTTGTGCTATACTTGAGCTTGAATACTCATTGGCAATCTGTTTTGAGCAATAGAGCAATTCCAACATTGGCTATTCATTCCCATTGCTCTAATTTCGTGTCCTATAGGCTAGCATCTCCTTTCCACAACACTTACACTTCTACACTCATTGGTTAGGAGATCAATACGCTTGATATAGGCAAATCAAGCATTGTGCTTAAAAGGATAAGTTGTAATTTCTGTTTTCCTTCTTGTTCCTTTTATTCTTTGTATTCTCCTTGCTACTCCTAGGGTTGGAGGCTGCGAATTGGAGAAGGTTCTTCTCCGAGGAGAAGGTGGACTTCAAGCTACTTCAAGAAGGCTATCGCAACGGGAAGCCACTTCAAGAAGGCTATTGCAACGGGAAGCTACTTCAGGAGGAAGGCTGCTTCAAGGTTGGTGCAATTACTTCTAGGTGAAGGCTGCTTCAAGGTTGGTGCGATTACTTCTAGGTGAAGGTTGCTTGAAGGGTTTAGGGAGAGAATTGTAATTTTATGTAAAGTCCTTACGAGGTAATAAAATTAAATTCTTTCCAAATCCCGGTTGGGTAAGCAACCGGGTAGTGGACTGACAACTTTAGTATTTGCTAAAGTTGGAACCACTCTAAATCCTTGTCCCCTTGTCCAATATTTTGTGGTTGGTTGTTTGAGTTCAATAATTGTTAAAATAATCATAAAACTCTATTCACCCCCCCCTCTAGTAGTTTTCAGTTGGTATCAGAGCAGGCTTCAAGGAACCCTAACAAGGTCTTGAAGAATGGGTGACGGGGTGCTCAACAACCTTAACCTTGAAGGGACATTTGTTGCTAGGCCTCCAATGTTTGATGGAACAAACTACACATATTGGAAGAGAAGGATGCAGTTCTACTTTCAAGGAATAAGTTGGGATCTATGGAGAATGGTGTCAACCCCTTATGAGCTACTTCAAATGGAATATGCAGCTTGGGACACCAATACGGTAAAATCAGCTCAAATGAATGCAAAGACTGTAAGTATTCTTTATTGTTCAATTTCAGTAGGAGAATTTAATAGAATATCAAACTGTGAAACAGCCTATGAAATATGGCATAGACTTTCTATAACTTATGAAGGGACAGTTCAAGTTAAGAATTCCAAAGTTAGTATGCTTAAACAAAAGTTTGAACATTTCCGTATGGATCCAAATGAATCTATTAGTGAAATGTATGCAAAATTCTCTTCTATTGTAAATGGTTTAAATGCCTTAGGTAAAGTTGTTCTTGAGGAAGATCAGGTATCAAAGATTCTAAGATCACTTCCTCCCAAATACAAGCCCAAAGTGACGGCCATTGAAGAAGCAAATGACCTCACCCGACTAAAGATGGAACAACTCATTGGCAACCTAGAAGCTCATGAGGCAACGTTAGAAGAGGAAGAAAGAACAGAACGTGAACGTCAACAAGGCAAAAAGAAGGACATTGCATTCAAAGCATCAACCAAGGACACTCATGATACAAGTGAAGATGATAGTGAAGAAGAAACTCTCATTGTAAATGGTAAGAAATATAAAAGTTTTAAAACTAATAAAACTTCTAGTGTTTCTTCTTCCAGGTGCTTTGAATGTGGCAAAAAGGGACACATGAAAGGTGATTGTCCAAAACTCAAGAAAGGGAAGAAATCATCTCACAAAAAGAAAGAAAGAGAATATAAAGCTGCATGGGATGATTCAAGTGATGATAGTGATGATGGAAAAGAAGAAGTAGAATGCCTCATTGCTACAACAAATGAAGACGAAGAAGAGGTAAGTCTTTATGATCTACCAAAAGAAGATCTAATTGCTAGTCTTCAAGATACTCATGAGAAATATATTGAGTGCAAGAAGAAACTTAAGAAATCAAATAAAGTAAATGATGATTTAAATGTTAAACTTCTTGCTCTTGTATCCGAAAATGAAAATCTCAAAAAGGAAAATGAAGATTATGATCTTAAGTTAAAATCGGTAGAAGCTAATTGAAATCTTCTTTCCTTAGAAAAGTTAAACTTGCAAACTCAAGTGAATGATCTTCAGAAACAACTTGTTCTATGCTCACATTTAGATTATGATGAGGTTGTCAAAGAAAGAAACTCTCTAGTATCTGATTTAGATCAAGCAAAGAAAGATATAAACAAGAAGATGGATGATATTGCTAAGTTACAAAGAAATGTAAATGAGTTAAGAGGAAATGACATGCCTAAAAATATTCTGAAAATTTCCTCTAGTTATAATGGAAGAAAAGGATTAGGATATGATCCAAGGAGAAATAAAACCAAAAGAGTTAAAGCATCCAAGACTAAGATTATGTTTGTACCTAGGAACACAATTCCTAGAAAGAGAAATGAAGTTGACTCTATTAGTTGTCATTATTGCATGCGTCTTGGACATTATTCATTTTCATGCCTATATAAGAAAAAGAATGATGATTTATCTTGGATTCCTAAAACTTAGTAGCTTAAAATTAACTAGTTGAGATTTGACCTAAACTGATTCTTGATATACAAATGTCATATCTCCACACAATCGAGCTCTAACTTGCATAATCTTATTTTGCTTGGAATAAATTAACAGTTCTGAAAATATTCCAGAAACTTTGTCGGTCGAGAATCTGTCAACCGAGTGAACCTCGGTCGAGAAATTGTCGACCGAGCATGTCACTGATTTCCAGTCTGCTGTAAAATTGCTGAATTCTTTTTGTAATTGATCAAATTGCTATCTATTTGTGATTAATGACTGTATATATTTTGGAAATCATCCCTGAAAACTTATATGAGATTAATTTGGTTTATTCTCTAAATGATTTAAGTTAAAACTGAAATTATGCTTAGCTTAATAAAAAGGAAATTTCTGTTCTATCATTATTCACATGATTTTTCCTAAAGTATTTTCTGGTCTACTCATATAGAAATCATGTGATTACAATCATGGAATTATCATTTTCATCATGATGATGCTGTGTTAGCACAAATAGATAATGATAATTGTATGCATGGATCCTTGATGATACATAGGCAAGCAAAATAAATGATGATATGTCTCTTAGAAATGCTTGCAACACATAAGATAAAAATTTCTCAATTGGCATCTTTAAAAAGACTTCAGATATTAATCTTGCTTTCATTTTTAAAAGGATGTTTTCATATTGAGTATCACTAAACATGCTTCAAAATTGATATCTAATCAAGTACTTCACATATGAATGCTTAAATTGGAAATCTGCAATTTTTTCCTCTTGGTTGAAATAAAATGTGACCAAAGGGCGCTATGGTCGAAGTCAAGGTCGACCTAAAATAAGCTTTGACAAAATGCTTATTTGGACATTATTTTATTATACTTAATCTTAGTATACTTTTGATAAAGGTCAAAATCAAAATTTAAAATCATCTGTGACCTTAGAAGCTTTAAATTGCTTTAATTGTAAGATTAAGGAGGAGTTCATACAAACAAATTTGATTATTTGCTTAAGAAGCTTACAAAAACATTGTAATCATCATTTGGAGCTTATTAAGACCTTAGTACTTTTACTCTTGGTTATGATGAAATCTATGAATTTCATAAAAATGATATATCTTGTTCTTAAAGGAACCCTCTAAACAAACCATGGCTTAACATCCCATGCATTTGGTTAGAGAAATTTTTATGTACTCTAAGATTAAAGGATTCTCATTTCATTTTAGGGCTTAAAATCCCTTGTAAAATGGGTGAGAGATCAATACATATGCCATGAACCTAACACGATCTCATATCATTTCAAGGCTTAACATCCTTTGCAAATGATTGAGAAACAAATTGTGGCTAAATTAGACAAAAATGATATTAAATCCATGTTCCTAATAGAATATCTATCTAAAGGGGAGCATAGTATAAAATTAAGGGGGAGAAGAAATATAAAATATTCAACGGGGATATCTTTTTGAAATGACAAAGGGGGAGAAATAATATAAAATCAAAAATATAAATGAGTTTCATAACATCTTGGCCAGCACTCACTTGCAAAACAAGAATGGCTACAAAAGGTAATCTTCAGGTATGAAACTCACATGCTTTATATTTCCTTATTTCATATTTAGGAAATGTTTGTCATCTTCAAAAAGGGGGAGATTTTTGGATAAATTGGACATTATGATAAATCCCTTTGTTTCGATGATGACAAACATTTCATTCTTGTTGATCTAACGTGCTACTTGAGTGTTGCAGGAATAAGGTGGATGACAAAGCTCTAGGGAATCTATATGCTTGAATGATTGTAAATGTCATGAAATGTAATCAATTGTAAGCTTGTACAAATATATAATGTACAAGTACTTAGACTTCATGTAAATCAAGTGTTAGATCTTCCCTAGCTAAACACCACACTTAGTTAGGTCATCCCCTTCAATAGTGTCACATATGCACACTCATACACACACTTAGTGCCTTAATTGAAAGATTGAAACAGGGTCAATCTCGGTCGACAAACTCCTCGACCGAGACACTCTCGGTCGACAAACTTCTCGACCGAGAAAGACCCAAGTAGCCGTTAGACACAGCTAATAAGGTAGTTGGCAGTTGCAAATGAACGTTGATCCAGAGAGCCTGTCGGTCGACAAAACTTCGACTGAGTAGGTATCTCGGTCGACAATTTGTCGACCGAGATGGACTCTGACAGCAACTGCAGAATAAATCAACTAGCCGTTACTAATGCACCTAACTTATACCTAACAGCTAGTTAAGCACTTAGAACCCCCTAGAAAGTGTCTAGAACGTCCTTAAGCACTTGTAGGTCATTCCTATAAATAGGACATGCCTTAGGACACCTAAAAAGACCCAAGCTACACTTATGCTATACTTGAGCTTGAATACTCATTGGCAATCTGTTTTGAGCAATAGAGCAATTCCAACATTGGCTATTCATTCCCATTGCTCTAATTTCATGTCCTATAGGCTAGCATCTCCTTTCCACAACACTTACACTTCTACACTCATTGGTTAGGAGATCAATACGCTTGATATAGGCAAATCAAGCATTGTGCTTAAAAGGATAAGTTGTAATTTCTGTTTTCCTTCTTGTTCCTTTTATTCTTTGTATTCTCCTTGCTACTCCTAGGGTTGGAGGTTGCGAATTGGAGAAGGTTCTTCTCGGAGGAGAAGGTGGACTTCAAGCTACTTCAAGAAGGCTATCGCAACGGGAAGCCACTTTAAGAAGGCTATTGCAACGGGAAGCTACTTCAGGAGGAAGGCTGCTTCAAGGTTGGTGCAATTACTTCTAGGTGAAGGCTGCTTCAAGGTTGGTGCGATTACTTCTAGGTGAAGGTTGCTTGAAGGGTTTAGGGAGAGAATTGTAATTTTATGTAAAGTCCTTACGAGGTAATAAAATTAAATTCTTTCCAAATCCCGGTTGGGTAAGCAACCGGGTAGTGGACTGACAACTTTAGTATTTGCTAAAGTTGGAACCACTCTAAATCCTTATCCCCTTGTCCAATATTTTGTGGTTGGTTGTTTGAGTTCAATAATTGTTAAAATAATCATAAAACTCTATTCACCCCCCCCTCTAGTGTTTTTCATTAATTTCAGGATATTGTTGATTGCTTGTTGATTGATTCTTTATCCTTATTGCTTGGACAATCAAGTTGCTCTGGATCAGGTATGTGGTTAATTATGAATAACCGCCTTAGTTTCCCGATGATTTTTTGGATGGTTAATCGCATTGAATGCAAATTATCTGTTGGATGTTCGTACTTGCAAATTATAAAGTCACTATGATTATCACATTAATAATAGAAGTATAGATTCTCGCACCTACATGCCACCCTGATGGATGATGTCAAAGGTCAGGCCCAAGTGGGTAGACCAATGGACACCTTGAGTGGTGACCCCAGGCACCAAGAAGGTGGCCTATGATATTGCATGACTAGTGGGAACCATGAGCGGTGACCCCCAGGCACCAAGCTCGGGATTGAGAAGGTGGCCATAAGTCATTGGCAAAGGGCACCCTAAGGTGGGTATGCCAGGGTTAGGGCAAAAGCGGTGGAGAATGCTATACTGAAAAGTGTAAATTGGCTTGTTAATTAATTTGATTGTGATTTTTAAATTGTTAGCCATATTTGCAAGATTTTGGTTGTTCCCACATACCAGTATATTTCGATATACTGACCGACATTTTGTTTGTCGGCGTTTTAGGAACAACAATTGAAAGAACAAACAGTAAAGAGACACATTGTGAAAGTAAAACATAAAGTACAAGGAGGATTAATTAGAGTGGATTCAAGCTTGGATAGATAGATTCCCAAGGTTTTCAAAGGTAAGTAAAGTTTTAATTTTATACCAAATTTCAGTTAGTTAGTAAAATTTCATAATTGTTATTGATTATTTGTCAAACCTTTGATCCTGTTAATTGGATAATGGCACCGACCTTTCGATCTCCCTTAATTGGGGGTTACTGGGAGGCGGGGTCGTTACAAAGAGTCTATTCTAGTGCCATCCAATGTATCTGATAATGTCTTCTACCCATATAGGAGAAGAATAACTTGAAGATGACTGGGACACATGAGGAGTTTGCTACAGAAAGCAGCAATGTTGCACCAAGAAGAGGTGCAGGGGAGCAGGCAAGAGAGGGACAATTGCTTGAGAATCCCCTAGCTAATCCAGTTGTGATAAGAAATCCTTCCCTAGGTATCACTATTGGGGAACTTAGGGCAACCATGATGTATTTAGTGGATCGAGCACTAGTAATACAACCTAGATTACCAACCCCCAATAATGATGTTTTGGACATCAACATGATATGTAATCCACAAAAATAGGTTGAAGCAATGGGAAATGATGAAGTTGTGGACTTAGAACAAGTCTGTGCTCAACCTCAGCCTGTTGAATCAATATATAGTGATGTAGGGAACATAATATAACTTGAAATCAGGATCTGCCACAAGTGCAGGGAACCTGGACATATCAAGAGGTTTTGCCCAGAAAAGAAAATTAAGATGATGATTAAGAAAAGGCCTATCCAAATATAGGAATAGAGGCCTAGTAGTTCCAAAAAGGGAAAGACTTTGGTATCACCAGTACAACCAGGACCTAGTGCATCAAGGAAATGGTCATCTAGAAAGGGTAAAGAACCCTCTAGACCATACCTGGCACCCAGAATTTGTTACCTATGCAGACAGGTAGGACATCTGGAAAGAAATTGCTCAACTAGAAATGTTATGGTGAATCAACCTCTGAGGCAGAATCAGCCTGAGGCAGTGAATAATCCACGAATCATGACAGGTTAGACAAAATAATGTCATTCTTATATGTCTTTTATGGTTTCCTGAGTTAATTTGAGAAGGTAATTAATTGAGCCTTCTTTGATTAGTCCTATGATGACTTATATTTTGTATAAACATTATAGATGTTTCATGTTACTCTTACCTCTATGAGAAGAAGATGAGGTATTGAAGAGATGTCTAGATAAAATCTAGTAATGAGTCTTATTTTTTGTAATAATATGAAAAGGAAGGAAAATGATAGTATACAAGTGCATACTACCTTATCTCAGTATTTATATACCCTGGCCAGGTATACAACTATAGATGATAAAGCGAGTATGAAAACTCTTAGATTGTAATCTTTTTTATTGCTCTGATCAAGTAGTCATTTTGATACAATCTAATGAGTATCATGAAATAAAAAATATGGAATAAATAAATGTGTCCTGTCCTAAGTATAAGAAAGAGAAATTTGAGATAACCTCAGATGAGCATGTTTGTATGAGGAAATAAAAGTATAATCCTCATAAGATAAGAATGAGAATAAGGGAGATGAATCTCATCTAATAAAGTTGTAAGTATCATAAAGATCCTTACCATAATGTATAAATGGAAAATATGATGAGATCATAAGATGATCATAAACATGCTAAAGGGATAATGATATGTAATCATCCTTATAAGATTCCTATGCTAGGGCAAGGAACCTAGGATGAGATAAAGAGTAAATGTTTCATGAATAGTTGAAAATATATGAAATAATAAGAGGAATATGAATCCTTGTTATCTTTCCTTTCAGGGACATGACTGTCAAGTGGGTGTTAGGACACTTGATGTGCATAAGATAAAAATGTTCATGATGATGGATACTTAGAAAAGTATCAGTTTACCTTGGACCTTGGTTTCAAGGAAATGATATATGTAACAAGTGATGTCCCAAGAGGAAAGGAAGATAAAGATGTGATTTGTTTTTAACACATGTAATAGATGCCAAGGTAAGGGATCTTGGTATCTAAAGAAATATCAGATTGATCATGCAAAATATTATGAACCTCACATGTTAGGGGTTTATGCTTTACACAAACATAACAACTAATGATATCTTTGAGATAAGTTCTCAATTGATAAGTAACATTTCCTTATGATAAGAGAATGTACAATTAATGAGATAGTTAGTGCTAGTATAAGGAAAGTTAGTATGGTGTTATCAGGTAAGATGACACAATCAGAGTATGAAAAGGCTTATAGCCTTAAGTAGATGACAAAATATAATTGTGATCTTGAAAGAGAAATACTAAACTAACTAAGGAACATGGGAGTATATGCTCCATGTGAATCATTCCATGATAATATTGTATGGAATAACTTTGTATTGATCAAAACTCTATGGTGTCCCCACAATAACGAAATGTTATGTGATGACATGATGATAAGATGCATGAATAATATCTGTTTTTCTTTATCTAGGGATTTCAGGGACGAAATCCATATAAGGGGTGGATAATTTGTAACATCCATGACTTGGGTTATGCTTTAACCCTAGGTGTTTTGATTAAGAAAGATTATTATAATTTTAATCTTATCTTGTGAAAAGTAATTAGGCCTCATGAGGAACTTATGTTTCAATTTTGGTCATGTTTGAACAATGTTGAAGCAATGTTTGCTTATTTTGGACTAAAGTGCAAATTACCCAAGTTAAGGGGCTAACTTGCAAATGTTACATAATAATATGTTCCTATTATGTTGAGACATAATAATAGTTAATATTATGTAGTATTATGGTTTCGACAAGCTTGGACACCAAGATAAAGCTTGTTGGACAATGTTTGTGCATTAAAACCTAGTTTTGGTGTAAAGTGCAATTTACCCAAAACCTAAGGTTCAATAAGTAAATTACCACTTCAATAAGGTCTCTAATGTTTCTTGGAATAATTTAGAGCGAATAAAATGAGAGGGGAACCTCATTTGAATTAAGTTGGAGGAGAGAGAATCTTGATATTAAAATAATCAAGATTTAAGCCTAATTGGAACCCTAATTCAATTTAATGCAAAAATAAATAAAATAATTGAAAGGGCTTTCCAACAAAATTAAAATGGTTGATTTCAGATGTGTGTGGACGATCTTAATCCTTGCAAAGGCACGAGCATATCCTAAGGAGGTGAAATTCCACTCACCATTATTATAAGAGAAAGAAATTCCACTCAAAAATGGATATTAATATTATAAGGGTTAGGGTGCTTAATTTCATTTTCCTTTATTCTTGGATAATGAAGAGGTTTTGCAAGAACATGAAGATGGCTTCGTGGCCAAGAAATGGAGGGGGATTTGGTGGAAATTATTTTGTGAATTAAAGAAAATAATCCCATTTTCGCTCTCCTTGGGATTTCCTTATACATAACCCTTTTTCCACTCACTTAAGGACTTCTTTTCGGATTTCCTTTCTTACTTTGCCTTCTCCGACCCCAAGAGAAGCTCAGGAACAGGAGGAGGACGACCCCAACCTGTTGTTAAGGTCCTTTACCTTCGTTCTCCTTGATTCCATGGTGAAATAAAAAATAAATCATTGATTTCTTCTTATTTCGATCTCCTCATCAACCCTAGCCAATCGTTTCAGCCATAAGCTTGAGGACGAGCTTAGGAGGAGTTTAAAAAGCTTCATCCACCATTGTTTCCTTGATCTTGGAGCTTTGGAGCTCAATTGGAGGCGGGTTTTATAACTTGAAACCCTAACTTTATTATTGCATTCAATTCCCCATCAAATAATGATCATTTATCTATTTACAATTATTGATTTGGTTGATTGCTGTAATCTCCATGGAAATCACAGAAGGTTTCATGGGTCTAGAGCTTGATGATGATTACATCATCATAATAACACACTTCCCCAAATATCTAGACCAAACAGTTTCAATCAAAAGTCCAAACGGTTTGTGTTTGGGAGCAAACGGTTTCAAACCGTTTGGAATGAAACAGTTTCACTAAACTACATAGAAGCAAACGGTTTAAGACCATTTGGTGATGTTGACCAGGGTTGACCATTTGGGGACTTGTTAATAATTATCTAGGTTAATGACCCACCAATTATTATTGATTAACTCCAATTGGTTCATGAGTTGAAGGTCCATCAATCACCTAAACCCTAATCGGGTTGAGTACTGATTTCATAAGTAATTGAGTTTGAAACTTGGGTTGATTGACCCAAACGGTTTCAAAACCATTTGGGAATCACCCAAACGGTCTCAAGACCGTTTGGAGGTCAACCAAGACTGTTTTGAGGTCTAGGGTTGAGTATGGTTAGGTATTTGAGGATTCAAACATATGGTATAAACCCTAATCGGGTAAGTGCTGATTTTGCAATTGAATGAGTTGATGCTTTGGGTTGATTGACCACCCAAATGGTCTCAAGACCGTTTGGGGGTCACCCAAGACCGTTTGGAGGCCTAGGGTTAATTTTTTTCAAGTTTTTGAAGGTCCAAAGATACCAAATTGAAATACAATTAAGTGTTGATTTGGTGACCAATCCTAGGATCCAAACCCTAATTGAATGACATGATTAATGATGATATGATGGGAAAATGTTCTCAAGACCGTTTGGAGGTCAACCAAACGATCCCAAGACCGTTTGGGGGTCACCCAAGACCATTTGGAGGTCTAGGGTTGACTATGGTTAGGTGTTTGAAGATCTAAAGGTACTAAGTTGAAGTGCAATCAAGTGCTGATTTGGTGATCAATCCAATGATCCAAACTTTGATTGATTGACTTGGATTTTGATGTTGACATGGGCAAACGGTCTCAAGACCGTTTGGGGTCAGGTCATGCCCAATTTGGATGAAGGCTTAATGGTTTCAAGGTAACCTATCTCACATAGATTAATGTTGAAAGATCAATGATTCCAAACCCTAATCCAATTGATTCAAACCCTAATTGATGATCAATTGAGGGTCACATCAGTTGAAGGTTGACCTATTTAACTTAATTGAAGTATGGCAATAGGTCCAATTGATGATTGCTTACATGAATTCAATGGTTGAAGGATTCAACATTGGAAACCCTAATTTGATTGGAGTGGTTGAGTCCCTTTTTGGTCCTTGTGGTTTTGAGGGGGTTTGGACCAAATGGTCTCAAGACCATTTGGGTCCAAACGGTCTGTTTGGTACCAAACGATCCCAAACCGTTTAGGTGCATGCGGTTTCAAAAAGTCAACTTTGGCAAACGGTCTTCACCACCTACTTTACTAAATGGTTTTGAGTATTTAACCAAGAACGTTTGAGGTCTGATTGGTCAAGACCATTTGAGGTCCAAGTAATCAAGATCATTTAGAAAGTAATTAATCAAATTGTATGAACACTTAAAGTGAATAAAGGTCAATGGTTTATGTGGTCAATTACATGATGTAAATAAATGGTGTTTATAATAATGGTACCTTTAATGAGATAGGGTGATTAGTACCCTTCAAGTATCTAAGCCCTAATGATCATGGTGATAATGACATAAACCATGATGTCAATTCTTCTTCAAGATTGAGTTGACTTAGCTTAATTAAGGCTGAAGAAAACACCATCTTGTAGAAGATGATAGAGAAGATTTCCTACATGATTGATAATCAAGTAATAGACTTTCTAGATGATTGAATGTTTAATTAGGGTATGATCCTTCATAGTGAGATCATGAAACCCTAATTATGAGGGTTAATGAATCATAACCCTAACTGAGAATATTAATGGAAGTAATCTTACTACATGATGATAGTATGATCTTAATTCATAGTGATGGTAGGATAAACCCTAATTCAGGGTACTTTGATGATCACTCCTACTTGGGGTGAATAATAAACCCTAATTTAGGGCGATGTGATATGAATAGTAAATCCTAATTTAGGGTGATGTGATATGAATACTAAATCCTAGTCTATGGTGATGTGATGCAAATAGTAAACCCTAATTGTGGGTTATGGAATAAGAAACCCTAATGGAGGGTGATGACATGCGAAACCCTAATTGGGGGTGATGTCATGAGAAACCACAATTGGGATGAACAATAGGTCTAATTATGGTTTATTGAATATGAAACCCTAGTTTTAAGTGATGTTATGTGGAACCCTGATATTATGATATGGTGTAAAACTCAATTCAGGGTGATGTCATGTGATGATATATGAAACCCTAGAGATGGTTTAATATCCAGTACACCAAAGAGAGGTGTGGCTAAAATAATTAAATAAGATGAATATGTTATAGACATGAAGGATAGGGTTGATGAACCATGTGAATGATAATGTGGTGATTTTAATGAATAAGGATCTAAGAGATAAGATGATGCCTAGATCCTTGTACAACCATCTCTAAATATGAGTAATAGCCTATACACCTTACAATGATGAGGACATGAAACTTTTAGGAATTATGTATGCTATACTAAATAATGAGGTGGATAACATCCTAAGAGTTGAAATACCTAAAATAGTTGATAATGGTTTATCTTATATCAACAATGTCTATCAGTTGGATAAGTCCATATCATTAAAGTCAATTGGACAATTCTAATGTGTGACCTATGCACCATATGATGAAAGTAACAAGTTAGTGGATAAAGTATTAATAGGGAAATACCTTAATACAAAGTTAGTTGATTAACTTAAGAATATAGAAATGAAAAGAAAGTGATACATTTAGATATGATAGATATCACATTCTGCATTTCATTGTAGACTTATCTTGATGAACGTCTAATCCAATACTCTTGGTTAAGAAACACATGAAATGTGTGATATGCAATCGTTACAATAAATATGTGATGAACTCAATATACTTTGATAAATGTTGACCAATATACCTTGAGAATGGGGTAAGCTAATCAATGAGTATAATGTAATTATATCATGACAAGGATAAGAAATGAACTCATGCTTTGAATTGATGATCATTAATGATATATGATAAGAATGGTAATCATAAGAAAATACTTATGATGTCTTGGATTCTCCTAGAGGTGTGGAGTAATACATTAGGGTTGAACTAATAATGTGAGCTTGAAACCCTAATTAAAGCATGATGGGAAACCCTAATCCTAATTTTGGGTAAAGGGAATGAAAAGCCCTAATTGATAGATAACCCTAACCCTGATAAAGGATGGTGGTGTTACTAATGTTTCATATGATGTGACAAATGACTTACATGATTGTTATCATAACCATGTAGACATCAAGAGGTGATGAACATAGCCAGATATGAGCTATGACATTCATATAATTAACATGGTGTATGGCCTTATGTGCCTAATGTTATTGTTGCTTAGTAAAAGTAACAAAATGTGCATGAACCTTATCAGTTCCATGAGTAAGTTGTTGCCTAGTGAAAGGTGGAAAAACATTTATAGGCTTTGAGAGCCATGTGAGATACTTGTATAACAAGTATTATGCATACCTCGATCTGAGGACCCAGAGGTAATAGTTACCTAATAAATGGTAACAGTGATAGTGATGAATTGAGGGTATGAATACCCAAAGTTGATAAGTATGATAATGATGATGTTGATGGAAGTGAACTTTCAAAGAAATGAAATGAGGGACTGAGATCACAATGTCTTATAAAGACTGACAAGTGATTAATGAAAATAGTACTTGTTTCTTAATGGCATTTGTCTGAATACGTTATGTTTGAGAACTTGACTAATGCTAAAAGAAAATGATAAAGTACTTAATTAATCAAGTGAAATCATATCATGCAGATCCCTGACCATAGATCCATCATCGTCAGTTGTAGGTGATGGTGAAACGGGTGCTCCGCGGAAAAACTCGGAATGCATATTTTGAATATGTGGGGGCAATGGGCAACTGTATCCTGACGTCCTAATGAGGGAATTGATGAAAGGTAAATAACAAACCTCTCAATCCTTCATTACTTGTACCAGGATGGATGTATCATGAATCCCCCGATGATTGGGACAGATGCATTACACATCTCCCAATAATGTTAATGTCGGATCGATGGAGATAAACATGAAATCTCACGATCGCGAAGAGAGTACAACACGCCACTGTAACTCTAATAGAGAAGTTGCCAGTATACCCTAGAAAGCTTTGTATAGTAGAGACACAAGATGTCCTGCATGGAATCTCACGCTGACCGAGATATGGGAGGTCTTGGTAGCCGGTTCTACCTTTGACCTTGTATGGTACCGATTTCGAATTCACAATGGTCGGTTGGAGTATGAGCGGTATACCTCATCTCCTTAGGGCATAAGTGTGATTGTAAAATGTAACTAGTCGTATAGTATGTTTTCTTAAGGTTTGAATAAGGAAACTCATTGGCTGATGTTACATTCCTTTTATGAAATTTTAGTTGATAAATGTTATTCATATCTCTTTACCTTCCATGCAATTAGATAAATGGATTATGAATCTACCATGAAAAGATACAATGTTCTCCTTAGGAAAGGAGACTATCTTTCTCTGTTCATAAAATGAATAATGTTGTTGTTAATATGTAAGAACTCATGTTCAATTTTAATATAATAATCTACAACAACAATGTTTTGGCAAAGAGTTATATATCCTATTGGGGCAATTTACAATTGTCTCACCCCCGTGGGATCCAACAATTTTTATAGGTGGATGCAGACAAAGAAGCAGACACTCTTTTGCAGGAATAGGAAAGCAAAAGCTTGGATAGAAGTGAGATCTCAGGTGGAGATGTTGACTATCAAGTCATATAGTTAGAAAGTCCTATGTGTCGTCTTTGTACTCTCAGGTTATCAGTGTTTTTATTTAGTGTTTTAATGAATCGATCCGAGATTTCGGCTTGATGCCTCAAAGTTATATGTTGTCTATATTTTATGTCTGGAGACAGTTGATGTTGTAAATATCGAGAATAGATAGTGCAAGACATGTACTTTGAAATAGAATGTAAATGTTACACTTTGGTTCTTGAAGAAAAAGATTTCCTAAGTGTGGATCTCTTTGCAAAAAGTTTTAGTTTTTAGTGATTTTCTGTAATCCACTGTAAATGATTTGCTTTCGCATTAGTTAATCCTATTTTCGCGAGTAGGTCATTACAAAAACCGTTTGGGGTTAATTGCTGATGTGATTGATGAAGATCTAATGGTTCAAATTGATTTTAATCTAATGGATTCAAGGCTAGGTGATCCATTGATTGGTAACCCTAATTTGATTGAATGGTTGAAACCCTAAGTCAATTGAGTCAACTTCTAAGTTGTTTGGCTCAAAGGTCTCAAGACAGTTTGAGGGAAAATGGTCTCAAGACCTCTTGAGACCAAAAGGTCTCAAGACCATTTGGAGTTCAAGGGCAGTGATGGATGGTTGGAGATCCAAGGGATATATTTTGATGTACTCTCAATGGTTCAATTGATGATCGATTCAATAAAGCAAACCCTAAAATAAATTGATTGGTTGGAGGAAACCCTAGTTGATCCAATCAGTTTCAAGATGTTTTGGACCAAACGATCTTGAGACCGTTTGGGATCAAATGGTCCTCAGACCGTTTGGAGGACTTATAGTTTCAAACCATTTGATGTTCAATCAGTTTCAAGGATAAGTTGCTAATTCGGTTTCAAAACTGTTTTGGATTAATGATATTTTATTCAAACGGTCTCAAACCATTTAGGGACTTTGAGATCTAGACCGTTTGATGGTCTAATGGTCTTAAGACCGATTGAAGGTGTGGTTCAGGACCGTTTGAAGGTCAAAGAATTTTAAGACCGATTGAAGGACAAATACTTCAAGACCGTTTAAAGGTCTAATACCTCAAACTGTTTGAAGGTTTAATTGATTCAAATCATGTAAGTACAATCAACTCCATGATTGTTAATGATGTTTATCAAAGGTAATCACAATGGTTGTACCTTCAAGGTACTTGAGTGATTAGTACTTTTTGAGTGGTTAATCCTTGATTCTTATGAAAGTAATGCATGAATACACTATGCTAACCTTAAACGTATGCACTTGAATGAAGGGTTAACCAAATCTAATCATGTTTGAAGTAATTAATATCCTAGAAAGGATGAGAGAGAGAGGAATCCATACATGTATGATAATCATGTAATGGTTAAGCCTCAATACTTTCAACATGAATATAATATGTAATAGGGTGTGATCCTTTATAAAGAGATCATGAAACCCTAATTGAGAAGGTAGATGAATCCTAAACCCTAATTTAGGGCTATGCTACATGTGAAACCCTAATTAAGGGACCGACCAAAAAAAAGAAACCCTAATTAAGGGTGATGTCATGTGAAACCCTAATTAAGGGTGATGTCATGTGAAACCCTAATTAAGAGTGATGTCATGTGAAACCCTAATTAAGGGTGATGTCATGTGAAACCCTAATTAAGGGTGATGTCATGTGAAACCCTAATTATGGGTGATGTCATGAGAAACCCTAATTAAGGGTGATGTCATGTGAAACCCTAATCAAGGGTGATGTCATATGAAACCCTAATACAGTTATGTGATGTAAAACCCTAATCAAGGGTGATGTCATATGAAACCCAAATACAATGGTGTGATGTGAAACTCTAACCCAAGGTGATTCTATGTAATAATATATGAAACCTTGATATGAAATCCTAACCCTAATATAGGGTAAAGGTATGTGAAGCCCTAATCTTGGGTTATAGTGCATGAAACCCTAATCTTGGGCAATATGATGATAAATCATAACCCTAATTTGGGTAAATGGGATGAGTATTCCTAATTGACATGAATTTGGAAATCCTAACCCTAATGAGGGAATAGTGATGCTACCCTTTTCATTGCATAGTGTTGATATGTAATTGATATAACTATTATCATGTGTACTAACCATGCATGTATCATGAGATGTTGGACATAGCCAAGTATGAGCTATGTTGTTTTATAATTGAAATTGCTTTATGGGCCTTGTGAGCCATATTATGCTTTGTTGCCTAATAAGAGGTAACAAAAGATTATTGGGCTCTAAGAGCCATGTGAAATGCATGTATTGCAAGTATCTTATTTACCTTGGTCGGATGACCTGAAGGTATTAGTTACCTGATAAGTGGTAACAAGTGTTCTTGATGAATCAAGGATTTGAATATCCATATTCCATAATCATGATGATGAGATGATAAGGGATGAGAATGCCCCTGATGTGACCAGGGATTGAGATCCCAATGATTTTATAAAGCTTCAAAAAGTACTTGATAGAAGTATTACATATTCTGAGTAGCAATAGTCATAATGAATTATGTTTGAAAACCTTCCTGATACTAAAAGAATATGGTAATGCACTAAATTAACCAAGTGAAATCTTATCATGTAGAGCCCTGGCCATAGATCCATCATCGTCAGTAGTTTAGTGAAGGTGAAATAGGTTTTCCTACGGGAACTCCTAGAGGGCATACTGTTGAGTATGTGGGGGTTATCGGCGCGGATATCCTTACACCCTAATGGAGGTATTGATGTGAGATAAACATTAAATCTCTAAATCCTTCATTATATACACCAGGATGGATGTATCACTAATCTCTCGAATGTCGGGATGGATGTATCACTAATCTCTCGATGATGTTAATACCGGATCGATGTGAGATAAATATGAAATCTCTCGATTGTGAAGAGAGTACAGTTGCCACTGTAACTCTATAGCGAAGTTTCCAGTATACCATGGAAAGCTATTTAGTAGAGACACAAGATGTCCTGCATTTTTTCCTCATACTGACTGAGGAGGATGAGGTCATAGGAATCTGGCTCTTCCTTGACCTATGTATGGTACCGATTTCGATTTTGTAATGGTCAGTTAGAATATGAGAAGTATACCTCATCTCCTCGGGGCTTAAGTATAATTGTAAAATGTAATCAGCCGTGTAGTGTAATTGCTTAAGGTTGAAATACGAGAATCATTGGTTGATGTTACCTTGCTTAGCATATCTTAAATGGATAAATGATATACATGTACTTCATATTCCTTATTGAACAAGTGATATGCTGAGATGCTTTAATAAGGATATTTCTCTAATCTGTTTAGACATTGATTTATCTGTTGATTAACATAGATGATTCTTCTGCTCAGTTTTATTCCATTAATTGGCAATAGTGATGTTCTGGCAGAGAGTTATATCTCTCGCTGGGACAATTTTCAATTGTCTCACCCCCGTGGGATCCAACTTTTTAGGTAGATGCAGAAAATGAGGCAGAAACCCAACAACAGGGGAAGAACATCAGCAACAGCAATAGTAACAGGGACAACAGTGAATTCTCAGGTGGAGACACTGGCTGTCATGTCTTATATATATAGAGTCATATGTGTCATCTATGTACTCTCAGGTCCTCAGAGTCAGTAGTAAGTTTAATGAATCGATATGAGGTTTTTGGCTTGATTCTTCGAGGTTTTATGTTTCTCATGTGTAAGTTTAACAGAGCAACTGTTGTATATAATCCTCGCGAAGAAAAGGGTACTTGGTATGTACTTTGTGAACCAGAATGTATGTGTAAATAATATTTTTGGTTCTTGTTATAAGAGTTTCCTGAAATGGATCTCTTTGTAAATGGTTTTAATTTTTAGTGATTTTTAGTAATTCCACTACTTATGATCAATTCTACAATTAATTACACTATAACGGTCAGATCTAGTGTCGGGTTGTCTCAGTTTAGTTGGTATTAGAGCTATAGGTTCGCTGAGTCTATAGAGACATAGGATTAAGGTTGTTGAGCCTATTCTAGCGTCTTTCAGTAATCTGATAGTGTCTTCTGCTCATATAGGAGGATAAGAAGAACTTAAAGATGTCTGGATCACACGAAGAACATGTTGCTGAGAGCAGCGTTGTTGCATGAGGATGAGATGCAAGTGACCAGAATAGGGAGGAACCAGAACCTGAACATCCCCAACTTAACCAAACTGTATTGGAAAACCCAGCTTTCCATGATCTATTTGGGTAGTTCATGGAAACCATGGCGCATACGGAGGATAGGATGCCACCGCCTACACCTAGGGCACCAGCTCACCATGAAGGATAGGGATCTGGCAAGACTTTTGAGCGACTTCGCCGGGTTGGATCCACAGATTATGCTGGTACAACTGACCCAGAAGATGTAGACATGTGGCTGACTGAGCTGGAGAAGGCCTTCAAAATCCTTAATATCCCAGAAGCTGAGAAGGTTAGACATGCAGTGTACCTTCTTAAGGGAAGTGTTGGCCACTGGTGGATAATAGAAGAGGGCAAGAGACTAGGTGTTGAGATCGGATGGGAAGTATTCCGACAAGAATTCATCAATAGATACTTTCCTAAGATATTTCTAGATGAGAAGATCTCTCAGTTTGAGAAGTTAACGCAAGGACCAATGAACATTAGTGAGTATGAAGCTAATTTCATGGAGCTTTTATGGTTCTATCCACATATGGCAGCTACTGATGAAGAAAGAATTCAGCATTTTGAGAAGGGGTTGAACACTAAATTGACTACTCCTATGTCTGCTTTAGAGAACAGAGAGAGGTTTGCCACCTTTGTAGAGTCCATGAGACGGATAGAAAGGTCGGTGATTGAGAAGCGTCAGACTAAGAGTAAGAAGGTGTATACTCAATTTCAAGGACAAGGGTCCAAAAGTTTCAAGAAGTCGAGATTTTCTGCACCAATAGCATCACCCAGATTCAATACCCAGATGCAATGGACATCGAATAGAGGTAGAGACCATAGTTTACGGCCCAAGGGAGCCCACAACTCAGCATCATTGTCGGTAACAGGGCCACCCAGGCCACATAGGGAGATCAGAGGTTGTTTTATATGTGGAAAGATGGGGCATTTGATGAAAGATTGTCGAGCTAGAGAAGCAAGTGTGACTCAACCTCAGAGTCAGAGTCAGCAAGGCTCTCAGAGGCAAAAACTTCTGAGTGGCACTAGAGGATGTGGACAAGCATCCCAAGCTGGTTCGTCAGCACCCAATAACTGAGCACAGGGTCAACATCAAGCAACGAAGATATTCTATGCAATGAATCAACTCGAAGCAGCAGTCAACCCTTGAGTTTTGATAGGTCAGATGGAACTATTTCATTCTGATATGTCTTCATCCAGCTTCGTATCTATTTTAATTGATCTGGGTGCTATGCATTCCTTTATCACTAGAAAAGTGATCTTTGACTACAACATGATTGTTAGTCATGGAGCATATAGTCTATTTTTAGAAACCCCTTTGTTGGGATCTGTAATGCTACGGGAGGTGTGTTCTCCCTACATTCTTTTCTTTTCTGAACATCGCATTCATGTGGATCTCATACCACTTGAAATGCATGGGTTTGATATAATCCTTGGAATGGACACCCTAGAAAAGTATAAGGTTGTCTTGGATTGTGAGTCGAAGCAAGCTATGTTCACAGAAGATGGTGACACATGGATCTTTTAGGGAGATAGAAAGATTCTTCCAACATGTCTTGTGTCATCTATGGTAGTTGAGAAGCTGATGAGACAAGGATGCTTTGCATTCTTGGCACATGTGGTAGACACCGCGATGGATAACCCTAATCTTTCTGAAGTTCTAATAATTAGGGAGTTTGAAGATGTGTTCCCTGAGGAACTTCCAGGTGTACCTCCGCCCCGAGAGATGGATTTTGAAATTAATCTAATCTCGGGCACGCAACCAATAGCACAAACACTGCATAGAATGGCACCTGTTGAGATGGCAGAGCTCAAGAAATAGCTATAGGAGTTTCTTGAGAAAGGTTGTATCTGACTGAGTACTTCACCATGGGGTGCTCTGGTTCTCTTTTTTAATAAGAAGGATGGATCGATGTGGTTGTGCATTGATTATAGACAGTTTAATAAAGTAACAATAAAGAATAAGTATCCTCTGTCAAGGATCGATGACCTATTTGATCAGTTGTGTGGTGCAACTATCTTTTCTAAGATAGATCTGAGGTCAGGATATCATCAGTTGTGTATCAAGGAGAGTGACATATCTAAGTCTACCTTTAGAACAAGGTATGGTCACTATGAGTTCATAGTTATGTCATTTGGACTAACTAATTCACTATCTGCATTCATGGAACTCATGAATATAATATTTCGACCTTTTCTTGACCAATTCATTGTAGTCTTCATAGATGACTTCTTGGTATATAATAGAGATGCTCAACAGCATGAGCAACACCTCCATCAGGCTTTAACTTTGTTAAGAGAGCATAAGATGTATGCTAAGTTTAGCAAATGTGAGTTCTGGTTACCAGAAGTTTCTTTTCTAGGACACGTAATATCTGCCTCAGGTATCAGTGTTGATCCTAAGAAGGTAGAATCTGTTCTGTAGTGGGAACAGCCAAAGACACCAACAGAGATACGTAATTTCCTAGGGCTGGCAGGATATTATAGGTGGTTCATTAAGAACTTCAGTTCTATAGCTTTACCCCTAACCAAGTTGACCAGGAAGGAGGTTCCTTTTGTCTGGAATGACAAGTCTCAACATTCTTTCCAATTGCTAAAAGAAAGGTTAACAAGTGCACCTGTGCTAGTGTTACCTGAGTAAGGGAAGGGGTATATAGTTTTTTGTGATGCATCTAAGAATGGTCTAGGATGTGTGTTGATGCAGGATAATCAAGTGATTTCTTTTGCTTCTCGACAGCTTAAGAAACACGAAGAGAATTATCCAACACATGATCTAGAACTAGCCGTTGTGGTCCATGCTTTGAAAATCAGGAGACATTATCTCTATGGAGAAACATTTTAGATTTTCATGGACCATAAAAATCTAAAATATATCTTCTCCAAACATGAGTTGAACATGAGACAGCGTTGCTGGATGGAGTTAATCAAGGACTACAATTATAAAATTGATTATCATCTAGGGAAGGCTAATGTAGTGGATGATGCACTAAGTAGGAAATCATCATCACCAGCCTTAGATAAAGAACAGTTGAACTCCTTAGTGTTCTTTAAAAGAGATATGATCAACTCCTTGAGTCAAAACAATATACAGCTTAAGGTATCGTTGTTAGCCAGGTTGTTGGCTGAGATGCAAGTGAAACCTACTCTGAAACAGAAGATTAAAGAAGCACAACAAGTTGATACTGTGATTCAGTAGATCAGGTCAGAGTATGGTAGTGAGAAACGGGATGGCTTTCATGAGTCAGAGGATCAGGTAGTATGTTACCATGGTAGAATGGCAGTACCTGATGCCGATGACTTAAGGAAGTTAGTCTTGGAGGAAGCTCATTCTTTGATGTATGAAATGCATCCAGGAAGCACAAAAATGTATCGTAACTTGAAGGATATTTATTGGTGTCTAGGATTGAAGAAGGATGTTGTTGAGTTTGTTATGCGGTGTCTAGTGTGTCAGTAGGTTAAAGTTGAACATCAAAAGCCCGCAGGAACAATGCAACCTTTACCTATACCGCAATGGAAATGGGATCATGTGACCATGGAATTTGTGGTTGGTTTTCCTAGAACAACCAAAGGTCATGATTCCATATGGGTGATAGTTGATAGGTTGACTAAGACAACACATTTCCTTCCTGTCAAAACAACCTACACTACTAAGAAGATGGCATAGATATATGTAAATGAGATAGTGTGGTTGCACGGGGTTCTAGCTACTTTTGTTTCTAATAGAGGTCCCAGTTTACGAGTTGTTTTTGGGAATGACTACATAAAGCTTTGGGTATGCAGTTAAGGTTTAGTACTGCCTTCCACCCATAGACAAATGGACAATCTGAGAGGACCATACAAATCGTGGAGGATTTGCTTAGGGCTTGTGTCCTTCAGTTTGTAGGAAGTTGGGATCTACACCTGAGCTTGATAGAATTCTCTTACAATAATAGCTATCAACACAGTATTGATATGGAACCATATGAAGCATTATATGGTAGACATTGTAGATCTCCTTTATGTTGGTATGAAACTGGACAATATCAACTTTTGGGTCCTGAGCTTGTGCAGCAAACAACTGAAAAGATTAAAGTAATACAACAATAATTAAAGATTGTACAGTATAGAAAATAGTCGTACGCTGAAAAACAGTGAAGACCTTTAGAATTCTAGGTTGGAGACAGAGTGTATCTCAAGGTCTCACCTTGGAAAGGTGTCCTTAGATTTGGAAAGAAAGGAAAGTTAGCTCTGAGATTTATGGGGCCTTATCCAATCATTAAACGGATTGGAAAGGTAGCCTATAAGATGGAGTTGCCATCTAAGCTGCATAAGTTGCATCCAGTGTTCCATATCTCTATGTTGAGAAAGTGTCATCGTAACATAGAGTTAGTTTTGCAACCTGTGGAGGTAGAATTAAATGATGATATATCATATGTTGAAGGACTTGTGATGATCCTTGATAAAAGAATTAAAAAGATGAAAAAGAAAAACATATGTTTTGTGAAAGTTCTCTGGCATAATCATGGTGTTGAAGAAGCTACGTGGGAGCTAGAGGAAGAGATGAGGAGGAAGTACCCCTCTCTTTTCTCTTGATGATTTTGGGGACGAAATCCCTGTTAGGGGTGGATAATTTGTAACATCCCTGACCTGGGTTATGCTTTAACCCTAGATGTTTTGTTTAATAAAGTTAATTATATGCTTTCTCTTATCTTTTGAAAAGTAATTAAGGCTCAAGAGGAACTTATGTTTTATTTTAGTCCTTTTTTAATAATGTTGAAAACAATGTTTTGTTGTTTTGGACTAATGTGCAAATTACCCAAGTTGAGGGGTTAATTTGGAAATGTTATGTGATAAATGTTCCTCAAGTGTTGAAGCATCATAAGAATGATAATGATGTAGAGGTATGTCTTGTGGTAGCCTGAGCACCAAGAAATAGCTTATTAAGCAATGTTTGTGCATAAAAACCTAGTTTTGGTATAATGTGCAATTTACCCAAAACCTAGGGTTCAATATGCAAAATACCACTTTTAGAGAGTCTATAATGTTTCTTGGTATTAATTATAGACAAGAAAATAAGAGGGGCATCTCATTTAAATCACTTTGGAGGAGAGAGAATCATGATATTAAAATAATCAAGATTTAAGCATAATTGAAACCCTAATTCAATTAAATGCAAAAATAAATATATTAATGGAAATTCCCATCAACCAAAAATTATATGGTTGAGTTTTTATAAGAATGGACGTATTTGTGCCTTGCAAAGGCAACAAAATATCTAAGTGAGTGGAGAGCCCACTCACATTAGTTAAAGGAAAAGTAATATCCACTCAATTTTGGATATTATTATTATATTGATTAAGGTGCTTAATTTGCTTTATTTTATTTCATGGATAATGAATAGGAATTACAAGGTGGTGGAGATGGCTTCATATGAAAGGGATGGAGGAGAGTATGTGGCACCAATTTTGGGAGTTGAAGGAAATTATTTATCACTTTCTCTCTCATTGAAATTTCCTTATATACATCCCATTTTCAACCCACATGAAAGGCTTTTTCGATCCCTTTTTCTTTCCTTGCTTTGGTTGAACACAAAGGAGCTTAGGATCAATAGGAGTACGTGTCCCAACCTTTAGGTAAGCTCCATAGTCATCTTCAACCATGATTTCATGGTGAAAATCGAAATTCAATGCTTAATTTATTCTTTTCTCCATTCAATCTTCAACTCTAGCTAATCCTTTCACTCAAAGACTTGAGAACGGGCCTTGCACAGATGAGAGAGATTCATTCACCATTGAGTACGTGAATCTTGAAGCTTGGATTCAGATTTGAAGGCGGGTTATATAACTTTAACCCTTAAATGTCATTATTGCTTGCAATTTATTCATCATTGTGTTCAGCCTTTCTTCTTTCATGATTTCTTTCTAATTAATTGTTGAAATTATTATAACAATCACAACTTATTTCAAAGGTTTGAAGCTTGAAGATGATGATGTCATCTTAACCACACACCTCAACAAAGGAAGGGGAAACGGTTTTCGAAACTGATTGAATTAATTCGATTTCAAGACCGAATGGGTGATTGAGTTGATTCGGTTTCAAAACCATTTTGGATTAATTATATTTTATTCAAACGGTCTCAAACTGTTTAGGGACTTTGATATAAAGACCGTTTGATGGTCTAATGCTCTTAAGACTGATTGAAGGTGTGGTTTAGGATCGTTTGAAGGTCAAAGAATTTTAAGACCGGTTGAAGGATAAATACGTCAAGACCGTTTAAAGGTCTAATACCTCAAAACCATTTGAAGGTTTAATTGATTCAAATCTTGTATGTACAATCAACTCCATGATTGTTAATGATGTTTATCAAAGGCAATCACAATGCATTTACCTTCAAGGTACTTGCGTTATTAGTACTTTTTGAGTGGTTAATCCTTGATGCTTATGAAAGTAATGCCTCAATACACTATGCTAACCCTAAATGTATGCACTTTAATGAAGGGTTAACCAAATCTAATCAAGTTTGAAGTAATTAATATCCTAGAAAGGATGAGAGAGAGTGGAATCCATATATGTATGATAATCATGTAATGGTTAAGCCTTAATACTTTCAACATGAATATAATACGTAATAGGGTATGATCCTTTATAAAGAGATCATGAAACCCTAATTGAGAAGGTAGATGAATCCTAAACCCTAATTTAGGGCTATGCTACATGTGAAAACCTAATTAAGGGTGATGTCATGTGAAACCCCAATTAAGGGTGATGTCATGTGAAACCCTAATTAAGGATGATTTCATGTGAAACCCTAATTAAGGGTGATGTCATGTGAAACCCTAATTAAGGGTGATGTCATGTGAAACCCTAATTAAGGGTGATGTCATGTAAAACCCTAATCAAGGGTGATGTCATATGAAACCCTAATATAGTGATGTGATGTAAAACCCTAATCAAGGGTGAAGTCATATGAAACCCAAATGCAATAATGTGATGTGAAACTCTAACCCAAGGTGATGCTATGTAATAATATATGAAACCTTGATATGAAATCCTAACCCTAGTATAGGGTAAAGGTATGTGAAGCCCTAATCTTGGATTATAGTGCATGGAACCCTAATCTTGGGCAATATGATGATAAACCATAACCCTAATTTGGGTAAATGGGATGAGTATTCCTAATTGACATTATTTGGGAAATCCTAATCCTAATGAGGGAATAGTGATTCTACCCTTTCATTGCATAGTGTTGATATGTAATTGATATAACTATTATCATGAGTACTAACCATGTAGGTATCATAAGATGTTGGACATAGCTAGGTATGAGCTATGAAGTTTTATTATTGAAATTATGGGCTTTGTGAGCCATATTATGCTTTGTTGCCTAATAAGAGGTAACAAAAGATTATTGGGCTCTACGAGTAATGTGAAATGCTTTAATTGCAAGTATCATGTTTACCTTGGTCAGATGACCTGAAGGTATTAGTTACCTGATAAGTGGTAGCAAGTGTTCTTGATGAATCAAGGATTTGAATACCCATATTCCATAATCATTGGAGATGTTAAGGGATGAGAATGCCCCTGATGTGACTAGGGATTGAGATACCAATTATTTTATAAAGCTTCAAAAAGTACTTGATATAAGTATTACATATTCTGAGTAGCAATAGTCATAATGAATTATGTTTGAAAACCTGCCCGATACTAAAAGAATATGGTAATGCACTAAATTAACCAATTGAAATCTTATCATGTAGAGCCCTGGCCATAGATCCATCATCGTCAGTAGTTTGGTGATGGTGAAACAGGTTTTCCTACGGGAACTCCTGGAGGGCATACTGTTGAGTATGTGGGAGTTATGGGTGTGCATATCCTTACACCCTAATGGAGGTATTGATGTGAGATAAACATTAAATCTCTCAATCCTTCATTATATATACCGGGATGGATGTATCACTAATCTCTCGAATGCTGTGATGGATGTATCACTAATCTCCAGATGATGTTAATATCGGATCGATGTGAGATAAATATGAAATCTCTCAATTGTGAAGAGGGTACAACTGCCACTGTAACTCTATAGCGAAGTTGTGAGTATACCCTGGAAAGCTATTTAGCAGAGACACAAGATGTCCTACATTTTGTCCTCACACTGAATGAGGAGGATGAGGTCATGGGAATCCGACTCTTCCTTGACCTATGTATGGCACCGATTTTGATTTTGTAATGGTCGGTTGGAGTATGAGTGGTATACCTAATTTCCTTAGGGCTTAAGTATGATTGTAAAATGTAATCAACCATGTAGTGTAATTGCTTAAGGTTGAAATACGAGAATCATTGGTTGATGTTACCTTGCTTAGCATATCTTAAATGGATAAATGTTATACATGTACTTCATATTCCTTATTGAACAAGTGATATGCTGAGATGCTTTAATAAGGATATTGCTCTAATCTGTTTAGACATTGATTTATCTACTGATTAGCATAGATGATTCTTCTGCTCAGTTTTATTCCATTAATTGGAAATAATGATGATTCTGGAAGAGAGTTATATCTCTCACTGGGACAATTTTCAATTATCTCACCCCCATGGGATCCAACTTTTTAGGTAGACGCAGAAAAAGAGGCAGAAACCCTACAACATGGGAAGAATAGTAGCAACAATAGTAACAGGGACAACAGTGAATTCACAGGTGGAGACATTGGTTGTCATGTCTTATATATATAGAGTCCTATGTTTCATCTCTGTACTCTCAGGTCCTCGGAGTCAGTAGTTAGTTTAATGAATCGATCTGAGGTTTTTGGTTTGATGCATCAAGTTTTTATGTTTCTCATGTGTAAGTTTAACAGAGAAATTGTTGTATATAATCCTTGAGAAGAAAAGGGTACTTGGTATGTACTTTGTGAACCAGAATGTACGTGTAAATAATATTTTTGGTTCTTGTTATAAGATTTTCCTGAAATGGATCTCTTTATAAATGGTTTTAATTTTTAGTGATTTTCAGTAATTCCACTGCTTATGATGAATTCCACAATTAATTACATTATAACGGTCTGATCTGGTGTCAGGTCGTCTCAGATAGTTTGGTTGATATCGTTCTTGGTTGAACCTCCATTTTTGCCTGGATCAAAAGATTAGTAGTAGAAATGGATAAGAGAAGGTAGTTTAGATCAGAATCTAAAAAGAGGATGGTTCAAGGTGATCTGTACAAAACTATGGACATGGGCACGGTCAGGCCCACAATCAAGTTCCATCTAGATTGCATTTGTTCCTAGCATCTCGGAATATTCTAGATCGAAGAGGGTATCTGGAATATTCTAAGGTGTGAATATGTCATCCTTGAGAGAGGTTTCATATCATTGATGGGTTATAGTCACATTTCATGAAGGTGAGTGGGATGACCGCTCATAGGTACAGGTACCACATTGTGTGCTATGTTTGGATGTAGGTTTCTTTTCGAGGTGTTCAAGGGTTGTCTACACCTGAGAATGAGTGCATAGACTGCCCAACTTGTGGTTACATAGCTAGGAACTCCTTTTATTTGATTAGTAGAATCCAACGGACTCTATTTTGTTTCCTTTATTTTGTTTTTGTTTTACTTCATGATATTTTTCTAGACTAGTTCTAGTTCCAAATTCTATCAACTATCGGATTGTCTTAACTGACTTAAGAGTTAGATCTTAAGCATCCTAAATGTACCCAAGTCCCTGTGTTTGACCCCGTGTATCTACATTGATCCCATAACAAGGTTGCGGGGGTCCTTGAAGGTTTTGGGTTATAAATTGAAAAATTCAATTTACCTTTGGGATCACGCCTGCACTTTTGGAGAACACGCCCACGGCCGATAAAATTTATGGCACCATTGTCGGGGATTTGGTTGTCCACATTTATATGCCTAAAAGATTTTTTTTTCATCCATAAGATTGTATATATATGCATAGTTATTCTTTTGTTTAGACATACTTGTTCATATATATCGAATAGATTTCCTTTTTCTTATGCATCATTTCAGCCATGGATCTTGCTGCCGCATGACAAGTCATATTGTCCACTTGTCCTCTTGTTTTTTTCACTATTTTGACTACTGGAAAATAATTGAAAGTCGTGCACTCCAACTAGTCAAGTAATACTCACCCCCACCATCATCATTACCAGATGTCTCAACTAAGGAGATTGAAAATCATCCCTTGACCTTGGCAATACCAAGGGATCAAGAGCTAAATAGACCAGTGAAGCTAGCTAGAGAAAGTGCCGATGTGCTAAATTCCCCCTTAGCTCCTCATCTCTAAGAACAAGTCAATCTGCTTTAGAAGCTACTATAAGATCAGTATCATCAGCTCCAAATAGCCACTGAGATCGTAGACAATAGTAGAAATATACTTCAAACTGTTGAACAAGGATTCATCCAAAAGCATCAGTTTGATATAATAGATTTCCAACGAAAGTGCATGGAAGAATTGACATATCTTGAAATCATTGCCTCTCAAGTCAAAAAACTTCATGATTAAGATGTTAAACAAGGCAAGAGACTTTGAGATGTCATCAATTTGGTTGATACACAATTATAAGTGCCACTGCATGACTTTGAAGATTATATTCATCAAAATCATCCCATTGGGCCTGAAATGGAGTTTGCCTCGCCATCCTATTTAGACCATCAACTAGATTCACCAAGATTTTTCTATGAAGACCAATCCACCTGGGGAAGCCCTTCATTTCATCCAGATGATTCATTTAATCAAGCAATGGGAGATACAAGCCTCCAACATGAATGGTTTTATGATGATGATGATTACCTTTGTTCTCCTCAGGGTGATCAAACAACCTCACAATGTGAGAGAGAGTTTGAGCATCCTGAACCAACCTTTATCCCAAACCAAGGTAATACCTCTCACATTGAGACTTGTCACTTAGTTTCAACCAACAATCCAACTATGGTTTGAAATAATTTGTTTGAGGTTGATGATGACAATGACCTTTCAAATTGTGGATGTGAATACATTGGTGACGATAAACTGGATCAGTGTGAACTAACACTCTCTACCATTCCTTTACAAGGATTTGTAGGCAGTGAAGGAGTGGGATGAACAATCCACTAAAACATGGCTACGGAGCATGAAGATACATTGAACCCCTTAGAAGGTGGCAAGCTTGGGGTGGTAGAACCACAAATAGATTCACATAGGGGTACTTTTTGTTCAGAAGATGATTGGATGACTTTGATCGTACACAAAAATTTATCTAAGCACTCAACCTCAAGTTCAGAGGTGGAGAGAGAAGAGAGGAGTCCTCTAGAAAACATTTAGCCTCTCCCTTCCATCTCATCCTGTGTCAAAATCCTAGGGCCTTTCAATTTAGATTCATACATTGATGGGTACCTTGAGGATTCTTTGCCAAAAAATTCATTTCAGTGTAGTTCAAATCAATTCCAACACAGAAATGACTTCACCGAGCCACCAAATTCTATTACTCTACTTCATAATCAGAAGGGCTCTTATCTCCACCTATTCTACTCCTACATTAGGGACCCTATCAGCAAGACACAGGTGACACTGGTCCCAAAACTTAGGATCTGGGATTCCACTGTCGGTATCATGGGGTAGCCATCCCCTTTTCTCTTACCCCTTTCTTTTCATTTTTGTTAAAATAATTTTTTTATGTTCTTACTTAGATAGTTTCTTTCCTCTAACTTCTTTCACATATCCTTTCATACATGCATCATACTAGGACTTTAATAAATTCTTTCTTGTACATCCATGCATTCCTTCCCTACTATCTCAAGTTCAAGTCTTGCTCGAGGATCAACAAATTTTTAAGCTTGGGGTAGTAGGGTTATTTTCCTTCTATCTCTTCATTTTTCATTCATGCATGTTTACTCCCTCCATTTAGTATAACCTTTGAAAATTTTGTAGAACTTTATTCCATAATTTTTATATTTGCAATTAAGGATATGCAATGCAAATGTTAGAATTAAATGCTCAGTTTTTTTCCTAAATGCATTTTTTTCATCTTAAAATTTGGATGATCTCTTTCTTTACTAGCTCTCTGACTCTTTCCTTAAGTTTGGTGATAAATATAAGGTTATGCACATTTTTCATAGTTCAAAATGTTATTTCCTTGATCTATGTTGTAAATGACAAACCCAAGATTTAGAACCATTAGAAAGAGCTAGAGTTTGATCAAGACTCCAAGATGCGTCATTCACGAACTTCCCTCTAATATAAACATCCTTGAATCATAATTAGTACTTTTCACACAGGTATCAAGTGGATAATAATGAGTTTTTAGCTATTATCAAGTAAGATTGTTTATCATTGATGGTCTATGCACCCTCTCACCTTAGATTGAGTCAAAAATATGAAAAAATAAAAATGTGTGAAAGAGACTTGGCCACCCAAAATCCCAAAAATATCAAAATAGTTCTCACCTAGGCCTATATTTTAGAATGCAGACAATAAAATCTTGAGTATCAATAAGTGATTGCTTGTTTTCTCTTTCAGGAGAGTTGAGGAAGGTGTTGATCTAGTGTATGACTGCACTTATGAACGCAGATATGTCATTCCTAGTAGTGCCACCCCAAAGGCTCATTAGAGAGTCACTAGGAACCCCCATGAGACCCATGAGATCATCCCAGTAGCAGGGTTGGTTCGAGCGCAGTACAAGGAGTTTGTGTCATTGCTCTGGGCCAACTGGCTCAGACTACAAGAACTGTTGCTCATTACATGGACCAACCAGACACAGATCGGGATCCTTAGAAGTCATTAGAGTCTATTTTTTGTTGCTTTTTAGGACCTAAATAAGTGGGAGGTGTGTTGTTCCTGATTGATTTACATGAACACGTGATATGAAATCATCACTCGCCTCCATCACCTGCCTAATCACCTAAGGGACAACGATTCAATGTTGTATACTTATGATTCAAACCCTCTAAGGTACTGACAGGTTGTTGTGAATTTTATTAATCTTGTCTGGATGTTCTTTTATCTTACTTAAGTAGGTTATGCTCAATTGGTGGGGCTTTGTGCTGAAACAAAATGGTCCAAGGGAATTGGTGTTTTAAACTATTTTTCTTACTTTAATAGGTTATCCTTTTGTTCTTTGAGTACAGTCTTACTTTAGGACAAGCAAGGGTTTACGCTTGGGTGGTTGATAAGACCCAAATTTGGGCATTTATGCTAAGAATGTATTTATGATTTTGTGTCATTATAGCCTTAATATGCCCAAAATAACTCTAGATACTTATCTTTACAAAATTTATATATCTTTTGAAGTTTAATTTTCTTACAAACAAAATTTATCCTCATCAGCATGGTGGTGTTGAGTCTGGCATGGTCGGTCCGAGTTCATATTGTGATTTTTGTAGCAACTAGTCTTCCAACTATAGCAACTGCTACAAACTTCAAACTATTGTGACCGCTACACCTATCAAGACTGCTACACCCTTCTTGACCACTACGCTCAGCACGACCGCGTCAATGATAAGGGTCAGCTGCACCTATCTCACCCATGAAATCTATCTCAATTGTGACTCCTGTCTCCATCGCGACACCTGTCTCGACCGCTACACCTATTTTTCCTATGACATCTGCCTCGACTGCTACACCTGTCGTGGCTGCTACACCTATCACGATCACTATGTTTGGCTTGTCTGTGCCGAGCCATGCATGATCGGGCTGAGGATAAGGGTCAATTGCACCTATCTCACCCATGACATCTATCTCGACCATGACTCTTGTCTCGATCGGGACACTTCTCTCAACCTCTACACCTATTTCTCCCATGTCATCTGTCTCGACCACTAAACATGTCACGAATTCTATGCTCAACACGACCATGTTGAGCCCGACACGGTCAGGCTGAGGATAAGGTTCAATTGCACCCGTCTCACCCATGACATATGTCTCGACCACTACACCTACCACGACCACTATGCTCGGCACGGCCAGGCCAAGAACCAAGGGTAGCAATTGAGACAGGTGTAGCAACCACTTATCACATACACTCACATTCATTTATAAATACCCACCCCTCATTACCTAGATAGGAGTTATGCACATTTTTTATTCCCATAGCCCCGTGGGAGAGTTCCAATGTCTGAAAAGGCTGAAGTACTCATCCTACATCCATCCCATTAGTTTTCTTCCATCTACAATCATTTCCCACCACCATTCACAGATTTCCTACCATTCCCATCCATCTTCCACCTCCATACACCCACCAAGATGTTGTTTGGGATGGAATTGAGGAGAAAGGAGGTCAAGGCATTCATAAGACCGAGGAGGATGACCCAAAGATGAGATCTAGCACATATGGAGGCTAAGGAGCGAGAGCCACCTCTCCTTTATGAGCTAAATCTCTACTTATTCTCCTTACTTTAATTGTTCTCCTTTGTTTCTGTACAAATGATGTTTTTCCATCTTTGTTCAGTGACAACTATGCTTGTCCATGGTAGTTGAGATCCTTCTAGGTTATGCAGCCCATTTTGGGCATGTTTACGTACTTTTACCTTAAGCAAGTTGTTTTATTTCAGATCTAGTACGTTTTCTATTCTTTCTTCTCCTTCTAGTTGTGATTACTAGTTTGGTTGATCTTTTTTTTACTTGAGCCTCCATTTCTTCCTGGATCAAAAGATTAGTAGTAGAAATGGATAAGAGAAGGTAGTTTGGATCGAAATCTAAAAAGAGTATGGTTCAAGGTGATATGTACAGAACCATGGACATGGGTACGATCGGGTCCAGCCCGGCTCGGTCGGGCCCACCATCAGGTTCTGTCCGGATCACATTTGTTCCTAGTATGTCAAAATATTCTAAGGTGTTGATTTTTCATCCTCGATAGAGGTTTCATATCATTGATGGGTTATATTCATGCTGCACGAAAATGAGTGGGATGACCCCCTACATGTACAGGTACCACATTATGTGCTATGTTTGGAAGTAGGTTGCTTGTTGATGTGTTCGAGGGTTGTCTATGCTCAAGAACGGGTGTACAGACTATCCAACTTGTGGTTACATAGCCATGAATTCCTTCTCTTTGATTAGTATAATCTAATAGACTTTGTTTTGTTTCCTTTACTTTGTTTTTTTGTTTTATTTCGTGACATTTTGCTAGACTAGTTCTAGTTCCAAACTCTTATCAACTTTTGAATTAGATTAACTAACTTAAGAGTGAGATTTTAAGCGTCTTAAACATACCCACATCCGTGTGTTCGATCTCATATATCTACTTCAACCTCGTGATAAGGTTGTGGGGGTCCTTGAAGGTTTCAAGTTATAATTTTAAAAGTCTGATTTACCTTTGGGATTGGGCCTCCACTTTTGGAGCATGCACCCATGGTTGATCAAACACCATCACATTGACTAGAAGGGACAACTCCTTATTGACTGTTCATCTAGAATGATAAGAGTTCACAGTGGCCCGTGTGGATTATACAGAGGCAAGGAGGCCATTGCCACCTGCTAGGAGGATGCAGTCAACCGCCATTAATGGTGATCAACTAGGTGGCCGTTGCCGCCACCGTCCAAGTGCAACTTGAAGAAACGAGCACACTGTAGTAAGGGATAATGATGGGTGTTTTTCTAGCACTAGGTATTAATCTTACAACCCACTTTCCCAGTTCATCATTGTTGATGTGATGTACTGTCTAAGGGGAATATGGCAGTAAATTTTTTTATTTATGATGTCATATTTGATAATATTTCCCAAGACGAATGACTACTCATCATGATGTAAATTGTATGATGTTGAGTCATCTTAACTACTACGCTAGACATGCATCATTAACATTGGAACCCCAAACCTTAGCTCATTTCACCTGAATTGAAAGTGCTCAATACATATAAAGTGCACTAGCAAAATCTCCAATCTTATCTTCACCCATAAAAGAATCAAAAATACCTAGCAAAGGCAACACCATCTCTGCTGAAAGTGAGCCTCTATCCTCATGATCGACACTCTCTTCCACACTGGTGGTTGGTTAACATAAAAATAACTGTTTTACCATTTCAATAGAAAGATTGATCTCAAGATCTCTCCTAGGTTTCACACCCCCCCTTTCACCTGCGATGATCATACCCCTCATCTCCCTTGTAATATGGACTTTCCATCTCAAGTCCCATAGAAAACCATGTTCTCTTTTCCATCTCCATCATTTCTATCTTACAAGATGCAACCAACAATTACTCACTCGCTTTGGTAGATCCCATTTCATATGCCCACGTGTCTACTAGCCTGCTAATGCAACCCTATTTTAGGATTTCATCTTGTGTCATATTGCATTTCCATCATATCTATACCTGTTTGATTACATGTTATTTCTGCTAAAATGCATATTTGTGTAAAATGCACTTATGGACACTATTTACATGTTTTTGGGCATTTGGACCACACTTGAATGGAAGAGAGAGAAAAAGATTGATCCTAGGGTTTATCTACCTTGGAGATTCCTAAAGTGAAGTCTGAGGATCCCTCAACCTACCTCTAGTGGCCAAAGCTCCATTGAAGAAAAGATATCCAAGAATGAACAAATATCCAAGTGAAAGTGTTGATTTAGAGACCAGCACGATTGTGGTACCACAGAACGGACATGTTAGCTCACTCCAAAATCAACAGAGTCAACTTCAAGCAATGCAAGAATCACCATAGTCGTGCCCCTCAGAATGGTTGTGCCACTCAGAATGGCCATGGTAGATGGACCCAGAATGGTTGCGGCACCTTACACGGCTGTGTGGCAGCTGATGCAAAATGGTTGTGGAGCCAAGAATGGGCATATCATTCCAAGCCACCACGGTCGTGGTGGCCAACACGGCCGTGCCACCCTTTCCCACTCATGACTGTGGTGACTGCCACGGCTGTGCTACGTTCAGTTCAAAATCCCCATTGTTATTTTGATTTTTTCCATTTTCTCACCTCAGTCATTCCCATCTACCTTGCCCATGGTGACCACTACCCATCACTGTCGTGATACCCAACACTACAGTTCTACTCACAAAAACCCAGCTACTTTTCCAGTGCATTCCCCACTTTACCCCTACTTGACCTATTGCTTCTTCCCCACCTATATATATGTGGGTGGCAGCCAGAGGCTAGGGTTAACTACCCGAAGCTGCCCCTAGCTGACTCCTAGCACTCCATTTTTTCATTCCACCCATTCCACTCCATTTAGACCTCCATTCCTCTCCATTTCATCATTTCCACCAAGATGGTTAGACACTCTATTTGTTAGCAAGAGGTCCCAGGATTGTGCCCAGGCCACAGGATGAATAGAATGGCCAGTTTTTTTTTTAAATCATCATTTCCACCACCAAAACCCTAGTTTCCTAGTTTTTTTACCCTATTCCATCATCATTCCATGCCCTTGCACCTTGGAAGAAGGACAAGGATGTCTTACAGTAGTTGAAGAGGAGGACTGCTCCATCTACACCGAGCTCCATGGCTTCTTCTACCTTTTTCTCCTTTCTTTTTGTATTTTGCATTTCCATGAGTAGCTAGGCTCCTTGGGTGCCCTGTTTGGAGCCAAAAATGTTACTTTGACATCATGTTAGGGGAAAATGATATGTAAACATTTTAATTTCATTTTCTAATGATTATGTTCTATTTCTATCTCACTCTTCATGAATTGCTTGTCGGTTTGTTCTTGAAATCATGTAGGAATTTTGGGAAATTGCTTATATGTGTGAATTTCGGGATTTTCTCCTAGATTAAATTCATGGATCCCTAGCTAGCCACCCATCTTCTCACATGTTAATCAATTCTCCTAACCCTAGTTGAGAGATCCAAGTAGCTAGTTTATATGGATTTATTGTGATTAGATTAGAGCTTTCTCAAGGATAGAATGTGGGAGATGTGAGGCATGAAACCTCATTTCCACTCCCATTACTACCCTTAACCCTAATCACCCTAAGATCCTCTAACATAGAAACCTAGGCTTGTTTGGACTCTAATTAAATTGCACCTACATCCTAACCCAATTGAGCCTTGTAAGGGTAGTAGGAGGTGTTAGGGACTATTTCCCCTATACACAACCTATCCTATCTATGGCCAGTTAGTAGTGTAGGGAAATTAATCAGACTCTAGCTTGGTTTTTGGTTTAGTAATCTAAATGAAAGCATAATGTTCACATGTCACCCCCTAAACTAATTGATAAGTACATCCCCCAAATATCCCACACATCCCTTTATTTCTTTAAAACCCGAATTGCCTTCTTTCTTAGCTAATGTTAGTTTAGTTAGATCTTTACTTGCTTAGTTAGCTTCTTACCTTGTCCTTTCTTTGTTTTTGCTAGTTTAGGTCTTACTTACTCTTTTTCCCTATTTGCGAGCTTAGTGTAGTGACGACCTCTTCTTGTCTTCTTTAGTGTAGCTTGCTCATCTTCTTGCTTACCTTGTCTTATCTTTCTCAGTAGAATTAATTGTCTAGGGTAATTTAGGTTTTGTTCTTGTTTTCCTTCCTTTACTTGCTTGTTGTTCAACCCTTAGTGTAATCATCAAAAAAACCTTTAAACCCTTCAACCCTAGACTCTGTTGTAGGAACCTATCCCAAAACTAATCTATCTCTAGTGCCCCCTTGTTCTCCCTGTGGATCGACCCTATACTTCCTGCCCTCCTATACTACCACACGACCCTGTGCGCTTACGGGTGTAGTGTTTTGGTAGAAGTAGGTGTGTTGGTTTGGGTCCATTAAATTTTTTGAAATTTATCCTACCATGTGTCCTGATCTCATGAGGCTCATCTATTCAGATCCCATTTATTAGTGTACGCACCTCTGGAGGGATGCACCAAGCTTTTTGGCTCCATTTTCGGGGAGAAAGACACCCGACCCAGCTAGTTAATTTTTCTTTGATCTTTTCCTACTGCCCTCATCATTGCTATTATTTATTCTTTATTCTTTGTATTTTTTGTGCATATTGGTTTTCTAACTTGTTTTATTTTTTTTGGTTGTGCCTTGTGCATGTGACAAGCCACTCGGGGAAGACAAGATGGAAGGCAAAAATGCACCTCACATGCCACTTCAAAACTACTTCATGCCTAGCAACTGCAAATCACCAATTGCTAGAAGAGTTGATCAAATTCCAGGGGTGAAATTCTCCATTCCTCTAGGTCTTCTTGAGCTCCTGCCTGCTTTCTATGATTTTGAGGATGAGAACCCCTACAAGCACTTAGATTCATTTCTTGAAGTATGCTCCACCTTCAGGCCACTGATAGCCAGTGATGACACAATCTGGTTGACCTTGTTCTCTTTCTCCCTCAAAGACAAAGCCAAATATTGGTATGATTCAAGGAGGGACATCATGATCTGGGAAGAGATGAAGAATACCTTCCTAAGTAAATTATACTCCATTGCAAGGTTGACACAAATGTGGCATGCCATAGTGATTTCTATCAAATGGGAAGTGACCAGTTTCACAATGCTTGGGAAAGATTTAAGAAGATGTTGAGAGAGTGCCCACACTATGAGATCCCTTTGTGGCATCTAGTTTAGTCCTTTTATTTTGGTCTATCTCCAAAGAGTCAAGCTTTAGTAGATTGTGTTTGTAGAGGAGTTTTCGTGGCTAGGCCACCTGAGGAGATATGGCCATTGTATGAGCAGCTGGCAGAAGGTTCAAGAATATGAGCTTCTAGCATTATGAATGATGGTGGCCATGCCTTTGGTGTGACATCTCTGACTCATAATGACTCAAACCCACAAGTGATGAAGATTCTTGGTGAATTGGGGAGCCTCATGAAGAACTAAGTGCCAAATGTTCCTTCCCACTTGGTCAATTCTATTGAGTTCTATGGTGAAGAAAAGAAGACACCTCACTCCTATAGCTATTAGGAACCACAAAGTCCAAGATATAGCTCAAGGTTTGAGGAAGAGGTTCTCTCTAGGTTGAAAATCTTTGATGATGTCCAAAATAATGTTACAATGCTTGAGGAGAGGATAGAGTAGCTATCTTCCATACTTGCTCTCCAAGAAGAAAAATTGTCTTCAAAACTCATCTTGAGTTATAATGAAGCAAGTGAACTAATGCCTTCTTCACAAGTTTTCTATAGTCCACCTCCCATGCAAGTGCAACCCATATACCACTTCCAAGGCCATCCAAAGGCTTACACTCCTCCTCCCCCTCAGTCACCATAAATGTCTCAACAATTAACCTTCCAACCTCAATTTCCCGCTCCACCTTAATTTCAATATCAAGTGCAACCTCCACCTCCACCTCCACCATAGCCAAAACTAGCTCCCCCTATCCACCATGAGCATGGAAGTGTTGTGACACTTCTAAGGAGTGGGAAATATCTTGAACAGCCAACAAGTCAAAGAAAGGTTGATAAATCAAAGCAAAGGCATCCAAGTGGTGATACCATGATTGAGATTGTCAAAGATGATTATGTGACACCACATGTTGATTTTAGGATACCATGTGCTCCACCTCACACTCCATTTGTAGGACCCACCATACTTAGTTTTCCACCTCATATTGATTCAAGTAAGGCCAAAGCTAGTGAGCCACCATTCATTAAAGAATTAGATAAGCCACCAGAAGTAAGGAGGAGACAAAGCACAATGTTGACATTCTTAAGGTGTTTCACCAAGTGAAGGTCAACGTTCCATTGCTGGATGCTATCAAGCAGATCCCATCATATGCCAAGTTTCTTAAGAACCTATGCACTGTGAAGAGAATGTCAATGGGGAGAATACCAAAGAGAGTCAAGATGACTGAACAAGTGAGCTTAATTCTCCAACACTCACTTCCTATGAAGAGGAAAGACCTAGGAGCCCCACTCATACCTAGATACATTTGGGGACATTGCATAGACAAATCCCTACTTGATTTAGGATCTAGTGTGAATTTGATGTCATATAGTGTCTATATTGATATGGGCTTAGGCAAGTTGAAACAGACACATTGCACTCTCCAATTAGCAGACCCTTCCATCAAAGTGCCAAGAGGAAGGGTGTATGATGTTTTGGTGATGATAGACAAGGAAAGAGGAGCAGTGTTCCCGGTTGATTTCATTGTTCTTGACATGGAGTTGGACGATAGGAAGATCCCCATCATCTTGGGAAGACCATTCTTATTTATAGTTGATGCTGAGATACACATTCATAGTAGCATAATGACAGTCTCTTTCATGAACATGAAGATAAAGGTCAACATATACATGTCATCAACCCGACGAGTTTGAAATGAGGATGACATGGTCACTCCAAGAGTCAGATTGGTCATTTGAGAGGAGAAGATATGGAAGAAAGATTTGATGACAGATATGGCGATCAAAGGGATGAGGAGTATAGATTGACTACAAATGAGAGATGCATTTATTGCAAGAATGGCAAATGAGAATTCCAAATGGTTGAGAAATTAAAGAATCTCTAAGAAGCCCAACTGGAGGCATGAAACTTAGCACTTGTGGGAGGCAACCCACATAGGTCTGAGAAATTTTCACCCAACCATCCTTTTTTGATACTTTTGGCTATTTTATACTTTTCTAAGAAAATACACACACACTATTTTTTAATAGTTTTTGTTTCATTTTAAGATGTGTAGGGGAAAACAGGTTGAAATGAGGAAAATTAGATGCAATTTAGACAAAGAATTCATGAAAAATCATTTTGGACCAAAAAATTTGATGTTTTGATGAGATTCAAGCTAAAATGAACTGCCACAATACTCATCACGACCGTGGTACCATGGGATGATCGTGTTGGTATACTTAATTTAATAGAGAAATCAAGAAAATTGAAGAATTAAGGAACAGACTCAGTAAGACCGTGCATGGCAATAGGATCGTGTAGCTATCTTGTTAAAACCCCAATTTTTGGGTTCATTTGGTGGGAAATGTGATTTCTCATATTAAAGATATTTGAACAAATAATGATATAATTTGTTTTGAATAAATGGATTTCATTTACAATAGCCTTGATGATTGTTTTGTGGGATTTATTGGCTATTGGGCCCAATAACAAGGAAGAGACAAAAGGAACTCCATTATTAATAAGAAATGGAGAAAATAAAATGTAGAAACCTATAGAAGGTAGATATATACAATCCAAAGGTGGATTTCATGCCTCTTGGGTTCTTTGGGTTCCAAGGAGTCCAAAGTTGCAAAAATAAAGCAATAAGAAAAGAAAAGATCAATTAAATATTTCTTTATTAAGAAAGAAATCGAAAACAATGATAAAATGTGGAAAATAAGTGAAAAGATGTATAATTAAGTTATCCTTGGCGGATTTTCGTATCCCATGGATTCCTAACATTAAAAGGAATACCAATGAGGAAAATAAAAGAGAAATAAAGAGAAATCCTCAAAAAGAGATATTTTAATAAGAAATAAACAAGATAACGTGAAATAATGAATATCGATGCATCTAGAAGGATAATAAGTATCCCTATGAAGGAATATCGAAATCTTGGAGTTTCTTGGAGTCTAAGGAGCCCTAATGAAGAAAGAGGAAAGACAAAATACTAATAATGTCAAACAAGAAGATAATATGATGCATAATGAATGTTTTTGGGATATTGTTAAAAATGAAGTAATTTCTATTAAAAGAAAATGGAAATTCGTGCCAATGGATTAAAAAGAAAGAATAAAGAGAATAAGTGAGAGGAATTTCGAATTCCTAATTATCCAAGAAATAAGGGATAGTAAGGAGAGAGAAATCTTGCTTCCTAATGAAGGAATTGGTTTCCTATTAGGAAAAGACCTTGCATCTTTGTGGATGCACATCTTGGGGTGTGAAAACCCTCCCCTATATAAAGGGTAGAGCTCTGGTTCGAGTTCCAGAGGATCCCACACCTCTTTCTCTCCTCTTCTTCCACGTTTTCATCCAAAAACCCTAACCTTAGAGAATCTCTATCTCAAGAGCAGTAGGGAGTCGAGAAGAGGGTTGCAATGGGGCATGATGCTCCCACTTTGACCTAAGGAAACTCTGCCATCATCTTCTTGCTCTAACCCTTGCGCAATACCCGCAAGAGGTCTAAAACCTAGCTGCAAAACTGGAGCTTGGCACTCATGAAACGGGACAACTTGGCCATGCTTTGTAGCCTGGTTGGCTACAGGAGAGGGGACGGAGACAGGGAAGGATGTTTCGTCAAGATACGATCCTCGAGGTGGTGGGAGGCAGCCCGCGAAGCGCTGCAGGTCGGCGGCAACCTGCACTTCGCAAGGTTGAAGAAGATCCAGCCACTTTTGACGATTCTACCCTTCGAGATACAAAGAAGCTGGTAGCCAAGCCGGGGGTATATTAGTAACTTGGTTATAAACTCAAACGCGGGTTGTGTTGCATGCATGAGGTGACGTGGTAGCTTCTGATTGGTCCAAAAAGGTATTTCTTACAAAAATCATATCTCCTTAATAATAGCTCGGATGAAATGCATAAAATATGAAATTTGCTCAAAAAAATGAGGGGAATCCATTAAAAATATAATTGAAGCCCGATTCTAATTGCAATTCAAAAAGTAATGGAAGTTATCAACTTTAATACTTTAATGATTAAGAAACCCTATTTTGAGATGATTAATGTGATTAGTAGGGTTTAATGGATGATTAAAGTTGATATTAACTTGTTAATTGTAAAAAGGTACATTAAGCACAAAAAGGATGAACTTTGCACATAATTAGTTTAATTTAGAGTTTCTTGTGCATAAATATGCTTTAATGAGCCTTGAAACCCTAATATTAGTAAAAGTGACTCATAATGGTTTTAATTATTCAAAATCATGAATAAAGTTAAGAGTTGATGATTCTAAGATATTTTGAGTATAAAGGTTTCTAATTGTGGATAAATACCTTTAATGTAGAAATTAGGTTTTTCTAATGAATAAAGGTAGAATTAACTACAATTAGAATTCATATGTGAATTAGACCATAATGAACTACAAATTGATGATAAATTAGCATAATGACTTTATCATAGATTAAAAGGATAAAAATGGTAGCTTTAATGTAAAACAGGCTTAATGGTCTTAATTGGTGATTTATTTGTGTTGTTTCTAAAATTAAGGTAATATGTTGTTAAAAGGAAACCTTAATAACTTTCATGAAGGATAGATGAGAAATTAGGGTTTAAAAAGGGTAAAATAAATAAAAACCCTAATTGCAAAGTAAACCCTAAAAGAAGTAGAAATCCTAAAAAGGAATAGAAACCTTAAGTAGTAAGATGGTTTGAATAGATTTTGATACAAAGGAATTGGATGTAATTTCAAGACTCTTGTACTTGCTTGATTGGATGTCTTGATTAGTTGGACTATTCTATCTCAATTCAGCCTAACAGGTATGTGGCTAATTACGATTAATCGCATTAGCTTTACCGGAGGTTTCCCGAATGGTTAATCGCATTGATTGAAACTAAATAGTTGGATGTTCATATTGCAATTATAAAGTCACTATGGTTATCAAAATTATAAATACATGTGTATTGTCGCACCTACATGCCACCCTGGTGGAAGATGCCATAAAGGTCAGGTCCAAGAGGGTAGACCAATGGGCACCATGAGAGGTGACCCCAAACACCAAGCTCGAGAATGAGAAGGTGGTCTATGTTGCATGACTATGGGGCACCATGAGAGGTGACCCCCAGGCACCAAGCTCGGGATTGAGAAGGTGGCCTTAAGTCAATGATAAAAGAGAAACCCTAGAGGGGTATTCCAGGTTAGGGTAAAAGTGGTGGAGAATGACACATCGAAAATGTAAATTGGTTTGCTAATTACCCTGTTTGTGATAATTAAATAGTTAGCCATATTTGTGAAATTTTGGTTGTTCCCACATACCAGCATATTCCTATATGCTGACTGACGTTTTGTTTGTCGACATTTTAGGTACAAAAATTGAAAGAACAAACAGTAAAGTGACACATTGTGGAAATAAGATATAAAGTGCAAGTAGGATTAGATAGAATGAATCCAGGCTATTGATAGAGTAGTTTACCAAAGTTTTAAAAAGGTATGCAAAGTTTTATTTTATACTAGTTTTCAGTTTAGTTGATAAAATTTGATAATTGTTATTGATTATTTGTCGAACCTTTGATCCTGTTAATTGAAATAATGGCTCTAATCTCTTGGTCTCCCTTAATTGGGGGTTACCGGGAGGCGGGGTTGTTACAATTGGTATCAGAGCATAGGTTCCTCATTTAATCTTTAATAATTATTAAATTTTTCAAACTCCATAGAACCCAAGGGAGTTATTAGAGGATTTTCCGAAAGACAAAGGTGTTTAGAAAAGGATCAAGTCCGGGGGCTGGTAAGATTTTCCTCTGCACCGCTAGTCAGAATACGAGGACTCTCAGATTAGTGTGACTGCCTAGCCAAAGTCTCAAGATTTGACTCGAAATATGATACTTTTAGGACTCTCTCATCTTTTTCATCCCTTCTCAACTCAAATTTTTTTAAGGACCTTAAGGATTAGGGTTTTTTCTCTTTTCCTCACCTTGCTGAGGGATGGGTAAGGTTGATAAGGATTAAGGAATCCTCCACCAAAATTAATGAAAAGCATGTAAATAAGATGTCATGGACATAAGCTTAATAGTTTAAGAGTAAACTAAAGAATAGATACATGCTTTGATCGTATGACATAAGTTGTCATGCCCTCAGGAGAGACCTAAGGCTAGACCTTCTTGTCAGGAGGATAAGTAAAGTGAGAGTCAGTCTGGGAGGTAGAGATCTCCATTAAATGTAGAAGACCTAGCACATCCTCTGAGGATGATATTAACCCTAACCCTAAGTGAAGGTTAAAGAGAGAGATGACATGATGAGTCAGATGTCATGGTAGACCAGGTGTTTGGATAGATATGCCTTAGATGCCATATGAGCCATGAGAGGTTGGATGACCTAGTACCTTTAGCGACCAAACCCTGGGAAGGTTCATGCATGTTAGAGTGAAGGATAGCTCATTCATTGATGAGGTTAGAGAAGAACCTATGGAAACCCCGTGAGCTTATATGACCATGGCATAGTAGGCACCCAAATACATCAGTAGTGCGAGCAGCAGGTTGAAACCCTAGCCAGTAAGTATGATGGATGGCTTATGAAATAAGCATAAAGAGCTATGAATAACCTCAAGAAAATGTAAGTTTGAACATAGGCTTCACCCACGTAGAGGTGTGCTCGTGAGCTTTATCATTCGTGAAGAAAGGACCTCTAGTAGTAAGGTTGAATGTGGAGTTAACTCTAGAGAGAAAGCAGGACCCAAGCAAGAAGGTTGGAAGCCTAGACTCTGGGAAAAGTGGGGAGTTGAGGATGATGTAACCTAAGTGGATGATAGTGGTTGCCCATTCTTGATCCTTGGAGGCTGATGATATCTTGGTGGCCTTTAGAGGAACCAAACCCTAAAGAGAGGATGAGTCTTCTGGTACCTATGTGCCTATGGTGTAGGTGTTTACCTTATGAGATAGGAAGAAGAGTTCCTTATACCTAGAGAGGTTTAGTAACAGGTTGTGAGGCCTTGTACCTTGTGGAATGTCCTTGAGGAGGACTCAACTCTAGGGTGTTGCTCGAATTAAAGGATCGTGTGAGTACATGACATACCTTGGACATGTTGGATTCATGGTTAAGAGTTTGAGCATGCAGTTGGATACCCAAAGGTGAACCTAGGGTTCCTAGGTATAAGAGGGGAAGTGGTGTACCTGATGCTCATGATGAGGTTTTAGTTTCAATATATTCGAGCATGGTACTTCTCATGTTTAAAGGAAAGAGAAACCCCTTAAGTTTAAGGCAGGTTTGATGAAACCCCCCACAACTAAGTTGATGACATGGGAAGGTATGATCTTAACCCAATGTTGAGGATGAGAACAAGTGTGACCTAGTATGGTTTAGTAGGTGTCTTCTTGTGCCTTAGTAGCTTTCTAGGAATGATCATGTTCATGTGGATGCAGACCCTAAATATAAGGACGTTTGTGACCTTTGTTATCAAGGTGTAATTTCCTCCCATCCTGGGAGAGGGACCCTTTTGTAGGGTGTATACCAGTTTTGTTAGTTTTGAGGTAACCTAAAGAGGTTTCAGAGGATCTTGAGAAGCTAAGTGAAGAGTACATGGTAAGAGAATGAACCTGTAGACTCATAGATAACCGTCTCTATGTGCATGTGGGTGTGTTACCATGGAGGTAACCGGTATGGGGCTTGACCAAGGTAGGCAGGTCGCCATGACCCCTATGAAAGGATGAAAGACATCCCAAGAATGCAAAGAGAGATGATGAAGGCTTGGGTAAAGTTCTATGTTGGATATGTATTATAATAGAATCCTAAGTCTATCCTAGGGTCAGATGGGGATAAGACCGATGGAAGTAGGAGTTGCCTAATTCCCTAGTTGCACATGACCATAGGGTCAGGAGGTAACAACTATCATTGTCTGAGGGCCATGGGTTAGGAGATTGATCAACTTCATGAACTCATGGGACCCAAAGGGCAGATGAGTAGGGCACTCTCTAGATGCATGAGGGAAGATGGATGACCTTAAAAGTGATGGCACCCTACAGATCTAGAGGAGATGACCAAGGATTGTGTGTAAACCCCAGTAGGTTTCAAACCAATTTCCATGGAAGTAACCTTGATATCGAGACGTACGTTACACGTTTCAACTTAGATTGGAAGGTGTACTGGCAAGGAAGGATGTACCATCTCTACTCTTGGAACAGGAAGAACTCTGTATTTGGACTACACCCAAATGCTTATTTCCTCTTGTTATGGGACTGAGAGATAGGATAGTACGCATGCCATACACCAAGGATAAAGATGATGTGAGTTGTAATGTTGCTCTGAGGTATGAGGACAGAAACGATAACATACCCTTGTGGGGTGAACGAAACATGGATGGTTTACCAACACTAAGAGAAACAAGTTATTCATCTTATGAGGATGTTCTTACCATGAGTTATGAGTTATACAAGGTTGAGTTCGAAAACTAAGAGGATGAGCTCAGAGTTTCTTGATGAAGATAGACTTAGAGTTTGAGACGAGATGATAAGTGGAATACATGGAAGTGTATGTCTTCAATATTACCTAGTACCTAAGGATGTGAAGTGGTAATGGATGCTCATGTTGAGATATAGCTGCCTAGTTTGGCTAGAGACTAGAAGAGGTTGTTAGGCTAACCCTAAGTTTGGAAAGAAGATAGGTTTGGCAAACCCTCAGATGCAACGATACCGATTGATCAAGTTAATGGTTGATTGGTTAGCCAACTTAATCTTTGATGCAATGGAAGGATGGTGGTAGAGCTTCAGATACACTTCTTTGGATAGGAAGGTAATAAAACCCTAATGAGAGTGGTTTAGGGATTCTGAGGAATTGATCTTGAGGAATCATGACATACAGGAGATCATGATTTTACGATCACCATACACCATACTACGAAGATAGTAAGTGACAATAGTACTTTAGATGCTTAAGATGAAGTTGCATGTAGCATGTGGCCATGCAAGCCGGGGGTGAAGGACGAACACCAGTAACCTAATGCTTTGGCATAGAGGATAAAGAGTTCCCGAGAGGGAATGGGAGCTCATCACTATGAATGTTGTGGTAGATCTCCCCTATAACCAAGGAGGGTCAAGACGCAATATGGGTTATGGTAGATCACCTTACCTAGATGACATGAGAAAGAAAGGAAACTGTCAAGGGACAGTTTCAGTTGAACTACATATGAGAGAGAGATGGTTTAACTACACCATGATGTGAGTTCAAACGTTCTTGAGTATGATCTAAAGGTGGAAGTAGGTACATGAAGAACTCGATATTAGTACCGCTTATCACCCCTAATTGATGGATAGAACGATCCAGACTAGAGGGTCTGATGAGAGCATGTGTGCTCGTTCAGGGTGATACATGGGGGCAATTCTTTCCCTATGAGAGATGTGATGATAACCAACTTAGCCAGTATCGGGATGTAAAGAAGCTATGTAAGGGAGGTTGTGTCGGGCACCACTTCATTAAGATGATGTTGATGAATGGACCTCATGAAGGTCAGAAAAGGACCACAATGTGTGCAGATGAAGTTGCTTTGATCGTGCAATGGTTGAAAGAGAGCCCAGAGGCAAAATGAGTCATGAGATGATGCAAAGAAGACTGACATGTAGTTCACTGTGGGAGAGTATGTGATGTGAAAATCTGACCCCTCTAAGTTATAGCTAAGAGAGTTGGATCCTAGTTGCATGGTCCATTTGAGATGGATTGGTGGAGATGGTTGTGTTTATCCTTACCACTTAGGATAACATGATGGGTAATGTGTTCCATGAGTCCGATCTAGAGCACTATGTGAGGTACCCAAGCCATGTGCTGAGCCCTGAACCTATTCATCTTTTGAGAGGCTAAAATGTCTTGAGTCACCTATGAGGGTATGATATATTGAGGTAAGAAAGAACTCATATGGAAGAATATGAGATAATGAAGGTTCTTGGGAAGCACCATGGAAAGGGTGAAGCCACATGGGAGCCATGATGGACATAAGAAAAGCTTATCCTGATTGTTTGTGTGCCTGGTGGAATTTTGAGGACAAAATTCTTATAAGAGGGGAACGATGTTACAACCCCAATTTTTGGGTTCATTTGGTGGGAAATGTGATTTCTCATGTTAAAGATATTTGAAAAAATAATGATATAATTTGTTTTCAATAAATGGATTTCGTTTACAATAGCCTTGATGATTGTTTTGTGGGCTTTATTGGCTATTGTAACAAGGAAGAGACAAAAGGATCTCCATTAATAATAAGAAATGGAGAAAATAAAAATGTAGAAACCTCTAGAAGGTAGATATATACAATACAAAGGTGGATTTCGTACCTCTTGGGTTCCTTGGGTTCCAAGGAGTCCAAATTTGCAAAAAGAAAGCAATAAGAAAAGAAAAGATCAATTAAATATTTCTTTATTAAGAAAGAAATTGAAAACAATGATAAAATATGGAAAATAAGTGAAAAGAGGTATAAATGAGTTATCCTTGGTGGATTTTCGTATCCCAAGGATTCCTAACATTAAAAGGAACACCAATGAGGAAAATAAAAGAGAAATAAAGAGAAATCCTCAAAAAGAGATATTTTAATAAGAAATAAACAAGATAACGTGAAATAATGAATATTGATGCATCTAGAAGGATAATAAGTATCATTATGAAGGAATTTCGAAATCTTGGAGTTTCTTGGAGTCCAAGGAGCCCTAATGAAGAAAGAGGAAAGAGAAAATACTAATAATGTCAAATAAGAAGATAATATGATGCATAATGAATGTTTTTGGGGTATTGTTAAAAAGGAAGTAATTTCTATTAAAAGAAAATGGAAATTCGTGCCAATGGATTAAAAAGCAAGAATACAGAGAATAAGTGAGAGGAATTTCGAATTCCTAATTATCCAAGAAATAAGGGATAGTAAGGAGAGAGAAAGCTTGCTTCCTAATGAAGGAATTGGTTTCCTATTGGGAAAAGACCTTGCATCTTTGTGGATGCACATCTTGGGGTGTGAAAACCCTCCCCTATATAAAGGGTAGAGCTGTGGTTCGAGTTTCGGAGGATCCCAATTCCCACACCTCTTTCTCTCCTCTTCTTCCACGTTTTCATCCAAAAACCCTAACCTTAGAGAAGATCTATCTCAGGAGCAGCATGGAGTTGGGAAGAGGGTTGCAATGGGGCATGATGCTCCCACTTTGACCTAAGGAAACTATGCCATCATCTTCTAGCTCTAACCCTTGTGCAATACCCACAAGAGGTCTAAAACCTAGCTGCAAAATAGGAGCTTGGTACTCATGACACAAGCCAACTTGGTCGTGCTTTGCAGCCTGGTTGGCTGCGGCAGGGGGGGACAAAGACAGGGAAGGAAGATCTGGCAAGATACGAGCCTCGAGGTTGTGGGAGGTAGCCCGCGAAGCATTGTAGGTCGGAGGTAACCTACACTTCGCAAGGTTGAAGAAGATCCAGTCGCTTTTGACAATTCTACCCTTCGAGACACAATAAGCTGGTAGCCGAGCTGGGGGTATATTAGTAACTTGATTATAAACTCAAATGCGGGTCGTGTTGCATGCATGAGGTGACGTGGCAGCTTCTGGTTGGTCCAAAAAGGTATTTCTTACAAAAATCATATCTCCTTAATAGTAGCTCAGATGAATATGCATAAAATATGAAAGTTTCTCAGAAAAATGAGGGGAATCCATTAAAAATATAATTGAAGCCTTATTCTAATTGCAATTCGAAAAGTAATGGAAGTTATCAGCTTTACTACTTTAATGATTAAGAAACCCTATTTTGAGATGATTAATGTGATTCGTAGGGTTTAATGGATGATTAAAGTTGATATTAACTTGTTAATTGTAAAAAGGTACATTAAGCACAAAAAGGATGAACTTTGCACATAATTAGTTTAATTTAGAGTTTCTTGTGCATAAATATGCTTTAATGATCCTTGAAACCCTAATATTAGTAAAAGTGACTCATAATGGTTTTATTTATTCAAAATCGTGAATAAAGTTAAGATTTGATGATTCTAAGATATTTTGAGTATAAAGGTTTCCAATTGTGGATAAATACCTTTAATGTAGAAATTAGGGTTTTTTTAATGAATAAAGGAAGAATTAATGACAATTATTATTCATATGTGAATTAGACCATAATGAACTACGAATTGATGATAAATGAGAATAATGAATTTGTCATAGATTAAAAGGATAAAAATGGTAGCTTTAATGTAAAAGAGGCTTAATGGACTTAATTGATGATTTATTTGTGTTGTTTCTAAAATTAATGTTATATGTTGTTAAAAGGTAACCTTAATAACTTTCATGAAGGATAGATGAGAAATTAGGGTTTAAAAAGGGTAAATGAAGTAAAAACCCTAATTGCAAAGTAAACCCTAAAAGAGGTACAAATCCTAAAAAGGTATAGAAACCTTAAGTAGCAAGATGGTTTGAATAGATTTTGATACAAAGGAATTGGATGTAATTTCAGGACTCTTGTACATGCTTGATTGGATGTCTTGATTGATTGGACTATTCTATCTCAATTCAGCCTAACAAGTATGTGGTTAATTATGATTAATTGCATTAGTTTTACTGGAGGTTTCCCAGATGGTTAATCGCATTGATTGAAACTAAATAGTTGCATGTTCATACTGCAATTATAAAGTCACTATGGCTATCACAATTATAAATACATATGTATTCTCACACCTACATGCCACCCTGATGGAAGATGCCATAAAGGTCAGGCCCAAGAGGGTAGACCAATGGGCACCATGAGAGGTGACCCCAGACACCAAGCTCGGGAATGAGAATGTGGCCTATGTTGCATGACTATGGGGGCACCATGAGAGGTGACCCCCAGGCACCAAGCTCGGGATAGAGAAGGTGGCCTTAAGTCAATGGCAAAAGAGAAACCCTAGACGGGTATTCCAGGGTTAGGGCAAAAGCGATGGAGCACATCGAAAATGTAAATTAGTTTGTTAATTACCCTAGTTTTGATAATTAAATAGTTAGCCATATTTGTGAAATTTTGGTTGTTCCCACATACCAGCATATTCCTATATGATGACCGATGTTTTGTTGGTTGGCATTTTAGGTACAATAATTGAATGAACAAACAGTAAAGTGAGACATTATGGAAATAAGAAATAAAGTACAAAGAGGATTAGATAGAATGAATCCAGGCCATGGATAGAGTAGTTTACCAAAGTTTTAAAATGGTCTGCAAAGTTTTATTTTATACAGGTTTTCTGTTTAGTTGATAAAAATTGATAATTGTTATTGATTATTTATCGAACCTTTGATCCTATTAATTAGGATAATGGCTCTGATCACTCTGTCTCCCTTAATTGGGGGTTACCAGGAGGTGGGGTTGTTACATATCTAGTCAGAATGGTTGTGTGGAGCACCACAGATGTGTACCAGGAGAGCCAACAGTGTTGTGCCCCGCAACATGACTGTGTTGCAATCCGGCCCAATACTTAAGTAAACAATCCAATTTTGTTCATTTCAATTTCTCATTCACTCTTGCGCGAACCGAAAGCCCGTGCGACGCATAGAGCGGTCATGCAACACTGTGCTAGCCCTATTCCACACTCAATTCCTCCTCAAATCACCCCTAATCCATCCTAAATCATCTCCCTACCATTTCCCCTACCTCCATCAATCATTTTCACCCACCAAATTCTCCACTTTCTCTCCATTCTTCCCCACATACGCAGAACTGCAAAAACTCCAAAAACCCCACGTTTCTCCACCAAAAATCCATCCACAATGAAGAAACTCACCAAGTAAGTGGTTTCTAAGACCAAGGATGTGATCTCCTATGGTTTTCGACCCAAGAACAACTCTTCTTCAAACCCGATGTCATCTTAAGCCCCTATGTCGCTACCAGTAGCCCTTGGTTCACATGGAGGAGCATCCCATATGGCAGCGTCGGTGGATCCCATGATGGAGGAATCCTCTAGATTACCTAGCGGAGGTGGGATAGCATCTCAACAGTCCATTTCCTCCAAAGAAGCATCGCCGCCATCATCGCCTCAACCATCTACTTCAACGGCTTGGGCATCAACTTCGACCCATCCTTCAGTATCTGCAACACCACAACCACAGTCAAGATCACAATGACATCTACTTTTAGATGATGAAGATGAAGCAATGCCAGATACACGGCAGGAGGATGCACCTGAGCCACATCATGAGACAACACCTGAGGGTGAAGAAGCCAAAGCACCCAGAGTGCCTAACACGCTGAGTGATTGCCACTCGCTATGCTTGCTAGGAGACGATGGAGAGTTTGGGCATCTTTGATTTTTTTTTAGAATATCTTTGAACCCGTTGGATTATTTGAGGTGTTCACCAAAGTCTAGGAGACTTGTGTTGAGCTTACATAGCAGTTATTTGCAACCTTGGAGAATGTATCGTAGGATGCCATAAACATCATATTGGGGAATGGCACTTACCTTATAACTGCCTCTTTTCTCAATATTATTTTCTCTCCCACCCCAGAGGCAGCATAATCACTTGATCAAGGGAGAAAAGACAGAGAAACCACTGTGAACTATGCATCCATGTGGAAGAGGCTTACAGGGAAAAGAAACTTTGTGGGAGGAAAATCAAAGACAAATAAGATTCACAATCCTATCTTGAGATACATTAAGAAGGTCTTGGCCAACACAATCTTTGCTCAGTATGAGAATCAAGGTAGTTGTACAAAGAAAGACATCTTTGTGTTGGGATGGATGGTGCAGGGCAAGCACATAAATTTGGGGTCGTTCATCATTGAGCACATGAAGAAAATCTCGTACAAGAGCAAGAATCCTTTTACTATGGGAGAGATTGTGACTTCAATTGCTTTGGCCCTAGATCATGATGTATCTGGTTACACCAAGGCAGAAGGGGGGAAGCTTGTGGACCTACACTACTTGACTCGCTCATCCATGATTTCAGTGATTGACAAAAAGATCTTGTTACAACACCAAATTTGCATATATTTTCATAGTTGAAATGTAATGATTTTGTGAATTTGGAATTAATTGAAAAGGTTGTATGCTTTACTTCAAAGGATGGATTTCCTTGCAAATATCCCTTTGGATAGGAATTTCGTAATTCCTATTATTAAACAAATCTATTAATGGATATAAAAGTGAAGAAAAGAAGAAAAGTCCAAATAATATAAAAATGGATAAAAGATAGTGAATATTAAGTAATGTATTTATAAGAAATACATAGAAATCTCTAGAAAGTGGCATTAATGGTCACAATTGAAGTAAAATTCGTTTACATATGATTCCTAATAAAAGAAATATGAAAAGAGGAAAAATAAAGAGAAATCCTTGAAAAGAAATATCTTAATAAAGAAATGAGTAAGATAATGTGAAATAATGAATATAGAAGCATGTAGAAGGATAATGAGTATTCACTAAAAAGGATTTCCAAAAATTAAAGTTTATTGGGGTCCAAGGATCCCCAATGGAGAAAGAGAAAGGGAAAATAAAAATAATACAAAAGGCATAATATGAGGATAATGCGTTACATGAGTAATGACTTTTGGTATTAACAAAAAGAAATACTTTTGTTATAAGAAAGAAAGAAAAGAAATGAAATTTGCCTTATTAAGGGAGTACTCTAAAAGTCATGATCATTTTAGTCAATAAAGTGATAAGATATTATGTACCTTTGGTTAATGCCTTTTATTTGCCAAGATCGAAATTCCAATAAAAAAATAGAGTAGTCTTTTTCGTAACTTCTGGCAATAGAATAAAGGAATTAATGAATAAAAAGAAAAGAGGGAAGGTAACGTGTGGAAGTCCCATACTTTTGTACATGGGTACAAAATAATCTAAGGAAACAATTAACTATTAGATATCTTGGTTGAAGGTTTACGTGAAAAGGGAGTACAAGAAGATATCTATATATATATATATATATATATATATATATATATATATATATATGACTCGCATATCCATGGATATCCATCCTAGCCTCTTCCCTTTCTTTTGTGACTGCTATGTAAGGTTGTGGAGATCTCCGACCATGGAAAAGAAAAGAAGACGCCACCCTAGTTTCCCGTCCAAGCCCTGGATCGTGGGCTATTTGGTATTCTAGCAACCATAGTAGAGAGGAGGGCTTTAGCGAGACGCTACGCCGCACCCAGAACCTGATCGGAAGAAGCGGTTAGCGTGGAATTGCCCTGATCACCTCCGAGTTGTTGCCTATGACCTGCTGCGACAGATGCGACGCATGTTCCACCAAGGAAAAGAGTTTCTAAGCTTCAACAAGGATGGTCTAGTCTCCGGGACCTCACTGGTGACGGCGAGGTATGAACTAACCCACCACTTTTACCTTGTGAATGGCTACAACACCTAGATCTGATCAGACCTAGTTCAGCCCCCACCATCATCTCCGGTGGTTCCCAGTAGTCCCTTAGGTCCAGCGTGGGCTGACGGGGCTAGCCTGGTCATAGTTTTGGACCCCACCGAATGGAAAATCCTAGAGGCGACGCGCGGCCGCTCTGCTAGGGCAAAGGATGCCACTATCGCAAGGTTAGGGATTAAAAATAGAGTAAAATGTCTGAAGTACCCTCCCATGCGCAGATAAAGAACGGGGGTACGGGTGTCTTTTTACTTTTTTCCCAAAACGAGCCGGGTTAGTTTGCTCGTTGATGTGTCCTCACCCGATTGGTCAGAATATGTTTTTCTTGCAAAAATCTTAACTCAAAATTGGTAACTCAGATGAATGCATGTATATATGAAAATTGATTAGAACAATGCAAGGAACCTGATAAAAATGATTAGAGAACTTGATTCTAGTTCATTTTGCAAAAGTACCTTGTTTTGTTAGAAAATTGCATTACAAGTTAATTAGAAACCCTAATTTAGGGTAAAAGAAGAAGAAAACCATGTTATTTTATATTAAGGAAGTGAATTGCTAAATAATGATCCTAAAACTATTAGGAATATTAAAAGGAGAAAATTTAAAGGTTTTAAGTGGATTTGATGAATTAGGGTTCATAATAATTAAGAGAGAAGGAAAAACCCTAATTTCTAAGGAAACCCTAAAATTGGAATAGAAACCCTAAGGAATAAGAAGGAATTGGATAAGTTTTGATAAAATGTAGTTGGAATGTTTATTTTAGGGTTTCTGTGCAATTTTCTTGATTGATTGGATTTCCTCTCTCTACAAAGTTATTTCTGTATCCGAATCTGCATAACAGGTATGTGGTTACGCTTATGAATAATCGCTCTAGTTTCACGGCGATTTCTGAAGTTTCAATCAGTTGCTTGAAAATAACTGCTGAATGTTTATTTATTTCATGCAACTATAAAGTGACTATGATTATCACTATAAATGTGCCTATATAAATGACTAGATCCGGGTCCACCTCTGTTGCTTTGAAAAGGCTAAAAAAAAGGGGTAATCCTAGAGCAAGGTCTAGGTTACCAAGAGTTAGAAATTGGGCTACCTACGTGTAGTGCCATGAGACTCATTATCCTGCCATGAGTTAAGGAGTGGGCTACTTACGAGTAGTGCCATGTGACTCAACCCTAGAAATTGGATTCACTTATAGGTGGATCATGAGGGGTTTAATGGGGACAACATAGAGGATAGGGTACTCTTGGATCGCGGAGTTATATATAAAATGTAATATGGGTTGTTAAATGATTAATTGAATGATTACATTGTTAAGGTATTTACATAATTATTTTTCCCCCACATACCAGCTTCGGCTGACTGACGTTTTGTTTCTCGGCGATTTAGGTACAAGCCAAAAGGACAAACAGTAAATCATCATATTGTGAAATACATGAAGTAAAATACAAGGAGGATTAGATAGAGTAGAATCCTTAAGTGGATAGAAGTTTAGAGATCCAAGTTTTCAAAAAGGTATGCAAAAATTTATTTTCTTATAGCTTTCCAGTATAGTATGTTAAAATTTGATAATTATTCTTGGTTAATTGTCGAACCTTTGATCCGGAAGTTATGGGTGCGGCTTTGACCTCTCAGTCTCCCTTAATTTGGGGTTATCGGGAGGTGGGGTCATAACATTTGGTATCATACCTTAGGTTCCTCAGTTAACCATTAATGATTATTAAATTTTACAAACTCCATAGAACCCGAGGGAGTTATTAGAGGATTATCTGAAAGACAGAGGTGTCTAGAAAAGGATCACGACCAGGGGCTGGCAATATTTTCCCCCGCACCGCTAGTCGGAATATGAGGACTCCCGGATCCGTGTGACTGCCTGGATAATGTCTTAGGGTATGAATCGAAATAAGATACCTTTAGGACTTTCTCATCTTATTCATCCCTTCTCATCACAAATTCTATTAAGGACCTTACGTATTAGGGTTTTCTCTCTTCTCCTCACCCTCTTGAGGTATGGGTAAGATTAATATGGTCTAAGGAATCCTCCATCAAATTAATGAAAAGCATGTAAATAAGATGTCATGGACATAAGCTTAATAGAGTAAGCGTAAACTAACGAATAGATACATGCTTATGTCGTATGACATCAGTTGTCATGCCCTCAGGAGAGACATGAGGATAGACCTCCTTGTCAGGAGGATGAGTAAAGAGAGTTAGTCTTGGAGATAGAGATCTCCATTGTAAGTAGAGACCTGGCACATCCTTTGAGGATGATGTTAACCCTAACCCTAAGTGAAGGTTAGAGAGAGATGAGTTAGACCAAGTGTTTGAAAGGACATGTCGTTGAAATGCCATATGATCCATGGTTGACCTAGCACATTTGGCAACCCAACCCTAGGAGGGGTCGTACATGTTAGGGTAAAGGATAGCTCCTTATATGATGATGTTAGTGAAGGACCTTAGAAACCCTATGGGCTTATGAGAGTAGGGCATAGCATGCACCCAGGATACATGTGTAGTGTGCGCAAAGGGTTGAAACCCTGACCAGGAGAGTAGGAAGGATGGCCTATGAAATAAGCATAAAGAGTTATGGATAACCTTGAGCGAACATAAGTTTCATCCAGGTAGGGGCATGCTTTTGAGGTTGATCCTTCGTGAAGAGAGGACCTCTAATGGTGAGGTTGGATGTAGGGTTAGCTCTAGAGAGAGAGAAGGACACCAAGAAAGAAGGTCGTAAACATAGACCCTGATATATGAGGAGCGGTGGGGAGTTGATGATGATGCGACCTAAGTGGATGATATAGGTTGCCTCATGCATGATCCGTTAAGGCTGTTGATATCTTGGTTGCCTTTATAGGAACCAAACCCTAGAGAGAGGATGGTGCTTCTGGTACCTATGTGCCTGTAGACCGAAAGAGGTTTAGTAACGGGTTATGAGGCCTTGTACCTTGTTGGTTGTCCTTAAGGAGGACCCAACTCTAAGTGTTGCTCGAGTTGAAGGATGACAAGACGTGCATGTCATGCCTTTTGCATGCTTGGTTCGTGGTTAAGAGATAGAGCATGCAGTTGGACACCTACAGGTGAACCTAGGGTTCCTAGGCCTAAGAGGGGAAGTGGTGTACCTAATGCTCATGATGAGAGTTGAGTTCATGTAGAAGTGAGCATGGTACTCCTCATGTATATAGGAAAAGGGAAGCCCCTTAAGTTTAAGGTATGTTTGATGAACCCCTCACAGCTAGGTTGATGATAAAGGAAGGTACGATCTTGATCCAACCTAGAGGAAAGAGGACAAGTATGACCTAGCATGGTTCAGTAGATGATCTGCTATGCCTTAATAGCTTACTAGGATTAAGTAGGCTCATGTGGATGTAAACCCTAGACCTAAGAGCTTTTGTGACCATGTTGTCAAGAGATAGTTTTCCTCCCATCCTGGGAGAGGGACCCCTTTGGTAGGGTGTATATCAGTTTTGTTGGTTTAAGGTAACCTAAAGAGGTCTCATAGGATCTTGAGAAGCTAAGTGAAAAGTACATGGTATGAGAATGAACCTGCAGACCCATAGATATCCATCTCTAAGTGCATGTGCATGTGTTACCATGGAGGTAACCGGTAAGGGGCCTGACCAAGGTAGGCCGGTCACCATGACCCCTATGAAAGGATGGATGTCAGCCCATGTATACAAAGAGAGATGATGAAGGCTTGGGCAAGGTTCTAAGTTGGACATGTACTATAAAAGGAGCATACTAAGTCTATCCTAGGGTCAGGTAGGGATAAGACCGATGGAAGTAGGAGTTGCCTAATTCCCCAGTTGCACATGACCATAGGGTCGGGAGGTAACAGCTATCTTTGTCTAAGGGCCATGGGTTAGGAGATTGATCACCTTCATGAACTCATGGGACCCAAAGGGAAGGTGAGTAGGGCACTCTCTTGATGCATGAGGGAAGAGGGATGACCCCAAAAGAGTCGGTACCCTATATACCTAGAGGAGATGACCAAGGATATAAACCTTAGTAGGTTCAAGACCAGTTTGATATCATGATGTCTGTGATGTAGAGACATATGTGGCACGTTGCAACTTAGATTTAAAGGTGTACTGGCAAGGTGGGATGTACCATCTCTACTCTTGGAATAGGAAGAACTCTGTATTTGGACTGCATCCAAATGCTTATTTCCTCTTATTATGAGAGTGAGAGATAGGACATTACGCATGCCACACACCAAGGATAAGAGATGATGTAGGTTGGAACGTTGCCACGAGAAATGGGGATAGAGAAGATAACCGACCCAGGTAAGGTGAATGATACATGGATGGATTGCAAACACTAAGAGGAATGAGGTAGTCACCTTATGAGGAAGTTTTTATCATGAGCTATGTAGAACTTACAAGTTATACCAGGTTGAGTTTGACCATCATGATGATGAAATCAGAGATTGTTCTTAATGAAGATAGAAATAGAGTTGGAGGTGAGATGATAAGTGAAATACATGGAAGTGTATGTCTTCAACGTTACCTAATACCTAATGATGAAAAATAATAATGGATGCTCTGGTTGAGATACATCTGACTTGTTTGACTAGCAGCTAGAAGAGGTTGTTTGGCAAACCCTAAGTTTGAAAAGGAGAGGTGTTTGGATAACACTCAGATGTAACAAGATTTGTTAAAAACAATTAAGGGTTGTTTGGTTAGCCAGTCTAGTCCTTGATGTAATGAAAGGATGGTGGTAGAACCTCAGATGCACTTCTTTGGAAAAGAAGGTGATGAAACCCCGACTAGAGTGGTATAGGGTTTCGGAGGAATCGATCTTGAAGAATCATGACATATAGGAAATCATGATTGAAGATCACCATATACCGTGGTAAATGGCAATAGCACTTTAGTTGCTTAAGATGAAGTTGCATGTGGTTTATGTCCATGCAAGCCAGGAGGTAAAGGACGAACCCCAGTAACCCAGTGTATCGATATAGAGGACAAAAGAGTCCCTGAGAGGGAATGGGAGTTTATCACTATGGATGTTGTGATAGGTCTCCCCTAGACAAAGGAAGGTCGAGATGCAATATGGGTTATGGTAGATCGCCTTACCTAGATGACATAAGAAAGAAAGAGTACTGTCAAGAGACAGATCGGGTTGAACTACATATGAGAGAGATGGTTCAACTACACCATGATGTGAGTTCAAAAGTTCATGAGTATGATTTAAAGGTTCACTTCCATAAGGTGAAAGTAGGTACATGAAGAACTCGATGATAGTACAGTTTATCACCCCTAACTAATGGTTAGTATAATCCAGACTAAAGGGGTCTGACGAGAGCATGTGTTCTCATTCAGGGTGATATATAGAAACAGTTCTTGTCCTATGAAAGATGTGACAATGACCACCATAGCCAGTATCGGGTTTTATTAGAAGCTCTGTAAGAGAGGTTGTGTCGGTCACCACTTTAGTAAGGTGATGTTGGTGAAAGGACCACATGATGGTTAGAAAAGGACCACAGTGCGTGTAGATGAAGTCTCTTTGATCGTGCAATGGCTGAAAGTAGGGTTGAGCATCGGTCCAGAACCGGACCGGACCGCGGACCGAATTTGAACAAATATATGGACCGCAGACCGGACCGTTTCGAGGTAGGACCGGACCGGGACTGGACCGTTTTGTGCTAGGACCGGACCGTTTGGACCGTAATCAGACTTTTTTACATGTTTTACAACTTATTTAATTATAGAAAGTTGATAATCTTAGTCACTTCTAACAATTATATAACTTTAGTATCAAACATTTATACTAGTAGTGATTATATATGTACTTTATTTGTAATTATTATAGAATACACCTTCAAATATACATGAATTTTATATAAAAGTCAATCTGCGGTCCGGACCGGACCGGACCGGTTTTGGACCGGACCAGACCGAAGACCGAACTCGTAGAAATTCCCGGACCGCAGACCGGACCGAACACAAAATGGACCAGACCGGACTGGACCGAATTGAGCAGTCCAGTCCGGTTTTGCGGTCTGGACCATTATTTGCTCACCCCTAGCTGAAAGGAGCCTAGAGACGACAAGAGTCGTGAGCGGATGCAAAGTAGACTGACATGTAGTTCATTGTGGGAGAATATGTGACATGAAGAATCTGACCCCTCTAAGTTATAGCTAAGAGAGATGAGTCACTGATGCATGAGTTCTTTTGACATAGTTTTGTGGAGAAGGTTAAGTTTGCCCTTACCCCTCAGGATAATGTGATGTGTGATGAGTTTCATGTGTCCAATTTAGAGCACTATGTGAGGTACCCTGACCATGTACGGAGCAATGAACCTAGTGAGCCCCAAGGGAGGCTATAATGACCTGAGTCACCGATGAGGTTTATAGATGCCAAGGTGAAAGAACTCAGAGAAAGGAATATGTGACGATAAAGGTTCTTTGGAAGTGCCATGGATAGGGCAAAACCACATAGGGGCCACTGATGGACATGTAAAAGTCTTATCCTGGATTGTTTATTTGCTTGATAGAATTTTGAGGACAAAATTCTTATAAGAGGGGAAGGATGTTACAACACCAAATTTGCATATGTTTTCATAGTTGAAATGTAATGATTTTGTGAATTTGGAATTAATTGAAAAGGTTGTATGCTTTACTTCAAAGGATGGATTTCCTTGCAAATATCCCTTTGGATAGGAATTTCGTAATTCCTATTATTAAACTAATCTATTAATGGATATAAAAGAGAAGAAATAAGAAAAGTCTAAATAATAGAAAAATGGATAAAAGATAGTGGATATTAAGTAATGTATTTATGAGAAATACATAGAAATCTCTAGAAAGTGGCATTAATGGTCACAATTGAAGTAAAATTCGTTCACATAGGATTCTTAATAAAAGAAATATGAAAAGAGGAAAAATAAAGAGAAATCCTTGAAAAGAAATATCTTAATAAAGAAATGAATAAGATAATGTGAAATAATGAATATAGAAGCATGTAGAAGGATAATGAGTATTCACTAAAAAGGATTTCGAAATATTAAAGTTTATTGGGGTCCAAGGATCCCCAATGGAGAAAGAGAAAGAGAAAATAAAAATAATACAAAAGGCATAATATGAGGATAATGTGTTACATGAGTAATGACTTTTGGTATTAACAAAAAGAAATACTTTTGTTATAAGAAAGAAAGAAAAGAAATTAAATTTGCCTTATTAAGGGACTACTCTAAAAGTCATGATCGTTTTAGTCAATAAAGTGATAAGATATTATGTACCTTTGGTTAATGCCTTTTATTTGCCAAGATCAAAATTCCAATAAAAAATAGAGTAGTCTTTTTCGTAACTTCTGGCAATAGAATAAAGGAATTAATGAATAAAAAGAAAAGAGGGAAGGTAACGTGTGGAATTCCCATACTGTTGTACATGGGTACAAAATAATCTAAGGAAACAATTAACTATTAGATATCTTGGTGGAAGGTTTATGTGAAAAGGGAGTACAAGAAGATATCTATATCTATCTATATATATATATATATATATATATATATATATATATATATATATATTTATATATATATATATGACTCGCATATCTATGGATATCCATCCTAGCCTCCTCCCTTTCTTTTGCGACTGCTGTGTAAGGTTGTGGAGATCTCCGACCATTGAAAAGAAAAGAAGACGTCACCCTAGTTTCCCGTCCAAGCCCTGGATCGTGGGTTATCCTGTCTTCTAACGGCCATAGTAGAGAGGAGGTCTTTATCTAGACGCTACGCCAAACCCAGAACCTAATCGGAAGAAGCGGTGAGCGTGGAATTGCCCTGATCACCTCCGAGTTGTTGCCTATGACCTGCTGCAACATATGCGACGCATGTGCCACCAAGGAAAGGAGTTTCTAAGCTTCAGCAAGGATGGTCTAGTCTCTGGGACCTCACTGGTGACGGCGAGGTATGAACTAACCCACCACTTTTACCTTGTGAATGGCTACAACACCTAGATCTGATCAGACCTAGTTCAGCCCCCACCATCATCTCCGGTGGTTCCCAGTAGTCCCTTCGGTCTGGTGTGGGCTGGCGGGGCTAGCCTGGTCATAGTTTTGGACCCCACAGCGTGGAAAATCCTAGAGGCGACGCGCGGCCGCTCTGCTAGGGCAAAGGCTGCCGCCGTCGCAAGGTTAGGGATGAAACAGAGTAAAATGTCTCAAGTACCCTCCCATGCGCACATAAAGAATGGGGGTATGGGTGTCTTTTTACTTTTTTTCCCAAAATGAGCCGGGTTAGTTTTCTCGCTGACGTGTCCTCACCCGGTTGGTTAGAATATGTTTTTCTTGCAAAAATCTTAACTCAAAATTGGTAACTCGGATGAATGCATGTAATATATGAAAATTGATCAAAAAAATGCAAGGAACCTGATAAAAATGATTAGAGAAGCTGATTCTAGTTCGTTTTGCAAAAGTACCTTGTTTTGTTAGAAAAATGCATTACAAGTTAATTAGAAACCCTAATTTAGGGTAAAAGAAGAAGAAAACCATGTTATTTTATATTAAGGAAGTGAATTACTAAATAATGATCCTAAAACTGTTAGGAATATTAAAAGGAGAAAATTTAAAGTTTTTAAGTGGATTTGATGAATTAGGGTTCATAATAATTAAGAGAGAAGGCAAACCCCTAATTTCCAAGGAAACCCTAAAATTGGAATAGAAACCCTAAGGAATAAGAAGGAATTGGATAAGTTTTAATAAAATGTAGTTGGAATGTTTATTTCAGGGTTTCTGTGCAATTTTCTTGATTGATTGGATTTCCTCTCTCTACAAAGTTATTTCTGTATCCGAATCTGCATAACAGGTATGTGGTTACGCTTATGAATAATCGCTCTAGTTTCACGGCGATTTCTGAAGTTTCAATCAGTTGCTTGAAAATAACTGCTGAATGTTTATTTATTTCATGCAACTATAAAGTGACTATGATTATCACTATAAATGTGCCTATATAAATGACTAGATCTGGGTCCACCTCTGTTGCTTTGAAAAGGCTAAAAAAAAGGGGTAATCCTAGAGCAAGGTCTAGGTTACCAAGAGTTAGAAATTGGGCTACCTACGTGTAGTGCCATGAGACTCATTATCCTGCCATGAGTTAAGGAGTGGGCTACTTACGAGTAGTGCCATGTGACTCAACCCTAGAAATTGGATTCACTTATAGGTGGATCATGAGGGGTTTAATGGGGACAACATAGAGGATAGGGTACTCTTGGATCGCGGAGTTATATCAAAAATGTAATCTGGGTTGTTAAATGATTAATTGAATGATTACATTGTTAACGTATTTACATAATTATTGTTTCCCCCACATACCAACTTCAGCTAATCGACGTTTTGTTTGTCGGCGTTTTAGGTACAAGCCAAAAGGATAAACAGTAAATCATCATATTGTGAAATACATGAAGTAAAATACAAGGAGGATTAGATAGAGTAGAATCCTTAAGTGGATAGAAGTTTAGAGATTTTTCAAAAAGTTTTGTAAAAATTTATTTTCTTATAGCTTTTCAGTATAGTATGTTAAAATTTGATAATTATTCTTGGTTAATTGCCGAACCTTTGATCCGGAAGTTATGGGTGCAGCTTTGACCTCTCGGTCTCCTTTAATTGGGGGTTATCGGGAGGTGGGGTCGTAACATTTGGTATCAGAGCTTAGGTTCCTCAGTTAACCATTAATGATTATAAAATTTTACAAACTCCATAGAACCTGAGGGAGTTATTAGAGGATTATATGAAAGATAGAGGTGTCTAGAAAAGGATCACGACCGGGGGCTGGCAAAATTTTCCTCCGCACCGCTAGTCAGAATACGAGGACTCCCGGATCCGTGTGACTGCCTGGCCAATGTCTTAGGGTATGAATCGAAATAAGATACCTTTAGGACTTTCTCATCTCATTCATCCCTTCTCATCACAATTTCTACTAAGGACCTTACGGATTAGGGTTTTCTCTCTTCTCCTCACCCTCTTGAGGTATGGGTAAGATTAATAAGGTCTAAGGAATCCTCCATAAAATTAATGGAAAGCATGTAAATAAGATGTCATGGACATAAGCTTAATAGAGTAAGCGTAAACTAAAGAATAGATACATGCTTAGGTCGTATGACATCAGTTGTCATGCCCTCAGGAGATACATGAGGATAGACCTCCTTGTCAGGAGGATGAGTAAAGAGAGTTAGTCTTGGAGATAGAGATCTCCATTGTAAGTAGAGACCTGGCACATCCTTTGAGGATGATGCTAACCCTAACCCTAAGTGAAGGTTAGAGAGAGATGAGTTAGACCAGGTGTTTGAAAGGACATGCCTTTGAAATGCCATATGATCCATGGGTGACCTAGCACCTTTGGCAACCCAACCCTAGGAGGGGCCGTACATGTTAGGGTAAAGGATAGCTCCTTAGATGATGATATTAGTGAAGGACCTTAGAAACCCTATGGGCTTATGAGAGTAGGGCATAGCATGCACCCAGGATACATGTGTAGTGTGAGAAAAGGGTTGAAACCCTGACCAGGAGAGTAGGAAGGATGGCCTATGAAATAAGCATAAAGAGCTATGGATAACCTTGAGCGAACATAAGTTTCATCCAGGTAGGGGCATGCTTTTGAGGTTGATCCTTCATGAAGAGAGGACCTCTAATGGTGAGGTTGGATGTAGGGTTAGCTCTAGAGAGAGACCAGGACACCAAGAAAGAAGGTCGTAAACCTAGACCCTGAGATATGAGGAACAGTGGGGAGTTGAGGATGATGTGACCTAAGTGGATGATATAGGTTGCCTCATGCATGATCCGTTAAGGTTGTTGATATCTTGGTTGCCTTTATAGGAACCAAACCCTAGAGAGAGGATGGTGCTTTCGGTACCTATGTGCCTGTGGACCGAAAGAGGTTTAGTAACGGGTTATGAGGCCTTGTACCTTGTTGGTTGTCCTTAAGGAGGACCCAACTCTAAGTGTTGCTCGAGTTGAAGGATGACAAGACGTGCATGTCATGCCTTTTGCATGTTTGGTTCGTGGTTAAGAGATAGAGCATGCAGTTGGACACCTACAGGTGAACCTAGGGTTCCTAGGCCTAAGAGGGGAAGTGGTGTACCTAATGCTCATGATGAGAGTTGAGTTCCTGTAGAAGCGAGCATGGTACTCCTCATGTATAGAGGAAAAGGGAAGCCCCTTAAGATTAAGGTATGTTTGATGAACCCCTCACAACTAGATTGATGATAAAGGAAGGTATGATCTTGATCCATCCTAGAGGAAAGAGGACAAGTATGACCTAGCATGGTTCGGTAGATGATCTGCTATGCCTTAATAGCTTACTAGGATTAAGTAGGCTCATGTGGATGTAAACCCTAGACCTAAGAGCTTTTGTGACCATGTTGTCAAGAGATAGTTTTCCTCCCATCCTGGGAGAGGGACCCCTTTGGTAGGGTGTATATCAGTTTTGTTGGTTTAAGGTAACCTAATGAGGTCTCATAGGATCTTGAGAAGATAAGTGAAAAGTACATGGTATGAGAATGAACCTGCAGACCCATAGATATCCATCTCTAAGTGCATGTGGATGTGTTACCATTGAGGTAACCGGTAAGGGGCCTGACTAAGGTAGGCAGGTCACCATGACCCCTATGAAAGGATGGATGTCAGCCCATGTATACAAAGAGAGATGATGAAGGCTTGGGAAAGGTTCTAAGTTGGAAATGTACTATAAATGGAGCATCCTAAATCTATCCTAAGGTCATGTAGGGATAAGACCGATGGAAGTAGGAGTTGTCTAATTCCCCAGTTGCACATGACCATAGGGTCGGGAGGTAACAACTATCCTTGTCTAAGGGCCATGGGTTAGGAGATTGATCACCTTCATGAACTCATGGGACCCAAAGGGCAGGTGAGTAGGGCACTCTCTTGATGCATGAGGGAAGAGGGATGACCCCAAAAGAGTCGGTACCCTATAGACCTAGAGGAGATGACCAAGGATATAAACCTTAGTAGGTTCAAGACCAGTTTGATATCATGATGTCTGTGATGTAGAGACATATGTGGCACGTTGCAACTTAGATTTAAAGGTGTACTGGCAAGGTGGGATGTACCATCTCTACTCTTGGAACAGGAAGAACTCTGTATTTGGACTGCAGCCAAATGCTTATTTCCTCTTGTTATGAGAGTGAGAGATAGGACATTATGCATGCCACACACCAAGGATAAGAGATGATGTAGGTTGGATCGTTGCCATGAGAAATGGGGATAGAGAAGATAACCGACCCAGGTAAAGTGAATGATACATGGATGGTTTGCAAACACTAAGAGGAATGAGGTAGTCACCTTATGAGGAAGTTTTTATCATGAGCTATGTAGAACTTACAAGTTATACGAGGTTGAGTTTGACCACCATGATGATGAAATCAGAGAGTGTTCTTAATGAAGATAGACATAGAGTTGGAGGTGAGATGATAAGTGAAATACATGGAAGTGTATGTCTTCAACGTTACCTAATACCTAATGATGAAAAATAATAATGGATGCTCTAGTTGAGATACATCTGACTTGTTTGACTAGAAGCTAGAAAAGGTTGTTTGGCTAACCCTAAGTTTGAAAAGGAGAGGTGTTTGGATAACACTCAGATGTAACAAGATTCGTTTAAAAAAATTAAGGGTTGTTTGGTTAGCCAGTCTAGTCCTTGATACAATGAAAGGATGGTGGTAGAACCTCAGATGCACTTCATTGGAAAAGAAGGTGATGAAACCCCGACTAGAGTGGTATAGGGTTTTGGAGGAATCGATCTTGAAGAATCATGACATATAGGAAATCATGATTGAAGATCACCATATACCATGGTAAATGGCAATAGCACTTTGGATGCTTAAGATGAAGTTGCATGTGGTTTATGTCCATGCAAGCCAGGAGGTAAAGGACGAACCCCAGTAACCCAGTGTATCGATATAGAGGACAAAAGAGTCCCTGAGAGGGAATGGGAGTTTATCACTATGGATGTTGTGATAGGTCTCCCCTAGACCAAGGAAGGTCGAGATGCAATATGGGTTATGGTAGATCGCCTTACCTAGATGACATAAGAAAGAAAGAGTATTGTCAAGGGACAGATCGGGTTGAACTACATATGAGAGAGATGGTTCAACTACACCATGATGCGAGTTCAAAAGTTCATGAGTATGATTTAAAGGTTCACTTCCATAAGGTGAAAGTAGGTACATGAAGAACTCGGTGATAGTACAGTTTATCACCCCTAACTAATGGTTAGTATAATCCAGACTAAAGGGGTCTGACGAGAGCATGTGTGCTCGTTCAGGGTGATATCTAGAAACAGTTCTTGTCCTATGAAAGATGTGACAATGACCACCATAGCCAGTATCGGGTTTTATTAGAAGCTCTGTAAGAGAGGTTGTGTCGGTCACCACTTCAGTAAGGTGATGTTGGTGAAAGGACCACATGATGGTTAGAAAAGGACCATAGTGCGTGTAGATGAAGTCTCTTTGATCGTGCAATGGATGAAAGGAGCCTAGAGACAAGAAGAGTCGTGAGCGGATGCAAAGTAGACTGACATGTAGTTCACTGTGGGAGAGTATGTGACATGAAGAATCCGACCCCTCTAAGTTATAGCTAAGAGAGATGAGTCCCCGATGCATGAGTTCTTTTGACATAGTTTTGTGGAGAAGGTTAAGTTTGCCCTTACCCCTCAGGATAATGTGATGTGTGATGAGTTTCATGTGTCCAATTTAGAGCACTATGTAAGGTACCCTAACCATGTGCAGAGCAATGAACCTAGTGAGCCCCAAGGGAGGCTGTAATGACCTGAGTCACCAATGAGGTTTATAGATGCCAAGGTGAAAGAACTCAGAGAAAGGAATATGTGATGATAAAGGTTCTTTGGAAGCACCATGGATAGGGAAAAACCACATAGGGGCCACTGATGGACATGTAAAAGTCTTATCCTGGATTGTTTATTTGCTTGATAGAATTTTGAGGACAAAATTCTTATAAGAGGGGAAGGATGTTACAACACCAAATTTGCATATGTTTTCATAGTTGAACTGTAATGATTTTGTGAATTTGGAATTAATTGAAAAGGTTGTATGCTTTACTTCAAAGGATAGATTTCCTTGCAAATATCCCTTTGGATAGGAATTTCATAATTCCTATTATTAAACTAATCTATTAATGGATATAAAAGAGAAGAAAAGAAGAAAAGTCCAAATAATAGAAAAATGGATAAAAGATAGTGGATATTAAGTAATGTATTTATAAGAAATACATAGAAATCTCTATAAAGTGGCATTAATGGTCACAATTGAAGTAAAATTCGTTCACATATGATTCCTAATAAAAGAAATATGAAAAGAGGAAAAATAAAAAGAAATCCTTGAAAAGAAATATCTTAATAAAGAAATGAGTAAGATAATGTGAAATAATGAATATAGAAGAATGTAGAAGGATAATGAGTATTCACTAAAAAGGATTTCCAAATATTAAAGTTTATTGGGGTCCATGGATCCCCAATGGAGAAAGAGAAAGAGAAAATAAAAATAATAAAAAAGGCATACTCTGAGGATAATGCGTTACATGAGTAATGACTTTTGGTATTAACAAAAAGAAATACTTTTGTTATAAGAAAGAAAGAAAAGAAATGAAATTTGCCTTATTAAGGGAGTACTCTAAAATTCATGATCGTTTTAGTCAATAAAGTGATAAGATATTATGTACCTTTGGTTAATGCCTTTTATTTGCCAAGATCGAAATTCCAATAAAAAAAAATAGAGTAGTCTTTTTTGTAACTTCTGGCAATAGAATAAAGGAATTAATGAATAAAAAGAAAAGAGGGAAGGTCACGTGTGGAAGTGCCATACTTTTATACATGGGTACAAAATAATCTAAGGAAACAATTAACTATTAGATACCTTGGTTGAAGGTTTACGTGAAAAGGGAGTACAAGAAGATATATATATATATATATATATATATATATATATATATATTTATATATATATATGACTCGCATATCTATGGATATCCATCCTAGCCTCCTCCCTTTCTTTTGCGACTGCTGTGTAAGGTTGTGGAGATCTCCGACCATGGAAAAGAAAAGAAGATCTCACCCTAGTTTCCCGTCCAAGCCCTAGATCGTGGGCTATCCTGTCTTCTAGCGGCCATAGTAGAGAGGAGGGATTTAGTGAGACACTACGCCGCACCCAGAACCTGATCGGAAGAAGCGGTGAGCGTGGAATTGCCCCGATCACCTCCGAGCTGTTGCATATGACCTGCTGCGATAGATGCGACGCATGTGCCACCAAGGAAACGAGTTTCTAAGCTTCAGCAAGGATGGTCTAGTCTCTGGGACCTCATTGGTGACGGCGAGGTATGAAATAACCCACCACTTTTACCTTGTGAATGGCTACAACACCTATATCTGATCAGACCTAGTTCAGCCCCCACCATCATCTCCAGCGGTTCCCAGTAGTCCCTTAGGTCCGGTGTGGGCTGGCGGGGCTAGCCTGATCATAGTTTTGGACCCCACAGCGTGGAAAATCCTAGAGGCGACGTGCGGCCGCTCTGCTAGGGTAAAGCACTACTACAGAAACGGCCTTTGGCGTCGGTCGTTTAACCCCATTTGGCGTCGGTTTCCGACCGACGCCTATGTGGGCGCCGCTAAAGGTCGAACACTTCGGCGTCGGTTTTTTAACCGACGCCTATTTTTTCTATAGGCGTCGGTTGTTTAGTAAATAACCGCCGCCAAAAGTGTTCCCGCCACAGAAATGGCATCATCTAGGGCACTTTGTGCGTCAGTTATTTACTACACAACCGACTCCTATATAGAATATAGCGTCGGTGTTTTAGTAGATAACCGACACATAAAGTGCCCTAGATGACACCATTTTCTGTGGCGCGAACACTTTTGGCGTCGGTTATATACTAAACCACCGACGCCTATACTTCAAGACGACACGACAATGCTTCCCTGCACGGCCGTGTTAGTACTATAGGCGTCGGTTTTATATGAATAACCGACGCCATTTACACCACGACCGTGCTATCCTGCACGGTCGGGTTGTTTGTACTATTAGGCGGCGGTTTTATCACATAACCGACGTTGTATGTCTTTGCTGACGGTTTTCCTTAAATAACCGACGCCTATTTATATTTTTTTTTCATATCAGTTTGCAGGCCTGCTGTGGCTGGTCAGTAGGATGAGAACCTGCAGTTCAGTTTTTTGAACTGCAGGTTTACGACATCTATTGATATCAGCCTACAAACAGGCCGCAAACCTGCAAAAGTCACAAGCAAAATTCTACACAAGTACATACATTCAGACATCAATTCAATTCTCACATTCACACATATAGAAACATTCAAATACATGTATTAACATTCAGAAATATTTATTTACAAAGTATCATTCATTATCGCTATCAACATCCCAATTATATCTTACAGTTGCCACTGCTTGTATGGCTTTTGCCCATTCTTCTCTTACTTCATTTAATGCTTCCATCGTATATGGAGCATGTATATTTTTTAAGCGTTTACCTGTAGTGTTGTCAGTTTTAAACACCTGCAAAGAGAATGATGTATATATATAAGTAATAATATAAAAATAAGATAAGATTGATATATTTCATACTAACTAATGAGACTATATATAATACCTCATGTATGGTATCGATGTCCAATGCGGCATATTTGATAATCATCTGCATAAATTGCATCACATAGTATGTGCATGCCCAGCCATTGTCTTGTGTAGCACACTATAAATTGAAACATACAAAATAATACAACTAAGCACAATTCACATCAATAATATATATATTCGAATCGGGAACTTACTTGTACGTTCTGCCAATTTATTGGCTGGTTCTTTTTCCTTGGGATCGTTCCTCCAGCCTTTTTGAATGCATCTAAACCCCTACATGTTAATATAACACAATAAATTGCATAAGTAAATAGTAATGTAATAAAAGATGTTAACGGATATAAAAATGAAATATTTCTCACCAGAATAATGGCATTCTCATTACGTGTCCAATTTTAGTGTTCAATGTACTCCCCGCAGGATCTAGATAATAAACAGTGAATGTCCCGGGGACAATAACTAGTAACTCCCAATGTCTACCGCTAGAAGTAAGAAGTTAACAATTAATAACTCAAAATGCAAAATAAAAATAGAATTTTATTAAGTCCAAATTATAAATAAAGTAAACTTACTTGACATTGAATGGATCTATTATTATCGTCTTCTTTTGCTGACCAAAAATTGTAAAAGCATCTATACAGTATTGTTGAACATTATCAGGGTCTTTAGCTACCAAACTAATCAATGATGGAATCAAAAATCCCACATGATCAAATGCAAATTGTTTGCAATGATCTTCGACTAGGTAGCTGCAAAACATATAGGCGTATGCATTAATATATAAGAAACCAGATCACCGGATCTTACACAAGGTATATGGATGTATAAACAAGATCTCACCTTATCCATGTCTCTATCATTGATGTATTCAGCCAATCATACATAAACAACTCAATAATATCTTGTATAAATAAAGAGCTATCGTATGATTGACCTGCATAATCTGCATCTAAAGAAATAATTATAGGGCAATGTACATTATGTGCCCGTAGCCAACATGCCATTCCCCTACAAGCAGGACCTAACGGGTATGTTAGGTCAGTTGGAACCCAATCGGGTAATGCGGGAAGTGGAAGTGGAGGCCTAGGTTCTCCTGGTGTCTTCTTTTTAACATGTACATATAATTTCAGATCAGTTGACATCATATATACACATTAACAGTCTAAATCAATGTAAATTTATCTTACAATTTCAGTCGTGTAAACGACATCTGCTTTGGGCCACAATATCACCCCGCCTTCTGCATCAGCAAGTCTATCAATATTCGGGTGGGGATATGGCAATGTAGCTTCTCTCCAATCGGGTAACACACGTATCGGGCTCACACGAACGTAGCCCTGTGGCATTGGAGTCCCGTGAAACATTGCCCCAGGAAGGGACGGGTAAGCCTGCGCCTCTGCAACAACGTAGTCTTGCATTCTTAAGCGGCATGGCTTCAATGCCTACAAATTTACGTAAAGAATATTATACATATATACATATCATCTTGAAAACATAACAACTTGAAAAGACTAACTACAATGCCATAAACAATACTTACAGCAGATGTGCTAGGAGATGGGTCTCCAGGATTACTCGCAGTCTGTGCATCAGGAGAAGAGTGGGTCGCCATAGGCGTATTGGAAGCCTGAGATGCCTGCCATCAAAGCAATTCTTCCTTGACCTTCTCAGCAACTACATCGTTGATCTTCTTAGCAACTAAATCCTCAAATCTCTTATTCTCCTATACATGGATAAAAGAAACATTAGCTTCTTATTAATGAATTTCCTTTTGCAGTAACATTCTAAAAAAAGAATAGGTTACCTCTTCTTGAGAAAGTCCCGCTCTGGGTTTGCACTGGGATGGCCCAAAGAATGCTTTGATGCCAACACCAGCACCGGCACCTCTAACACGTCCAGGATGCTCTGGGTTACCCAGAGCAACTGTCAATTCATCCCTTGTGCCCTGAGGGATGAACGTGCCTTGTTTCCTCTGCTCGTGCAGCTCCCGCTAATCACCATAAACAGAAATTGGTAAGTTAACACCACAAATAATCAATATTCAAACGATTTCTCTAAGAGTGTTATTTTACCATTTTTGCAGCCGCCTCAGCAGTTACAGGCTTCTTTATTTCACCCTTCTTGTTTTGCCTGCCAGCTATCTAGATATCATGGCGAGGCATGGGTGTGGCAGACTCCTGAGTAGGAGCAGACTCCTGAGTAGCCGCAGACTCCGCCTGTAGTCTTTGGCGAACGCTTGCATAGCCTTTTGGACCCATAGTGTGGTCATGCACATTCAGTGCACGCCTTGCTTTTTGTGCGTCACTGAGGGCCTAGTTAGTATGCACATTAATGATTTGGTTAGTAGCACTAAATGCTAATCTTGAATAGGTGAATACAATGTATATTAATTAAATTGGGAGTGACGCCTAATACCTTGAATTCTTCAGATTTTCTTGAAGCAACAAAATTGTCCCAATCTTCTTTGTCCAAGAAGTTCCATTGTTCAAGGGCTGACTTCTTCTTCTTATCACCCTCTTTTATGTATTCTCTGTTCAGATTTGTCCTATAATTCCTAAGCATCTTTCCAGCGCGTTGCATCACATTTTTACGATGCAACTTCTCATCCAATGCAAACAGATTCTGTAAAATAGAAATGTTATTAACTAGTATCCAAAATAGAATTGCAAATAATAGAATTTGTAATCTACAAAATAGAATTGCAAATAATAATAACTCACGCATAAATCCTTCCATATCAAGTCTTTTTTCCCTTGAGGAACTTTATGCCAATTGTCATACTTAACACCACAATGGCTCCGAGTGGTACACCCAAGATAGTTCACAAAATTATTGCGGTTCACTCCAATTGGATTTCCTCCATTATCAAACTCCACCACCAATTTGGATCCACTACCACTTAGCGCTAATAACTTCTTCAACAGAGTGATGCCCCTTTTCTTGTTAAGTGTTTGGTGTTGCGCATCAAGTTGCTCCAGTGCTTCAGTGGGTACAGGTGCATCAACCTAAAATTTGACAAAAATAAAACACACTAAATTAGCCCAATATAGAAATATAGGATATATGACATAACTAGAAGATAATGAATTTTATAGAAATACAGGATATGTTTTTAGAACTTACATTAGTATCCTCGCCATGCTCGTCATGTACAACATGCTCATCATGGACTTCATGCTCATCATGGACATCATGCTCATCATGGTCAGCCATCTGAAAATGTCATTAAAAAGGCAAACATTTAGCATTTCTATTAACTAGAAAAAGGCAAACATTTAGCATTTGTATTAACTAGAAAAAGGCAAACATTTAGCATTTGTATTAACTAGAAAAAGGCAAACATTTAGCATTTGTATAAACATACATGTCTCTAAAATTGTGATCTTTTATCAATTAACAATCCTTCATTGTGATCTCCGCGCACATATAAGTCATCATTAGCTTCAATATTTTTTGGAGTTGGCAACCCAACTGAGAATGGACTGGAGTCATCATACTTATCATAGTACTCTTCTTGGCCTCCATTCCCATTGGGCACAACATTTTCTTTACCTGGTATGTTGAGATTGGAAGCTCGTTTCCTTCAGGAAGAATTTCTTTCAACAAAGTCAACAATGAAGTGAAGCTTTTGTCGCTCCATCTATTGTTAGCTTTCAACTTATACAATCTCAACACAGCGCTAAGCTTCGTAAACTTAGCACAGCCTTTGTATAACGGTATCTCAACATCATGCACAATGTTTGTAAAGATAGGAGGTGGATCGGTGTGCTCTACCCTACAACTATCCAGCATTGCATCAACGATGTCTGCTGGAACTGGTTCGTTCACATTTACGTCATCGGAGGCAATTTCTTCTTCCACCCAAGCACTGCTATCGACATCTACTGGTTTTGATTTTGAAATCTCTCCATGCCATTGCCATTCTGTATAGCCTTGTACAATCTCGTTGCACATGACATGACTTTTGATTTCCTCACCAGTGTTGACTTTCAAGTTGTTACCGCAATGCCTACATGGACAGTAGAACCTATCTGTAGGTTTTTTCCTATGTTCCTCGGCAAATCTAATAAACTGATCAAGACCAGATATAAACTCTGGGGTGCAATGATTACGAATGGACATCCATGATCTATCCATTCTATGATCAGAGAAAACAAGTATATATTAGGAAAACAAGTGATTGTTCATTCTAATTTATACCAATGTACAAGTAATATAAAAAACAATGATTGTTCACATTCTAGGCCTACAAACACATTTGATGTCATTCTTATATATAATAAATGTGTACCACCTATCCCATCCTTGAACACCTAATCTCACTAGTAAGTGTATAATGTGTATTGGGTTTTCAAGAAAATTTCGGCAGCATTTCCCCGCTGTTCTCTAAGTACATATGTACTTAGAGAACAAACGGGGAAATGCTACCAAAATTTTCTCGAAAACTCAATACACATTATACACTTACATCCTAAGTGAGATTAGGTGTTCAAGAACAGTCCCAAACCGGGGACTATCCAAGATTTACTCCTAATGAGTCAATCTTGGACGGGTTTCTAGGCCAACAAACACAATAATAGATATCTAAAATGAAGTCGGACTCCATACAAACAGTACATAATTTAGTGATTGTTCATTCTAATTTATACCAATGTACAAGTAATATAAAAAACAATGATTGTTCACATTCTAGGCCTACAAACACATTCGATGTCATTCTTATATATAATAAATGTGTACCACCTATCCCATCCTTGAACACCTAATCTCACTAGTAAGTGTATAATGTGTATTGGGTTTTCAAGAAAATTTCGACAGCATTTCCCCGCTGTTCTCTAAGTACATATGTACTTAGAGAACAAACGGGGAAATGCTACCAAAATTTTCTCGAAAACTCAATACACATTATACACTTACATCCTAAGTGAGATTAGGTGTTCAAGAACAGTCCCAAACCGGGGACTATCCAAGATTTACTCCTAATGAGTCAATCTTGGACGAGTTTATAGGCCAACAAACACAATAATAGATATCTACAATGAAGCTGGACTCCATACAAACAGTACATAATTTAGTGATTGTTCATTCTAATTAGGGCAGAAGGAAGAAATAAATCTTCTTTAGGATACAATAGACCCTTATGGATGTATTTAGGGTCATAGGTACCATCATAGAACAAAAGGGGTACACTCTAGGATTTAAGATCACACTACATCATGAATTTTATACAAAATTACATGTATGTGTATATAAAAAGGGGAAGGAAGAACGCTAAATAGGGTGTTTCCTTGCCGATATTGACGACTCAAATTAGTGAGTGACGACTGGTTGTAGATGGATTGGATGTGTGGGTTACCGACCCACATGGAAATAAAAGGCTACTATATAACGACGTGCAATTTTGATAGAGTCAAAATTGTTGTAATATATTTCAGTCAAAGATTCGGTCAACTAACTATATGCTGATTTTCAGGGTGCCCATATAAAGGCAATGTAATTAGTGCCTTTTATGATAACATGTCGTTACTTAGAGTGGAAAATTTTAAGACTTTAGGGGGGCCATGGCCCCAGCCGCCCCCCTGTTCTTCCGCCATTGGCGAGGCTGGAACAGGGAGGCAAGGTTTCGGGGTAGAAATAGAAAGGAGAGAGGAAGGGAGAGGAAGAGAAGAGGAGGAAAGAAAGGAGGCAAGGCAACAAATTACGGTTCCATCAAGGGAGGTCTCGAGTGGTAGGGGACCGTGTTTCCTTGTAACGCATGCATTATATAGCAGGGTCACGACTCTCCTAACCCTTGCAACTGTTTTTTGGTACCTACTTGAGCTTAACTGTTATTCATCCCGCACTCAAGGCCGGGCCAATCATTTATGTTGATGTTGACAGCAATGTCTAGCCATTGAGGCTTTATTACATCGAATTGAAATGCATGAAGCAAAGAGAGGGAGTGTTTAGCCAATGCATCCGAAACATTGTTCAGGGCACAGGGAATGAGCTCCCCTGTAATATATTTATAAGGAACTTCTATACATATCTAATCAACAAATCAGTAATTAACTAAGTATTCATCAATACTTACTATTAATCAGTATCTCTAATCATTAAAATCGGCAAGCAGATCAGTTATTGTAAATAACAAACTATGAATTGTTGAATTAAATTAATCACTAAAGAAATACTAACCAGTAGTATCAATCATTAATCACTGAAAGTAGCAAGGAAATCAGTAAAACTAACCTATAGAAACAGGACGCCGGGCGTCAGTAGGAAGAAAGGAAGGAGCTAGGGCAGGCAGGTGGGCAAGCAGGAGGGCACCAGGCGTGGTGGCGGCGCCGGTTCTCAGGCGTGGCGGCGGCGCAGCGGATGGAGCAGCAGGGCGGGCAGCAGGTGGCTGGAGCAGCAGGGCAGCGGCGCAGGCGGTTAGAGCAGCAGGCGGCGGCGGAGAAGAAATGTGCCGGAGAAGAAGGGCGCCGGAGAAGGGACGCCGGAGATGGAGCGCCGTAGAGAAGCACCGGAGAAACTAGCAGCAGCAGCACAAAATCGCCAGAGAAATCGCCGCAGCAGAGAAATAGGGAAATCGCAATGAAATAGAAGAAAGGGGAAGAGTCGGGCGATCGCGGGCTATAAGTTCTCAAATGGCGTCGGTTGTTTACAACAATCGACGCCTAAACATCTTTAGCGTCGGTTGTTTGAAAAAACCGACGTCCAATTGGACGATATTTTCATGAAATTATTTGGCGGGAACCACTTTCCGCGTCGGTTATACAAGGATAACCGACGCTGAAAGTGACACTTTTCGCGCAAATTTTCATCACACATAGGCGTCAGTTTCTACATATATAACCGACGCTGAAAATGACACTATTTTTTTTGATCGAAATATGGATTTCGCGGGCGACTTTACGCGTCAGTTTGTTATAAACAACCGACGCTTAATACAAAGCGGTACCCGTGTCTGGCTGGTCTTCGAATATAGACGTCGGTTTGCTTAAACAACCGACGCCTTATATGTTAGGCGTCGGTTTTCCTTAATAACCGACGCCCAGAAAAGTGACACTGAATGCTATTTCTGTAGTAGTGAAGGCTGCCTTCGTCGCAAGGTTAGGGATGAAACAGAGTAAAATGTCTCAAGTACCCTCCCGTGCGCACATAAAGAACGGGGGTACGGGTTGTGGCTAAATGGACATCTATAAATCCCTTTGTTTTGATAATGACAAACATTTCATTCTTGTTGATCTAACGTGCTACTTGAGTGTTGCAGGAATAAGGTGAATGACAAAGCACTAGGGAATCTATATGCTTGAATGATTGTAAATGTCATGAAATGTAATCAATTGTAAACTTGTACAAATATATAATGTACAAGTACTTAGACTTCATGTAAATCAAGCGTTAGATCTTCCCTAGCTAAACACCACATTTAGATAGGTCATCCCCTTCAATAGTGTCACATATGCACACTCATACACACACTTAATGTCTTTATTTGAAACATTGAAACAGGGTCTATCTCGGTCGACAAAATCCTCGACCGAGACACTCTCGGTCGACAAACTTCTCGACCGAGAAAGACCCAAGTAGCTGTTAGACACAACTGACAAGGTAGTTGGCAGTTGGAGATAAACATTGCAAAACACTTGATCCAGAGAGCCTGTCGGTCGACAAAACTTCGACCGAGTAGGTGTCTCGGTCGACCATTTCTCGACCGAGATGGACTCTGACAGCAACTGCAGAATTAATTAACTAGTCATTGTTAAAGCAACTAACTTATACCTAACGGCTAGTTAAGCACTTAGAAACCCCTAAAAAGTGTCTAGAACGTCCTTAAGCACTTGTAGGACATTCCTATAAATAGGACATGCCTTAGGACACCTAAACTCACTTGTTTTTACACTTGAGCAATCTTTGAGCATACACTTACATTGAGCAACCTGTTTGTGAGAAATTGAGCATATTGACAACTGGCTACTTCTTCTCTCAGCTCAAATTTCATGTCCTATAGGCTAGCATCTCCTATCCACAACAATCACAATTCCATACACATTGGTTAGGAGATCTACACGCTTGATCTAGGAAAATCAAGCCTTGTGCTTCAAAGGATAAGTTGTAATTTCCTTTTTCCTTTCTTGTTCACTATTATTGTTTGTACTCTCCTTGCTACTCCTAGGTTGGAGGTTGCGGAATGGAGAGGTTGGAGATCTTCTTGGTGAAGAAGGGGACCTTGAGCTACTTCAAGAAGGCTGGTGCAACGGGAGGTTACTTCTAAAGAGGAAGGCTACTTCAAGGGGGAGCTTGGAGTTACTTCAAGAAGGATACCTCGGGTTGGTGCATCTACTTCAAGTGAAGGCTGTTCAAGGGGTGTAAGAAAGTATTGTATTTTGTGTAATTCCTTGTGAAGGTAATAAAATTGATACTTTCAATATCCCGGTTGGGTAAGCAACCGGGTAGTGGATTGGCAACCTTAGTATTTGCTAAGGTTGGAACCACTCTAAACCCCTTGTCTCCTTCTTGATTTCTCATTTGTGGTTGTTTGAGTTAAATTATTGTTAAATTAGTTTAAAACCCTATTCACCCCCCCCCTCTAGTGGTTTTTCAATTGGTATCAGAGCAGGCTTCAAGGAACCTTAACAAGGTCTTGAAGAATGGGTGACGGGGTGCTTAACAACCTTAACCTTGAAGGGACACTTGTTGCTAGACCTCCAGCGTTTGATGGAACAAACTACACATATTGGAAGAGAAGGATGCAGTTCTACTTCCAAGGAATCAATTGGGACTTATGGAGGATGGTGTCAACCCCATACAAGCTTCCTCAAACACAATATGCAGAGTGGGATGCAAATACGGTAAAGTTGGCTCAAATGAATGTCAAAGCCGTAAGCATTTTATATTGTTCAATTTCAGTAGGAGAATTTAATAGAATATCAAACTGTGACACAGTCTATGACATTTGGCATAGATTGTCCATAACTAAAGAAGGTTATCAAAACAAATGATGAGCTATATGCTAAATTAAATGATCTCTCTTCTGAAAAGAACAACATTGATCTTGAGAATCTGTCTTTAAAATCATCTTTAAATGACTACACTAGAAAGCTACTCACTCTAGAAACAAATGTTGATCTTCTCTCTCAAGAAAAGACTGAATTGTTAGCTAAACTAAATGATTTTCAGACTCAACCAATTCTGTGTAACCATCTAGACTATGACAATGTTGTAAAAGAAAGAGACTCCCTATTATCTGATTTAGATCAAGCAAGAAAATATTTACACAAGAAGATGGATGACATTGGTAAGCTACAAAGAAACCTACATGATTTAAGAAGAAAAGATATCCTTGATAACATTCTGAAAATCTCCTCTAGTTTCAATGGAAGAAAAGGTTTGGGATATGCTCCAAAGAAAAATCAACCCAGAAGAATTACAGCATCTAAGACTCAGATTATGTTTGTACCTAAGAATACAATTCCTAGAAAAATAAATGAAGTTGATTCTATTACTTGTCATTTTTGTCTACGTCTTGGACATTATTCATTTTCATGTCCTTATAAGACCAAGGATTCCGACTTAGTTTGGGTCCCAAAACCCCAAACTTAGTAGAGTCAAATAAAATACAGTTGAGATATGATCAAATGCTTATTTTTGCAAATTATATTGTCTTATCTCAACTTAATAAAAGGTTTCATGCATTATGGTAATTTTCTGAAATATTGTACTGAAACAGAAACTTGGTCGGTCGAAGTATTGTCGACCGAACATAAAATTGGTCGAACTTTTGTCGACCGACCAGACGCCTGTAACAAATTAAATCTACAGCAAAAAAACAACAACTTTCTCGATTGACGATTAGCCGACCGAAAGAGATGTCGGTCGAACAGTTGTCGACCAACTGAAGTTCTGAGTCAGATTTTTTATTCAGTCTGTAACTAAACGCTTCTAACCATACCGGACCATCACATGGGTACCAAAACCTACATTTTAATGCAGGATTGGGTGGTTGACAGTGGATGTTCCAAACATATGACCGGGAACAAGGATGCATTTCAAACTTTTGAAGAAAAGAAAAGTGGAACAGTCACCTTTGGAGACAATGGTAAAGGTAAAATCGTTGGAATAGGTAATATTGGTACAAACCTCGAAATAAAAAATGTTCTACTCGTTGATGGTTTGCACCATAATTTGATAAGTGTTAGTCAATTATGTGACAGTGGATATGATGTTCTATTTAACAAAAACTACTGCAAATTATTAATAGAAAACACTACAAATGTTGTCTATGAAGGAAAAAGAGTTGGAAAACTTTATATTCTTAGACCTAACTCTATGAAATCTGTAGTAGGAAAATGCTTGCTTGCAAATGAAAATACTTTACAACTATGGCATAAAAAGCTAGGACATGCTAGTTCACATGTTATCAAAAAACTAGTAAAATATGATCTTGTTCGTGGTTTGCCTACTTTATCCTTTGATCAAGTTGAAAACTGTGAACCATGTACTTTGGGAAAGCAAACAAAAACCTCTTTTAAACCTAAACATGTACTTAGCACCAGTAGATCTTTAGAATTAATTCATATGGATTTATTTGGACCCATGAGGACACAATCTATTGGTGGCAAAAGATATTGTTTTGTTATTGTTGATGATTATAGTAGATATACATGGGTACAATTTCTTGCAACCAAAGATGATACTATTCATGTTTTCATAAAATTTTGTTCCAAGATTGAAAATCTATTACAAAGCAAAATATGTACCATTAGAAGTGATCATGGTGGAGAATTTGAAAATCATGTATTTGAAGAATTTTGCACATCTCATGGGTACACTCACAATTTTTCTGCTCCACGCACTCCACAACAAAATGGCATAGTTGAAAGGAAAAATCGATCATTACAAGAAATGGCTAGAACTATGATGCTCGAACATAACACACCCAAAACCTTTTGGGCTGAAGCTGTAAACACCGCATGCTATGTGTTAAATAGAGTAACTGTTCACTCCCATTTGAAGAAAACTCCATATGAAATAATACATTCTAAGAAACCTAGAGTTGACTATTTTCATACCTTTGGATCCACATGCTATATTTTAAATACCAAAGATGATAGAGATAAGTTTGATTCTAAATCACATAAAGCATTCTTTCTGGGATATTCTACCTCTAGCAAAGCATTTAGAGTCTACAATACTATCTCTAGAAAAATTGAGGAATCTATTCATGTCTCTTTTCATGAAGAGTCCAAATCAGAAAATTTTGAAATAATTGATCTCACTAATCAATTCGAAAACTTAAACATACCAAATGATAGTGAGAAAGATACTACAAACAATAACCAAGCTGAAACACAACCTATACCTAGACTTATTAAGGATCATCCTCAAGAATTAATTATTGGAAATCCAAATGATAAAGTAGAAACTTGGTCTTCCTTTAAGGATGTTGCAAACATGGCTTTTGTTTCTATTATTGAACCTAAGAAGATATATGAAGCTCTTAAAGATGACTATTGGATAATAGCAATGCAAGAAGAATTAAACCAATTTACTAAAAATGATGTATGGGATTTAGTTCCTAAACCACAAGATAAAACCATCATTGGAACTAAATGGGTTTTTAGGAATAAGCTAAATGAGGCAGGAGAAGTAATAAGGAATAAAGCTCGGTTAGTAGCACAAGGATATAATCAACAAGAAGGAATAGATTTTGATGAAATGTATGCACCAGTAGCTAGACTTGAAGCTATTAGAATGTTACTAGCTATTGCTGCACATAAAAACATCAAACTTTACCAAATGAATGTAAAAAGTGCATTTCTAAACGGAATCATTCAAGAAGAAGTATATGTTGCCCAACCACCTGGTTTTGAAATACCAGAAAAAGGTGACTATGTTTATAAACTTAAGAAAGCACTTTATGGTTTAAAACAAGCACCTAGGAACTGGTATGAAAGGCTCAAGACATATCTTTTTGATAATGGTTTTTCTATTGGAAATTCATATTCCACTTTATTTTTCAAAACATATACATCTGATTTTCTAGTTGTTCAAATATATGTTGATGACATTATTTTTGGAGCTTCTAATGAATCGTTGTGCACACAATTCAGTGACATTATGCAAAAAGAATTTGAAATGAGCCTCATGGGTGAACTAACTTTCTTTCTTGGTTTACAAATTAAACAAACCCCTGCCAGGATCTTTATAAGCCAAGAAAAGTATACTAAAGAACTCTTAAAATGTTTTGGGATGGATCAGTGCAAACATGCTACTACTCCTATGGCCACTTCTATTAAGATTGATAAGGATGAAAATGGGGAACCTATTGATGATTCCTTATATAGAGCCATGATTGGTAGTTTGCTTTACTTAACTGCTTCTAGACCGGACATCATGTTTTCCGTTGGTCTTTGTGCTCGATTTCAATCGCAACCTATGCACTCTCATTTTCAAGCAGTTAAACGAATTCTTCGATACTTAGCCGGCACTACATGTTTTGGTTTATGGTATCCAAAAGGACAATCCTTGGATTTTAAAGCTTATACTGATGCTGATTATGCTGGTTGTCGACTTGATGGAAAGAGCACTAGTGGTGGTTGTTTCTTGTTAGGGAGAGCTTTAATATCTTGGTTTAGCAAGAAACAAAACACGGTTGCCCTCTCTACAACTGAAGCTGAATATATGGCAGCCGGATCTTGTTGTGCTCAAGTGCTTTATATGCAACAAGTGTTAAACGATTATGGTTTTACTCTTTCATCTACGCCTATCTTTTGTGACAACACAAGCGCTATAAACTTAGCACACAATCCCATTTTACACAGCCGAGCTAAACATATTGAAATCCGTCATCACTTTTTAAGGGATCATATTTCTAAGAATCATGTTTCCCTTCATCATGTTGATACAGAAGATCAATTGGTTGATATTTTTACAAAACCGCTTCCACTAGACCAATTCAACAAAATAAGGAAGCAACTGCTTATCACTCCTTTGGAAGATGTTTTCTTTGATATTTGTGCTTCTTAACAATGTCGTTTATTTGCATCATTTTGTCTTTTAATGGACATTTTTTTTTAATTGACGGGACATCTAATTAAGGGGGAGTTTTTCTTTTTAAATGGATATCTTTTTGAAATGACAAAGGGGGAGAAATAAATATAAATGCAAAACTCAATCAATGAGTTTCATAAACAAACTCTTGGCTTTACATTGAAAGTTGCTATATTCCCTAAAGAATTGGATTTCATGTTCCATAATTCATGAGGAATAATAAGCACACATTTTATAAACAAGAGAAGAAATTTACAAAGGTAATCTTCAGGTATGAAACTCACATGTTTTATATTTTCTTATTTTTAGGAAATGTTTGTCATCTTCAAAAAGGGGGAGATTGTTGGCTAAATGGACATCTGTAAATCCCTTTGTTTTGATAATGACAAACATTTCATTCTTGTTGATCTAACGTGCTACTTGAGTGTTGCAGGAATAAGGTGAATGACAAAGCACTAGGGAATATATATGCTTGAATGATTGTAAATGTCATGAAATGTAATCAATTGTAAACTTGTACAAATATATAATGTACAAGTACTTAGACTTCATGTAAATCAAGCGTTAGATCTTCCCTAGCTAAACACCACATTTAGATAGGTCATCCCCTTCAATAGTGTCACGTATGCACACTCATACACACACTTAATGTCTTTATTTGAAACATTGAAACAGGGTCTATCTCGGTCGACAAAATCCTCGACCGAGACACTCTCGGTCGACAAACTTCTCGACCGAGAAAGACCCAAGTAGCCGTTAGACACAGCTGACAAGGTAGTTGGCAGTTGGAGATAAACGTTGCAAAACACTTGATCCAGAGAGCCTGTCGGTCAACAAAACTTCGACTGAGTAGGTGTCTCGGTCAACCATTTCTCGACCGAGATGGACTCTGACAGCAACTGCAGAATTAATTAACTAGTCGTTGTTAAAGCAACTAACTTATACCTAACGGTTAGTTAAGAACTTAGAAACCCCTAGAAAGTGTCTAGAACGTCCTTAAACACTTGTAGGACATTCCTATAAATAGGACATGCCTTAGGACACCTAAACTCACTTGTTTTTACACTTGAGCAATCTTTGAGCATACACTTACATTGAGCAACCTGTTTGTGAGCAATTGAGCATATTGACAACTGGCTACTTCTTCTCTCAGCTCAAATTTCGTGTCCTATAGGCTAGCATCTCCTATCCACAAAAATCACAATTCCATACACATTGGTTAGGAGATCTACACGCTTGATCTAGGCAAATCAAGCCTTGTGCTTCAAAGGATAAGTTGTAATTTCCGTTTTCCTTTCTTGTTCACTATTATTGTTTGCACTCTCCTTGCTACTCCTAGGTTGGAGGCTGTGGATTGGAGAGGTTGGAGATCTTCTTGGTGAAGAAGGGGACCTTGAGCTACTTCAAGAAGGCTGGTGCAACGGGAGGTTACTTCTAAAGAGGAAGGCTACTTCAAGGGGGAGCTTGGAGTTACTTCAAGAAGGATACCTCGGGTTGGTGCATCTACTTCAAGTGAAGGCTGTTCAAGGGATGTAAGAAAGTATTGTATTTTGTGTAATTCTTTGTGAAGGTAATAAAATTGATACTTTCAAAATCCCAATTGGGTAAGCAACCGGGTAGTGGACTGACAACCTTAGTATTTGCTAAGGTTGGAACCACTCTAAACCCCTTGTCTCCTTCTTGATTTCTCATTTGTGGTTGTTTGAGTTAAATTATTGTTAAATTAGTTTAAAACCCTATTCACCCCCCCTCTAGTGGTTTTTCACGGGTGTCTTTTTACTTTTTTTCCAAAAACGAGCCGGGTTAGTTTGCTCGCTGACGTGTCCTCAACCGGTTGGTCAGAATATGTTTTTCTTCCAAAAATCTTAACTCAAAATTGGTAACTCGGATGAATGCATGTAATATATGAAAATTGATCAGAAAAATGCAAGGACCCTGTTAAAAATGATTAGAGAACCTGATTCTAGTTCTTTTTTGCAAAAGTACCTTGTTTTGTTAGAAAATTGCATTACAAGTTAATTAGAAACCCTAATTTAGGGTAAAAGAAGAAGAAAACCATGTTATTTTATATTAAGGAAGTGAATTGCTATATAATGATCCTAAAACTGTTAGGAATATTAAAAGGAGAAAATTTAAAGGTTTTAAGTGGATTTGATGAATTAGGGTTCATAATAATTAAGAGAGAAGGCAAAACCCTAATTTCCAAGGAAACCCTAAAATTGGAATAGAAACCCTAAGGAATAAGAAGGAATTGGATAAGTTTTGATAAAATGTAGTTGGAATGTTTATTTCAGGGTTTCTGTGCAATTTACTTGATTGATTGGATTTTCTCTCTCTACAAAGTTATTTCTGTATTTGAATCTGCATAACAGGTATGTGGTTACGCTTATGAATAATCACTCTAGTTTCACGGCGATTCCCGAAGTTTTAATCGGTTGCTTGAAAATAACTGTTGGATTTTATTTATTTCATGCAACTATAAAGTGACTATGATTATCACTGTAAATGTTCCTATATAACTGACTAGATCTAGGTCCACCTCTATTGCTTTGAAAATGCTAAAAAAAGGGGTAATCCTAGAGCAAGGTCTAGGTTACCAAGAGTTAGAAACTGGGCTACCTATGTGTAGTGCCATGAGACTCATTAGCCTACCATGAGTTAAGGAGTGGGCTACTTACGAGTAGTTACATGTGACTCAACCCTAGAAATTGGATTCACTTATAGGTGGATCATGAGGGGTTTAATGGGGACAACATAGAGGATAGGGTACTCTTGGATCGCGGAGTTATATCTAAAATGTAATCTGGGTTGTGAAATGATTAATTGAATGATTACATTGTTAACGTATTTACATAATTATTGTTTCCCCCACATACTAGCTTCGGCTGACTGACGTTTTGTTTGTCGGAATTTTAGGTACAAGCCAAAAGGACAAATAGTAAATCATCATATTGTGAAATACATGAAGTAAAATACAAGGAGGATTAGATAGAGTAGAATCCTTAAGTGGATAGAAGTTTAGAGATCCAATTTTTCAAAACGGTATGCAAAAATTTATTTTCTTACAGCTTTTCAGTATAGTATGTTAAAATTTGATAATTATTCTTGGTTAATTGTCAAATCTTTGATCCAGAAGTTATGGGTGCGGCTTCGACCTCTCGGTCTCCCTTAATTGGGGGTTATCGAGAGGTGGGGTCATAACAGATCTTCTACCAGGTCAACCCTCCTTATGTAGGAGTTTCACTGGAGTTCCCTTACCATTCCACACGTCTCCTAGAGGGGTGTAGTCCATCTCTAGATTTTTTGGATATCTTGAGGATGTGGGAAGAGGAGCATCCTAGAGACACATGGCAACAACAACCCAGAGATATGCCTGAAGGACTTGGAGAGTCACAGACAGCTATTGAGAGGAGGAGGACAGTTGAGGAGAGAGAGACACACAAGGTGAGGCGACAAGAGGAGGAGACATCATAGCAACCAAAACAGCCTTCAGTGAACGCATATGACATGTCGACTATACATACACATCTAGAGGGCATTCTTGGCACACGAGATAGGATTCTAAGGGCACAAGAGGGTTATCAGTGCACACATGATGCAATGTGGTTGGATCATCAACAAATTCACTATCAGATCAACTACATGTATCAATTTTAACATGCCCAGGCACAGAGGAATCCCTAGTGGGGGGGAGATTGGTGGGGTGCACTGTCTGTATTTAAAGATTCCCACCCACCTCCACAGTCAGACTACTGCGGTACCTACTACCAACATCCTCTACCACAGGGAGGACCACCACCGAATCCACCACAATGATCATCTACCCTATCAATCCTATATTGTAGTGTCATGCTGAGGACAACATGATTCAAAAGTTTGGGGTGGTAGGGTGGTATGCCCTTTCTCATTTCACTCAATTTGCATTTCACCTGCCTTTTACTTTTGTTTTCTTGTTTTGTTTTTTTACTTTTTCTATCTAGATTATATTTTACCTGCATTGCATGCTTGCATGTCATGTAGTCTACTTTCTGTCTAATTTTTAGCGTAATTTTCAAAAAAGTGGCTCTTTTTGCCACACATTGCGCATCATGTAGATTTTTGGTAATTTTCACATCTATTAACTAGGATTTGCTTATTTCCTACTTTATTTTCCATAATGAAAGCTTAGATGTGATTGAAAGCAAACCATTTTGGCCAATTCTGCGAGAGTTAAGAACTCCTTGCCTAAAAGTGTGTTTTGACCCAATCTCTACTTTTTAAATTGAAAATGATGACCATTGACAAATGTAAGTGAATTATCATGGTTTATTGCTAAATGGCCTCAATCTTGACTTTTTACATGTGCACCATCTCTCTCAATCTTTTGAACTGTTTGGTTGAATTGTGATTGAAGCAAGCCACAAATGCTTAGAGTTTTATAGAATCTCACAAAAGAAAAGTGGATATAATATCACTCATTCATGTAGTGTGTCATGGCTTGATGAAATTGTTAGAGTAACTTTCATGTAGGAGATCTCATGTTGATGTCCACACTAGTAACCCCTCTTTGACTCACTTTTCTTCTACCATTTGCTTACCTCTCCGCCTCATGAACGGATGCCAAAGTGCACATAATCAGCCTTGGCCACCTCCAAAACTTTGGGGTGGCCATATCAATATCTCCCCACTTCACTCTCATCACCATACGTTGTATCCACACCAAGGGAAAAGGAAAAGAAAAAGAAAAAATTAAAAAGAAAATAAATGATGCTCCTATTTAAGAGCATATAAATAAAGAAAAGATGAGTGTGTAAAAGCACTCCAAATTCTTACCGCAATGATTTCTTCCTTTTGCATGCCCATGGAGCTAGGAAATGTCAAACCTAGTTCAATTTTCCCTTTTTTACAGCCACGTGAGTTACTTAGTGTGGATGGGCATATGATATTGAATGCATGAATGTAAAATAGCAAAATTAGTCATTTTTGACCTTTTCTACCATGAAACCATTTACCCGGAGCGATATGACAGTCATATGGATTGATTGTGTTTTCAATGCTCTATATTTGGAGTTTGCAGGCTCAATTCTCTAATCACGATTTGTTTGTGAAAGAGAAAAGGAGAGAGGTAGAATGCATGTACTTAGTCATCTTTGAGCCCTTTTAGGCAATATTCACCTATTGCATTGCAATTGTCATTTCCTGATTGTGAAAAACTATAGAGAGATTGAGTTAGAGAATATTTGAGGACAAGTATGTTTTAAGTTTGGGGTGGTGATGCAGTCCTATTTTAGGGCTTCCTCTTATGTCATATTGCATTTCAGTCACACCTATACCTATTAGATTACATGTTATTTCCCCTAATATGCATATTTGTGTAAAATGCATTTATGGACATTATTTGCATGTTTTTCAGGCACTTGGACCACTCTTGGATGGAAAAGAGAAAAGATCGATACTAGAGTTTCACTACCCTTGGAGAGGCCTAAAGTGAAGTCTGAGGCTCCCTCAACCTACCCCTAGTGGCCAAACCTCCATTGAAGCAAAGATGTCCAAGAATGAATAAAGATCCAAGTCAAAGTGTTGATTCAGAGACCAGCACAGTCGTAGTACCAAAAAACGGTCGTGCTAGCTCACTCTAAAATCAATATAGTCAACTTCAAGCAATGCGAGAATCACACGGCCGTGCCACTCAGAATGGCCATGGTAGATGGACCCAGAACGGTCATGCCACCTTGCACGGTCGTGTGGCAGCTGATGTGGAATGACCATGGAGCCAAGAACGAGCATATCATTCCAAGCAATAAAGGTCGTACCACCCTTGCCCCACCACAATCGTGCTACTTTTAGTTTAAATTCTCCATTGTTACTGTGATTTTTTCCATTTTCTCACCTTGTCTGTTCCCATCTACCTCGACCGTTGTGATGTCTACCCACCACATCATTGCTACCCAACAGGGACGTGCTACTCACAAAAGCCTAGCAACTTTTCTACTGCATTCCCCTCTTTACCCCTATGTGACCTATTACTTCCTCCCCACCTACATATGTGAGTGGCTACTGGAGGCCAAGGTTAGCTACCCCAAGCCGCCCCTAGCTCAGTCCTAGCACTCCATTTTTGCATTCCACCCATTCCACTCCATTTCCACCTCCATTTCACCATTTCCACCACCAAAACCCTAGTGTCTTAATGTTTTGACCCTATTCCATCATCATTTCATGCCCTTGCACCTTGGAAGAAAGATGAGGACGTCTGGCACTAGTTGAAGAGGAGGATTTCTCCATCTACACCGATCTCCATGGCTTCTTTTACCTCTTTCTCCTTTCTTTTTGTATTTTGTATTTCCATGAGTACCTAGGCCCCTTGGGTGCGTTGTTTGGGGCCAAAAATATTATTTTGATACCATGTTGGGGGAAAATGTTATGTAAACATTGTAATTTCATTTGCTAATGATTATGTTCTATTTCTATCTCACTCTTCATGAATTGTTTGTTGGTCTGTGCTTGAAATCACCTAAGAATTTAGGGAAATTGCTTATATGTGTGAATTTTGGGATTTGCTCCTCGGTCCAATTCATGGATCCCTAGTTAGCCATCCATCTTCCCATATGCTAATAAATTCTCTTAACCCTAGTTGAGAGATCTAAGTAGCTAGTTTAGATGAATTTGTTGTGATTAGCTTAGAGCTTTTTCAAGGATAGAATGTGGGTGATGTGAGGCCTAAAACTTCATTTCCACTTCGATTACTACCCTCATCCCTAATCACCCTAAGATCCTCTCACCTAAAAACCTAGGCTTGTTTGGACTCTAACTGAATTGCACCTAGATCCTAACCCAATTGAGCCTCGTAAGGGTAGTAGGAAGTGTTAGAGACTAGTTCCCCTATACACAACCTATCCTATCCATGTCCAGTTAATAGTCTAGGGAAATTCATTAGACTCTATCTTGTTATTTGGTTTGGTAATCTAAATGAAAGTATAATGTTCACATGTAACCCCTAACCTAATTGATAAGTGCATCCCCCAAACAGCCCACACATCCCTTTATTGCTTTAAAAACCTAATCGCCTTCTTGCTTAGCTAATGTTAGCTTAGTTAGCTCTTTACTTGCTTAGTTAGCTTCTTCCCTTGTTCTTACTAGTTTAGGTCTTTACTTGCTCTTTTGTCCTATTTGCTAGCTTAGAGTAGTGAAGACCTCTTCTTGCCTTCTTTAGTGTAGCTTGCTCATCTTCTTGGTTGCCTTGTCTTTTCTCGCTCAGTAGAATTAACTGTCTAGGGTAATTTAGGTTTTGTTCTTGTTTGCCTTCCTTTACTTGCTTGTTGCTCAACCCTTAGTGTAATCATCAAAACAACCTTTAAATCCTTCAATCCTAGACTCCGCGGTAGGAACTTAGCCCAAAACTAACCTAGCTCTAGTGCCCCCTTTTTCTTATTGTAGATAACCTTCATGGGAGGGTGTAGTTGTCGTTGACGTTCCTCTTTCGATTACTTCTCAGCCAAGAGTAAATCTCGGGACCAGTCGTGTCATTGGGGGGGACAACACGACACACCCAGTCGATTACTTCCCCAACTTAGAGTAAATCTCAAGACCAGTCGTGTACTGTTGCACCAAGACGAACGTTCAGAGTCGAACTTAGGTTCATTCATTGGAGATTGCCGAGTCGTATCAGTAGACCACACACCACCCCCTTCATATCATATTAAACATGTCAAACAAATACCAAGCCATTCATCGTGCCCTGCTTAGCGTTATTAGATATACTATCTCACTAATCTATTCTCCTCTTAGCTGAATTTTCTGACTACGCCCTGGTTCATATGGATTTAAATCCGAAATGTGATGTATATCTGGATCATACCCTACGTACCACGATGTGGGTTGGATTCGATTTGTTTATGCAGAAATATCCATATAATCAAGTCAGCCAAAATATTCGCGCCACGTCAACATAGACATATACTCTACGACTATTGGTAGTGTTACCCAAGAAATCGAACCTCAAACGTAATTTACGTATATATTCAGCTCCAAAATCTTGAACAACTTCACCAAAAGTCAAACAAAGCAACAGGAAAACATATACCCTAGAGCGCAACGTGAGGCTTTCCTGACGCAGCTCCGTAACGAAATTGAAGCACTCCTACCGCAGAGAGGGTGAAATTGAGTGTTCAGTCGTACTGATACACCTCGGACCCATTGTTAAGCTTCGCCGCTGTTTCTGAAAAGTTGAGGACATCATCACGTTTTTTTTTAAAAATTAATTGAGGGGATTACATTCCTCCCGTCCCCTCGTCGGGCCAACGCACAAACGCAAAAAGAGACAAACGTTGGGAGTGTTGTGTAGGGGGATTGACTGGGTATACCATACATCAAGAGAACTTAGGTCCGATAGGATCCAGGTTTGGGTTCTTTTTTGTGTTTTTGAGTTTTTGTGTAGACTGTGGGCACTCTGGAGGGGAGGAAATCATCACGTTCAATTTTGCCTCCCTTGAAGCAAAACGTCAGCTGAATCACAAGTCAATCTTTGTTCAAAAATTCCTGCACAAGAAAAAAAAATGAAGTCACTGCAGATTCGATGGCCACGTTCATGACCTCCAACAACTAGTACTGTCTGAGGTATCAGGCAAGATCTCAGCAGATCTTATCTGACAGGCGACACAAGTCTCTGTTACTGTCGACTTGCCAACCGCATGTGGCGCCTGTTGGCTGCCAACACCTAAATAATAGCTCCTCCATATCTAGCTGCCGTGAATAGATTGATGCACGTGCCACGGAACTGGTGGGCTGCAGAGCTTCCCCATTTTGAATACATTTCTCCATCGTTACGTTATAAATGGGGAATATTTCAAAACAACTATTTCTTTTTCCCTTTAAAATAGGAATGCAAATTGCAGAGCAACTGGGAATGCTCCCGAAATAGCTAAGAGCTACATCAATGCTATGATGGATTCGCCACATCTCGTGCTTATGGTGCATTGCAACTTGTAAAGATATTGTAAAATTGATCGCCGGCTCAGCCGTTCAGCAAGCCGTGGATCTACTGGCGGATCTCATACTACAGGTTCCAATGGCTAACATCTTTCAGAAAGATGCTCATTAAGAAAGACAATGCAAACGAGAATCTGAACCATGACCACATATACGCAGATACCACTCGCGTAAGGGGTTTTGAATCCTTCAAAATCGAACGGCCCTTTTGGTTCTGCTTCTAGTTGAAGTCTGACTCGAGAGAGGGAATCTGGATTCTGAAAATACAGTTCTAATAGTCATAAATGTTGAACTCTGCACTAACTCAAGGCTCGACTCGACATTTATGCTCGCATTAGCCTTAGTTTCCAGTATTTCAATGACTAATAAGATTTAAAAAAATCAGCATTTAAAATGCCTACTTTTCCACGGTCACGCTATAAAATGGGTCCAGTTTGAAACCACTAGTTCCTTTTTGCCTTAAAAATAGGAAAGCAAATTGAAATTTTGAACATGCAACTGGGAGGGCTCCCGAAATTGTGAAAAGCCACATCAGTCCTATTATGTGATTCACGACATATCATAGTCCCTGTTGTATATCAAGAAAACAAAAATTCCCTGTTGGAAGGATATTGTAGATTGAGTAGATTGACCACCGCTAAAGGGGCTCAACGGGCATTGGATCTTCTCTCGGATCTCATAATTTTCTGATCATTATATAAAAAACAGCTCATCGATGAAAGCAAAGCATGAATGAACCACAAGTATATGCAGAGACTACGCGCACAAGGTGCGGAATACTTCAGTTTGGAAGGGCCCATTCGGTTCAGTTGGATTCTGACTCTCGAGAATCTAGATGGTTAAAACCCAGTTCGAAGTATTATTAGATTTTGAATCCCTCACCAGCTCCAGACTCTACAAATAATGTTCAAATGATCACTAGTTTCTTTTCTGAAACTTCGTCGTCGATGCAAAGTTGGAATCTTGATAATCTGGATCTTGTCAAATTGTGGAAGACTCCTTTTATCCATTTACGCTAAAGCCATAGCACCCTCCGATCGCAAAACCCCCACTCTAAACAACCACTACAACATAAACAAGATTGCCCCATATGTATTACTAAAGCAGTAATACCTAAATTCCTAAACGGATAGGTTTGTTTAATGAGGAGTATGATGTGAGAATAGTCCCACATTTCTGAGCTCTGGGTGGATTCCTAGGCTTATAAGGTGTATGGTCTCTTCACCCATTGCCAATTGATTTTGGGTTGAATATCACACATTCTAATATGGTATCAGAGTGTACCCCATGAGACAAGGTGAGGGACACACCCTACCCAAAAAAGAACAAGTGCAAACACACAAAAGTGGTTGCACTTGAGGGGGATGTTAGAATAATCTCATACCTCTGGGTGGATTCCTGGGCTTATAAGGTGTGGTCCCTTCACCCATTGCCAAATGATTTTGGGTTGAATACCACACATTCTAATATTTGAGTGTGTATACTATGCAACCAAGATGTAACGAAAAAATATTTAAATATAAGATAAGAACCGCAAGCAGATAGAGAATTTTACATGAAAAACCTTCACAATGTGTAAAGATAAAACCATGTGGCCAACTACACATAAATCCACTATAAGAAGCAAAGGTACATTTTTACTTCTTGAATTTTGATCCAAATCCGAGATAATATATCAAGAAGGAAAAATAAGAAGATACCACACCGTAGGGACAGATCCCTACAATTCTACTACTCTAGAACTTTCCAGAAAGACATACTCTTCCAAAAAGTACAATGTAGTAAATGGCTCGAAGAAGAACACTCAAATGTCTTGGCAGTCCTCCCCACTTCCTTTCTTCTTCCCTTTCTCTTTCTTCCTTTTTTCCTTTGGTCTTCTCACATCTCCGTGTGCAATCAACAACAACAAGGTGTTCCCTTTTTCCTTTATCATGACGGTTGTTCGGCTAATTGCCCTTTCAATTGGCGGCCGCTAATTCTTTGGTTGCTTGTTGCTCGTATCCTTAATTGATGCATGCTTGGGGATATATATATATATATATATATATATATATATGTATATATATATATATATATATATGTATATATATATATATATATATATATATATATATATATCCCAAGCACAGCAATAGGTGAAACCAATACCCTAATGGGCCTCTTTCTCTTGGGGAGGACTCTGCTAGGCCCATCAATCACCCCCTCCAGTATAAGGAGGAGACTGTCATCATAGAATCATCAGTGGAAATGTATGCCACTGAGCTCTTTGCAGAGCTCTAGCTTGTCTCGTTTCACCACTTTGTCATCATATCAGAAACATTTTTCTTAGTATGGATCTTCTTCACAATCAGCAACATCTTGTCAATCACATCAGGAAGCTAATGATATCTCACATCAATGTGTTTTGTCCATGTATGATGTATTATGATTTTACTCAAGTCAATAGCACTCAACTATAACAAAAAATAGCCGGGTCAACCTGATTCATGCCCAGCTCCCCCAAAAATCTCACAATCCAGAGTACTTTTTCCTACTTCAACTGCTATAATGTACTCTTCCTCTGTTGTAGCAATTATAACACACGTTTGCAACCTGGACTACCAAGATATGCCTCTCCCTGTAAAAGTGAAAACATACCCGGAGGTGGACTTTCTGCGATCAATATCACCTCCCATGTCAATATCAATAAAGCCCTTCAGACATTATTCAGAATAATTAAACATCAAACACGTGTTGCTAGTGTCTCGTAAGTATCTGAAGATTCACTTGACCGCCTCCTAGTGATCTTTCCTAGGATTTGAGAGAAACCTGCTCACAACTTCAATTGTATGAGAAATATCAGGATGAGTACACACTATTGTGTACATCAAACTCCCTATAATAGAATAGGGAATCTTGGTCATCCTCTCCTTCTCCTGATCAGTAGATGGGCATGACTTCTTACTTAGCTTGAAATGGTATGATAGTAGAGTACTCATAGCTTTGGACTTGCTCATGTTGAATCGCTCCAGAATCTGTTCAACATAGCTCTCTTATGACAACCACAACTTGGGTTGCTCCCTGTTATGAGTGATTTGCATCTCTAGAATCTGCAGTGTTGGTCCCACATCCTTCATATCAAAGGTTTTAGAAAGTTATGTCTTCAATTTTCTGATCAAACTGACATCCTGCCCCACGATCAACATGCAATCCACATAAAGTAGGAGAATAATGAACTTGCCATTGGGAAACCTTCTAATGTAAACACATGGGTCCGCACTTGTCTTCTGGTACTTGTGACCCAACATGAATGAATCAAAAATTTTGTACCACTGTCTAGAAACTTTTTTCAAACCATACAAACTCTTCTTCAATATATAGATTAAGTGTCCTTTAAAAGATCTAGAGGGGGGGTGAATAGAGCTTTTGGTACTTTAAATTTCAATTAAAAACTTAAGGAAAAGAAGGAGGAGGAAACAAGGAAGACATTTCGATTTAGAGTGGTTCCAACCTTTGAATCAAAGGTTGTCAGTCCACTACTCAATTGTTTCCAGTTGGGATTTTGAATGTGATCTATTTTATTTACGTCGCAAGGATGTTACAACAAAATACAATCACCTTCCTTGAAGTAGCCTTCACCTTGAAGTAGCCTCAACCTCCTTGAAGCAACCTTTTTGAAGTAACCTCAAGCAACCTTGGAGAAGCCTTCACCTCTGTGAAGTAGCTCTGCCACCTTAAGGCAGCCTACACCTAGAAGTAGCTCCAACCTCCCTTGAAGCAACCTTCATGAAGTAACCTCAAGCAACCTTGGAGAAACCTTCACCTCCTTGAAGTAGTTCCACCACCTTGAGATAAACTTCACCTAGAAGTAGCTCCAACCTCCTTTGAAGCAGCCTTCATGAAGTAACCTCAAGCACACCTTGGAGTAGCCTTCACCTTGTTGAAGTAGCACTAGACAACCTTATTTTGACAAACTCCAACCCTATGAGTAGTCAAGGAGAACAAAGTATAATACAAAAGAAATAAATTGGAAGAAATAAAATAGTTAACCAATGAAGTACAACGATTTAATCCTATATCAAGCGTTTAGATCTCCTATCCACTTAAGATGGACGTGGCTATATGTGGTGGCTAGGAGATTGTATCTATAGGACACAACTCTAAAGAACAAGGAAGAAGATAGAAAGTGAATCTCAGCTTTGTTGCTCTAAAAAATGGATGCTCAAGTGCATCTTGTGTCACACTCCAAAATTTTGTTAAGTATCCATGTGAATGAAAGTACTACTAAGAAAACCCTAGTTATGTGTGATCAAGACAAGTGAGTCAATTGTTTCATATTTTATTGCGTATTGGAGTCCAGTTATGCATAGATAGAGCATGAGGGAAGTTTATTAAATTTACCACCATTTGATGCTATATTAGGCACAAGGAAACCTAGGTTTGATTTATATGGCGAGACTAGGACTCTTATACAATCCAATGACGATCAGATTATTAGAGGATAAGGTACCATACCCGAGAGTGTTTTGGGTATATGTTGTATGAGGTTCCCAGAGGCTTGTAGTGATGAATTTTAGGACTAATATTGTGTTCTTGATGACATATATAAGAGGTGATATAATTTTAGTGAAGTTTAAAGTTTTTTTAGTGATTAAATTTCTTGATCTAGGTCATGGGAATAGTAAAATCACACACACTATATTGGTGTAATCTAGGTAGTGAATTATGTCGTGATAATTTTGTACAAAAGATGATAGTTATATGAGTTGTTGATCAAATTTTGGGACCAGTCCAGATTAATCAGTAACCTATAGAAATTATATAACAAATGCAACATTTTAATGACTTTTAACCAGTAAACCAAGGAAATGGAAAGTTGAACCGTTGGTTCATCACCAACCCTTTGGTTCATTTGAGCCAAGACAACTTTGGGAAGAGCGCTGGTATAGGAGGAAGGTCCCACGATCATTCAAAAATAGGGAGATCATCAGAATTTGGGTTGAGTCTGGTCTCATTATGAAACTGAGAAGGAAGGGTGTTGGCACTATGAAGGAGAAAGTTTCATAGGGTTTGGAGCAGTTGAGAGGGACTGGTATATTGAACAATTGTAAAGATGAAAGAGAGGAAGAGTAGCGGCGGTTGGCAGCCCAACCTTCTCCAGACCTACACCCTCTGTAAAAAGGAAGAGGAGCAAACTCTGGATGTCGAGGAGCCATGATCAGGAAAGGCTTTGCCTGCCCGCCAAGATCTGAGGCGACAAGAACTTCCCAGGCGGTGGAAGCTCGCTTAGGGGAGAAACTTCGCAGGATAACAGATGGAGAAAAAAGGCATTCTTGGGATGGATCTATGACCAAGAATCAATAGATGAGAAGAGGAAAAGGCACCTGGGTAGATCCAGAATTGGTGGAATTCGTTCCGTAGTTGATGATGAAGTATTGGCGGTCAAAGAGATCTTTGCGGCACTCTATATTGAATAGAAATAGGGGAACATGCTCCCTATATCGAGCACCTATATAAAGAAAAATGGGTTCTCAGCTCTGTCCACTAGGCTGCCAATAGGGACACCACAAACGAGGCCCAATTCTCCTCAAAAGAAAAGAAAAGAAAAGGGTAAGTAAATAAGGTTACATGATACGAATCTATTATATGCTTCAAATTTAACATAAAAATGTTTTGGTTATCAGAATAGAGCATATAAGGGCTCCATGGAAAGGTTGAGAAACGAAGAACATATTGAAGGAGGTACCAGAACATGAAAAGATATAGATAAGGTAATTTTATTTGAGGGAAAGTTATATAAGAGAATTATGTGCATATATGTTGATACTTTGTTGAATCTATGATATAGGTGTGAACCTCACCATTGAGAAAAAGGAAGTGTTTACACCACAATTTTAAATGGTATGATACCATGAGAAATTGTGATCTAGAGATTTCCTTGATCTTATATGTCATTATGGGTATACATGCATGCATGCCATAAGATCGTGTAGGATGTGATTGAGAGAAAAAGATGAGAATAGAAGGATATTTGAGTTTACAAGTGTGCATTAGAGAAAAACCCTAGAAGTTAACTACATTGTAGTGGTGGAAATTATGAGTTACAACAAATAAATTTAGATGGGTTTTAATGATAGGAAATGTCTTTTCAAGATTTAGACCCGATTGAAGGAAACCAAGATGACGATTTTATTCTCTCTGACACAAGTTGTTCATGCCCATGAGTATTTATGTTAAACCAATCTTGTATATCTACATGCTTCTTAAATAAGACCTTCATGTCCAATGTTCTAATCAAGATATATAAGCAAGATTTTCTCATGCTTTATGATCATGTCATTTCATATACTAAGTGCCTTAATTAGAGATGTGTCACAGGATGCTTAATGTTCATGAGTTAAAGAAGGATAAAAAGGATATATGTCTATCATGTTTCATAGTAACATTTCATGTAAATGTTCAAGGCTAAAAGATAAGAAAGGCAAGCAAGACTACCATACTTCCATGGTTATGTGATATAACCATGTATTAAGATTCTATATACAGATATGCTATTAGGAATTCTCATATACATAGATGTCACCATGTATTAAGATTCCAAGTAAAAACATGTCAAGATTTCTTATATATAGAGAGATCTAAGAACTAGGAAGTTATTTGGATTCCTTCGAATGATTAATATCTAAAAGCTAAACACAATGTGAGAATATGAGTTTCAAACATATTAGGTCATGGTCTAGTTTTTGAGATGAAGGTATTATTGGGACCAGAATATATTGTAACTTGAATGGAGGATGATATTATAAGATTATAATGCTTTATGTTATGATTAATTTTCAATATGAGATTATATAAGATCCATGTTTTAAGACTTAAGATTCAAGTTCATATGAATGCATTAAGATCAGACTTAATGATATTTTATAGAAATTGAGTCACTTTGTCAGAAATCACATTTTTAGATATTTGACACTTAAGTACTCTCATATACTTCATATTTCTATACTTAGTTCAGATCCTTTTTCCTAAGCCGTTAGACTCAGTTTCCATATAGCTAATAGTAAAAAGTTAAGTCATACTATTTAGTTTCAAAGTTTAGATTAAGATTTAATTAAAAATTTAAGAATAGAGATTTAGATTCAGATCAGATCTAAGGTACAGATTCAAAGACAGAAATTAAGAATAGACTTATAGAAGGTTAAGATTAAAAAATAAGAGATTCAGATCTAGAGATAAGAGATTAAGATTCACAGATAAGAAATTAAGAACAGAGATAGAAAATGACACTAGAATATTAATACATTATATGATAAGTCCTCACCAGAGAGTCCTAGGATGATTCAGAGTCATCTATTACCAATTCAAAGGAGTGTTTACTCCATTTCAGAGGGCACGTTGTGCCAACAGAGGGTGTGTTACACCACAGAGGACACTTTAGTGTCAACGGAGGGCATGTTGTGCCAATAGAGGGTGCTTTGCATCATAGAGGACACTTCAGTGTCAACAGAGGGCATGTTGTGCCAATAGAGGGTGTGTTGCACCATAGAGGACACTTCGGTGTCACAGAGGAGGATTTATCATATAATGGTGGCCACAATCAGATAAAAGTCGTAAATAAAGATACCTTAGTTCAGAGCATGCCCATAATCTCATTTATAAGTATAATGAAAGAGATTAAGATAAGAGAGACCTGACTTAGGACCTTTGTACAAGTCATGTGGCCCAGACACCAGAGTGCATGACGATTCAAGTACATAACCCATGCCCAGAGTGCAGGTTATGTGACCCAGGCACCTATGTGCCGGTCATGAGACCCATGTACCAAAGTATAGGTATCCAGAGAAAGATAAGTAAAAAGATAAGAACTAAGTTAAAGAAAAAATCAATATTTATGTTTTACATTTTATACAAAGTTTAATGTAGTTTCGTTCTTATAATATTCAATAATATTTCATATAATTTCATTTCTTAAGTAATGTATATGTTAGAATACTCATGCCACTTACGCTAACAACCATTTTTCCAATGCATGGCTGGGGATGAGATGTCCGCAGGTGAGGAGCAGGAACATAGTAGATCTGAGAGACTCAAACACAAGGATAGATCAAGATAAGAACTGGTGGGGTGCCAACTATAAGATGATCCTCAGTTTTATATATACAACTATATGTTTAGAATGTTTAGAACTTAGATTACAAACTCTATCTCAAGATAAGTTTCCATGTTATAGCCTTAATATTTCCTTTTGGAAGAACAATCATGAGAATATTTTAATACTTCAATTTGTGTGATTGATTATATTGTTGTTATGAATGCCAGTTTTACATATTACCCCCTTGAGTGCATGAGTTATGGATAATTGTAACGAACCTGCCTCTCGGTAAACCCCAATTAAGGGAGACCCGAAGGTCAGAGTCGTTATCCAAATTAATAGGATCAAAGGTTCGACAAATAATCAATAATAATTATGAAATTCTACCAAACTAAATTGAAATCTGGTATAAAATAAAACTTTGTATACCTTTTTCAAAAACTTGGATATTTACTTCTATCCACATCTGGAGTCTATTCTAACTAATCCTCCTTTGTACTTTAGTTCTTATTTAATTCCACATATGCCACTTTATTGTTTGTCCTTTTCAATCTTGTACCTAAAACACTGACAAACAAAACGTCGGTTATCATAAATGAATATGCCGGTATGTGGGGACAACCAAAATTTCACAATTATGACTAACAATCTAGATATCACAATCGAGTTAATTAACAAGCCAAATTATGCTTTCAGTGTGACATTCTGCACCACTTTTGCCCTAACCCTGGCATACCCACCTTAGGGTTTCGCTTTTGCCAATGAATGAAGGCCACCTTCTCAATCCCGCGCTTGGTGCCTGGGGTCACCTCTCATAGTACCCATTAGTCATTCTATAAAGACCACCTTCTCAATCCCGAGCTTGGTGTCTGGGGTCACCACTCATGGAATCCATGGGTCTTCCCTCCTAGGCTTGACCTTTTGGCATCATCCATTAGGGTGGCATGTAGGTGTGAGAATACACACTTCTATTATTGTTGTGATAATCATAGTGAATTTATGATTTGCAAGTATGAACATCCAAACTGATAAGTTGCATTCAATGTGATGAATCATCTGGGAAACTCTTCAAGAAACTAATGTAATTAACCATAATTAACCACATACTTGTCAGGCTGATTTGAGATAGAATTAATCCAATCAATGCAAGAAATCCAATAGGAAAGCAAGCACACAAAGAGATCCTAAAATATGCATACAATTTTCCTATCATTAATCATGACATCATGGTCTATTAAACCTAGTTGTTTCCTAGGGTTACTAGTCCTTTTTAGAGTTTCGATTACAATTAGGGTTTCACTTCATTTTTATTATTTTAAACCCTAATTTTATAAAATTACTCACAAACCCGAATTATCTCATTTTTCTTTCACAAAAGATCCTAAGATCATCTTTTGGAAACATGAAACCCTAATTTCTAATCAACTACTCTTTTCTTCCCTTTTTCCCTTATTTAGGGTCTCTAAGGATATTAACCACCATATTAGGTTTAAAACCCTAAATCTTACAATTTCATCTTCAAAATAGGTTAAGATCCATCTTTATCATTAAACAAGTTAACAATGCTTGAATTAACTTATTTGCAATATTGAATCTATCCTTTTTCATCAATTAGGGTTTCTAACCACAAATTAATACTTTTTCCATCAAAATTATAAACTTTTGCAAAAATATACCGATTTAGGTTTCCAAACTATTTTTAACTTATTCCTCATATTTTCAGATCAATTTTTATGTATAAACTTTCCTCATCTGAGTTTTCTAGCAAAAGATATGATTTTTGCAAGGAAAATCCTTTTTACTGATTTATTCGATAACCCTAGAAAATCGAGGACTGTTTGATCCATGGTCTGCTGGACCATGCGACATCCCATGACTTAGGATTTGCGTGCCTATCTTGCGATCTGAAATATGCAAAAGATGGAAATAGCCTTACCCTGATGAAGGAGATGAAAGGGCACATTGGTAATTTCATGGGGTCTCTTCTTCAACCTCACGACTCCTCTTATTGCTGCGATGGTCGACCCCGCGGTTGGCTTTGGGACTCTAACCACCAATGAGTGCGGGAAAAGTCCAAGAAGCTCCGCCTTCCTTCTATAAACTTGTCTATGAGTTCAATTGTGCACCAAGAACACGCCACAACCTCCTCCTACTCGTCGGACTCCGGCGAGGCTTGCCGAGAAGATGAGGGTGCAAGTCGGGGTAGAAGAAGCAATTGGAGGCATGAGAGCACTCCTCGCAGTCTGTCACTGTGTTTAGGGTAGAAAGTAGGCATGTTGGTACCCTCTCTCACCCTCCCCTATATATAGGGTTGAAGACAGGTTTGCGAGAATTGGAAACTTCCCCAATCGACGACCAAACCCCTACAAAATAGGGATGGTTCTCGTCGGACTCCTCTGCTGAATCCAAAGGAAACAAAATCTGATTTGCAAATGCTCAAGATAATGAGAAAATTGAGAGGGAAAATCCCTTTGTAACTCGACAGAGTCCCAGTCCTTGTGGGACTGGACGATGAGCGACAAGCGTTGGATCAAGATCCAACAGCTCTCATTGCATGTGATCAACCAAAAAGGAAAAACTTATTCCTATTTGCTAGATAATTCTATATTTTGGAGATAATTTGAGAAAATCATATATCCTAAAACATAGCTCCTTTTTATCTCAAATTTTAAGGGAAAATTTGTCTTGAAATTATCTAGCTATTTATTAAATTTGGGAAACAAATTCCAATGGATGAGAAGGCTTCCTTCCCTCCCAAGTTATCTATTAATTAATTCAAAATTAATTAATATTTCTTTTCCCTTTGTCATTATCTTGTTATCTTGGGTCCCTTGGACCTCAAGAAATCCTAAAGGCATGAATTTATATTTTCTTTTAGTAGAAAATACCTCCTTTTTAACAACGCCACAAAATTAATTAATTATGCATCACATTATCCTCTTATTTTGTATTATTTGTATTTTCTCTTTCTTTTTCTCCATTGGGGCTCCTTGGACCCCAAGAAACTCTAATATATCAAAATCCTTTTTAGTGGATACTCATTATCCTTCTAGATGCATATATATCCATTATTTCTCATTATCCTTTTTATTTCTGTATTAAAATATCTCTTTTTGAGGATTTCTCTTTATCTCTCTTTTTATTTTCCTTATTGGAATTCCTTTTAATATTAGAAACATTATGGATATGAAAATCCATCAAGGATGACTCAATCTTACCTCTTTCCACTTATTTCCCATATTTTATCATTGTCTCCAATTTCTTTCTTAATAAGGAAATATTTGATTGATCTTTTCTTTTCTTGTTGCATTATCTTTGCAACTTTGGACTCCTTGGAACTCAAGGAACCCAAGAGGCACGAAATCCAACTTTGGATAACATTCATTTGCCTTCTAGAGGTTTCTACATCTTTCTTTTCTCCATTTTCTTATTTACTCATTTAATAATGGAGTTTCCTTTGTTTTTTTCTTGTTATTGGGGCCCAATAGCCAATAAAGCCCACAAAACAACCAACAAGGATATTGTAAATGAAATCCTTTTGTTAAAAAAAATTATATCATTATTTGTTCAAATATATTTAATAGGAGAAATTACATTTCTCACCAAAAGAACCCAAAAATTGGGGTTGTAACATCCTTCCCCTCTTATAGGAATTTTGCCCTCAAAATTCCACTCGACACACAAACAAATAGGATAAGCCTTTCTTATGTCCATCATGGCTCCCATGTGGCCTCACCCTTTCCATGGTGTTTCCCAAGAACCTTCATCATCTCATATTATTTCATCTACGTTCTCTCTCACCTTGGTATATCATACCCTCATAGGTGACTCAGCACATTTCAGCCTTTCATACAGCTGAATAGGTTCAAGGCTCAGCACATGGCTTGGGTACCTCACATAGTGCTCTAGATCGGACTCATGGAACACATTATACATCAAATTATCTTGAGGGGTAAGGCTAAACACAACCATCTCCACCAATCCATCTCAAAAGGACCCATATATCGGGGACTCAACTTTCTCAGTTGTAACTTAGAGGGGTCAGATTTTCACATCACATACTCTCCCACAGTGAACTGCATGTCAGTCTGCTTTGCATCAGCTCATGACTCATGTCGCCCCTGGGCTCTCTCTCAGTCATTGCACGATCAAAATGACTTCATTTGCACACATTGTGGCCCTTTTATGACCTTCATGAGGTCCTTTCACCAACATCATCTTAATGAAGTGGTGACCAACACAACTTCCCTTATAGAGCCTCTTTACATCTCGATACTGGTTATGGTGGTTATCATCACATCTCTCATAGGGCAAGAACTGCCCCCCATGAATCACCTTGAATGAGAACACATGCTCTCATCAGGCCCTCTTGTCTGGATCATACTAACCATCAGTTAGGGGTGATAAACTATACTAATATCGAGTTCTTCATGTATCTACTTCCACCTCATGGAAGTGAATCTTTAGGTCATACTCATGAACCTTTAAACTCACATCATGGTGTAGTTGAACCATCTCTCTCTCTTGCATGTAGTTCAACTGGATCTGTCCCCTGACAATACTCTCTCTTTCTCTTAGGTCATGTCATCTAGGTAAGGTGATCTAACATAACCCATATTGCATCTTGACCTTCCTTGGTCCATGGAAGACTTACCGCAACATCCATAGTGATGAACTCCCATTCCCTCTCGGGGACTTTTAATCCTTTATATTAACTCACTGGGTTACTGATGTTTGTCCTTTACCTCCTGTCATGCATGGTGACAAGACACATGAATCTTTGTAAACTTTTCATCTTAGGCATCAAATTACTACTACCACTTATTATCTTAGTAGTACCACAGTGTATGATGAACTTAAGATCATGATCTACCGTATGTCATGTTTCCTCAAGATTGATTCCTCAGAAACCCTAAACCACTCTAGTCGGGTTTCATCACCTTCTTTTCCAAAGAAGTGCATCTAAGGTTCTACAACCATCCTTTTATTGCATCAAGGCCTAGGCTGGCTAACCAAACAACTACTAACTTACTAAACAATCTCGTTACATCTGAGTGGTAGCCAAAGATATCTCCTTTTTCAAATTTAGGGTTAACCTAACAACCTCTTCTAGCCTCTAGCTAAACTAGGAAGTTGTATCTCAACCAAAGCATCAATTACTACCTCACATCCTTAGGTGTTAGGTAATGTTTAAGACACATACCTCCATGTATTCCACTTATCATCTCATCTCGGACTCAACAAGAAAACTTAGAGCTCATCTTCTTGGTTATCAAACTCGACCTTATATGACTCACAAATTCCACATAGCTCATGATAAAAACATCCTCACAAGATGACCATCTTAGTTCTCTTGAAGTTTGTAAACCATCCACATATCGTTCAATCCACAAGGGTATGCTATCATCTCTGTCCTCTTACCTCATAGCAACATTCCAACTCACATCATCTTTATCCTTGGTGTATGGCATGCGTACTGTCCTATCTCTCACTCCCATAACAATAGGAAATAAGCATTTGGCGGCCGTTCAAACACAAAGTTCTTCTTGTTCCAAGAGTAGAGATGGTGCATCCCACATTTCCAGTTCACCTTCAAAACTAAGTTGAAACGTGCAACTTATGTCTCTACATCACAATCATCTCGATATCAAAGTTACTTCCATGGAAAACTAGTCTCGAACCTACTTGGGTCACCACACAATCCTTGGTCATCTCCTCTAGGTCTGTAGGGTGCTGGCACTTTTGGGGTCATCCCTCTTCCCTTATGCATCCAGAGAGTGCCCTCCTCATCTGCCCTTTGGGTCCCATGAGTTCATGAAGGTGATCAATCTCCTAACCCATGGCCCTCAGACAATGATAGGTATTACCTCCCGATCCTACGGTCATGTGCAACTAGGGAATTAGGAAACTCCTACTTCCATCGGTGTTATCCCTACCTGACCCTAGGATAGACTTAGGATTCTAACATAGTACATGTCCAACTTAGAACCTTATCCAAGTCTCCATCATCTATCTTTGCATTCCTGGGCGGACTTTCATCCTTTCATAGGGGTCATGGCAACCTGCTTACCTTGGTCAGGCCCCATACTGGTTACCTCCATGGTAACACACCCACATGCACTTAGAGATGGTTATCTATGGGTCTACATGTTCATTCTCTTACTATGTACTTTTCAGTTAGCTTCTCAAGATCCTATGAGACCTCTTTAGGTTACCTCAAAACCAACAAAACTGGTATACACCATACAACAGGGTCCCTCTCCCAGGATGGGAGGAAACCATCTCTTGATAGCAACAAAGGTCACAAACAGCCTTATGTTTAGGGTTTACATCCACATGAGCATGCTTAACCCTAGCATGCTACTAAGGCATAAGAAGACCACCTACTAAACCATGCTAGGTCATACTTGTTCTCATTCCTCAACATTGGATCAAGATCATACCTTCCCATGTCACCAACCTAGCTGTGAGGGGTTCATCAAACATACCTTAGACTTAAGGGGTTTCCCTTTTCTCTCAACATGAGGAGTGCCACACTTGAATCTATAGAAACTCAAATCTCATCATGAGCACCAGGTACACCACTTCCCTTCTTAGGCCTAGGAACCCAAGGTTCACTTTTTGGGTGTCCAACTGCATGCTCAACCTCTTAACCACAAACCAAACATGCACTTCATGTCATCCTTATACTTGAACAACACTTCAGAGTGGAGTCCTCCTCAAGGACAACCAACTAGGCAAAAGGCCTCACAACTTGCTACTAAACCTCTTCAGGTCTAAGGAACTCTTCTTCCTAGCTCAGAAGGTAAACACCTATTTGCATATAGGTACTAGCAACCTCATCATCTTTCTAGGGTCTGGTTTCTCTAAAGGCAACCAAGATATCATCAGCCTCCAGGGATCATGCATGAGGCAACTGTAACCATCCACTTAGGTTGCATCATCCTCAACCCCCAACTGTTCCTCATATCTCTGAGTTTAAGCTTCCAACCTTCTTTCTTGGGTCTTGCTCTCTCTCTAGAGATAACCCTACAAACAACCTTACTACTAGAGGTCCTCTCTCTATGAAGGATCAATCTCACAAGCGTACCCCTACATGGGTGAAGCCTATGTTCAAACTTATGTTTGCTCAAGATTATCCATAGCCCTTTATGCTTATCTCAAACATACTCTCCTGGCCAGGGTTTTAGCCTACTTCCTACACTACTGACGTACTCTGGGTGCATGTTATGCCCTACTCGCATAAGCCCATAGGGTTTCTATATGTTCTTCACTAACCTCATCATTGAAGGAGCTGTCCTTCACTCTAACATGCACGACCCTTTCTAAGGTTGGATCACTAAAGGTACTAGGTCATTCAACCTCACATGGCTCATAACATCATGGGCATCCAAAAGCATGTCCACACACCTGGTCTATCATGGCATCTGACTCATCATGTCATCTCTCTCTCTAACCACCACTTAGGGTTAGGGTTAGCATCATCCTCATAGGACGCGCCAAGTATCTACTTATAATGGATGTCTCTACCTCCAAGACTAACTTTCTCTACTCATCCTCCTAACAAGGATGTCTAGCCTCAGGTCTCTCCTGAGGGCATGACAACATATGTCATACGACGTAAGCATGTATCTATTCTTTAGTTTACGCTTAAACTATTAAGCTTATGTCCATGGCATCTTATTTACATGCTGATAACATCAGTTTTTGTGACGTTTTTGCCCTTTATTTTGTTATCAAAGCTGCCCTTTTTCTGCTATTTTCCTCTATTTTATTAGCATTTTCACAATAATTGGCCAAGCAATGCTCTTACTCCTATTTTCCTATCTTTTATAGAATTTTCCTCGCTTTTGTGTAATAAGGCCGATTCCAGCCCATGAATAAGTCCAGACCCATCTCGGCCTCCTTGACGCCCGATACAACCTCTGCCCGACACGGGCTGGGCGACACAAAGATGCTCGATGAGGAGATGCCGCGCGACAGGAACGTGCCGGCCGACACACCTTCTACTCGACAGGGAGCCAAAGCCGCCTCGACGACCCAGCTCGTTGGGCGACACAACCACCCACCGGCAGGCGTGCCGCCTGCCACGTGACCAATAGCCAGCACCTTGCGCCGAGAAATGCTTGTATCGGCCGTCCATCTCCATCGACCAGCGTACAAGGGAGCTACGTGGCGCTTCGAGCACCATGTCTTCCCACTAACCAGCTGACTATAAATAGCAGCTACAGGGAGCCGAAAAGATGGTTCACACGGCTGGCATGGCTCGCACGGCTCGCATTCGGACAACTGATAGTTAGACAGTTGGGAGCTTGAGCGAGGAAACTCCGAGAGCACCCGTATCGTGCCCCAATGTTCATCTCGGGCAATACTAGGTGAGCTTCTCCTCATCCCGAAAGGGAGGGGACAGTTCACTTAGGACCGTCCCGGGCGACACTGCGGGCCGATATCGGCCGACATCAATGCCCGACACAAGTGACCGACATCAATAATGCTTAGCTCTTAGCCCGACACGATATCAACCCGATACGCTTAGTCTATCGAACGTGCCGCCCGAGAGGGTGTGTCGCCCGACATGAGCGTATCGGCCAGAGCCCTTGACCGATGCAGTCGCCAATTGGCGCGTGCCGCCTGAGAGGGTGTGTCGCCCGACGCCTCTGTATCAGGCTAGGCCTCTGACCGATATCGGGTAGGAGAGCTACAACACCCTGTCGCCGTTCTACATCAAGGAGGCGACACCTATCTTTTAATTCTGTTATTTAATTCTTTGTTTATGCAATGAATTAAGACCTTTAAATGTTTATGGAAATGGAAAGATTCAATTACTTGTTGCTTTATGCTTGGTGTACAATGTTGGATGACTGCTCTGTTTAATATCCGAACCCTAGCTTGCATGATTTGGATCGCGTTTCGATTAGCTACTGAACCATTTTCCCATCGCAACAACTTCGAGAGTTGTGTTGCAGCTCTAGCGTTTAATCCGATTATGGAGTACGAGAGTGCCTGGAACGGAGCTATTTTCTGTAACATTCCACTCTAACTGAAGCCCAGCAACCTCGAGAGGGGTGTTGATGTAGAGGTTAGAGGTACCCGCTCTGAGAGGAGGGGTGTAGGGTGTTACCGCTACCGCTTGTTTTACTACAGTCTTATCCTCCGAACCTTACCTGAGCTCTAGTCTTTATCTTTCTGCTTCTGTTGCATGAAAACCTCTACAAACTGCTAAATGACTAAAACCTTAAATCTCTCTTGTAGCTCCATTTGGAGATAGTTTTCTTGTTTATTTCGTGACATCTTACCGTTCCCTTTCGGGAATTTATATCTCTTTATACCTACCGGAGTGTAGCGTGTCGATTTATGGTTCTCAACACTACCCCCTTGTCCCTGTGTTCAACCCCATATGACTACTTCGACCCCGTGAGCAAAGTTGCGGGGGCCTAGAAGGATTCAGGTTTATAAATGTAAAAGCTCGACTACCTCAAATCCGCCTCCAATTTTGGACGCGCGATTTAGGCCGGTCAACTTTTTGGCGCCATTGCCGGGGACAAGGCAATAGCGGTACTGTAAGACGAACTTGAAACCACTAACTACACTCCTGTCCCTCAAGCTTAGAGATAAGCTTGACAAAACTCTTTTTCCTTTTTCTTTTCGTAGCATTATACTTTGCTTTCAAATAAAAATTTAATTTTCTGAACTCGATTTTCTTTGTGAATAATTATGTAGGTACCTCAAGGAGAGGATACCCAATTCGTCTAAGAATCTACTCCAGCCGTCATGCCTCCCCAAGTTGAGCCACCCCCGTCCGAAGGCGAACACGCAGATGACGACGGCCGATACGACGGAAACGACCAGCCGGAAGATCCAGAAAGGGATCAATCCGAGACAGATCACCGTCGTAACAGACGTCGCCACCGGCGAAACAGAAGAAACCACGAGCAGGAACAACACCAGGAGGATAGTGACAGCGAAGACTCTGAGGAAGAGGAGAAGACGCTCAGGGAGTTGGCGTCCTCGAAGGCCAACCACTCCAGATGCCCGGTCGTAGTCCCACGTTTCAATGCAACCAATTTCTAGCTCAAGCCATCCGTGATATCCATGATTCAGAATAAAAGTTTTAGAGGGAACTCCAAGTATGATAATCCGTATCATCATCTTGATGCATTTAAGAATATCTGTGATACCATCAAGATGAGAGGGGTCCCCCAAGAAGTGATATACTATAAGGGGTTCATCTTTTCACTAGAAGACAAGGCGATGTCCTGGTACCTTGGGGTACCCCACCAATCCTTGAACGGGTGGAGGGCGTTAGCCGATGCCTTTGTGAACGAGTTCTACCCCAAAGAAAGGACAGTCCGGAATCGGCAGAAGATAACTTCTCTATGTTCACAGGATGCTTAATGTTCATGAGTTAAAGAGGATAAAAAGGATATATGTCTATCATGTTTCATAGTAACATTTCATGTAAATGTTCAAGGCTAAAAGATAAGAAAGGCAAGCAAGACTACCATACTTCCATGGTTATGTGATATAACCATGTATTAAGATTCTATATACAGATATGCTATTAGGAATTCTCATATACATAGATGTCACCATGTATTAAGATTCCAAGTAAAAACATGTCAAGATTTCTTATATATAGAGAGATCTAAGAACTAGGAAGTTATTTGGATTCCTTCGAATGATTAATATCTAAAAGCTAAACACAATGTGAGAATATGAGTTTCAAACATATTAGGTCATGGTCTAGTTTTTGAGATGAAGGTATTATTGGGACCAGAATATATTGTAACTTGAATGGAGGATGATATTATAAGATTATAATGCTTTATGTTATGATTAATTTTCAATATGAGATTATATAAGATCCATGTTTTAAGACTTAAGATTCAAGTTCATATGAATGCATTAAGATCAGACTTAATGATATTTTATAGAAATTGAGTCACTTTGTCAGAAATCACATTTTTAGATATTTGACACTTAAGTACTCTCATATACTTCATATTTCTATACTTAGTTCAGATCCTTTTTCCTAAGCCGTTAGACTCAGTTTCCATATAGCTAATAGTAAAAAGTTAAGTCATACTATTTAGTTTCAAAGTTTAGATTAAGATTTAATTAAAAATTTAAGAATAGAGATTTAGATTCAGATCAGATCTAAGGTACAGATTCAAAGACAGAAATTAAGAATAGACTTATAGAAGGTTAAGATTAAAAAATAAGAGATTCAGATCTAGAGATAAGAGATTAAGATTCACAGATAAGAAATTAAGAACAGAGATAGAAAATGACACTAGAATATTAATACATTATATGATAAGTCCTCACCAGAGAGTCCTAGGATGATTCAGAGTCATCTATTACCAATTCAAAGGAGTGTTTACTCCATTTCAGAGGGCACGTTGTGCCAACAGAGGGTGTGTTACACCACAGAGGACACTTTAGTGTCAACGGAGGGCATGTTGTGCCAATAGAGGGTGCTTTGCATCATAGAGGACACTTCAGTGTCAACAGAGGGCATGTTGTGCCAATAGAGGGTGTGTTGCACCATAGAGGACACTTCGGTGTCACAGAGGAGGATTTATCATATAATGGTGGCCACAATCAGATAAAAGTCGTAAATAAAGATACCTTAGTTCAGAGCATGCCCATAATCTCATTTATAAGTATAATGAAAGAGATTAAGATAAGAGAGACCTGACTTAGGACCTTTGTACAAGTCATGTGGCCCAGACACCAGAGTGCATGACGATTCAAGTACATAACCCATGCCCAGAGTGCAGGTTATGTGACCCAGGCACCTATGTGCCGGTCATGAGACCCATGTACCAAAGTATAGGTATCCAGAGAAAGATAAGTAAAAAGATAAGAACTAAGTTAAAGAAAAAATCAATATTTATGTTTTACATTTTATACAAAGTTTAATGTAGTTTCGTTCTTATAATATTCAATAATATTTCATATAATTTCATTTCTTAAGTAATGTATATGTTAGAATACTCATGCCACTTACGCTAACAACCATTTTTCCAATGCATGGCTGGGGATGAGATGTCCGCAGGTGAGGAGCAGGAACATAGTAGATCTGAGAGACTCAAACACAAGGATAGATCAAGATAAGAACTGGTGGGGTGCCAACTATAAGATGATCCTCAGTTTTATATATACAACTATATGTTTAGAATGTTTAGAACTTAGATTACAAACTCTATCTCAAGATAAGTTTCCATGTTATAGCCTTAATATTTCCTTTTGGAAGAACAATCATGAGAATATTTTAATACTTCAATTTGTGTGATTGATTATATTGTTGTTATGAATGCCAGTTTTACATATTACCCCCTTGAGTGCATGAGTTATGGATAATTGTAACGAACCTGCCTCTCGGTAAACCCCAATTAAGGGAGACCCGAAGGTCAGAGTCGTTATCCAAATTAATAGGATCAAAGGTTCGACAAATAATCAATAATAATTATGAAATTCTACCAAACTAAATTGAAATCTGGTATAAAATAAAACTTTGTATACCTTTTTCAAAAACTTGGATATTTACTTCTATCCACATCTGGAGTCTATTCTAACTAATCCTCCTTTGTACTTTAGTTCTTATTTAATTCCACATATGCCACTTTATTGTTTGTCCTTTTCAATCTTGTACCTAAAACACTGACAAACAAAACGTCGGTCATCATAAATGAATATGCCGGTATGTGGGGACAACCAAAATTTCACAATTATGACTAACAATCTAGATATCACAATCGAGTTAATTAACAAGCCAAATTATGCTTTCAGTGTGACATTCTGCACCACTTTTGCCCTAACCCTGGCATACCCACCTTAGGGTTTCGCTTTTGCCAATGAATGAAGGCCACCTTCTCAATCCCGCGCTTGGTGCCTGGGGTCACCTCTCATAGTACCCATTAGTCATTCTATAAAGACCACCTTCTCAATCCCGAGCTTGGTGTCTGGGGTCACCACTCATGGAATCCATGGGTCTTCCCTCCTAGGCTTGACCTTTTGGCATCATCCATTAGGGTGGCATGTAGGTGTGAGAATACACACTTCTATTATTGTTGTGATAATCATAGTGAATTTATGATTTGCAAGTATGAACATCCAAACTGATAAGTTGCATTCAATGTGATGAATCATCTGGGAAACTCTTCAAGAAACTAATGTAATTAACCATAATTAACCACATACTTGTCAGGCTGATTTGAGATAGAATTAATCCAATCAATGCAAGAAATCCAATAGGAAAGCAAGCACACAAAGAGATCCTAAAATATGCATACAATTTTCCTATCATTAATCATGACATCATGGTCTATTAAACCTAGTTGTTTCCTAGGGTTACTAGTCCTTTTTAGAGTTTCGATTACAATTAGGGTTTCACTTCATTTTTATTATTTTAAACCCTAATTTTATAAAATTACTCACAAACCCGAATTATCTCATTTTTCTTTCACAAAAGATCCTAAGATCATCTTTTGGAAACATGAAACCCTAATTTCTAATCAACTACTCTTTTCTTCCCTTTTTCCCTTATTTAGGGTCTCTAAGGATATTAACCACCATATTAGGTTTAAAACCCTAAATCTTACAATTTCATCTTCAAAATAGGTTAAGATCCATCTTTATCATTAAACAAGTTAACAATGCTTGAATTAACTTATTTGCAATATTGAATCTATCCTTTTTCATCAATTAGGGTTTCTAACCACAAATTAATACTTTTTCCATCAAAATTATAAACTTTTGCAAAAATATACCGATTTAGGTTTCCAAACTATTTTTAACTTATTCCTCATATTTTCAGATCAATTTTTATGTATAAACTTTCCTCATCTGAGTTTTCTAGCAAAAGATATGATTTTTGCAAGGAAAATCCTTTTTACTGATTTATTCGATAACCCTAGAAAATCGAGGACTGTTTGATCCATGGTCTGCTGGACCATGCGACATCCCATGACTTAGGATTTGCGTGCCTATCTTGCGATCTGAAATATGCAAAAGATGGAAATAGCCTTACCCTGATGAAGGAGATGAAAGGGCACATTGGTAATTTCATGGGGTCTCTTCTTCAACCTCACGACTCCTCTTATTGCTGCGATGGTCGACCCCGCGGTTGGCTTTGGGACTCTAACCACCAATGAGTGCGGGAAAAGTCCAAGAAGCTCCGCCTTCCTTCTATAAACTTGTCTATGAGTTCAATTGTGCACCAAGAACACGCCACAACCTCCTCCTACTCGTCGGACTCCGGCGAGGCTTGCCGAGAAGATGAGGGTGCAAGTCGGGGTAGAAGAAGCAATTGGAGGCATGAGAGCACTCCTCGCAGTCTGTCACTGTGTTTAGGGTAGAAAGTAGGCATGTTGGTACCCTCTCTCACCCTCCCCTATATATAGGGTTGAAGACAGGTTTGCGAGAATTGGAAACTTCCCCAATCGACGACCAAACCCCTACAAAATAGGGATGGTTCTCGTCGGACTCCTCTGCTGAATCCAAAGGAAACAAAATCTGATTTGCAAATGCTCAAGATAATGAGAAAATTGAGAGGGAAAATCCCTTTGTAACTCGACAGAGTCCCAGTCCTTGTGGGACTGGACGATGAGCGACAAGCGTTGGATCAAGATCCAACAGCTCTCATTGCATGTGATCAACCAAAAAGGAAAAACTTATTCCTATTTGCTAGATAATTCTATATTTTGGAGATAATTTGAGAAAATCATATATCCTAAAACATAGCTCCTTTTTATCTCAAATTTTAAGGGAAAATTTGTCTTGAAATTATCTAGCTATTTATTAAATTTGGGAAACAAATTCCAATGGATGAGAAGGCTTCCTTCCCTCCCAAGTTATCTATTAATTAATTCAAAATTAATTAATATTTCTTTTCCCTTTGTCATTATCTTGTTATCTTGGGTCCCTTGGACCTCAAGAAATCCTAAAGGCATGAATTTATATTTTCTTTTAGTAGAAAATACCTCCTTTTTAACAACGCCACAAAATTAATTAATTATGCATCACATTATCCTCTTATTTTGTATTATTTGTATTTTCTCTTTCTTTTTCTCCATTGGGGCTCCTTGGACCCCAAGAAACTCTAATATATCAAAATCCTTTTTAGTGGATACTCATTATCCTTCTAGATGCATATATATCCATTATTTCTCATTATCCTTTTTATTTCTGTATTAAAATATCTCTTTTTGAGGATTTCTCTTTATCTCTCTTTTTATTTTCCTTATTGGAATTCCTTTTAATATTAGAAACATTATGGATATGAAAATCCATCAAGGATGACTCAATCTTACCTCTTTCCACTTATTTCCCATATTTTATCATTGTCTCCAATTTCTTTCTTAATAAGGAAATATTTGATTGATCTTTTCTTTTCTTGTTGCATTATCTTTGCAACTTTGGACTCCTTGGAACTCAAGGAACCCAAGAGGCACGAAATCCAACTTTGGATAACATTCATTTGCCTTCTAGAGGTTTCTACATCTTTCTTTTCTCCATTTTCTTATTTACTCATTTAATAATGGAGTTTCCTTTGTTTTTTTCTTGTTATTGGGGCCCAATAGCCAATAAAGCCCACAAAACAACCAACAAGGATATTGTAAATGAAATCCTTTTGTTAAAAAAAATTATATCATTATTTGTTCAAATATATTTAATAGGAGAAATTACATTTCTCACCAAAAGAACCCAAAAATTGGGGTTGTAACATCCTTCCCCTCTTATAGGAATTTTGCCCTCAAAATTCCACTCGACACACAAACAAATAGGATAAGCCTTTCTTATGTCCATCATGGCTCCCATGTGGCCTCACCCTTTCCATGGTGTTTCCCAAGAACCTTCATCATCTCATATTATTTCATCTACGTTCTCTCTCACCTTGGTATATCATACCCTCATAGGTGACTCAGCACATTTCAGCCTTTCATACAGCTGAATAGGTTCAAGGCTCAGCACATGGCTTGGGTACCTCACATAGTGCTCTAGATCGGACTCATGGAACACATTATACATCAAATTATCTTGAGGGGTAAGGCTAAACACAACCATCTCCACCAATCCATCTCAAAAGGACCCATATATCGGGGACTCAACTTTCTCAGTTGTAACTTAGAGGGGTCGGATTTTCACATCACATACTCTCCCACAGTGAACTGCATGTCAGTCTGCTTTGCATCAGCTCATGACTCATGTCGCCCCTGGGCTCTCTCTCAGTCATTGCACGATCAAAATGACTTCATTTGCACACATTGTGGCCCTTTTATGACCTTCATGAGGTCCTTTCACCAACATCATCTTAATGAAGTGGTGACCAACACAACTTCCCTTATAGAGCCTCTTTACATCTCGATACTGGTTATGGTGGTTATCATCACATCTCTCATAGGGCAAGAACTGCCCCCCATGAATCACCTTGAATGAGAACACATGCTCTCATCAGGCCCTCTTGTCTGGTTCATACTAACCATCAGTTAGGGGTGATAAACTATACTAATATCGAGTTCTTCATGTATCTACTTCCACCTCATGGAAGTGAATCTTTAGGTCATACTCATGAACCTTTAAACTCACATCATGGTGTAGTTGAACCATCTCTCTCTCTTGCATGTAGTTCAACTGGATCTGTCCCCTGACAATACTCTCTCTTTCTCTTAGGTCATGTCATCTAGGTAAGGTGATCTAACATAACCCATATTGCATCTTGACCTTCCTTGGTCCATGGAAGACTTACCGCAACATCCATAGTGATGAACTCCCATTCCCTCTCGGGGACTTTTAATCCTTTATATTAACTCACTGGGTTACTGATGTTTGTCCTTTACCTCCTGTCATGCATGGTGACAAGACACATGAATCTTTGTAAACTTTTCATCTTAGGCATCAAATTACTACTACCACTTATTATCTTAGTAGTACCACAGTGTATGATGAACTTAAGATCATGATCTACCGTATGTCATGTTTCCTCAAGATTGATTCCTCAGAAACCCTAAACCACTCTAGTCGGGTTTCATCACCTTCTTTTCCAAAGAAGTGCATCTAAGGTTCTACAACCATCCTTTTATTGCATCAAGGCCTAGGCTGGCTAACCAAACAACTACTAACTTACTAAACAATCTCGTTACATCTGAGTGGTAGCCAAAGATATCTCCTTTTTCAAATTTAGGGTTAACCTAACAACCTCTTCTAGCCTCTAGCTAAACTAGGAAGTTGTATCTCAACCAAAGCATCAATTACTACCTCACATCCTTAGGTGTTAGGTAATGTTTAAGACACATACCTCCATGTATTCCACTTATCATCTCATCTCGGACTCAACAAGAAAACTTAGAGCTCATCTTCTTGGTTATCAAACTCGACCTTATATGACTCACAAATTCCACATAGCTCATGATAAAAACATCCTCACAAGATGACCATCTTAGTTCTCTTGAAGTTTGTAAACCATCCACATATCGTTCAATCCACAAGGGTATGCTATCATCTCTGTCCTCTTACCTCATAGCAACATTCCAACTCACATCATCTTTATCCTTGGTGTATGGCATGCGTACTGTCCTATCTCTCACTCCCATAACAATAGGAAATAAGCATTTGGCGGCCGTTCAAACACAAAGTTCTTCTTGTTCCAAGAGTAGAGATGGTGCATCCCACATTTCCAGTTCACCTTCAAAACTAAGTTGAAACGTGCAACTTATGTCTCTACATCACAATCATCTCGATATCAAAGTTACTTCCATGGAAAACTAGTCTCGAACCTACTTGGGTCACCACACAATCCTTGGTCATCTCCTCTAGGTCTGTAGGGTGCTGGCACTTTTGGGGTCATCCCTCTTCCCTTATGCATCCAGAGAGTGCCCTCCTCATCTGCCCTTTGGGTCCCATGAGTTCATGAAGGTGATCAATCTCCTAACCCATGGCCCTCAGACAATGATAGGTATTACCTCCCGATCCTACGGTCATGTGCAACTAGGGAATTAGGAAACTCCTACTTCCATCGGTGTTATCCCTACCTGACCCTAGGATAGACTTAGGATTCTAACATAGTACATGTCCAACTTAGAACCTTATCCAAGTCTCCATCATCTATCTTTGCATTCCTGGGCGGACTTTCATCCTTTCATAGGGGTCATGGCAACCTGCTTACCTTGGTCAGGCCCCATACTGGTTACCTCCATGGTAACACACCCACATGCACTTAGAGATGGTTATCTATGGGTCTACATGTTCATTCTCTTACTATGTACTTTTCAGTTAGCTTCTCAAGATCCTATGAGACCTCTTTAGGTTACCTCAAAACCAACAAAACTGGTATACACCATACAACAGGGTCCCTCTCCCAGGATGGGAGGAAACCATCTCTTGATAGCAACAAAGGTCACAAACAGCCTTATGTTTAGGGTTTACATCCACATGAGCATGCTTAACCCTAGCATGCTACTAAGGCATAAGAAGACCACCTACTAAACCATGCTAGGTCATACTTGTTCTCATTCCTCAACATTGGATCAAGATCATACCTTCCCATGTCACCAACCTAGCTGTGAGGGGTTCATCAAACATACCTTAGACTTAAGGGGTTTCCCTTTTCTCTCAACATGAGGAGTGCCACACTTGAATCTATAGAAACTCAAATCTCATCATGAGCACCAGGTACACCACTTCCCTTCTTAGGCCTAGGAACCCAAGGTTCACTTTTTGGGTGTCCAACTGCATGCTCAACCTCTTAACCACAAACCAAACATGCACTTCATGTCATCCTTATACTTGAACAACACTTCAGAGTGGAGTCCTCCTCAAGGACAACCAACTAGGCAAAAGGCCTCACAACTTGCTACTAAACCTCTTCAGGTCTAAGGAACTCTTCTTCCTAGCTCAGAAGGTAAACACCTATTTGCATATAGGTACTAGCAACCTCATCATCTTTCTAGGGTCTGGTTTCTCTAAAGGCAACCAAGATATCATCAGCCTCCAGGGATCATGCATGAGGCAACTGTAACCATCCACTTAGGTTGCATCATCCTCAACCCCCAACTGTTCCTCATATCTCTGAGTTTAAGCTTCCAACCTTCTTTCTTGGGTCTTGCTCTCTCTCTAGAGATAACCCTACAAACAACCTTACTACTAGAGGTCCTCTCTCTATGAAGGATCAATCTCACAAGCGTACCCCTACATGGGTGAAGCCTATGTTCAAACTTATGTTTGCTCAAGATTATCCATAGCCCTTTATGCTTATCTCAAACATACTCTCCTGGCCAGGGTTTTAGCCTACTTCCTACACTACTGACGTACTCTGGGTGCATGTTATGCCCTACTCGCATAAGCCCATAGGGTTTCTATATGTTCTTCACTAACCTCATCATTGAAGGAGCTGTCCTTCACTCTAACATGCACGACCCTTTCTAAGGTTGGATCACTAAAGGTACTAGGTCATTCAACCTCACATGGCTCATAACATCATGGGCATCCAAAAGCATGTCCACACACCTGGTCTATCATGGCATCTGACTCATCATGTCATCTCTCTCTCTAACCACCACTTAGGGTTAGGGTTAGCATCATCCTCATAGGACGCGCCAAGTATCTACTTATAATGGATGTCTCTACCTCCAAGACTAACTTTCTCTACTCATCCTCCTAACAAGGATGTCTAGCCTCAGGTCTCTCCTGAGGGCATGACAACATATGTCATACGACGTAAGCATGTATCTATTCTTTAGTTTACGCTTAAACTATTAAGCTTATGTCCATGGCATCTTATTTACATGCTGATAACATCAGTTTTTGTGACGTTTTTGCCCTTTATTTTGTTATCAAAGCTGCCCTTTTTCTGCTATTTTCCTCTATTTTATTAGCATTTTCACAATAATTGGCCAAGCAATGCTCTTACTCCTATTTTCCTATCTTTTATAGAATTTTCCTCGCTTTTGTGTAATAAGGCCGATTCCAGCCCATGAATAAGTCCAGACCCATCTCGGCCTCCTTGACGCCCGATACAACCTCTGCCCGACACGGGCTGGGCGACACAAAGATGCTCGATGAGGAGATGCCGCGCGACAGGAACGTGCCGGCCGACACACCTTCTACTCGACAGGGAGCCAAAGCCGCCTCGACGACCCAGCTCGTTGGGCGACACAACCACCCACCGGCAGGCGTGCCGCCTGCCACGTGACCAATAGCCAGCACCTTGCGCCGAGAAATGCTTGTATCGGCCGTCCATCTCCATCGACCAGCGTACAAGGGAGCTACGTGGCGCTTCGAGCACCATGTCTTCCCACTAACCAGCTGACTATAAATAGCAGCTACAGGGAGCCGAAAAGATGGTTCACACGGCTGGCATGGCTCGCACGGCTCGCATTCGGACAACTGATAGTTAGACAGTTGGGAGCTTGAGCGAGGAAACTCCGAGAGCACCCGTATCGTGCCCCAATGTTCATCTCGGGCAATACTAGGTGAGCTTCTCCTCATCCCGAAAGGGAGGGGACAGTTCACTTAGGACCGTCCCGGGCGACACTGCGGGCCGATATCGGCCGACATCAATGCCCGACACAAGTGACCGACATCAATAATGCTTAGCTCTTAGCCCGACACGATATCAACCCGATACGCTTAGTCTATCGAACGTGCCGCCCGAGAGGGTGTGTCGCCCGACATGAGCGTATCGGCCAGAGCCCTTGACCGATGCAGTCGCCAATTGGCGCGTGCCGCCTGAGAGGGTGTGTCGCCCGACGCCTCTGTATCAGGCTAGGCCTCTGACCGATATCGGGTAGGAGAGCTACAACACCCTGTCGCCGTTCTACATCAAGGAGGCGACACCTATCTTTTAATTCTGTTATTTAATTCTTTGTTTATGCAATGAATTAAGACCTTTAAATGTTTATGGAAATGGAAAGATTCAATTACTTGTTGCTTTATGCTTGGTGTACAATGTTGGATGACTGCTCTGTTTAATATCCGAACCCTAGCTTGCATGATTTGGATCGCGTTTCGATTAGCTACTGAACCATTTTCCCATCGCAACAACTTCGAGAGTTGTGTTGCAGCTCTAGCGTTTAATCCGATTATGGAGTACGAGAGTGCCTGGAACGGAGCTATTTTCTGTAACATTCCACTCTAACTGAAGCCCAGCAACCTCGAGAGGGGTGTTGATGTAGAGGTTAGAGGTACCCGCTCTGAGAGGAGGGGTGTAGGGTGTTACCGCTACCGCTTGTTTTACTACAGTCTTATCCTCCGAACCTTACCTGAGCTCTAGTCTTTATCTTTCTGCTTCTGTTGCATGAAAACCTCTACAAACTGCTAAATGACTAAAACCTTAAATCTCTCTTGTAGCTCCATTTGGAGATAGTTTTCTTGTTTATTTCGTGACATCTTACCGTTCCCTTTCGGGAATTTATATCTCTTTATACCTACCGGAGTGTAGCGTGTCGATTTATGGTTCTCAACACTACCCCCTTGTCCCTGTGTTCAACCCCATATGACTACTTCGACCCCGTGAGCAAAGTTGCGGGGGCCTAGAAGGATTCAGGTTTATAAATGTAAAAGCTCGACTACCTCAAATCCGCCTCCAATTTTGGACGCGCGATTTAGGCCGGTCAACTTTTTGGCGCCATTGCCGGGGACAAGGCAATAGCGGTACTGTAAGACGAACTTGAAACCACTAACTACACTCCTGTCCCTCAAGCTTAGAGATAAGCTTGACAAAACTCTTTTTCCTTTTTCTTTTCGTAGCATTATACTTTGCTTTCAAATAAAAATTTAATTTTCTGAACTCGATTTTCTTTGTGAATAATTATGTAGGTACCTCAAGGAGAGGATACCCAATTCGTCTAAGAATCTACTCCAGCCGTCATGCCTCCCCAAGTTGAGCCACCCCCGTCCGAAGGCGAACACGCAGATGACGACGGCCGATACGACGGAAACGACCAGCCGGAAGATCCAGAAAGGGATCAATCCGAGACAGATCACCGTCGTAACAGACGTCGCCACCGGCGAAACAGAAGAAACCACGAGCAGGAACAACACCAGGAGGATAGTGACAGCGAAGACTCTGAGGAAGAGGAGAAGACGCTCAGGGAGTTGGCGTCCTCGAAGGCCAACCACTCCAGATGCCCGGTCGTAGTCCCACGTTTCAATGCAACCAATTTCTAGCTCAAGCCATCCGTGATATCCATGATTCAGAATAAAAGTTTTAGAGGGAACTCCAAGTATGATAATCCGTATCATCATCTTGATGCATTTAAGAATATCTGTGATACCATCAAGATGAGAGGGGTCCCCCAAGAAGTGATATACTATAAGGGGTTCATCTTTTCACTAGAAGACAAGGCGATGTCCTGGTACCTTGGGGTACCCCACCAATCCTTGAACGGGTGGAGGGCGTTAGCCGATGCCTTTGTGAACGAGTTCTACCCCAAAGAAATGACAGTCCGGAATCGGCAGAAGATAACTTCTTACACGCAAAAGCCGAGTGAAAGCCTGCATGATGCCTGGGAGCGATTCCAGGAGTACCTCCGAGATTGCCCCCATCACAACTATAAGAGGGGTTTCCTCATAACCACCTTCTACAATGGTTTAACCCCCGAAAATAGGGTATCACTGAACGCAGCAGCAGGCAGTGATTTCCTGGGGAAGAAGGCCAAGAAGTCGGAGCTGATCATCAAGAATATGGCAGAGTTGATGGCCGACGCTGATTTCGACCGGTCCGATAGAGGGCCGATAAAGAAGGTTGGAGAAGGGTCCTCAATTGAATCAAAGGCGCTGGAGGCAATCACCTCACAGATTCAAAGGATTTCCACAGATGTGAAACAGTTGAGAGAGGCTGGAGGTAAAGGAAAGAAACATGTAGAAAAAGTGATGAAATGTGTAACCTGCGGAGAAGGTGGTCACGGGGTGGATAATTGCGTCTACACCCGGCCAGAGGCAACCAGCGATACAGAGTCCGAGACAGAAGAGACTGAAAATGTTTCTTTTGTAAACTTTAGAAGACCCAACCACCCAGGCTTCAACTATGGAAACAAGGATGCGGCGGATAACTCTCATCAACTGCATAACTTGACTAAGCCTATCCAAGCTTTTGAAAAGAGGGGAGGAGCAGGTCAATATGCCAGGAATGCCCCTTTCCCGTAGAATAAAGGTAACTTCCAAGGACAGGGTAAAAAATAGGGAACTTCCAAGGAAGAAGGTCAGAACCAGGCTGCTAGCCAAGCAAATGTAGTAGGGCAGCTGTTCGATTTTGTAAAGAAACAAGATACAATCAACAATCAGCTAGCCCAGAGCGCTCTATCAAATTCCGGTGTTTTGAACTCGTTGCAGGCTCAGCTGGCAGACATGCAGACGCATCAACGCCAGATTGACCAACAGCTGGCTAAACTTGCCGAAGTTGTGAAGAACCTGTCAGGAAAGATTCCATCAAATACCGAACCAGAAAAGGGAACAGGGCAGTGACCGAAGAGGCAGAAGGTGAAGAGAAGGCCAAAGACGTCCAGCTGAAGATGAAAAACAAAGCGCTTCTCGGGAGGCAACCCGAGCTTTCTTTTCTTTCTTAGAATAGGACTGCATTTTACTTTCCTGCAAGACGAACACTACAAACATTTGGTATGTAATAAGGCCCGAGACAGTGTATGTGCCACATGCACTGACTCTTTTGTTTTATGGACCACCACCTTAGTTTTACTTTCCGGGATGGGCAATACCATCTGAGGCCAGGAGCTTAGTCCTAGGCCAATGATGTTTTACTCATCAGCCGCAGCTTAAATAGTTTTGTCTTCATGATATCGCAGGAGGCAACTCAACCGGCACCTTGAGTGCACGCTTATCGGGTGGTGGGCTTTGTGAAGCCAATAGCCCCACCGACGGTTGGGCTGCCGACTTATGTTTTGAAGCAATCGGTCGATGCGCGTCCCGGGTTTCACTATTTACTTACTATAAAAGGAAAATGAGATTTACCATGTTGAGTTCCTTGCTTTGTTGCTTTTACTTTCCTGTGTCGAGCGAGAGAATCCTGTGCTTTAGCTCCCATGTCGCACGAGACTGCTGAACCTCTTATGTCGCCCGACAAGCTCTGATCACAACAAGGTATAGCCCGACAGGATTGCCGCCCGATAGACCGTGTCGGCCGATGCGATTTCTTTCTTGTTAAAAGTTTATCGGTCTCAAGTTTTCCTCACTGAGAAGGTGTATCGACCGATATGGGTATCACGCAAAGTATCTTTGATTCATGTTGATCGATACCCCATGTCGGGCGATAGCAGTGTCGCCCGATGTTGCATCGCATCGCCTGATTTTGCTTATCGGCCGACACACTGCTCTTCTTTCATGAAACGTATCGGGCGATACCCATCTCCTGTGTCGGGCACAGGGCTTCACCTTTGAAACCAATGTGTCGTCCGATACAGGAGTGTCAGGCAGTTTTGTATAGACTATACCGGGCCAAATGTTTACTCTTTATTATATTTTCAAAAGCCAACTTAATTAATCAGGGTGTTATCTTTTGTTGACTTACAGAAATGGCCCGGCACTAAGATTACCGCTGTCCCAGTTGACGAGCAGGGCAGGAGGATCTATCTTGAAACTTCTACTGAAGGGCAGGCGGCCCAACCTAAGCGCCCGAACCCAGGACAGGCTGGGACGTCAGGGGCAAAGAAGAAGGCGAGGGTTGGACAAGCTGCAACTCCTGCACCAACACCGGCACAGCCCACAACCGCACCAACACCACTAGTAGAAATCCCAAAAACCTTTCGGGAGAGTTTCGAGCCAAGAGACGATGAGCATGCTCGTCGCTATGCTGAGTTGGTGCCCAAGCAGTACAAGCCGAGCAGGTTCTACCACAAGGTCTCATTTGATGAGCTTGGGATCGAGAAGACGTTGAAGAGCGTCCTTGCGGCGGCAGGACTGAAAAAAGATCTGCTTCAAACATACGGCCTCGTACACTAAACTGACCATGGAATTCATGTCCTCCCTCTTCCGAGTGAAGAATTCAGCGGCAGAGAGAGAAAAGTTTGGCGGGCCAGACAGATTCCAGGCCAGGCTGTACAACTCGGAGCATACCATCTCCGAGAAGGACTTAAACAGAATCTTCTCTTCTAGCGAGGAGGAAATGAATAGGATGAACAACGGTGAAAGGATCACCGAGGGTGACGGGTTCAACCCCGTGGAGTTCTGGGGGAAGCTCACCGGTGAATCTTCATTCAAGCCGGGAGCGAAGGTCGTGGCGGTGCACTCCTGTTTCTGGAGGATCGTGCACAAACTAGTGGCCTGCTTGCTATTCAGCAAGAACGAATCCAACAACATCTACACGGAGGAGCTCCACGTCATGTGGCACATTATGGAGGGCTGAACAATCAACCTCGGTAGGTTCTTAATAAATAGGTTCCACCCAATGAAGGATGCTACCAAGGAATACTGCATGGGCGACATCATCAACCTCATCGTAATGGGGCTCGGGTATCCATTCGAGCCTCGCAGCCATACAAGAACGTCGGGCGAAGAGGTGTTCGATACCAAATATCTGATGAGAACCAACATCATCAGGAAGGAGAGGGGGAGGTATTTCTACAAGTTTTCAAGGATGGACATACTCCTTCCCCTTCCTCGCTACGCCGACTATGACATCGAGAAGTTGTTCTTCACCGCCGCCGAGATCAAAGCCATAGCAGACGACACGACCACAGTCACCACGACCAGGACCACAGAGAGGCCCACTCCAGAATTTCCGACGACAACTGCTGATCGAGTTGTCGTCGCCCCTACTATACCAGCCACCACACCAGCAACAACGGTGGCGGTTGAGAAGGTACCGGTGATCGTCGAGGTCACCGGAACAGAAACTTCGGGATCTGCCGCGCAAGAGACGGCCGCAGTTCCCAGACCTATTTCTAAAGCTGTAGAGGCACGAGAGGAGCCTCAGCTGAGCAACAACATCGGAATGTCCGAGGAGATCAGAAGGGAGCTCGAAAGGACACCCTTGCTGCCGCCGAAGTCCCCGCCTGCGACGGTCGAGGAGACCGCCGATAGTGCAAAGGTGGAGCAAAATCTACCCTCACCACGGCCGTCCCCAGTCAGAAGAGAAGGCAAGGTGGCGGCACCTAAAACAGGGCCGACGCCCCACCTGAAGTCATATGGATCGCGAACGATCTTCATAGATTCCACCTCTCCAGGTGGACCTTCACGCGGACTAGATATCGCAAGGACGGAAGGGAGACCCACCGGACCCCCTGCGTCGCTTGGAAAGATGCTCGGAGCCGAAATCGACAATCTGCGGGAGGTAACAACCACCAACTCTGCTACTTGCGCTTCCCTAACACACAAAATTGCATCTTTTCAATATAAGCAGGACAGCCACGAGGTCAGGCTGAATAAACAAGAGAGCGAGCTGCTGACTCTTGCGGTCATACCCGGTGGACTGGAGGCCGTGAATGCAGCGATGCAGCATGTCCTCCAATGACTCGACATGATCGAGGAGAGGATGAACAGGAGCGATGATCATCCGCGCCGAAGGCAGCCGAGACGGTCGCCGTCCCCTCCCAGTGGGAACCATAGTCCATCTTCTTCAGGCTCCTCTTTGGGAACAGCGTCCTCCTCCCAATCCTCCTCCAGCAGACAATCATCAACACACAGAGAGGGGACACAACAAGGATCTGCCAAAGGGTCTCCTAGCAAACGGGAGAGCTCTTTGGGATTGGGAGACACCAAATTCTACATCCCCCGAATAAAGTGGAAGATGATAACGCAGATACCAACATCGGGGGAGACTCATCGGACGAGTGCGAAGGAGAGGTGGGGGATGTCTACACTATAAATAACAGACATCCACCCTGAGGAAAGCGCTCATTTGTGGACAGATTCTGTGAGCCATCTGAGATACCATCATTCGATATGGCTGATTTTGATAGAAGAGCCATTGGGAACCTGACGATCAAAGACCAGAAGCTGCTGAATTCGGTCTTGAGGTCGCAGGGTAATGAAGAAGAAGTCGTCTGGAGCAACTGCTACCTCTCCCTATGACGAGGAGATCTTCGGAAGATGTTCCGCACGCCGGCTGTGGTCGGCAAGCGAGTGTTCAGGGTCCTGGAGAATGCAATGATCGAGAACATCGACAGCAGGACAGGTCGGAGACAGATATATACAGCCACCCCGACCTTGGCAAGAAGGCTGATGAAGGGAGATTTAGACTCCCGTGCAGTGGTCGACATGCTACAATATGTTGAAGAACATAAGCCAAATCTGGTGTTGGCCCCGTACAAGCATCACAACGTGTGGTTTCTCTATATGGCGGACATCAGAAACCACGACGTCCAGCTGCTGTGCTGCAGCGATGATGAAGTACCATGCTCCGGGGGTAATTTCAGCCGCCCGTAGGACAGAGTGTTGAGACGTCTGCCAATACGCCTGCTACGAGCTTTAAAGGAAGGAATCCAACGTCTTCAAGGGCCTTGGAACCACTACGCTATCAGCAACCTTCCCCAACCAGCAGAAAAGGGGAGCGGAAACATCGCCATCTCCATCTTGGGGGCCATTGAAGCGCTCAACGGTGTCGGGAATTTGGGAATCCTTAGGAACAGGTGCTACTATCAATGCAGGGGCATCTACGCCATGCTCCTGATCAAGGACAAGCGCTATTTCCGGGATGCAGGTGTGCCGGAGGAGCTGCTATATAGTGATGCAGAAGAAGATTCTTTTTCACGATCCAACAGCCAAGAAGGAAAAGAAGAAGATATAGCCCTCGAGATTCATGGGGCGGGCAAGCAGCTAGCAATCCTGAAGAAAGTGCATGGGAGGGAAGACACTGCTTTGCCCAAAGCTTCTGAAGAGATGATCAAAAATTTTGACCGTTTTTCGTGTGCGACTCTCACACAGGAGCAGGTCGACATCATCTAGAAGAAGCTTGCTGATTCAACCCCATCAGAAGTTGCTTTTCAGGTAGGAGACGTCTTAGTCCTAGAAGATGAACTAAGGGACATGGTAAAGGAAGGGGGTGCTTGACTGTATCAGTTGCAGAAGCTTACATCCAATATATACAGCCAAAGCTAAAAGATACATACATAGCCCACCCTTTACTCTTCAACGATATCTGCCTCGCCGATGAAACTGGAGCGAAGCAGATCTTCCTGCAAGATTTGAAGGAAGGCATTGTAGGCACTATCTTTCTTCCTATCGTGCATTACAATCACTGGATGCTCCTGGTGATGTACACTTGGCAACGAGCTGGCATTTTCTACAATAGCTCGGACAGCAACAAGAATCATCCGGTGCCGTGTACATCGGAACCTTTGACACCCGTCGAACGCATAGTTCGAAAATATTACGACGAAGTGTCAAAGATGATCGATCCATTCCTGAACATACATGGAGGCACATGGCACGGACTCCAGTTCTTCCACCGCAGTCCGTAGCAAGTTGCCTTATCCAACAACTGCGGCATCTTCGTCCTGGAGTGGATGGCAAATGAAGCGATGCCTGACCAGCTCCAACACATAGGATACCACAAAAAACAAGGAGAATATGTGTGGGAGCTCTACTCTAACGCAGGCGCGACCTCACTGGAATAAACATCACCTCACCTTATCTACTTCACAACTCTGAGGACAGAGTGTGGAGTAAGTTTGGGGGGGGGTACCATGTTCCAGTGAGGGAGGTACACATTTCCTTCCTCTTCCACTTTGTTCTTTCATTCTTTTTGTCCCATATTCATTATTCTTTTACGTACATATACGTTTACATACCAAAATTTTGAAAATTTTGAAAAAAAATCTTTTGTCTATATCACCCCTATGCATATGTACAAAAGTTGCTGTAATAATAATGAAAAAAAAAGTCTGTTGTTACTTTTTGCAAAGTTTATTCTCTTTGTGCTAAATGTGATGCAAGTCCTGTTATATTCTTTTGATAATGCTGCTCCAAACGAAAAAAAGAGTATACTTTGCCATGTCAAAAATTTCAAAAATATAATAATCTCGCGAACAACTAAGAGATAAGTATGGAGAAGGAAAAAGCTGCCCAAACAGCAGGAATCTCTTTGTTCCCCCTTACCCAACAAAAATCCCAAAAAGATAGAAAAGCCTTATGAGCATGAATAAAAGCATGAGAGTTGTGCCCAATAAAAGAATATATATATATATATACACCACTTGTTTTTCCAGAAGTACCCATCTTTAGGCATGGTAGATCCGGGGTAGTGGTACGTAGGATGTGAAATCACTGCTCTAAAGCCAACTGGCTTGGACTGTAGGGACCACTTGCCTGTTAACGGACCCTTACCTGGATGGACTGATGGGAAACAAGAATGAAAAACCCAAAAAGCCTTAGCCTACCATATACACAACTTTCTGCCCCGAAAATAAAGCTGTTTGGTGCGTAAGCTAACTTCGTAATCATACAACAAAGTCTCATTGAAGCTGTAGAGAAAAATTTTATTTAAATAATAAGGCTAGGAAACGCGTAGTCTTTTGTTTGAGTGAAGCAGCATTATCTCTAAAGGCATTACTATACTTGTTTTACCTCTTGGCCTGGAAGTTATCCGAGCAAAAAGAAGCATCACAAAAATATAGTTTAAATATTGATTGAGGACAATCAAAACGCTAAGTTTGGGGGAGTTGATAACATCAGTTTTTGTGACATTTTTGCCCTTTATTTTGTTATCAAAGCTGCCCTTTTTCTGCTATTTTCCTCTATTTTATTAGCATTTTTGCAATAATTGGCCAAGCAATGCTCTTACTCCGATTTTACTATCTTTTACATAATTTTCCTCGCTTTTGTGCAATAAGGCCGATTTCGGCCCATGAATAAGTCCAGACCCGTCTCGGCCTCCCTGACGCCCGATACAGCCTCTGCCCGACACGGGCTGGGCGACACAAAGATGCTCGACGAGGAGATGTCGCGCGACAGGAACGTGCCGGACGACACACCTTCTACCCGACAGGGAGCCAAAGCCGCCTCGAGGACCCAGCTCGTCGGGCGACACAGCCACCCACCGGCAGGCGTACCGCCCGCCACGTGACCAATAGCTAGCACCTTGCGCCGAGAAATGCTTGTATCGGCCGTCCATCTCCATCGACCGGCGTACAAGGGAGCTACGTGGCGCTTCGAGCACCATGTCTTCCCACCAACCAGCTGACTATAAATAGCATCTACAGGGAGCCGAAAAGACGGTTCGCACGGCTCGCACGACTCGCATTCAGACAACTGATAGTTAGATAGTTGGGAGATTGAGCGAGGAAACTCCGAGAGCACTCGTATCGTGGCCCAGTGTTTGTCTCGGGAGACACTAGGTGAGCTTCTCCTCATCCCGAGAGGGAGGGGACAGTTCACTTAGGACCGTCCCGGGCGACACTGCGGGCCGATATCGGCCGACATCAATGCCCGACATAAGTGACCGACATCAATAATGCTTAGCTCTTAGCCTGACACGATATCAACCCGATACGCTTAGTCTATCGAACGTGCCGCCCGAGAGGGTGTGTCGCCCGACATGAGCATATCGGCCAGAGCCCTTGACCGATGCAGTCGCCAGTCGGCGCGTGCCGCCCGAGAGGGTGTGTCGCCCGATGCCTCTGTATCGGGCTAGGCCTCTGAACGATATCGGGCAGGAGAGCTACAACACCCTGTCGTCGTTCTACATCAAGGAGGCGACACCTATCTTTTAATTCTGTAATTTAATTCTTTGTTTATGCAATGAATTAAGACCTTTAATTGTTTATGGAAATGGAAAGATTCAATTACTTGTTGCTTTATGCTTGGTGTACAATGTTGGATGACTGCTCTGTTTAATATCCAAACCCTAGCTTGCATGATTTGGATCGCGTTTCGATTAGCTACCAAACCGTTTTCCCGTCGCAACAACTTCGAGAGTTGTGTTGCGGCTCTAGCGTTTGGTTCGATTCTGGAGTACAAGAGTGCCTGGAATAGAGCTGTTTTCTATAACATTCCACTCTAACTGAAGCCCAGCAACCTCGAGAGGGGTGTTGATGTAGAGGTTAGAGGTACCCGCTCTGAGAGGAGGGGTGCAGGGTGTTACCACTACCGCTTGTTTTACTACAGTCTTATCCTCCGAACCTTGCCTGGGCTCTAGTCTTTATCTTTCTACTTCTGTTGCATGAAAACCCCTAAAAACTGCTAAATGACTAAAACCTTAAATCTCTCTTGTAGCTCCATTTGGAGATAGTTTTCTTGTTTATTTTGTGACATCTTACCGTTCCCTTTCGGGAATTTATATCTCTTTATACCTACCGGAGTGTAGCGTGTCGATTTATGGTTCTCAACACTACCCCCTTGTCCCTGTGTTCGACCCCGTATGACTACTTCGACCCCATGAGCAAAGTTTCGGGGGCCTAGAAGGATTCAGGTTTATAAATGTAAAAGCTCGACTACCTCAAATCCGCCTCCAATTTTGGACGCGTGATTTAGGTCGGTCACATGCTTCTCATTAATTTGGTGGATGATTCCTTAAACCTTATCAACTTTACCCATACCTCGAGAGGGTGAGGAAAGAAAGAAAACCCTAATCCTTATAATCCTTAACAACATTTGAGTTGATAAGGGATGAACAAGATGAGAGAGTCCTAAAGGTATCTTATTTTGAGTCAAATCCTGAGACATTGGCCAGGCAGTCACACAAATCTGAGAGTCTTCGTATTTTGACAAGTGGTGAGGAGAAAAATATTACCACCCCCCAGACGTGATCCTTTTCTAGACACCTCTGTCTTTCAAAAAATCCTCTAATAACTCCCTCAGTTCTATAGAATTTGTAAAATTTAATAATCATTAAATATTAAATGAGGAACCTATGCTCTGATACCAAATGTAATGACCCCGCCTCCCGGTAACCCCCAATTAAGGGAGACCTGAAGGTCAGAGTCATTATCCCAATTAACAGGATCAAAAGATCGACAAATAATCCATAATAATTATGAAATTCTACCAAACTAAACTAAAATCTTGTATAAAATAAAACTTTGCATACCTTTTTCAAAAACTTGGATATCTACTTCTATCTACATCTAGAGTCTATTCAAACTAATCCTCCTTTGTACTTTAATTTTTATTTAATTCCACATATGCCACTTTACTGTTTGTCCTTTTCAATCTTGTACCTAAAATGCCAAATAACAAAATGTCGGTCAGCATAAATGAATATGTCGGTATGTGGGGACAAACAAAATTTTGCGATTATGACTAACTATCTAGATATCACAACTGAGTTAATTAAAAAGCCAAATTATGCTTTCAATGTGACATTCTCCACCGCCTTTTCCCTAAGCCTAGCATACCCACCTTAGGGTTTCTCTTTTTCCAATGACTGAAGGCCACCTTCTCAATCCCGAGCTTGGTGCCTGGGGTCGCCTCTCATAGTGCCCATTAGTCATTCTATATAGACCACCTTCTCAATCCCGAGCTTGGTGTCTGGGGTCACCACTCATGGTGCCCATGGGTCTTCCCTCCTGGGCTTGACCTTTTGGCATCATCCATCAGGGTGGCATGTAGATGCGAGAATAAACACTTCTATTATTGTTGTGATAATCATAGTGACTTTATGATTTGCAAGTATGAACATCCAAATCGATAAGTTGCATTCAATGTGATGAATCATCCAGGAAACTAATGCGATTAACCATAATTAACCACATACCTGTCAGGCTGATTTGAGATAGAACTAATCCAATCAATGCAAGAAATCCAATAGGCAAGCAAGCACACAAAGAGATCCTAAAATATGCATACAATTTTCCTATCATTAATGATTCCATCATGGTCTATTAAACCTAGCTGTTTCCTAGGGTTACTAGTCCTTGATAGGGTTTCGATTACAGTTAGGGTTTCACTTCATTTTTATTATTTTAAACCCTAATTTTATAAAATTACTCACAAATCCTAATTATCTCATATTTCTTTCACAAAAGATCCTAAGATCATCTTTTGGCAACATGAAACCCTAATTTCGAATCAACTACTATTCTCTTCCCTTTTTCCCTTATTTAGGGTCTCTAAGGATATTAACCACCATATTAGGTTTAAAACCCTAAATCTTGAAATTTCATCTTCAAAATAGGTTAAGATCCATATTTATCATTAAACAAGTTAACAATGCTTGAATTAACTTATTTGCAATATTAAATCTATCCTTTGTCATCAATTAGGGTTTCTAACCACAAATTAATACTTTTTCCATCAAAATTATACACTTATGCAAAAAGATATAGATTTGGGTTTCCAAACTATTTTTATCTTATTATTCATATTTTTTGATCAATTTTCATGTATAAACTTTCCTCATCCGAGTTTTCTAGCAAAAGATATGATTTTTGCAAGAAAAATCATTTTTATTGATTTATTTGATAACCCTAGAAAATCGAGGACCGTTTGATCCATGGTCTGCTGGACCGTACGACATCCCACGGTTCAGGATTCACACGCCTATCTTGCGATCTGAAATATGCGAAAGATGGAAATAGCCTTACCCTGATAGAAGGAGATGGAAGGGCACACTGGTAATTTTGCGAGGTCTCTTCTTCAACCTCGCGACTCCTCTTACTGATGTGATGGTCCACCCCGGGTTGACTTTGGGATTCTGACCACCCTAGAGCGTGGCAAAAGTCCAGGAAGCTCCGCCTTCCTTCTCTGAACTTGTGTACGAGTTCAATTGCACGCCAAGAACATGCCACGACCTCCTCCTACTTGCCAGACTCTGGCGAGGCTTGCCGAGAAGACAAGGGTGCAAGTCGGGGTAGAAGAAGCAATTGGAGGCACGAGAGCACCCCTCGCAGTCTGCCACAGCATTTAGGGTAGCAAGTAGGCATGGTGGTACCCTCTCTCACCCTCCCCTGTATATAGGGTTGAAGGTAGGTTCACAAGAATTGGAAACTTCCCCAATCGACGACCAAACCTGAGACGACCCATCGCGGAAAACAAGATCAACTAATGCGGAGGCGAATTATTAACAGCGGAATTATGAAAAATCACTAAATTTTGAAACTTTTTGGAAAAAGAACTTTAAACCATAACTCCTTTATAAGAAAACAAGGTAAACAGTTTACATCATAGCTTGACATTACATCTCTATGATTACATACATCCATTTCCTTATTATCTGAAGAAGGAAAGATACAAAATCTCGAGGCACTAAGCCTAAAACCTCAGACCTACTGACTCTTAGGACCTGAGAGTACAAAGACGACATAAGACATACTATCTATGAGACTCAACAGTCAGTATCTCCACCTGAGATTCACTACTGCCCCTGGTGTTGCTGCTGTTGATACTGCCCACCCTCGGATTGGTTCCTCCGTCCTCGACGTCCACCTAAAATGTCGAATCCCACGGGGGTGAGACAATTTTAAATAATTGTCCCAGCGAGAGTTATAACTCTTTGCCAGAAGCTTTGTTATAGAAATAAAGGATTAACATAAGCAATATAATCTTTAAAGCATTCAACAATAGATTTGGTATTAAGTAAGACAACATTTACTTAAGCAATCATATCAATAAGGATTATGAAGAACATGTATACTAGTTATTTGACTAGAACATTTATAAACAATGTAACATCAATCATTGTTTCTCGTAGTACAACCTAAGAAGTTATGCTACACGGCTGATTATGATTTCCAATCATTATTATGCCCTGTGGAGATGAGGTAAGCCGCTCATACTCCAACCAATCACTACTAAGTCGCATCGGTATCATACATAGGTCATCAAAAGAGCCAGATTCTTATGACCTCATCTTCCTCAGTCAGTGTGAGGATCAACATGTAGGACATCTCGTGTCTCTACTACAAATGCTTACCAGGGTATTTTGGCACTTCGCTATTAGAGTCATAGTGGCGTTCTGTACTCTCGTCGTCGTCGAAAGATCTCTTGTTTATCTCTCATAGATGCGGAATTAAAGATTTCCTCGGGAGATTAGTGATACATCATCCCGGTATAAACATATAGTGAAGGGTTGATAGATTTAAGATATATCTACATCAATTCCTACACTAGGACGTAAGGATATTCGCATCCATAATCCCCCACATACTCAAAAGTATGTGTTCCAGGAGTTCCCTTAGGAAAACCTGTTTCACCATCATTTGGCTTCTGACAATGATGGATCTATGATCAGGGCTCTACATGATATGATTATACTTGATTATTTAGGTATATTTTAGCATTCTTTTATCATCAAGCATGTTCTCAATCATTAATCATTAAAACATTACTATAAAGAAGAATACTAAATGTATCAAGTTTAGTTCACATCAGTTATCATATGGATATTAATTCTTAACCATCTCATCATATGATTCAAGAACATAGTTATTCAAACCCTCAGATTATCATAACACTTGCTATCAAGTGACATATAAGCATCAAGTCATCTAACAACATGACCATGATTGAAGCAATGTATATACTTTTCACATATCATTACTCTAAAAGCTTATAATTATTTTCAAGGAATATGACATCATAACTCTTACCTGGCTATGATCACCTCATAATATCAACCTGTATGACTTATACAAATAAGCACATGCATATATAACAATGTCAGCACAATACCAAAACTTTTCAATTTCTTTATAGGCCACCACGGCCGTGCCACCTTGCACGGTCGTGCAAAGTAAGGCTACCATGGCCGTGCTCCCTTGCACGGTCGTGCAAGTTAAGGCTACCACGACCGTGCTCCCTTGCACGGTCATGCTACAAAAGATCATTACATGATTCATATTTATATATATATATATATGAATTCTAATCTTTCATTCTTTCAACTTGATTAGGTCACATCAACCCTTCAATCAAGTACATACTACTATGGTTAACATAGTGTATCAAGCTATTAATCCTATAAACAATTAAGAATTCTCCCTTTAATTGATACTAGTCACTTAGGTACTATTAGGGTTTCAACCTTTGTACCTTCATTGATTATCATTACTAATCATCATTGGATCAATAGAACATTCATCATCTTAATTCTCAAAGATTCAATCACATTGGACCTCCATTACATAAGGTATCCAATTGAATTAGGGTTTCCAATGTTGATTACTTCAATCATTGAATTCATGGAACCAATCATCAATTGGACCAATACTCATACCTCAATTGAGTTTAATAGGTCAACCTTCAACTGATTTGACCTTTAATTAACCCTCAATTGTTCATCAATTAGGGTTTGATTCAATTGAATTAGGGTTTGGAATCGATGATCCTTCAATACTAATCAATGTAAGACAAGTTACTTTGAAACCATAGAACCATCATCCAAATTGGGTATGACCTGACCCCAAACGGTCTTGAGGTCGTTTGGATGACCTCCAAACGGTCTTGAGACCGTTTGCCCATCATATTATCAAAATCCAAGTCAATCAATTAAGGTTTGGATCATTGGATTGATCACCAAATCAACAATTGATTACACTTTATAACATTGGATCATCAATTGCTTAACCATACTCACCCCTAGACCTCCAAACGGTCTCGGGTGATCTCCAAACAGTCTTGAGACTGTTTGGATCACCCAACCCTTGGATTCTAGTGAAAAACCATTAGGGTTTGAGCTATTGAGTTGATCATCAAATCAGCAATTGATTGCTTTGTAATTGTGTACCTTTGGACCTTCAATTGGTCAACTATACTTAACCCCAGACCTCCAAACGGTCTTGGGTGATCCCCAAACGGTCTTGAGACCGTTTGGGTGATCCCCAAACGGTTTTGAAACCGTTTGGGCCAATCAACCCAAAACAATCAGCTCATCACTTGCAAAATCAGCACTTAGCCAATTAGGGTTCATACCACATCTTTGGATCTTCAAACACATATACATACTTGACCCTAGACCTTCAAACGGTCTTGGGTGACCCCCAAACGGTCTTGAGACCATTTGGGTGATCCCCAAATGGTCTTGATACCGTTTGGGCAACAAAACCCAAAAAGTCAAATCAATCAAGTTGAAAGTCAGCACATAATCCAATTAGGGTTTACCTAATTGATTAGCCTTCAACTCATGATTCCTTTGGAATTAATACCTTCCATATTTAAGAAAAACTCATCTTAAACATAAGGACAACTAGTTCTCCATTTCTCATCTAGGTCCTTCCTTTCTTCTTTGACACGTTTATCCCTTCCATATTTAAGAAAAACTCATCTTAAACCCAAGGTCTAAAGGTGAAGAAAGCCAACTTCTTACTAAGTTGCACATATAGAAGGGTTATTAGGCTTATAACTTGATTATTTAATTTATAAGGGTTATCATTCTTATTTAATTATTCAATTGAAGTGCCCTCTTCATAATTATTACTCTAAATGATTCCAAGAGTCATAAAAGATACTCTAGAAGGTGTATTTTACAAGTTGCACCCCATATCTTGGGTAAATTGCACTTTACACCAAAACTAGAGTTTTAAGCACAAAGATTGCCCCACAAGCTGCATCTTGATGCCCAAGCTTGGGAAATCCATCATACTTCATCATATTAATTCTTATGATGTCTCAACACTATAGGAACATATTAAAATGTGCAATTTTCAAGTTAACCCCTTTTAATTGGGTAATTTGCACATAGGTCCATGTATTACAAAACAATATTACAACATTGTTCAAAAGGGACAGAAATAGAATTATATGTTCCTCAGAAGCTTTAATTACATACTAAAAGATAATCACAAGTATCTAATTACATAATTAAGCAAAACACCTAGGGTTAGTTCATAACCCAGGTCAGGGATGTTACAAATTATCCACCCCTTACAAGGATTTCATCCCCGAAATCAACAAAACATATTAAGAGAAAAGAGCAGGGTATTTCCTTCTCATCTCTTCCTCTAGTTCCCAAGTGGCTTCTTCAACACCACAGTGATTCCAGAGGACTTTAACAAGACTTATATCTTTCTTTTTCAACTTTTTAATTATTTTATCAAGGATTGACACTGGTCCTTCCTCATAAGATATGTCATCATTCAATTCTACCTCCATAGGTTGTAGAACTGACTCAGTATCAGGGTGACATATCCTTAGCATAGAAATGTGAAACACAGGGTGTAACCTTTGTAACTCCGGGGGTAACTCTAGTTTATAGGCTACTTTTCCAATCTGTTCAATGATTAGATAAGGCCCCATAAACCTAGGAGCTAACTTCCCTTTCCTTCCAAACCTCAGAACTCCCTTCCAAGGTGAGACCTTAAGATACACTCTATCTCCAACCTGGAACTCCAAAGGTCTACCACGCTTGTCATAATAAGATTTCTGCCTATCCTGTGCAGTCTTGATCTGTTGTTGTATTACCTTGATCTTTTATGTGGTCTGCTGCACAAGATCAGGACCTAACAGTTGATATTCACCAATTTCATACCAACATAGGGGTGATCTACAACGTCTACCATATAAAGCTTCATAAGGTGCCATGTCAATGCTATGTTGATAGCTATTGTTGTAGGCAAACTCTATCAAGCTTAGGTGCAGATCCCAACTCCCTGTAAACTGAAGAACACATGCCCTCAGCAAGTCTTCCAAGGTCTATATAGTACCTTTCAAACTGTCCATCAGTCTGAGGATGAAAGGCCGTACTAAACCTTAACTGGGTGCCCAAAGCTTTATGAAGTCGTTCCCAAAAATGACTCGTAAACTGGGGACCCCTGTATGAAACTATAGTGACTGGAACTCCGTGCAGTCGCACTATCTCCTGAATATACAACTGTGCTAGCCTCTCAGTAGAATAGGTTGTTTTGACAGGTAAGAAATGCGCTGTCTTTGTCAACCTATCAACTATTACCCAAATTGAATCATACCCTTTTCTTGTCCTAGGTAGGCCAACAACAAAGTCCATGGTTACGTGATCCCACTTCCATTGTGGTATGGGCAATGGTTGCATTGTCCCAGCAGGCTTCTAGTGTTCATCTTTAACTTGCTGACACACAAGACACCACATAACAAATTCAGCAACATCCTTCTTCATCCCAGGCCACCAATATATATCTTTCAAGTTTCGATACATCTTGGTTCTTCGTGGATGCATGGCATACATCGAAGAATGAGCTTCTTCCAGGACTAGCTTTCTCAAGTTATCCACAACTGGTACTATCATCCTCCCATGATAATAGACTACTTGGTCATCAGAGTCATGGAAACCATCTCGTTTCTCATCACCAAACTCCAATCTGATCTACTGAACTACAACATCAACTTGTTGTGCCTCCTTGATCTGCTCTCTCAGAGTAGGTTTTATATGCATCTCAGCTAACAACCCGGCTAACAATGACACCTTCAATTGTACATTGTCTTGCCTTAAGGAGATAAGCATATCTCTCCTAGAGCATACTAAAGAGTTTAGTTGTGCCCTATCTAAGGCTGGTGTTGCTGATTTCCTACTCAGAGCATCTGCAACTACATTGGCTTTCCCTGGATGGTAATCAATTGTACAATCATAGTCTTTGATTAACTCCATCCAACGACGTTGCCTCATGTTAAGTTCGTGCTGAGAGAAGATATACTTTAGGTTCTTGTGATCAGTGAAAATCTGGAATGTCTCTCCATAGAGATAGTGTCTCCAGATCTTCAAGGCATGAACTACAGCAGCTAGCTCCAGATCGTGTGTCGGATAATTCTCCTCATGTTTCTTAAGCTGTCGAGAAGCAAAAGAAATCACTTGTTTATCCTGCATCAACACACATCCGAGTCCATTCTTGGAGGCGTCACAGAAAACTATGTATCCTTTGCCTTGCTCAGGTAACACAAGTATAGGTGCACTTGTTAACCTCTCCTTCATCAACTGGAAGGATTGCTGACACTTATCACTCCAAACAAAAGGAACATCCTTTCGGGTCAACTTAGTCAAAGGTAGGGCTATGGAACTAAAGTTCTTAATGAACGTTCGATAATAGCCAGCCAACCCTAAGAAACTACGGATTTCTGTCGGTGTCTTCGGCTGTTCCCATTGTAGGACAGATTCTACCTTTTTAGGGTCAACATGAATACCCGAGGCAGATATCACATGTCCAAGGAAAGATACTTCCGATAACCAGAACTCACACTTGCTAAACTTAGCATATAGCTTGTGTTCTCTTAGCAAAGTTAGAGCCTGATGAAGATGTTGTTCATGCTGCTGAGCATCTCTACTATATATCAAAATGTCATCTATAAAGACAACAACACACTGATCGAGGAAAGGTCGGAAGATTCTATTCACGAGTTCCATAAATGCAGCTGGTGCATTAGTTTGTCCAAACGACATAACTGTGAACTCATAGTGACCATACCTTGTCCTGAAGGCAGACTTGGGTATGTCACTGTACTTAATACGGAGTTGATGATATCCTGACCTCAAATCTATCTTTGAGAAGATGGTTGCACCACGCAACTGGTCAAAAAGATCATCAATCCTCGACAGAGGATACTTGTTCTTTATTGTTACTTTATTTAACTGTCTGTAATCGATGCATAACCACATTGATCCATCTTTATTTTTAACAAAGAGCACTGGATCACCCCAAGGCAAAGTACTCGATCGGATGAAACCCTTCTCAAGCAACTCCTGCAATTGTTTCTTGAGTTCTGCCATCTCAGCAGGCGCCATTCTATATGGTGTTTGTGCTATAGGTTGTGTGTCTGGGATCAAATTGATTTCAAAATCAATTTCCCGAGGCGGTGGTACACCTGGAAGTTCTTCAGGAAATATATCTTCAAATTCCCTGACTACAGGAACTTCAGCAGGATTAGGACTTTCCATGGTAGTATCTACCACATGGGCCAAGAATGCATAACATCCTTGCCTCATCAACTTCTCAGCAACCATAGCTGACACAAGACAGGTGGGTAGAATCTTTCTCTTTCCTTGAAAGATCCATGTGTCGCTTTCATCAACAAACACAACTTGCTTGGATTCACAATCCAAAACAACCTTATACCTTTCCAAGGTATTCATCCCAAGGATTATGTCAAATCCTTGCATCTCAAGTGGTATAAGATCCACTTGAATGCGGTGTTTAGAAAATAAAAGGATGCAAGAAGAGCATACCTCCTGTAACACAGCAGACCCTCTCAATAGAGTCTCTAGCAACAGACTATCTGCTCTATGACTAACTGTCATATTGCAGTTACGAATCATCCTTCGAGTGATAAAGGAGTGCGTAGCACCCGGATCAATCAAAACAGATACAATGCAGCATATAGACATATCAGATTATAACAACTTCATCTGACCTGCCACAACCCGAGGGTTGATCACTGCATCAGGTGGATTCATTGCATAGAATCTTGTTGTCGCCTGAGGTTGATTCGGTGCTGACGATCCAGCTTGGGACGCTTGTCCACGTCCTCTAGCTGCTCCTTAAAACTGCCTCCTCTAGGATCCTTGCTGACTCTGCCTCTGAGGTTGGGTTACACTTGCTGGTCTAGCTCTACAGTCTTTCATTAGATGTCCCACCTTCCCACATATGTAGCAACTTCTTTCCAGTTGTTGTGGTCTTGGTGGTCCTGTGATCGACATCGATGCTGAACTGTGAGCCCCTTGTAGTGGTAGGCTTCGTCCTCTACCTCTACTCAGTGTCCACTGTGTCTGAGCATTAGGTCTAGGTGGTGGTATAGGCACAGAAAATCTAGGCTTCTTGAAGTCTCTGGATGAAGATCCTTGGAACTAAGGATATCTCTTATGGGTTTGCCTCTTCTCTGTTACGGACCTCTCTATCCTTCGGACTGACTCAATGAAGGTAGAAAACCTCTCCCGGTTCTCTAGGGAAGACACGGGAGTAGTCAACTCAGCGTTCAACCCTTTCTCGAACCGCTTGATCCTTTCTTCATCTGTAGCAGCCATATGCGGACAAAACCGCAGCAACTCCATGAACTTAGCTTCGTACTCGCTAATGTTCATCAGACCTTGCCTTAACCTCTCGAACTGAGAGATTTTCTCATCCAGGAACATCTTAGGGAAATATCTATTGATAAATTCCCGTCAGAAGACTTCCCATGCAACCTCCACACCAGGTCTCTTCTGCTCTTCCGTGGTCCACCAATGCCCGACACTCCCTTTGAGAAGATAGACAACATGTCTAACCTTCTCAGCTTCTGGTATGTTTAGGATTCTAAAAGCTTTCTCTAGTTCGGTCAACCATAGGTCGGCATCTGCGGGATCAGCAGTTCCAAAGTACTTAGTTGCTCCAACTCGGCGAAGTCATTCAAACGTCTTGCCGATTCCTTGTCCTTCAGGTTGGGTAGGTGCCCTAGGTGCAGGCACGTGCATCCTATCTGTTATATGTGCCATGGAAGTCATAAAATGCCCAAACATGGTCTGGACGACTGCATTCCCCATGTCAGTTGGATTGAACTGGGGTGGCTCAGGTACAGGTTGTTCTATCTCCTGGTTCCTTGCACGTTCTCGTGGTGCAGCAATGCTACTCTCTGCCACATATTCCTCATGTGGTCCAGACATCCTTAACTTATCTTCTTCTCCTGAGGAGCAGAAGACACTATTAGATATACTGGAAAACACTAAGAATAGAATCGACATCCTAAGTCCTATGTCTCTGTAGACTCAGCGAACCTAGAGCTCTGATACCACTAAATTGAGATGACCCATCGTGGAAAATGAGATCAACTAATGCAGAAGCGAATTATTAGTAGCGGAATTATGAAAAATCACTAAATTTTGAAACTTTTTGGAAAAAGAACTTTAAACCATAACTCCTTTATAAGAAAACAAGGTAAACAATTTACATCATAGCTTGACATTACATCTCTATGATTACATACATCCATTGCCTTATTATCTGAAGAAGGCAAGATACAAAATCTCGAGGCACTAAGCCAAAAACCTCAGACCTACTGACTCCTAGGACCTGAGAGTACAGAGACGACATAAGACATACTATCTATGAGACTCGACAATCAGTATCTCCACCTGAGATTCACTGCTGCCCCTGGTGTTGCTGCTGCTGATACTGCCCACCCTCGGATTGGTTCCTCCGTCCTCGACGTCCACCTAAAAAGTCGAATCCCACGGGGGTGAGACAAGTTTAAATAATTGTCCCAACGAGAGTTATAACTCTTCGCCAGAAGCTTTGTTATAGCAATAAAGGATTAACATAAGCAATATAATCTTTAAAGCATTCAACAATAGATTTGGTATTAAGTAAGACAACATTTACTTAAGCAATCATATCAATAAGGATTATGAAGAACATGTATACTAGTTATTTGACTAGAACATTTATAAACAATGTAACATCAATCATTGTTTCTCGTAGTTCAACCTAAGCTGTTATGCTACACGGCTGATTATGATTTCCAATCATTATTATGCCCTACAGAGATGAGGTAAGCCGCTCATACTCCAACCGATCACTACTAAGTCGCATCGGTATCATACATAGGTCATCAAAAGAGACGGATTCTTATGACCTCATCTTCCTCAGTCAGTGTGAGGATCAACATGCAGGACATCTCGTGTCTCTGCTACAATAGCTTACCAGGGTATTCTGGCACTTCGCTATTAGAGTCACAGTGGCGTTTTGTACTCTCGTCGTCATCGAAATATCTCTTGTTTATCTCTCATCGATGCGACATTAAAGATTTCCTCGGGAGATTAGTGATACATCATCCCGGTATAAACATATAGTGAAGGGTTGATAGATTTAGGATATATCTACATTAATTCCTATACTAGGACATAAGGATATTCACGTCCATAATCCCCCACATACTCAAAAGTATGTGTTCTAGGAGTTCCCTTAGGAAAACCTGTTTCACTATCATTTGGCTTCTGACAATGATGGATCTATGATCAGGGCTCTACATGATATGATTATATTTGATTATTTAGGTACATTTTAGCATTCTTTTAGCATCAAGCATGTTCTCAATCATTAATCATTAAAACACTACTATAAAGAAGAATACTAAATGTATCAAGTTTAATTCTCATCAGTTATCATATGGATATTAATTCTTAACCATCTCATCATATGATTCAAGAACATAGTTATTCAAATCCTCATATTATCATAACACTTGCTATCAAGTGACATATAAGCATCAAGTCATCTAACAACATGACCATGATTGAAGCAATGTATATACTTTTCACATATCATTACTCTAAAAGCTTATAATTGTATTGTTTTCAAGGAATATGACATCATAACTCTTACCTGGCTATGATCACCTCATAATATCAACCTATATGACTTATACAAATAAGGACATGCATATATAACAATGTCAGCACAATACCAAAACTTTTCAATTTCTTTATAGGCCACCACGGCCGTGCCACCTTGCACGGTCGTGCAAAGTAAGGCTACCACGGCCGTGCTCCCTTGCACGGTCGTGCAAGTTAAGGCTACCACGGCTGTGCTCCCTTGCACGGTCGTGCTACAGAAGATCATTACATGATTCATATTTATATATATATGTATTCTAATCTTTCATTCTTTCAACTTGATTAGGTCACATCAACCCTTCAATCAAGTACATACTACTATGGTTAACATAGTGTATCAAGCTATTAATCCTATAAACAATTAAGAATTCTCCCTTTAATTGGTACTAGTCACTTAGGTACTATTAGGGTTTCAACCTTTGTACCTTCATTGATTATCATTACTAATCATCATTGGATCAATAGAACATTCATCATCTTAATTCTCAAAGATTCAATCACATTGGACCTCCATTACATAAGGTATCCAATTGAATTAGGGTTTCCAATGTTGATTACTTCAATCATTGAATTCATGGAACCAATCATCAATTGGACCTATACTCATACCTCAATTGAGTTTAATAGGTTAACCTTCAACTGATTTGACCTTTAATTAACCCTCAATTGTTCATCAATTAGGGTTTGATTCAATTGAATTAGGATTTGGAATCGATGATCCTTCAATACTAATCAATGTAAGACTAGTTACTTTGAAACCATAGAACCATCATCCAAATTGGGTATGACCTGACTCCAAACGGTCTTGAGGTCATTTGGATGACCTCCAAACGGTCTTGAGACCGTTTGCCCATCATATTATCAAAATCCAAGTCAATCAATTAAGGTTTGGATCATTGGATTGATCACCAAATCAGCAATTGATTACACTTTAACTTAGTAACATTGGATCATCAATTGCTTAACCATACTCACCCCTAGACCTCCAAATGGTCTTGAGACCATTTGGATGAGTTCCAAATGGTCTTGAGACCGTTTGGATCACCAAACCCTTGGATTCTAGTGAAAAACCATTAGGGTTTGAGCTATTGAGTTGATCATCAAATCAGCAATTGATTGCTTTGTAATTGTGTACCTTTGGACCTTCAATTGGTCAACTATACTTAGCCCCAGACCTCCAAATGGTCTTGGGTGATCCCCAAACGGTCTTGAAACCATTTGGGCCAATCAACAAAAAACAATCAACTCATCACTTGCAAAATCAGCACTTAGCCGATTAGGGTTCATACCACATCTTTGGATCTTCAAACACATATCCATACTTGACCCTAGACCTTCAAACGGTCTTGGGTGACCCCCAAACGGTCTTGAGACCGTTTGGGCAAGAAAACCCAAAAAGTCAAATCAATCAAGTTGAAAGTCAGCACATAATCCAATTAGGGTTTACCTAATTGATTAGCCTTCAACTCATGATTCCTTTGGAATTAATCCCTCAAATTTGTTGAGTTATTAACCAACATAATTATGAACAGGAATCTCAAACGGTCAACGCTTGGTCAACGCTCTCAAACGGTTTTGAAACCATTTGCCCAAAAAGTTCAGTTAATCAAGCTGAAAAATCAACACTTAATCCATTTAGGTTTATCTAATGGATTAGCCTTCAACTCTCGATTCCTTGGGAGTTAACCTATCAAATTTGGTGGGTTATTAACTAACATAATTATGAACAGAAATCCCAAACGGTCAATTCTTGGTCAACTCACTCCAACGGTTTTGAAACCGTTTTTTCAAAAAGGTCAAGTTAATCAGGTTGAAAATCAGCACTTAATTCAATTCGATTGCCTAATTGATTAGCCTTTAACTCATGATTCCTTGGGAGTTAATCCCTAAAATTTGGTGGGTTATCAACCTACATAATTATGAACAGAAATCCCAAACGGTAAATGCTTGGTCAACTCAACCAAATGGTCTTGGAGACCGTTTTCTCCAACCGACCGTGGGAAACCGTTTGCCCTTCAAACGGTTTTGCAAACCGTTTGCCCCAAACGGTTTTGCAAACCGTTTGCCCCAAACGGTTTTGCAAACCGTTTGGCCAAAGGAGGGGGGGGAAGACCGTTTAATAAAGCAACATTGGTAATCACTCCCATCTTCTTCTACCTCCAGATCAAGGTCTTTTCTTTGTGGTTTTAGTTGCAGGAAAGCACGGAAAGAGTGGGGAAAAGAAGAACAAGCTACTTTTGCAAGAAAGAAAGATGTATAACAAAGTTTAAGGGTTTAGAGTTATAAAACCCACCTTAAGGTCATTCCTAGAGCTCCAAGCTTTCAAGATTCCAGGCCTCTAATGGCGTCTTGAGATCCACAGGTCGGCCATGGGTGTTTCTCCAAGAATTGATTGGGAAAGATCGACTAGAAAGAAGAAACAAGTAAGGAAGACCATAAAACCAACCTTGCACCATGAATTCCTCCATGAATCCGAGCAAGAAGATGATGAAATATTACCTAGAACTCCTAAGCCGTCCTCCTATACTCTAGAGCTCTGTCCTAAGTTAGTCTAAGCAAGGGGATAAGAAGGGAAGTGAAAGAAACGTTCCTTTGTTTGCAAAGGAAGTTGTATATGTACTTTGGGGTCATATCCAACATAAGGACAACTAGTTCTCCATTTCTCATCTAGGTCCTTCCTTTCTTCTTTGACACGTTTCTCCCTTCCATACTTAAGAAAAACTCATCTTAAACCCAAGGTCTAAAGGTGAAGAAAGCCAACTTCTTACTAAGTTGCACATATAGAAGGGTTATTAGGCTTATAACTTGATTATTTAATTTATAAGGGTTATCATTCTTATTTAATTATTCAATTGAAGTGCCCTCTTCATCATTCTTACTCTAAATGATGCCAAGAGTCATAAAAGATACTCTAGAAGGTGTATTTTACAAGTTGCGCCCCATATCTTGGGTAAATTGCACTTTACACCAAAACTAGAGTTTTAAGCACAAGGATTGCCCCACAAGCTGCATCTTGATGCCCAAGCTTGGGAAATACATCATACTTCATCATATTCATTTTGTGATGTCTAAACACTATAGGAACATATTAAAATGTGCAATTTGCAAGTTAACCCCTTTTAATTGGGTAATTTGCACATAGGTCCCTGTATTACAAAACAATATTACAACATTGTTCAAAAGGGACAAAAATAGAATTATATGTTCCTCAGAAGCTTTAATTACATACCAAAAGATAATCACAAGTATCTAATTACATTATTAATCAAAAAACCTAGGGTTAGTTTATAACCCAGGTCAGGGATGTTACAAAACCCCTACAAAATAGGGATGGTTCTCATCAGACTCCTCTCCTAAATCCAAATTAAACAAAATCTAACTTGCAAATGCTCAGGATCATGAGGAAATTGAGAGGGAAAATCCCTCTGTAACTCGGTAGAGTCCCAGTCCTTGTGGGACTGGACGATGAGCGATAAGGTTTGGATCAAGATCCAACAACTCTCATTGCACACGATCAACCAAAAAGGAAAAACTTATTCCTATTTGCAAGATAATTCTATATTTTGGAGATAATTTGAGAAAATCATATCTCCTAAAGCATAGCTACTTTTTATCTCAAAAATTTAGAGAAAATTCATCTTGACATTATCTAGCTATTTTTTAAATTTGGGAAACAAATTCCAACAGATGAGAATGCTTCCTTCCCTCTCAAGTTATCCATTAATTAATCCAAAATTAATTAATATTTCTTTTCCCTTTGTCATTATCTTGTTATCTTGGGTCCCTTAGACCTCAGGAAATCCTAAAGGCACGAATTTATATTTCCTTATAGTAGAAAATACCTCCTTTTTAACAATGCCACAAAATTCATTAATTATGCATCACATTATCCTCTTATTTTGTATTATTTATATTTTCTCTTTCTTTTTCTCCATTGGGGCTCCTTGGACACAAGAAACTCTAATATCTCGAAATCCTTTTTAGTGGATACTCATTATCCTTCTAGATGCATCTATATCCATTATTTCTCATTAGCCTTTTTATTTCTTTATTAAAATATCTCTTTTTGAGGATTTCTCTTTATCTCTCTTTTTATTTTCCTTATTGGAACTCCTTTTAATATTAGAAACCTTATGGATACGAAAATCCATCAAGGATGACTCAATCTTACCTCTTTCCACTTATTTCCCATATTTTATCATTATCTCTAATTTCTTTCTTAATAAGGAAATATTTGATTGATCTTTTCTTTTCTTGTTGCATTATCTTTGCAACTTTGGACTCCTTGGAACCCAAGGAACCCACGAGGCACAGAATCCAATTTTTGATAATATTCCTTTTCCTTCTAGAGGTTTCTACATATTTCTTTTCTCCATTTTCTTATTTACTCATTTAATAATGGAGTTTCCTTTGTCTTTTCCTTATTATTGGGGCCCAATAGCCAATAAAGCCCACAAAACAACCAACAAGGCTATTTTAAACAAAATCATTTTATTCAAAACAAATTATATCATTATTTGTTCAAATATCTTTAATAGGAGAAATTACATTTATCACCAAAAGAACCCAAAAATTGGGGTTGTAAAAATAACTTTGTGTTGCTTCCGCTATGTGCATGTGTGTGCTTAAGGAGGGTGTAACAACTTGTGTATTTTGGGTGTCCTAAGGCTTCTCCTATTTAAAGGAATGGTTTAAAAGTGTTTAGGGACGTTCTAGGGCTGTCATTAGAGTTTTCTTAGTGATTAACTAGCAATTAGGTAGAAAGTTGTTAGGTTGCAATGGCTAAAATGTTTGTTTAATGCAAAGTTTCCCGAACTTTTCTTGGTCAGTAATATTGTCGACCGGATGACTGTCTGTGTGTAGTTGGCTTTAATGTCTATAAGTCTATTTCTCTCTTCTTTTAACCTATTACAATGGCTAGATCTCAGTCAAAAATATTGTCGACCAAATTTGACTCAGAACTAAAGATTTGCAAAGTTATTTTTTTATTGTTTGAGTCTTCAATCGAGTGATTCTTGATCGACAATTTTGCCGAATGAGAAGGACTTTTTACAAGGATTTGCAATGTATGCAAGGTCCTATTAATGACTCATATGGAACCTATCAACCGTAAAGTGTTCATGTGAGTGTAAGATAGGGTTTTGGGTGGATAGGGAAGATTTAACACTTGATTTACATGATATCTAAGTACTTGTACAAGTTTTTACATTGAGTACAATCATGAAAATATAAAACATTTAATAGCATTGGTCTTCAATTTATATTGATCTTCAATTATCCACTTAGTATGATCTCCTTATTTCCTTGAACCCTAAAATACTCAAGTAGTACATTGGATCCACAAGAATGAAATGTTTGCCATAAAAAAAACAAAGGGCATGATAATGTCCAATTTAGCCAACATTCTCCCCCTTTTTGAAGATGACAAACATTCCTAAAATATAAGCAAAATATTTGAAATGAAATGAGTTTCATACATGTGATGTATCTGAGATGAATAGATTCTTTTGATATCATAAAATGTGTGCTAATATACCTAAAGAGATATGGAACATGATATCCATCTCTTAAGGCAATTTAGAACCAATTAATGTCAAGCCAAGAGATCACAAAACTCATGAGAATATTTTACTTTATTTTGCTTTATTTTATTTCTCCCCCTTTGTCATTTCAAAAAGATAATCATATGTGTAAGTCAATAAGACTCTCCCTTAATTGATCACTCCCCCTGAATTGGTTACTTCAAAATGAATGTCAAATTTAGCCACAATTTCAAGACCAAGATTAATTTCTCAACCATTTACAAGGGATGTTAAGCCCTGATATGATACGAGATTCCTTTAGGCTCATGGTGGGATCAATGAATGTATTTTTATATTAATTTCTCAACCATTTACAAGGGATGTTAAGCCATAAAATGATATGAGATTCCTTTAGGCTCATAGTAGAATCAATAAATGTATCTCTAACCAAACATAAGGGATGTTAAGCCCAAATTGGAGTGGAGAATCCAATTAAGAACAAAAATATCTGCACATTATATCCATGAATTTTTGTGAGCTCCCCCTTGATCTCATAACAAAAGTGAGTTAAAAAATACTAAGGTATTTCAAATCATAATCAGCTTTAAAAGCAATTTATTAAGTAAGACTATGAATCAATTTTTTATAAGCAATCTTGTTTCTTGCACTATTTTGGTTTAAAAGTTTCTCACATTATAAGTATTTAACATGATGAGAAAATTGCAGATTTAATATACCAATATTTGGTGCAAGTGAATGATTTGATTTACAAAGAAGCAATTTTATCAGGCTGATTTTTAGTCGACCATGAATTCGACCGGGGCGCCCCTCAGTTGAATTGTTTGTCGACCCAGAGGCAGTTTTGTAGATTTCCAATTAATGTCATTTATCTAGTATGATAAAGATATAACATTTTTCTTCTATATCATAATAAGTGACCAATAAGATTTATGCATATTTAATTATGTTTCAAGTCATGGGTTTAAGCAACATAGATATCTTCTCTTATGATTCTATATTGGAAACAATCGTTACCTCCATTTGAGGAGTATGATGTCCTTATGAGTGGCTAGATTTATATGACCTCAAGTCTTATCCATTAATGCATAAGTCATATCAAGATCTATTTCTTCTCATTATATCCTAACTTTATTTCATCATACCCATATCGTTCCAATGAATGTTTTGCCTTTAGGTCTAGGAACTGGATTTTATTCATTGTTCTTGGTAAGTTCGTATATCAATTATATAGTAATCAACTCTTTTAGGATATGACTAAGTCTTGTTGTGTATAATCATAATTTATATAGACTTATAAATTCTAGATGCTTTTCTAGATATTGAATATTCTAGGATAAAGTCTATTTGTGACTTAAGATCAAATTTGTCTTTATCATGTTTTCTTAAAGATAGATTTCACATAGAATAAATTATTGTGAATGAGTTCTAGTGAGCAAAGTTTTATTTTTGAAAAGAAATCTTACTTTTTCTTGCCTAGAATAAACAAAATTTAGATTTATGATAGAAATTTAGGTAATGGTTATATTCTAAGCAAGTTTCCATTATGAACAAATTTTTTTATGCCATAAACACTCATTGTTTTCAAATAGTGTCCATAGAGTTAGGTGGTTTACAATCACTTTTCCTTTATTAACAACTTTGATATTTTCCTTTGATCATAAACATTATCATAGTACTTATGATGTAGTTCTTTTACAAATAGCATATTTAAAATTTTGTATCAACATCACATTTGCCAATAGTTTTACCTTTGAAACTTTCTCCAAACATGACAAATAATTTTACCTTTTCTCCAAGTATATGAAAGTCTTCTTATTTCTGGTCATATGCTTGTTAGAGAAATTTCTATAGACCTTCCAAACCTGCAAGGTATGAAAGTTTTGGTCCCCATATAGTGGTCCTTTTGTTTAGGATCATTCAAATATGTAGAACAATCTAATATGAAGAGTCCATTAAAGATTTGAGTCACCAAAGCTCATTGCAAGTGAATGATTTTATTCTCAATAAACAATTCTGACAGAACTACCTCCGGTTGAACTTTTCTTCGATTGAAAGAGATCTCAGTCGAGTTCTTTGTCGACCGGGATGAAGTTCTATAGATTTACCATTGGTCAACTTTTCTTCGACCAGAAGAGACCTCAGTCGAGTTCTTTGTCGACCGAGATGAAATTTTGTATATTTTTAGCAAATTCAACATTTCTAATGTAAACAAATCATGCTATTGTTTTTGGATAGCACAAGTAAGTAATCAAAGCATATAAGAATATACAAGTTAAAGCTTTTTTAGTTGAGAATAGACATTATGAATTTCAAAATGAAGTTTAGATCAAATCTCAACTAATATGTTCAACAAGTTTAAGTTGGAGGTTTTGGAACCCAAACCAAGTCCACATCTTTCTTTTTCTTATATGGACAAGAGAATGAATAGTGGCCAAGACATTGACAATAGTGACAACAAATAAAATAAATATCATTTCTCTTCTTATCATTTTGGTTATGTGCTAGATTGTCTTTGTGTACACACATGATCTTTGATTTGGGTTTTTGTGATTTTTTAGTTCTAGGCTTTTGGAAAGATTTCTCTTTAAGTATATAGCCTAGACCTCTTCTTCCAATTTGTCCAAAAGAGTTTTCCAAGATTTTATCAAGAACATTTTTTTTGGATAAGGATCAAGAACATTATTACTCTTTAGACTATCAACATGTTTTTGTAACTAAGTAATTTGATGAATTCTTTTTGAAATATCTAGTTTTGATTGATCTAAACTTGAATGCAATATTTCTCTAACAACAACATCATAGTCTGAATGAGTACATAGAACAGGTTGAGTTTGAAAATTATTTATCTTAGCATGCAATTCAGCCATTTTCTTGAGAAAGAAAATTATTGTTCGTTTCTAGAGCAAGAAACATGATATTGTAGTCATTAATAGATGATTTCAAGGTATCTTTTTCAGACGTAAGGATTTATTTTTCAAAAGTAAGATCATTCAATTTAGCATACAAATCATTGTTAGCTTTTGTAAACTTCTTCAATTTCCATTTACAATCAACATGTAGTTCTTCAATACTCGTGACTAGCTCTTGTTTAGATAAATCAAATGACTGCCCCATTGTAAGGAGGCGAGATCACCCCCTTACTTAAATTTAACGGAAAATACAATACATCCCTCGAATTATTAAAAACATTGTGGTGTAAGGATGTATGCATAATAAATCCATTTAAATAAGCATGGACCAAATACAACCAAATGTCAATAGTAGCAGCGGAAGAAAGTAAGATGAGACAACTAAACTATTACATAGATTGTTCCAAAAGAAGAAGTAGATAAGAATCTAGGCTATTACAAAGCTCTTATTTATAGAGTTCATAACATATATTTTTGAGCAAAGTCTTAGCAGCCTCAACCTTGCCATGACAACAACTTCACTCCTGTCCTGGGTTTCCTTGTGCTTGATCTAGCCCTCGTCCTGGTTCTGGGTGGTTGGGAAGCACCCAGCAAGAGAAAGATAGAACAAGGTATGTGTCAAAACAAGATTGTGTACAAGATGCGTATAAGGAATGGAAACATAAAGATTTTCTATACTAAGATTGTTCAAGAGTATGAGGCATATAAAGCAAATAGGATTTCTGCCAAGCATATAAGTCAAATAAAGAACGAGCATGATTCATTATGACTAAGCTAAACTAACATAGGGTGAGGCGTCTACCAACCTCAACCAGGAGGAGAGGGGAAATAACATCCCAAACCTCAAAAATATATATTAAGTGGCAGGGGGACTAAAACCCCAGTGCCTATGGCAGGGGGACTAAAACCCCAGTGCCCTATGGGTGACTTGTACTCATGTACACTATATTAGTTAACTAGTCAAACTATCATTATCATGCTTACAATTCACAATGGCAGAGAAGGCAAATAACATTTATTCAAGTGGGGCCCAATGACCCAAACAATTCCAAGAGATAACCATAAAAGATGTCCATACAATAAGATTTCATATTGGATATTCAAATGAATAGTCTAAGGGCAACATGTATACATCAAGATCTCAATTACATCAACAAGGCAAGGCAAGGCAAGTGGGGTCCTATGACCCATATTTAATCAAGGGGAGAATAGCAAGCAAGTATATACACCTTTGCAGGTTCAAGTGGAAATTAGATAATATTATCACAAGTATGCCTCATATAAGAAAAGTAGGTTAAGCATGTTTATAAGCCCAACTGAGGTGTTAGAATGCACATACCTGATCTTGCTTTCTAGATTATCCCTTAACTACTAAGAAGTCAGATCCAAACACACTTTACCCTAGGTTCAAAGATTAATACATGCATTAGGTTAATTAAAGGCACTTTAAGTATAAAATATCCATATATATGAACCATGGGTAAAGGAATTGGATTTTGGTTCTGGAAACAAGGCCAAACGATTCCTAAAAATTTTCTACTCGAGAAAACATATTTTATTGTCAAAAATAGAGTTGAAATGCTATTATTATCATTTTACATCACTTATTCATTTAAATTAGGGTTCGAATTAATTTATCAGGCTTACGATGGAAATCAGGGTACAAAGATTAAAAATTAGGATTCTACAGGTTTTTAGCTTTCCAACGAGTATTTGTTTATAATTTTCTGACAACCGAGTGATTTACTACGATTTAAACAAAACGGACCAATCCGGTTTCAAATAAATGCCACGTGGACAGGCTGCAAGTGAGAAGCGGGTCATGTGGGCCAGACCCGCGCCAGCCTGGGCCAATCAGGCTTGGCCAGGTCGGCCGGTCTGCGCCTCGCGTGAACCAGGTCGAGTGGAGGGGCAAAGCGGCGAAAAGACCAAAGTGCCCCGGGCGAGAAAGCAAAACAAGAAGTAGGCGCGGGGGTATTTTCGTAAAATAAGGGTGAGCTTCTTCTTCCCCGCTCCCTGCCATTGCGGCGAGGCTAGCTTCAGTGGCTTTGGGCGTTTTCGCGTTTCGAGACCAAATGGGCCGTGCGGGTACTCGAAATGAAGGGTGAAGGATGAGGAACTGACCTGTCCAAGCAATTTGGACGCTGGTTCCTCCTAGAGCCGAGGAGAGGCGCCGCAAGATCGGGGTGTAGGACTCCTCGCCGCCGCTCACTCGCACAACCACGGGCAAAATTGAACGGACACGGAGGTTGCTAAGGGGCCGACTCTGCTGGGTAGGGGGTCATTTATAGGTGTGGATCGCAACGGCGCCGAAACGTCTTTGGAGGCGAGGAGACTAGACCGGCGCCCAGGGGAGTTTCGTCTGCGGTGCACAAAAAGGGGCTATTGATAGCTCATTAGAAGCGTTAGATCCAGGCGGTTTGATTGGTGAAGAGCTCTCGTAAAACGGTCGCGAAACGACGGAGAACGGGGCTGAGGAGTGGAGCTCGTTACTCATGTAACGGCTGGAGGTGGAAGACATGCTCTAGGCCGTTGGATCGGGGTCGGAGCTTACATGAACCGCTAGATCTAAGTCCACCATGGACCGGCGCGCGTGACAGCCATTTAAATGGCGAACCAAGGCTTAAATGACACAAATAAATGATATAACGATGGCCATTATGCCACACTATATTAAAAATTTGTTAAATGCATTTGGAAGGTCAAATGGACTCCAAATGACCCCAAATTTTAACCCTAGGTTGCTAATGACGTCTAGATGCATGCTATGCAATCAGTTTTGCGTTTTACCCACCTCTTGGCACCCAAATAATTATTTTGATCTTTAAAGTATATTTTAGTATAATGCTTGATCGAATAATTATGTGTTGCTTTTGTAAGCAACCCTTTGGCTCCCAAATTCGAAATTTGGAGTCCAAGAGTTCAACACTCACAAATACCATGTATTTGTAAAATTAATTAGCCCATAATAAAAGTGAGGTATGGAAGTTGATTATAATACACCATTTAATTACTATTGCTAATTAAATCACTTATTATCCATTAGATAACAATTTAGTGGTTAAATGGTAAGTTGCATAATTACCCCATCCATAAATAAATTTTGTGGTATTTTGTGCATCTAACCCTCAATTTGACATAAAATGTACTTCAATCATCAATTTCTCAAATATTCAATATTATGGACACAAAATGGAGGTGAAAGAAATTATCATAAAAAGTGAGGTGGAAAATGATAATATTGTTGAAACTCAGGACGTTACAACACTCCACCCGTTAGAAAGGATTTCGTCCCCGAAATCTCATACAAAAAGAGAAGGGTGAGATCGGAGCATTTCTTCTCTCAACTCCCAAGTGGTTTCTTCTAACCCATGATACTTCCACGATACCTTCACTAACTCAATCTCTCGATTCTTCAACTGTTTCACCCGAGTGTCAAGTATTTTAACAGGTATCTCCTCATAGGTTAGGTTTTCATGAATCTCCAAGGGTTCTATTGTTAGTACATGAGAAGGGTCCTTCACATACTTTCTCAATACAGACACATGGAAGACATTGTGTATCTTATCATAAGCAGGAGGAAGAGCCAGTCGATATGCACAGTCCCCAATCTTTGTCAAGACCTCAAAAGGTCCCACATAACGTGGACTAAGCTTGCCTTTGACTCTGGATCGAGCAATAGAGCGTATTGGCTTGACCTTCAAAAACACATGGTCGCCAACAAGGAAACTCACATCAGACCTATGCTTGTCAGCATACATCTTCTGTCGGTCTTGAGCGGCTTTCATACACTTCTTAATCAGCTGAACCTTCTCTATCATCAACTGCATATTGTCAGACTTCACTAAGGAACGCTCACCCACATCATTCCAATGCAACGGGGATCGACAGGGTCTTCCGTACAAAGCTTCATACGGAGGCATTCCTATGCTGGCTTGGTAGCTGTTATTGTATGCAAACTCAGCCAGAGGTAGATATCTATCCCATACACCTCCCCAGTCCATCACACAAGCACGAAGCAGGTCTTCTAAGATTTGCACCGTTCTTTCAGATTGGCCATCAGTCTGGGGATGGTAAGCAGTGCTGAACCGTAGGTCAGTCCCCATTTCTTCTTGTATCTGACTCCATAGGCGCGAGGTGAACTTGGGATCACGGTCAGAAACTATCACTTCCGGTACTCCATGCAGACGAACTATCCACTCGAGATATATCTGTGCCATATCCTCTACTTTGTAGTTGGACTTGAAAGGCAGAAAGTGAGCAGACTTCGTGAGGCGATCAATGACAACCCACACCGCATCATAGCCTTTCCTGGTCTTGGGGAAACCAGTGACAAAGTCCATCGTGATCTTCTCCCATTTCCATTCTGGAATTTCAAGAGGATGGAGGAGACCACCGGGTCGTTGATGTTCTATCTTAACTTGTTGACATGTCAGACACTTTGACACAAACAGAGCTATATCTGTCTTCATGTTCTTCCACCAGAAACTGCGCTGCAAGTCCTTGTACATCTTAGTCGTGCCAGGGTGAATTGTGTACCTGGACCCATGAGCTTCACAGAGAATCTTCTGCCGCAGTTCGTCAACATCAGGAACCCACAATCTTTGTCGAAAACGGAGTGCACCATCAACTCCAACAGAGAAATCGGATTGCGGTTTCAAGGTTAAGGCTTTCATTCCTTCTAGTTCAGGACTCTCTAACTGGGCAGTGATAATATCAGAAATCCAGCTCGGAGTGATCGACAGGCTAGCCATGTGAACACATAGCTTATCGTCAACTTCATCATCTGGGACCTTTGTCAGTTGCGGTCGCCATCCAGAAACATACTCCATGTTCTTCCAGATGGAGCAAGTTATAGCAGCACATGTCCCAGACTTCTTCCGACTCAAAGCGTCAGCAACTACATTGGCTTTACCAGGATGATAAGTGATGGTAAAGTCATAGTCCTTGAGGTACTCCATCCATCTACGTTGTCTCAGGTTCAAGTCTTTTTGTGTCAGGAGGTACTTTAAGCTTTTATGATCAGAGAAGACCTCAAACTGAACCCCATATATGTAATGTCTCCAGATCTTTAGAGCATGAACAATGGCTGCAAGCTCTAAATCATGCGTAGGCCAGTTCTCTTCATTTGGCTTCAACTGTCGGGAGGCGTAGGCAATCACCTTGCCTTCTTGCATCAGAACGCATCCCAAACCTTGTTTGGAGGCATCAGTGTAAATGATGTAGGGTTTGCCTTCAACAGGTAGAGCAAGCACAGGAGCAGATGTCAGACATAGCTTCAACTTTTGGAAACTGTCCTCACACTCCGGAGACCAAACAAACTTGACGTCCTTTCGTGTCAACTTCGTCATAGGAAGAGCGAGCTCTGAAAAGTTTTTGATAAACTTCCTGTAGTAACCTGCCAGACCGAGGAAACTACGAATTTCAGACGGATTCTTTGGAGCCTTCCACATGGTCACCGACTCCACCTTCGCAGGGTCAACAGCAATGTGTCCCCCAGAAATGACGTGACCCAGAAACATAACTTCTTTAATCCAGAACTCACACTTGGAAAATTTAGCATAAAGTTGATTTTCTCGTAGTGTATTGAGTACCAGCCTTAAGTGTTCACGATGTTGCTCTTCTGTCTCAGAATATATCAAGACATCATCAATAAAGACCACGACAAACCGATCGAGGTAGGGGCGAAAAACTCGATTCATCAGGTCCATGAAAGCAGCTGGGGCATTAGTCAGACCAAACGGCATGACCAGGAATTCATAATGCCCATATCTGGTTCTAAAAGCTGTCTTCGGGATGTCTTCTTCCTTCACCCGCATTTGATAGTATCCACTCCGCAAGTCCATCTTTGAGAAGACGGTGGCAGATTTGAGTTGGTCAAAGAGGTCATCAATTCGAGGCAAAGGATAGCGATTCTTCACCGTAGCCTGGTTAAGCATGCGATAATCCATGCACATTCGCATAGATCCATCCTTCTTCTTTACAAACAGAACAGGGGCTCCCCAAGGAGAAACACTAGGGCGAATGAACCCCATATCCAGAAGTTCTTGAAGCTGCTTCTTTAACTCAGCTAGTTCAACAGGTGCTAAGCGGTAAGGCGGCTTCGAGATAGGTGATGTCCCAGGTGCAAGCTCGATGGAGAATTCCACTTCGCGAGTAGGAGGCAACCCGGGTAGTTCTTCCGGAAAGACCTCAGGGAAGTCCTTCACCACTTCTATAAGGTCGAGTGCAGGGGGCGTAGCATCAAGGACTATAGAGGCGAGAAATGCCCTACACCCTTGCGCGATAAGCTTTTCGGCTTTGATGGCTGAGATGACAAATTGCCGTTCTTCTCTTTTCCTACCCTTGACACACATCCTACCTTCTATAGGGTGCAACAAGCTAACCCTCGAATCCTCACAGAAAAGGAGTGCTTTGTACCTCTTCAGCCAATCCATACCCAGGATAATGTCAAAGACAGACATATCGAGCAAGATGAAGTCTGAAGGAAACATCTTCCCCATGATGCACAGGTCCATGGTAGGAAGCTTGAGGTAAGAGGAGCATATTCTACCGCTAGGGGTTTTGACATCTAGCACATGGTCCATAAATTCAGACTCTATCTCTAGCATAGCAGCAAACTGAGCAGATATAAAGGTATTTGACGAGCCAGAATCAAAAAGTGCTTTGACAGGGTACATATTAAGGTGTAGAGTACCTTCAATCACATTATTCCCATCATCAGCCTCTTCAGCATCAAGAGCAAAGACCCTTCCATTGCGCCTCTCCACAGGCGGGCGTCGACCTTGCTGATTAGGGTTGCGGTTGTTGTTGTTATTGTTGTTGTTGTTCCTTGGGGGAGCATTTTGTCGTTGTTGCTGCTGTTGGGCGGGGGGCTGTCCTCGGTTGAACTTAGGACAGTTCGGCCTGATATGGCCAACTTGGCCACACTCATGACAGATAGGGGCAGGCTGATCATGTCTACGGGGCGGTGCATTGCCAGCGGGACATCTCCCAGGAGGATGAAATCGGGAGCAAATGTTGCACCGGCCACGCCCCTGCGGGCCACCAGGGTTCTTTCGCTTGTTGTTGTTGTTCGAACCGGAAACGTGGAAGCCAGGGTATGCCTCCACGGCCAGAGCTTTGTCTAACATTTGTTGGAAGGTGAGAGGGAGTTGGGGCACCAGGTGTCGCCCTATGATGTAGTTGAACCCTTCCAGGAAGACGGTCGCCCTTCGGTCATCAGTTAGACCCACAGCATAACGTTCCAACACCAGGAAACGTTGTACATACTCAGAGACAGACATATTCCCTTGCCGCAGACTGTAGAACTCAGCCTCCTTCTTCTTCAGGTAGGCTGTGCAGATATACTTTGCCCGGAATATCTGGAGGAACTCATCCCAGGTCATAGCTGTTGTGTCACGAGTGCGGGTTATCCCATTCCACCAGACCCATGCTGGGCCATCCAGGACATAAGAGGCGAAGCGAACTTTAAGATGCGGGGGACATGCCATGCCATCAAATGTGCGCTCCAGGGCTACCACCCAATCATCCGCCTTGTCCACCATGTTGTTCTCAGTTTCCCCCTTGAAGTAGGGAGGTTGCATCTTGATGAAGTCATTCAGGGTTGGCTCCTTGGGCTTGTTGGCATGCGTAGCAGCTGCAGTAATCTGGCCCACCAGGGTAGTGGAGAGTAGCTGCCTTAGCATTGCCAACTCTTGCTCAGGAGTCAGAGGCGTCTCAGGAGTCTCAGGGTTGGTGTCGTCATTGTTTGAGTTTTCACCGAACAGGCTACCCTTCCTGAAAGACAAGTTTTTAGGGTAAGATTTCTAGAAGAATAAGACAGAAAAAGATAAGGCTACTATTGCCTATAGGCATGCTATTTCGGGCGTTCAGTATCAGATCAGGCCAGGCCGGGTCATATGAGCTCAGGAGTCCTCGTGACCAAGCTAGTGGGGCGGAGGAAAATATTGTCAGCCCCCAAGCTCTGACCCTTTCTAGACACCATCACTTTCAACATCACGCCCTAGTAGCTACCCTACAGGCTCTGATACCATGCTGTAAGGAGGCGAGATCACCCCCTTACTTAAATTTAACGGAAAATACAATACATCCCTCGAATTATTAAAAACATTGTGGTGTAAGGATGTATGCATAATAAATCCATTTAAATAAGCATGGACCAAATACAACCAAATGTCAATAGTAGCAGCGGAAGAAAGTAAGATGAGACAACTAAACTATTACATAGATTGTTCCAAAAGAAGAAGTAGATAAGAATCTAGGCTATTACAAAGCTCTTATTTATAGAGTTCATAACATATATTTTTGAGCAAAGTCTTAGCAGCCTCAACCTTGCCATGACAACAACTTCACTCCTGTCCTGGGTTTCCTTGTGCTTGATCTAGCCCTCGTCCTGGTTCTGGGTGGTTGGGAAGCACCCAGCAAGAGAAAGATAGAACAAGGTATGTGTCAAAACAAGATTGTGTACAAGATGCGTATAAGGAATGGAAACATAAAGATTTTCTATACTAAGATTGTTCAAGAGTATGAGGCATATAAAGCAAATAGGATTTCTGCCAAGCATATAAGTCAAATAAAGAACGAGCATGATTCATTATGACTAAGCTAAACTAACATAGGGTGAGGCGTCTACCAACCTCAACTAGGAGGAGAGGGGAAATAACATCCCAAACCTCAAAAATATATATTAAGTGGCAGGGGGACTAAAACCCCAGTGCCTATGGCAGGGGGACTAAAACCCCAGTGCCCTATGGGTGACTTGTACTCATGTACACTATATTAGTTAACTAGTCAAACTATCATTATCATGCTTACAATTCACAATGGCAGAGAAGGCAAATAACATTTATTCAAGTGGGGCCCAATGACCCAAACAATTCCAAGAGATAACCATAAAAGATGTCCATACAATAAGATTTCATATTGGATATTCAAATGAATAGTCTAAGGGCAACATGTATACATCAAGATCTCAATCACATCAACAAGGCAAGGCAAGGCAAGTGGGGTCCTATGACCCATATTTAATCAAGGGGAGAATAGCAAGCAAGTATATACACCTTTGCAGGTTCAAGTGGAAATTAGATAATATTATCACAAGTATGCCTCATATAAGAAAAGTAGGTTAAGCATGTTTATAAGCCCAACTGAGGTGTTAGAATGCACATACCTGATCTTGCTTTCTAGATTATCCCTTAACTACTAAGAAGTCAGATCCAAACACACTTTACCCTAGGTTCAAAGATTAATACATGCATTAGGTTAATTAAAGGCACTTTAAGTATAAAATATCCATATATATGAACCATGGGTAAAGGAATTGGATTTTGGTTCTGGAAACAAGGCCAAACGATTCCTAAAAATTTTCTACTCGAGAAAACATATTTTATTGTCAAAAATAGAGTTGAAATGCTATTATTATCATTTTACATCACTTATTCATTTAAATTAGGGTTCGAATTAATTTATCAGGCTTACGATGGAAATCAGGGTACAAAGATTAAAAATTAGGATTCTACAGGTTTTTAGCTTTCCAACGAGTATTTGTTTATAATTTTCTGACAACCGAGTGATTTACTACGATTTAAACAAAACGGACCAATCCGGTTTCAAATAAATGCCACGTGGACAGGCTGCAAGTGAGAAGCGGGTCATGTGGGCCAGACCCGCGCCAGCCTGGGCCAATCAGGCTTGGCCAGGTCGGCCGGTCTGCGCCTCGCGTGAACCAGGTCGAGTGGAGGGGCAAAGCGGCGAAAAGACCAAAGTGCCCCGGGCGAGAAAGCAAAACAAGAAGTAGGCGCGGGGGTATTTTCGTAAAATAAGGGTGAGCTTCTTCTTCCCCGCTCCCTGCCATTGCGGCGAGGCTAGCTTCAGTGGCTTTGGGCGTTTTCGCGTTTCGAGACCAAATGGGCCGTGCGGGTACTCGAAATGAAGGGTGAAGGATGAGGAACTGACCTGTCCAAGCAATTTGGACGCTGGTTCCTCCTAGAGCCGAGGAGAGGCGCCGCAAGATCGGGGTGTAGGACTCCTCGCCGCCGCTCACTCGCACAACCACGGGCAAAATTGAACGGACACGGAGGTTGCTAAGGGGCCGACTCTGCTGGGTAGGGGGTCATTTATAGGTGTGGATCGCAACGGCGCCGAAACGTCTTTGGAGGCGAGGAGACTAGACCGGCGCCCAGGGGAGTTTCGTCTGCGGTGCACAAAAAGGGGCTATTGATAGCTCATTAGAAGCGTTAGATCCAGGCGGTTTGATTGGTGAAGAGCTCTCGTAAAACGGTCGCGAAACGACGGAGAACGGGGCTGAGGAGTGGAGCTCGTTACTCATGTAACGGCTGGAGGTGGAAGACATGCTCTAGGCCGTTGGATCGGGGTCGGAGCTTACATGAACCGCTAGATCTAAGTCCACCATGGACCGGCGCGCGTGACAGCCATTTAAATGGCGAACCAAGGCTTAAATGACACAAATAAATGATATAACGATGGCCATTATGCCACACTATATTAAAAATTTGTTAAATGCATTTGGAAGGTCAAATGGACTCCAAATGACCCCAAATTTTAACCCTAGGTTGCTAATGACGTCTAGATGCATGCTATGCAATCAGTTTTGCGTTTTACCCACCTCTTGGCACCCAAATAATTATTTTGATCTTTAAAGTATATTTTAGTATAATGCTTGATCGAATAATTATGTGTTGCTTTTGTAAGCAACCCTTTGGCTCCCAAATTCGAAATTTGGAGTCCAAGAGTTCAACACTCACAAATACCATGTATTTGTAAAATTAATTAGCCCATAATAAAAGTGAGGTATGGAAGTTGATTATAATACACCATTTAATTACTATTGCTAATTAAATCACTTATTATCCATTAGATAACAATTTAGTGGTTAAATGGTAAGTTGCATAATTACCCCATCCATAAATAAATTTTGTGGTATTTTGTGCATCTAACCCTCAATTTGACATAAAATGTACTTCAATCATCAATTTCTCAAATATTCAATATTATGGACACAAAATGGAGGTGAAAGAAATTATCATAAAAAGTGAGGTGGAAAATGATAATATTGTTGAAACTCAGGACGTTACACCCATTTTCTTCTTCATTGGTTTTTTGCAATGAAACAACTTACTTTGTCCTCTTTATTCATGAGACATTCTACTTCTTCTTATCCACTCTCACTATCATCACTTGACTCATCCCAAGCTGCTTTGTAGGCCTTTTCTTTTTTCTTGAGAGAGGATTTCTTTCCCTTCTTGACTTTAGGATACTCATTTATTAAATGTCCTTTCTTGCCACATTCAAAGAACCTAAGGGAAGAGGAGGAAGAAACACAAGAATTTTTTTAGATTTAAATCTTCTATATTGCTTACCATTTACAATGAGTGTATCCTCTTCATTTTCCTCTCCACTTGTCTCATCACTTTCTTGAGTGATGACTTGTTCTTTGGTTGACACTTTAAATTCTATGTCCTTCTTTCTTCCCATTTGAATCTCCAACTCCAATCTTTGTTCTTCTTCAAGAGTAACTTCATGAGTTGCCGATGAGTTGCTCCATTCTCAATATGGTGAGATCATTTGCTTCTTTAATGGTTGTCACCTTTGGAGTCAAGGATCTAATAATATTGGACACTTGATCTTCCTCACTTGTATACTTACCCAAGGCACTCAAGCTGTAAACAATAGAAGAAAACATTACATACATTTCACTAATAGACTCATTAGGTTGCATGTAGAATTGTTCAAACTTTGGTTTAAGCATATTAATCTTGTTATTCTTAACTTGAGTTGTACCTTCATGTGTAATTTAAAGTGTATGCCATATTTCATTAGCAGTTTCACATGAAGATATCCTATTAAACTCACTAAAAGAAATAGAACAATATAAAATTCTTACCACTTTTGCATTCAATTTAACTTGCTTTACCATTTCAGAATTCAATGGTGCAAACTATGTTCTAGGAAGCTCATAGGGATAGAAAACCATCCTCTAAATTTCCAGGTTGATCCCTTGGAAGTAAAATTGCATCCTTCTTTTCCAAAAAGTATAAATGCTTCCATCAAAAGGTGGTGGCCGAGTCCCATGAGTTCCTTCAAGGTTGATGTTGTTAAGAAATTTGTCCCCCATTCTTCAAGACTTGTTAGGCTACTTGAATACCTACTCTGATACCAATTGAAAAATTTAGGGGGGGTGAATAGAGCTTTTGATACTTTAAAATTTAATTAAAAACTTAAGGCAATGAAGGAGGAGGAAACAAGGAACACACTTCAATTTCAAGTGATTCCAACCATTGAATCAAAGGTTGTCAGTCCACTACTCAATTGTTTCCAATTGAGATTTTGAATGTGATTTATTTTATTTTCCTCATAAGGATGTTACAACAAAATACAATCTCCTTCCTTGAAGTAGCCTTCTTGAAGTAATCTCAAGCAACCTTGGAGCAAATAAGGTCTATTAGATGCAAAGTTCAATCTATGGATCAAAGCAAGCATCTCGGAGCTAGAATCTTTCATTTGATGAAACAATCAAAGAGTTTGACTTTAGTCAAAATGAAGATGAACTGTGTGTTTACAAGAAGGTTAGTAGGAGCATGATTGTATTCCTCATATTGTATATATATGATATACTATTGATCCAGAATGACATCTCTACTTTAGAGATGGTAAATAACTAGATAGAAAATACATTCTCCATGATAGACTTAGTTGAAGCATCCAATATTCTAGGAATCAAGATCTATAGAGATAGATCTAGAAGGCTTCTTGGCCTATGCCAGATCACATACATTGACAAAGTACTGAAAAGGTTTAGCATGTAGAACTTAAAGATGGGAAACTTACACACATCTCATGGTGTTAGTATCTCTAGAGCTCAATTTCCTAGTTCTTGTGAAGAATGGGAGCATATAAGTAAGATTCCATATCATCTACAGTTGTATCTATCACATATGCAATGTTGTGTGCTCGGCCTGATGTTAGTATCTCTAGAGCTCAATGTCCCAGTTATTGTGAAGCACGGGAGCACATAATTAAGATTCCATATCATCTGTAATTGTATCTATCATGTATTCAATTTTGTGTGCTCAACCTAATGTCTCATATGCCTTGAGTATGACTAGTGGGTATCATTCAGATCTCAGTTAATGTCACTAGATTGCTATAAAGAACATCCTTAAGTACTTGAGAAGAATTGTTTATCAGTTTCTTATCTACAGTGGTGAGGAAGTGTAACACCTGGGCCCACTTCCCAAGGCTCTAGTAGAGTTTCAAGAATGACGACTGGCCCCATAGACCACCACTAGCCTTAACTGTGCACTTTTTACTCACTCGCGTGCAAGCCGTGATAAATTTCCTGATTGTACACCCATCCTAATACTACTCGGGGATGAGCACGCCTAATCATAGAGTTCTTTTAGTGATGGGCTCTTGGAAAAGGAGGTGCACCTTTGTAACGCCCGGGCCCACTGCCCTAGGCTCTAGTAGAGTTTCAGGAATGACGACTGGCCCCACAGACCACCACTAGCCTTAACTGCGCACTTTGTCCACACTGACACGCAAGCCAGGATCAACTTCCCGACTGGTCACCCATCCTAGTACTACTCCAAGCCGAGCACGCTTAACTATGGAGTTCTTTAGTGATGGGCTCCCGGAAAAGGAGGTGCACCTTGGTGATATGGGTAGTCCAATCATTCCTTTTAAGATCAACTTATCCGAGGGCTCAAATCCTGGGATGTTACAATCTCCCCCACATAGACTCTTGACGTCCTCGTCAAGTCTCAACTATATGGCCTCATAATCTGACCCCATTTCAGTGCAAACCCACAATGGCCCATGGACACCCAGCTCCCGTCCATGGCTTCCAGCGCAAGGGCGGCTCCATCTCGTCTCTACGAATAGCCCTTTCCAACTTGCCTGGACCACATGGCTCAAGACTGGCATGCCACATGCCCATGTGGGCCCCACCTACTGGAGGGGTTATGGCTCTGATACCATTTGTAACGCCCGGGCCCACTGCCCTAGGCTCTAGTAGAGTTTCAGGAATGACGACTGGCCCCACAGACCACCACTAGCCTTAACTGCGCACTTTGTCCACACTGACACGCAAGCCAGGATCAACTTCCCGACTGGTCACCCATCCTAGTACTACTCCAAGCCGAGCACGCTTAACTATGGAGTTCTTTAGTGATGGGCTCCCGGAAAAGGAGGTGCACCTTGGTGATATGGGTAGTCCAATCATTCCTTTTAAGATCAACTTATCCGAGGCCTCAAATCCTGGGATGTTACAACCTTGGTGATATGGGTAGTCAAATCATTCCTTTTAAGATCATTTCATCTGAGGCCTCAAGACCTAGGACATTACAATCTCCCCCACTTAGACTCTTGGCATCCTCCTTAAGGCTCAACTATGTTGCCTCATAATATTTCCCCATTTCAGTGAAGACCCAAATGGCCCATGTACACCCAACTCATGACAACAACTACCAGTGCAATGGTGGCTCCATCAAGTAGGATAGCCCTTTCCAACATGCCTGGACCGCATGACTCAAATATTAGCATGCCACAGGCCCAAATGGGCCCCACCTACTGGAGGGAAATTGGCTCTGATACAATTTGTAACACCTGGGCCCACTGTCCAAGGCTGTAGTAGAGTTTCAAGAATGATGATTGGCCCCACATACCACCACTAGACTTAATTGTGCTTTTTCTTCACTCACACACAAGCCAGGATAAACTTCCTGACTGGTCACCCATCCTAGTACTACTTTGGGCTGAGCACGCTTAACCACAAAGTTATTTTAGTGATGGGATCCCTAAAAAGGAGGTGCACCTTGGTGATATGGGTAGTCAAACCATTCCTTTTAATATCATTTCATCTGAGGCCGCAAGACCTAGGACGTTGTAGGAAGAGTTGTTTGCAAGAGGTTACACCAATGCAAGCTTCCAAATTGACAAAGATGACAATAGATTCCAATCCGGATTTGTGTTTTGTCTAAAGAATAGATTTGTAAGCTAAAGGAGTTCCAAGAAAGAGACAGTTGTTGATTCTACAATAGACACCAAGTATATTGTTACATCCAATGCAGCAAAGGAGGATGTTTGGATCAAGAAGTTCATTTCATAACTTGGGGTGGTTTAAGCATTAATGATGCAATTATGCTATATTGTGACAATAATGGAGATATTGTACAAGCTAAGGAACCCAGGTCGCATCAGTATTCCAAGCTTATACAAAGTTGGTTTATATCAAATGAGAGAACATACAATGAGGAGATGTGAAGATTTGCATAGTACCAACTAAAAGCATTATGCCTGAGTCCTTGACAAAAGCACTTTTGTAGCAGAAGCATTAAGGTCATATAAGATCACTTGGGATTAAGTTCATGTGTGATTGACTCTAAGTGCAACTAAAAGTTTTTTGGTATGTATGTCAAGAGAGCCAATCATATAATGATTGTAATGGCATATCTTCTTAACGATTTGATTAATAATAAAGGCAAACTTCCAATTTATTATGTTTTATTCAATTATGAGATAATGATGTAACATAATAAATTTCTAAAGAATAATGTTTCTCAATTATGTATGTCCTCAGGTTGAGGCCATGGACAATGAGATCATATAAATGTCAAGAGTATATACATTCATGTTATATCCCTAATCGGACATTATTGTGGAAGGCAAGAGTATATACATTCATGTTATATCCCTAATAACATATAAGACTAGAGTGTGTGTTGGTTGATGATAGAATATCATCAAGTCATGATATGTGATATCAAACCAAACATATATATACTTTTTAGAGAACAATGTATCAGACAGACCCATCTTGAGAGTGATGCATGGAAACCATAACTGGTAGTCAGAATCATATCTCATAGGGATGGTGATGATTGTTGTTCTTAGACCTAAAATCACTACACTCATCACATGTCATTCGATGGACTTTGACATCACCCATCATCACCTTGAATAAGGGTTGCCATAAAGGTGGTGCTCGGGTGCATTGTGACACGTGGGAATTATTGTGAGTGATGTAGATGTGGTTGTCCTTCCTACAAGAGTATCATATCCTAGGCACTTGATAAGAGAGACTGAGAAATGCATAGACAATCTCATACAAGTTAATATGTGATATTGAGCTTATATATATCTTAGATTGTCTGCTCTTGTTCAAGAAACATGAATTGAACCCTGAAGAGGATGATGATTTCATGCATCGAGTTAAATTTAGATATCAGTGAGAAAGGAACCATATGATCACCATAGAACCAATCATATATTGTTGGTTGAAGTTATTCTCCAACTTTTCGATTACTTGGGTCACACACAGAGGATACACCTATAACGAGGGTGTACTCATGAATGAAGTTTAAACTTGATTACAGAAGTGTTAGGTATTCAATTTAAACACGATTGGCAATCTGTACCCTGAAATGACTAGTTCAGTAAGTTAACCGATCAACTTAGATGTATAAACTGACCAGTTAAGGTTGTGAATCGAGTGTTTGGTTGATTAATTTGATTAGATAAAGGATTTATGTTGACGTCATAGTGTCCATTAATCAAATATTTAATACCAATACAATTGCAAATACATAACATGGTAAAACAACTGTTTCAAGTGTTGAATTGATCGTCTCATGTCTGAAGTGATCAGTTCACCGGGGAACTGACAAATTCATGGTTCACATGTTCTAAAAAATTCATGATATTTTGTATCTTTGACTCCCTCTTGATCTGGAAATCCTAACCCTGACCCTACTATAAATAGAGGGGTAGTCAAGGATTTCTAGAGACCAAACAATAATCTCTTACAGTTGTTGTCTTCTCACAATTATGGTAATGTGAGAACCCAAGTAAGTCCTACCCATCAAAGGAAGGGACAACAAGGGAGAGACAATTGGGAGAGCATGTCGACGTTGATAACACCCAAATGTAGGCATTTATGCTAAGAATTTATTTATGTTTTTGTGTTATTATAGCCTTAATATGCTCAAAATAACTCTAGATACTTATCTGTACATGATTTATATATCTTTTGATGTTAAATTTGCTCAACTAGCCAATTTTAGCACATACATGCACTGCACTAGAAAAGGCATCGACTCTCCAAGATTTCTCCACATCGGAACGGCCACATCAAGCCCGACATAGCCGAGCCGAGTTGATCACATAATTTTTCCAACAGCTAGTACTCCAACTGTAGTAACCACTACAAACTTCAAACTGTTGTGACCGCTACGTTCGACACAGTCAAGGAAAAGGGTAGGTTGCACCTATCTCGCCCACGACATCTGTCTAGACTATGACTCCTGTCTCGACCGCGACACCTATCTCGACCACTACACCTATTTCATCTGTGACATCTGCCTTGACCTCTACATTCTTCGCGAATGCTATGGTCGACACAACCAGGCTGAGGATAAGGGTCTACTACACCTAATCTCACCCATGACATATATCTAGACCGTGACTCTAATTTTGACCGTTACACCTATTTTACCCACAACATTAGCATCAACTGCTACACCTATCGCAATCGATATGCTCAGCACAGCCGTGTCGAGTTCGACACATCTGGGCCGAGGACAAGGGTCAACTACACCTGTCACACCTACCACATCTTCCCCAACCACTACACTTGTTGTGACTACTACACTTGGTATAGTTGCACTGAGCCCGACGCAGCCGCACCGAGAACCAAGGGTAGTGAACGAGATAGGTGTAATTACCACTTATGACATACACTCTATCTTCACCTATAAATATCCACCCCTCCCTACCTGGAGAGGGGTTCTTCACATTTTTCATTCCCAGAGCTCAGTGGGAGAGTTCCATGGTCTGAAAAGGCTGAAGTGCTCATCCTACATCCATCCCATTAGTTTGCTTCCATCTACCATCATTTCCCACCACCATTCACCCATTTCCTACCATTCCCAACCATCTTCTACCTCTGTACACTCACCAAGATGCTTTTTGGGGTAGAATCAAGGAAAAAGGAGGCCAAGCAGTTCATAAGACCAAGGAGGATGGCCCAAAGATGAGATTCGGCCCACACAGAGGCTAAGGAGAGAGAGCCACCTCTCTTATACATGCTAAATCTCTTCTTCTTCTTCCCCTTTCTTCCATTGTTCTCCTTTGTTTATGTACAAATGATGTTTTTCCATCTTTGTTCAGTGTCAACTATACTTGTCCATGGCTAGTTGAGCTCCTTCTTGGCTATTTAGCCTATTTTGGGCATGGTTATGTACCTTTACCTTAAGCAAGTATTTTTATTTCAGATCTAGTACATTTTTTGTTCTATCTTCTCCTTCTAATTATGATTGATAGTTTGGTTGATCTCTTTCTTGCTTGAACCTCCATTTCTGCCTGGATCAAAAGATTAGTAGTAGAAATAGATAAGAGAAGGTAGTTTAGATCAGAATCTAAAAAGAGGATGGTTCAAGGTGATATGTACAAAACTATGGACATGGGCACGGTCAGGCCCACAATCAAGTTCCATCTAGATTGCATTTGTTCCTAGTATCTTAGAATATTCTAGATCGAAGAGGGTATCTGGAATATTCTAAGGTGTGGATTTGTCATCCTCGAGAGAGGTTTCATATCATTGATGGGTTATAGTCATGCTGCACGAAGGCGAGTGGGATGACCGCTCATAGGTATAGGTACCACATTGTGTGCTATGTCTGGATGTAGGTTTCTTGTCGAGGTGTTCAAGGGTTGTCTACACTTGAGAATGAGTGCATAGACTACCCAACTTGTGGTTACATAGCTAGGAACTCCTTTTATTTGATTATTAGAATCCAACGGACTCTATTTTGTTTACTTTATTTTGTTTTTGTTTTACTTCATGACATTTTTCTAGACTAGTTCTAGTTCCAAATTCTATCAACTATGGGATTGGATTAACTGACTTAAGAGTTAGATCTTAAGCATCCTAAATGTACCCAAGTCCCTGTGTTCGACCTCGTGTATCTACATTGATCCCATAATAAGGTTGCATGGGTCCTTGAAGGTTTTGGGTTATAAATTGAAAAGTTCAATTTACCTTTGGGATCGTGCCTCCACTTTTGGAGCACACGCCCACAGCCGATCAAATTTATGGCACCATTGTCAGGGATTTGGTTTTCCCCATTTACACGCCTAAAAGATTTTTTTTTTCATCCATAAGATTGTATATATATGCATAGTTATTCTTTTGTTTAGACATACTTCTTCATATATATCGAATAACTTTCCTTATTCTTATACATCATTTCAGCCATGGATCTTGTTGCCGCAAGACAAGTCATATTGTCCACTTGTCCTCCTAATTTTTTTTCACTATTTTGACTGTTAGCAAATAATTGAAAGTCGTGCACTCCAACTAGTCAAGCAATACTCACCCCCACCATCATCATTACTAGATGTCTATACTAAGTAGATTGACAATCATCCCTCGACCTTGGCAATACCATGGGATCAAGAGCTAAATAGACCAGTGGAGCTAGCTAGAGAAAGTGCTGATGTGCTAAATTCCCCCTTAGCTCCTCATCTCCAAGAACAAGTCGATCCACTTTAGAAGCTACTATAAGATCAGTATCATCATCTCCAAATAGCCACCGAGATCGTAGACCACAGTAGAAATATACTTCAAACTATTGAATAAGGATTCATCCAAAAGCATCAGTTTGATACAGAAGATTTCCAACGAAAGTGCATGGAAAAAATGACATATCTTGAAATCATTGCCTCTCAAGTCGAACAACTTCATGATAAAGATGTTAAACAAGGCAAGAGACTTTGAGAGCTCATCAATTTGGTTGCTACACAATTGCAAGTGCCACTACATGACTTTGAAGATTATTGTCATCAAAACCATCCCATTGGGCCTGAAATGGAGTTTGCCTCGCCATCCTATTTAGACCATCAACCAGATTCACCATGATTTTTCAATGAAGACCAATCCACCTGGGGAAGCCCTTCGTTTCATCCAGATGATTCATTTAATCAAGCAATGGGAGATACAAGCCACCAACATGAATGGTTTTATGATGATGATGATTACCTTTGTTCTCCTTAGGGTGATCAAACAACCTCACAATGTGAGAGAGAGTTTGAGCATCCTGAACCAACCTTTATCCCAAACCAAGGTGATACCTCTCACATTGAGATTTGTCACTTAGTTTCAACCAACAATCCTACTATGGTTTGAAATAATTTGTTTGAGGTTGATGATGACAATGACCTTTAAAATTGGGGATGTGAATACATTGGTGACGATAAACCAGATCAGTGTGAGCTGACACTCTCTACCATTCCTTTATAAGGATTTGTAGGCAATGAAGGAGTGGGATGAACAATCCACTAAAACATGTCTACTGAGCATGAAGATACATTGAACCCCTTAGAAGGTGACAAACATGGGGTGGTAGAACCACAAATAGATTCACATGGGGGTACTTTTTGTTCAGAAGATGATTGGATGACTTTGATCGTACACACAAATTTATCTAAGCACTCAACCTCAAGTTCATAGGTGGAGAGAGAAGAGAGGAGTCCTCTATAAAACTTTCAGCCTCTCCCCTCCATCTTATCTTGTGTCAACATCCTAGGGCCTTCCTATTCAGATTCATACATTGGTGGGTACCTTGAGGATGCTTTGCCAAAGAATTCATTTCAGTGTAGTTCAAATCAATTCCAACACAGAAATAACTTCACTGAGCCACCAAATTCTATTACTCTACTTCAGAATCGGAAGGGCTCTTATCTCCACCTATTCTACTCCTACATTAGGGACCCTATCCGCAAGACACAGGTGACACTGGTCCCAAAACTTAGGATATGGGATCCCACTGTCGGTATCATGGGGTAGCCATCCCCTTTTCTCTTACCCCTTTCTTTTCTTTTTTGTTAAAATAAATTTTTTTATGTTCTTTCTTAGATAGTATCTTTCCTCTAACTTCTTTCACATATCCTTGCATACATGCATCATACTAGGACTTTAATAAAATTATTTCTTGTACATCCATGCATTCCTTCCCTACTATCTCAAGTTTAATGCTTGCTCGAGGACCAAAAAATTTTTAAGCTTGGGGTGGTAGGGTTATTTTCCCTTGTATCTCTTCATTTTTCATGCATGCATGTTTACTCCCTCCATTTAGTATAAATTTTGAAAATTCTGTAGAACTTTATTCCATAATTTGTATCTTTGCAATTAAGTCTATGCAATGCAAATGTTAGAATTAAATGCTCACTTTATTTTCCTAAATGCACTTTTTTCATGTTAAAATTTGCATGATCTCTTGCTTTACTAGCTCTGTGACTCTTTCCTTAAGTTTGGTGATAAATATAAGGTTATGCACATTTTTCATAGTTTAAAATGTTATTTCCTTGATCTATGTTGTGAATGACAAACCCAAGATTTGGAACCATTGGAAAGAGCTAGAGTTTGATCAAGACTCCAAGTTGCGTCATTCATGAACTTCCCTCTAATATGAGCATCCTTGAATCATAATTAGTAGTTTTCACATAGGTATCAAGTGGATAATAATGAGTTTTTATCTATTGTCAAGTAAGATTGTTTATCATCGATGGTCTATGCACCCTCTCACTTTAGATTGAGTCAAAAAGATGAAAAAATAAAAATGTGTGAAAGAGACTTGGTCACCCAAAATCCCAAAAATATCAAAATAGTTCTCACCCAAGCCTATAAATTAGAATGCAGAGAATAAAAGCTTGAGTATCAATAAGTGAGTGCTTGTTTTCTCTTTCAGGAGAGTTGAGGATGGTGATGATCTAGTGTATGACTGCACTCATGAACGTAGGTATGTCGTTCCTAGTAGTGCCACCCCAAAGGCTCATTAGAGAGTCACTAGGAACCCCTAGGAGACCCATGAGATCATCCTAGTAGCAGGGTTGGTTCGAGCATAGTACAAGGAGTTTGTCTCATTGCTCTGGGCCAACTGGCTCAGACTGCAAGAACTGTTGCACGTTACATGGACCAACCAGACACAGATCGAGATCCTTATAAGTCATTAGAGTCTTTTTTTTGTTTCTTCTTAGGACCTAAATAAGTGGGAGGTGTGTTGTTCCTGATTGATTTACATGAACACATGATATGAAATCATCACTCGCCTCCATCACCTACCTAACCACCTAAGGGACAATAATTCAATGTTGCATAGTTATGATTCAAACCCTCTCAAGTACTGATAGGTTGTTGTGAATTTTCTTAATCTTTTCTGGATTCTCTTTTATCTTACTTAAGCAGGTTATGCTCGATTGGTGGGGGTTTGTGCTGAAACAAAATGGTCCAAGGGAATTGGTGTTTTAAACTATTTTTCTTACTTTAGTAGGTTATCTTTTTGTTCTTTGAGTACAATCTTTCTTTAGGAAAAGCAAGGGTTTACGCTTGGGTGGTTGATAAGACCCAAATTTAGGCATTTATGCTAAGAATTTATTTATGATTTTGTGTCATTATAGCCTTAATATGACCAAAATAACTCTAGATACTTATCTTTACATAATTTACATATCTTTTGAAGTTAAAGTTGCTTGCGAACAAAATTTCTCCACATCAGCATGTCTGTGCTGAGTCCGACATGGTCGGACCGAGTTCATGTTGTGATTTTTGTAGCAACTAGTCTTCCAACTGTAGCAACTGCTACAAACTTCAAACTGTTGTGACTGCTACACCTGTCAAGACTACTACACCCTTCTTGACCACTACGCTCAGCACGGTCACGTCAATGACAAGGGTCATCTACACCTATCTCACCCATGATATCTATCTCAATTGTGACTCCTGTCTCCACCACGACACCTATCTCGACCGCTACCCCTATTTTTCCTGTGACATCTACCTTGACTGCTACACCTATCATGACTGATACACCTATCATGATCACTATGTTTGGCTTGTCTGTGCTGAGCCCTGCACAATCGGGCTGAGGATAAGGGTCAATTGCACCTATCTCACCCATGACATCTATCTCGACCAAGACTCTTGTGTTGATTGGGACACTTCTCTCAACCGCTACACCTATTTCTACCATGTCATCTACCTCGACCACTAACCCTATCACAAACGCTATGCTCAGCACGACTACGCTGAGCTCGACACGGTCAGGCTGAGGATAAGGTTCAATTGTACATGTCTCACCCATGACATATGTCTTGACCGCTACACCTACCGTGACCACTATGCTCGGCACGACCGGGCCAAGAACCAAGGGTAGCGATTGAGACAGGTGTAACAACCACTTATCACATACACTCACCTTGATATACAAATACCCACCCCTCGTTACCTAGATAGGAGTTCCGCACATTTTTTATTCCCAGAGCCCCGTGGGAGAGTTCCAATGTCCAAAAAGGCTGAAGTACTCATCCTACATCCATCCCATTAGTTTTCTTCCATCTACCATCATTTCCCACCACCATTCACCCATTTCCTACCATTCCCAGCCATCTTCCACCTCCATACACCCACCAAGATGTTGCTTGGGGTGGAATTGAGGAGAAAGGAGGTCAAGGAGTTCATAAGACTGAGGAGGATGACCCAAAGATGAGATCCAGCCCATATGAAGGCTAAGGAGTGAGATCCACCTCTCCTCTATGAGATAAATCTCTACTTATTCTCCTTTCTTTGATTGTTCTCATTTGTTTATATAAAAATGATGTTTTTTCATCTTTGTTCAGTGACAACTATGCTTGTCCATGGTAGTTGAGATCCTTCTAGGTTACACAACCCATTTTGGGCATGTTTATGTACTTTTACCTTAAACAAGTTGTTTTATTTCAGATCTAGTATGTTTTCTATTCTTTCTTCTCCTTCTAGTTGTAATTACTAGTTTGGTTGATCTTTTTTTTTCTTGAGCCTCCATTTCTTCTGGGTTTGAAAGATTAGTAGTAGAAATGGATAAGAGAAGGTAGTTTGGATCGAAATCTGAAAATAGGATGGTTCAAGGTGATATGTACAAAACCATGGACCTGGGTATGATCGGGTCCAGCCCGGCCCGGTCGGGCCCACCATCAGGTTCTGCCCAGATCACATCTATTCATAGCATGTCAAAATATCCTAAGGTGTTGATTTTTCATCCTCGAGAGAGGTTTCATATCATTGATGGGTTATATTCACGCTGTGCAAAAATGAGTGGGATGACCCCCCTACATGTACAGCTACCACATTATGTGCTATGTTTGGATTTAGGTTGCATGTTGATGTGTTGGAGGGTTGTCTATGCTCGATAATGGGTGCATATACTGTCCAACTTGTGGTTACATAGCCATGAAATCCTTCTCTTTGATTATTATAATCTAATAGACTCTATTTTGTTTCCTTTCCTTTGTTTTTTGTTTTACTTCGTGACATTTTGCTAGACTAGTTCTAGTTCCAAACTCTTATCAACTTTTGAATTAGCTTAACTAACTTACGAGTGAGATTTTAAACATCTTAAACGTACCCACGTCTGTGTGTTCGATCTCATATATCTACTTCAACCTCATGATAAGTTTGCGGGGGTCCTTGAAGGTTTCAGGTTATAAATTTAAATGTCTGATTTACCTTTGGGATCGTGCCTCCACTTTTGGAGCATGCACCCATGGCTAATCAGATGCCATCACATTGACTAGAAGGGACAACTCCTTATTGTTTGTTCATCTAGAATGACAAGAGTTCACGGTGGCCCGTGTGGATTATACAGAGGCAAGAAGGCCATTGCCACCTACTAGGAGAATGCAGTCAACCGCCATTAATGGTGATCAACTAGGTGGTCGTCGCCACCACCGTCCAGGTGCAACTTGAAGAAAATAACACACTGCAACAAGGGATAATGATGGATGTTTTTCTAGCACTAGGTATAAATCTTACAACCCACTTTCCCAGTTCATCGTTGTTGATGTGATGTACTGTCTAAGGGGAATATGGCAGTAAATTTTCTATTTCCGATGCCATATTTGATAATATTTCCCAACAAGAATGACTAATCATCATGATGTAAATTGTATAATGTTGAGTCATCTTAACTACTACGCTAGACATGCATCATTAACATTGGAACCCCAAACCTTAGCTCATTTCACCTGAATTGAAAGTGATCAATACATATAAAGTGCACTAGCAAAATCTCCAATCTTATCTTCACCCATAAAAGAATCAAAAATCCCTAGCAAAGGCAACACCATCTCTGCCGAAAGTGAGCCTCTATCCTCAGGATCAACACTCTCTTCCACACTGGTGGTTGGTTAACATAAAAATAACAATTTCACCATTTCAATAGAAAGATTGATCTCAAGATATCTCCTAGGTTTCACACCCTCCCTTTCACCTACGATGATCATACCCCTCATATCCCTCCTTATATAGACTTTCCACCTCAAGTCCCATAGAAAACCATGATCTGTTTTCCATCTCCATCATTTCTATCTTACAAGATGCAACCAACAATTACTCACTCGCTTTGGTAGATCCCATTTCATATGCCCACATGTCTACTAGCCTGCTAATGCAACCCTATTTTAGGGTTTCATCTTGTGTCATATTGCATTTCAATCATATCTATACCTGTTTGATTACATGTTATTTCCGCTAAAATGCATATTTGTGTAAAATGCACTTATGGACACTATTTGCATGTTTTTAGGCATTTGGACCACGCTTGAATGGAAGAAGGAGAGAAAGATTGATCCTAGGGTTTATCTACCTTCGAGAGTCCTAAAGTGAAGTCTGAGGCTCCCTCAACCTACCCCTAGTGGCCAAAGCTCCATTGAAGAAAAGATATCCAAGAATGAACAAATATCCAAGTGAAAGTGTTGATTCAGAGACCAACACGATTGTGGTACCACAAAATGGCCATATTAGCTCACTCTAAAATCAACAGAGTCAACTTCAAGAAATGCAAGAATCAACATAGTCGTGCCACTCAGAATTGTCGTGCCACTCAGAATGGACATGGTAGATGGACCCAGAATGGTTGTGGCACCTTACATGGCCGTGTGGCAGCTGATGCAAAATGGTCGTGGAGCCAAGAATGGGTGTAGCATTCCAAGCCACCATGGTCGTGGTGGCCAACACGGCCGTGCCACCCTTTCCCACCTATGACTGTGGTGACTGCCACAGTTGTGCTACGTTCAGTTCAAAATCCTCATTGTTATTGTGATTTTTGCCATTTTCTCACCTTAGTCGTTCCCATCTACCTTGCCCATGGTGACCACTACCCCTCACTACCATGATACCCAACACTATTGTGCTACTAAAAAAAACCTAGCTACTTTTCCAGTGCATTTCCCACTTTACCCCTACTTGACCTATTGCTTCCTCCCCACCTATATATATGTGGGTGGCAGCTGGAGGCCGAGGTTAACTACCCTAAGCTGCCCCTAGCTCACTCCTAGCACTCCATTTTTTCATTCCACCCATTCCACTCCATTTCAACTTCCATTCCACTCCATTTCATCATTTCCACCAAGATGGTTAGACACTCAATTTGTTAGCGAGAGGTCCGAGGATTGTTCCCAGGCCACGGGATGAATAGAATGGCCAATTTTTTTTAAAAAAAATCATCATTTCCACAACCAAAACCCTAGTTTCCTAGTGTTTTTACCCTATTCCATCATCATTCCATGCCCTTGCACCTTGGAAGAAATACAAGGACGTCTAACAGTAGTTGAAGAGGAGGACTGCTCCATCTACACCGAGCTCCATGGCTTCTTCTACCTTTTTCTCCTTTCTTTTTGTATTTTGTATTTCCATGAGTAACTAGGCTCCCTGGGTGCCCTATTTGGGGCCAAAAATGTTACTTTGATACCATGTTGGGGGGAAATGATATGTAAATATTTTAATTTCATTTGCTAATGATTATGTTCTATTTCTATCTCACTCTTCATGAATTGCTTGTTGGTTTGTTCTTGAAAACATGTAGGAATTTTGGGAAATTGCTTATATGTGTGAATTTTGGGATTTGCTCCTAGATTCAATTCATGGATCCCTAGCTAGCCACCCATCTTCCCACATGTTAATAAATTATCCTAACCCTAGTTGAGAGATCTAAGTAGTTAGTTTAGATGAATTTATTGTGATTAGCTTAGAGATTTCTCAAGGATAGAATGTGGGTGATGTGAGGCCTAAAACCTCATTTCCACTCCCATTACTACCCTTAACCCTAATCAACCTAAGATCATCTAACCTAGAAATCTAGGCTTGTTTGGACTCTAACTAAATTGCACCTACATCCTAACCCAATTGAGCCTCATAAGGTAGTAGGAGGTGTTAGGGACTATTTCCCCTATACACAACCTATCCTATCTATGGCTAGTTAGTAGTGTAGGGAAATTCATCAGACTCTAGCTTGGTTTTTGGTTTGGTAATATAAATGAAAGCATAATGTTCACATGTCACCCCCTAACCTAATTGATAAGTGCATCCCCCAAACAGCCCGCACATCCCTTTATTTCTTTAAAACATGAATTGCCTTCTTTCTTAGCTAATGTTAGCTTAGTTAGATCTTTACTTGCTTAGTTAGCTTCTTACCTTGTCCTTGCTTTGTTTTTTCTTGTTTAGGTCTTTACTTGCACTTTTGCCCTGTTTGTGAGCTTAGTGTAGTGACGACCTCTTCTTGTCTTCTTTAGTGTAGCTTGCTCATCTTCTTGCTTGCCTTGTCTTATCTTGCTCGGTAGAATTAATTGTCTTGGGTAATTTAGGTTTTGTTCTTATTTTCCTTCCTTTACTTGCTTGTTGTTCAACCCTTAGTGTAATAATAAAAAAACCTTTAAACCCTTCAACCCTAGACTCTGTAGTTGGAACCTATCCCAAAACTAATCTAGATCTAGTGCCCCCTTTTTCTCCCTATGGATTGACCCTATACTTCCTGCCCTCCTATACTACCACATGACCCCGTGCGCTTGCGGGTGTAGTGTTTTGGTAGAAGTAGGTGTGTTGGTTTGGGTCCATTAAATTTTTTGAAATTTATCCCACCGTGTGTCCTGATCTCATGGGGCTCATCTATTCATATCCCATTGATTAGTGTGTGCACCTCTGGAGGGACGCACCAAGCTTTTTGGCACCATTTTCAGGGAGAAAGACACCCGACCCAGCTAGTTAATTTTTCTTTGATCTTTTCCTACTGCCCTCATCATTGCTATTATTTATTCTTTATTCTTTGTATTTTTTGTTCATATTAGTTTTCTAACTTGTTTTATTTTGTTTGGTGTGCCTTGTGCATGTGACAAGCCACTCGGGGAAGACAAGATGGAAGGCCAAAATGCACCTCACATGCCACTTCAAAACTACTTCATGCCTAGCAACTGCAAATCACCAATTGCTAGAAGAGTTGATCAAATTCCAGTGGAGCAATTCTCCATTCCTCTAGGTCTTCTTGATCTCCTGCCTGCTTTCTATGATTTGGAGGATGAGAACCCCTACAAGCACTTAGACTCATTTCTTGAAGTATGCTCCATCTTCAGGCCACTGATAGCCAGTGATGACACAATCTGGTTGATGTTGTTTTGTTTCTCCCTCAAAGACAAAGCCAAATATTGGTATGATTCAAGGAGGGACATCATGAGCTGGGAAGAGATGAAGAATACCTTCCTAAGGAAATTCTACTCCATTGCAAGGTTGACAAAAATGCGGCATGCCATAGTGATTTTTATCAAATGGGAAGTGAGTAGTTTCACAATGCTTGGGAAAGATTTAAGAAGATGCTGAGAGAGTTCCCACACCATGAGATCCCTTTGTGGCATCTAGTTCAGTCCTTTTACTCTGGTCTATCTCTAAAGATTCAAGCTTTAGTAGATTCTTTTTGTAGAGGAGTTTTCATGGCTAGGCCACCTGAGGAGATATGGCCATTGTATGAGCAGTTGGCAGAAGGTTCAAGAATCTGAGCTTCTAGCATTATGAATGATGGTGGCCATGCCTTTGGTGTGACATCTCTGACTCATAATGACTCAAGCCCACAAGTGATGAAGATTCTTGGTGGCTTGGGGAGCTTCATGAAGAACTAAGTGCCAAATGTTCCTTCCCACTCGGTCAATTCTATTGAGTTCTATGGTGAAGAAAAGAAGACACCTCACTCCTATAGCTATTAGGAACCACAAAGTCCAAGATATAGCTCAAGGTTTGAGGAAGAGGTTCTCTCTAGGTTGAAAAGCTTTGATGATGTCCAAAATAATGTTACAAGGCTTGAGGAGAGGATGGAGTAGCTATCTTCCATACTTGCTCTCCAAGAAGAAAAATTGTCTTCAAAACTCATCTTGAGTTATAATGAAGCAAGTGAACCAATGCCTTCTTCACAAGTTTTCTATAGTCCACCTCCCATGCAAGTGCAACCCATATACCACTTCCAAGGCCATCCAAAGCCTTACACTCCTCCTCCCCCTCAGTCACCATAAATGTCTCAACAATTAACCTTCCAACCTCAATTTCCCTCTCCACCTTAATTTCAATATCAAGTGCAACCTCCACCTCCACCATAGCCAAAACTAGCTCCCCCTATCCACCATGAGCATGGAAGTGTTGTGACACTTATAAGGAGTGGGAAATATCTTGAACAGCCCGCAAGTCAAAGAAAGATTGATAAATCAAAGCAAAGGAATCCAAGTGGTGATACCATGATTGAGATTGCCAAAGATGATTATGTGACACTACATGTTGATTTTAGGATACCATGTGCTCCACCTCACACTCCATTTGTAGGACCCACCATCCCTAGTGTTCCACCTCATATTGATTCAAGTAAGGCCAAAGCTAGTGAGCCACCATTCATTGAAGCATTAGATAAGCTACCATAAGTAAGTAGGAGACAAAGCACAATGTTGACATTCTTGAGGTGTTTCACCAAGTGAAGGTCAACATTCCATTATTTGACGCTATCAAGCAGATCCCATCATATGCCAAGTTTCTTAAGAACTTATGCACTGTGAAGAGAAGGTCAATGGGGAGAATACCAAAGAGAGTTAAGATGACTGAACAAGTGACCTTAATCCTCCAACACTCATTTTTCTATGAAGAGGAAAGACCTAGGAGCCCCACTCATACCTAGATACATTTGGGGACATTGTATAGACAAATCCCTACTTGATTTGGGGTCTAGTGTGAATTTGATGCCATATAGTGTCTATATTGATATGGTCTTAGGCAAGTTGAAATGACACATTGCACTCTCCAATTGGTAGATCGTTCCATCAAAGTCCCAAGAGGAAGGGTGTATGATGTTTTGGTGATGATAGACAAGGAAAGAGGAGCAGTGTTCCCGGTTGATTTCATTGTTCTTGACATGGAGTCAGATGATAGGAAGATCCCCATCATGTTGGGAAGACCATTCTTATCTAAAGTTGATGTTGAGATACACATTCATAGTAGCGTAATGGCAGTCTCTTTCATGGACATGAAGATAAAGATCAACATATACAAGTTCTCAACCCGACGAGTTTGAAATGAGGATGGCATGGTCACTCCAAGAGTCAGATTGGTCATTTGAGAGGAGGAGATATGGATGAAAGATTTGATGACAACTATGGAGATCAAAGGGATGAGGAGCATTGATTGACTGCAAATGAGAGATGCATTTATTGCAAGAACGGAAAATGAGAATTCCAAATGGTTGAGAAATTAAAGAATCTCCAAGAAGCCCAACTGAAGGCATGAAACTCAGCGCTTATGGGAGGTAACCCACATAGGTCTGAGAAATTTTCACCCAACCTTCCGTTTTTGATACTTTTGGCTATTTTTGTACTTTTCTAAGAACATACACACACACTATTTTTAATAGTTTTTGTTTCGTTTTAAGATGTGCAGGGGAAAACATGTTGAAATGAGGAAAATTAGATGAAATTTAGATAAAGAATTCATGAAAAATCATTTTGGACCAAAAAATTGATGTTTTGATGAGATTCAAGTTAAATGAATTGCCACAATACTCATCACGACTGTGGTACCATGGAACGACCGTGTTGGTATACTTAATTTAATAGATAAATAAAGAAAATTGAAGAATTAAGGAACAGACTCAGCAAGACCGTGCAAAGCAATAGGACCGTGTAGCTATCTAGTAACAATGGCCGTGTGGAGCACCACGGATGTGTACCACGAGAGCCAACAAGGTTGTGCCCTGCAGCATGACTGTGCTACAATCCGACCCAATACTTAAGTCAACAATCCAATTTTGTTCATTTCAATTGCTCATTCACTCTTGCATGAATTGAAAGCCTGTGTGACGCATAGAGCGGTCGTGCAACACTGCACCAGCCATATTCCACCCTCAATTCCTCCTCAACTCACCCCCAATCCATCCCAAATCATCTCCCTACCATTTTCCCTATCTCCATCCATCATTTTCACCCACCAAATTCTCCACTTTCTCTCCATTCTTCCCCACATAGGCAGAACTGCAAAAACTCCAAAAACCCCACATTTCTCCACCAAAAATCCATCCACAATGAAGAAACTCACCAAGTAAGTGGTGTCTACGACCAAGGATGTGATCTCCTATGGTCATCGACCCAAGAACAACTCTTCTTCAATCCTTATGTCATCTTAAGCCCCTATGTAGCTACCGGTAGCCCTTGGTTCACATGGAGGATCATCCCATATGGCAGCGTCGGTGGATCACATGATGGAGGAATAATATAGACTACCTAGCGGAGGTGGGATAGCATCTCAACAATCCATTTCTTCCAAAGCAGAACCACCTCCATCATCGCCTCGGACATCTATTTCAATGGCTTGGGCATCAACTTCGACCCATCCTTCAGAATCTACAACACCACAACCATAGTCAAGATCACAACGACATGTACTTTTAGATGATGAAGATGAACAATGCCAGATACATGACAGGAGGTTGCACCTGATCCACATCATGAGACAACACCCGAGGGTAAGAGTAAGAAGGTGAAGAAGCCAAAGAACCCAGAGTGCCTGACACGCTGAGTGATTGCCACTCGCTACACTTGCTAGGAGACGATGGAGAGTTTGGGCATCTTTGATTTTTTTTAGAATATCTTTGAACCCGTTGGATTATTTGAGGTGTTCACCATAGTCTAGGAGACTTATGTTGAGCTTACATAGTAGTTATTTGCAACCTTGGAGAAAGTCTCACAAGATGCCATATACATCACATTGGGGAATGGCACTTATCTTATAACTGCCTCTTTTCTCAATATCATTTTCTCTCCCACCCCAGAGGCAGCAGAATCACTTGATCAAGGGAGCACAGACTGAGAAACCACTATGAACTATGAATCCATGTAGAAGAGGCTTACAGGGAAAAACAACTTTGTGGGAGGAAAATCAAAGACAAATAAGATTCACAATCCTATCTTGAGATACATTAAGAAGGTTTTGGTGAACACCATCTTCGCTCAGTATGAGAATCAAGGTAGTTGTACAAAGAAAGACCTCTTTGTCTTGGGATGGATGGTGTAGGGCAAGCACATAAATTTGGGGTCGTTCATCATTGATCACATGAAGAAAATCTCGTACAAGAGCAAGAATCCTTTTACTATGGGAGAGATTGTGACTTCAAATGCTTTGGCCCTGGATCATGATGTATCTGGTTACACTAAGGCAGAAGGGGGGAAGCTTGTAGACCTGCACTACTTGACTCGCTCATTCATGATTTCAGTGATTGACCAAAAGATCTTCTACCAGGTCAACCCTCCTTATGTAGGAGTTTCACTGGAGTTCCCTTACCATTCCACACGTCTCCTAGAGGGGTGTAGTCCATCTCTAGATTTTTTGGATATCTTAAGGATGTGGGAAGAGGAGCATCCTAGAGACACATGGCAACAGCAACCCAGAGATCTACCTGAAGGACTTGGAGAGTCACAGGGAGCTGTTGAGAGGAGGAGGATAGTTGAGGAGAGAGAGACACACAAGGTGAGGTGACAAGAGGATGAGACATCATAGCAACCACAACAACCTTCAGTGAACGCATATGACATGTCAACTATACATACACATCTAGAGGGCATTCTTGGAACACGTGATAGGATTCTAAGGGCAGAAGAGGGTTATCAGTGCGCACATGATGCAATGTGGTTGGATCATCAACAAATTCACTATCAAATCAACTACATGTATCAATTTTAACATGCCCAGGAACAGAGGAATCCCTAGTGGGGGGAAGATTGATGGGGTGCATTGTATGCATTTAAAGATTCATACCCACCTCCACAGTCAGACTACTGGGGTACCTACTAGCAACATCCTCCACCATAGGGAGGAACACCACCGAAGCCACCACAATGATCATCTACCCTATCAATCCTATATTGTACTGTCATGCTGAGGACAACATGATTCAAAAGTTTGGGGTGGTAGGGCGGTATGCCCTTTCTCATTTCACTCAATTTGTATTTCACCTGCCATTTACTTTTGTTTTCTTGTTTTGTTTTTTTACTTTTTAAATCTAGATTAGATTTTACCTGCATTGCATTCTTGCATGTCATGTAGTCTACTTTCTGTCTAATTTTTTGCGTAATTTTTAAAAAAGTGCTCTTTTTTTCACACATTGCACATCATGTAGATTTTTGGTAATTTTTACACGTTTTAACTAGGATTTTCTTATTTCCTACTTTATTTTCCATAATGAAAGCTTAGATGTGATTGAAAGTAATTTGGCACCATTTTGGCCAATTATGCGAGAGTTTAGAACTCCTTACCTAAAAGTGTGTTTTGACCCAATCTCTACTTTCTAAATTGAAAATGATGACCATTGATAGATGTAAGTGAATTATCATGGTTTATTGCTAAATGGCCTCAATCTTGACTTTTTACATGTGCACCATCTCTCTCAATCTTTTGAACTATTTGGTTGAATTGTGATTGAAGCAAGCCACAAATGCTTAGACTTTTGTAGAATCTCATGATAGAAAAGTGGATATAATATCGTTCATTCATGTAGTGTGTCATGGCTTGATGAAATTGTTGGAGTAACTTTCATGTAGGAGATCTCATGCTGATGTCCACACTAGTAACCCCTCTTTGACTCACTTTTCTTCTACCATTTGCTTACCTCTCCGCCTCATGAAAGGATGCCAAAGTGCACATAATCAGCCTTGGCTACCTCCAAAACTTGGGGGTGGCCATATCAATATCTCCCCACTTCACTCTCATCACCATACGGTGTATCCACACCAGGGATAGAGAAACAAAAAGAAAAAAAAAATTGAACGAAAATAAATGATGCTCCTATTTAAGAGCATCTAAATAAAGAAAAGATGAGTGTGTAAAAGCACTCCAAATTCTTAACACAACCCTTTCCTCCTTTTGCATGCCCATGGAGCTAGGAAATGTCAAACCTAGTTCATTTTTTCCTTTTTTGCAGCCTTTTATTCTTTCTTTTCCAGGGGTATAGTCAAGTCTTTGCGCCCTAGTAATATGACAAATCAAGAAAGAAAAGGGTTAATTGCATTGCCTTTCTCTTATCACCTCCTTGAAGTAGCTCCAGCACCTTGAGGTAGACTTCACCTAGAAGTAGCTCCAACCTCCTGTGAAGAAGCCTTCTTGAAGTAACCAAAAGAAAATTTACAACAGCCTTCACCTCCTTGAAGTAGCTCCACCACCTTGAGATGGACTTCACCTTGAAGTAGCTCCAACCTCCTTCGAAGTAGCCTTCTTGAAGTAACCTCAAGTACACCTTGGACAAATCTTTTCCTTGTTGAAGTAGCACCAAGAAACCTACTTTCAATAGCCTCCAACCCTAGGAAAATCCAAGGAGAACAAAGTACAATACAAAAGAAATAGATTGAAAGAAAGAAAATACTTAACCAATGAAGTACAACACTTTGATGCTATATCAAGCATTTAGATCTCCTATCCACTTAAGATGGACGTGGATATATGTGGTGGATAGGGGATTGTATCTATAGGTCATAACTCTAGAAAACAAGGAAGAAGATAGCAAGTGAATCTCAGCTTTGTTTCTCTAAAAAATGGATGCTCAAGTGTAGCTTGTGTATTTTTGGTGTCAGAAGGCTTCTCCTATTTATAGGAATGGTTGGAAATTATTTTGGGACATTCTAGGGACGTGTCCAGAGTGTTCTTAGTGCTTAACTAGCCGTAAGGTATAAATTATTTGGGTTGCAACTACGAAAATGTTCGTTAAGTTCAAAGTTTCCCGAACTTTTCTCGGTCGACAATATTGTCGACCGGATGGCTCTCGGTCCACAATATTGTCGACCAGGTGACTGTCTAGGTTCAGCTAGTTCTAATGGCTATATGTCTATTTCTCTCTTGTTTCAATGTATTACAAAAGCTATATTTCGGTCGACAATATTGTCAACTGAATTTGACTCAGAACTAAATGTTTGCAAAGTTATTTTTTAATTGTCGGAGTCTTCGACCAAGTGATTCTTAGTCGACAATTTTGTTGACCGAGAAGGACTTTTTGCAAGGATTTGTAATGTTTGTGAGGTCCTATTGATGATTCATATGAAACCTATCAACGCTAAAGTCTTCATGTGAGTGTAAGATAGGGTTTTGGGTGGATAGGGAATATTTAATGCTTGATTTGCATGATATCTAAGTACTTGTACATTATATATTTGTACAAGTTTTTACATTGAGTACAATCATGAAAATATGAAACATTTAAGTGGATTGATCTTCAATTTGTATTGATCTTCAATTATCCACTTAGTACGATATCCTTATTTCCTTGAACCCTTAAAAACTCAAGTAGCATGTTAGACCCACAAGAATGAAATGTTTTTCATCATCAAAACAAACGGTATGCTAATGTCCAATTTAGCCAACACTCTTTTCCCTTTACCTAAAAACCTTCTAGATACTCCATGTAGATCTCTTTATCTAGGTCACCATGAAAAATGTCATCTTCACACTACTCAAGCTCCAGATCTAGGCTAGTAACCAAACCTAAAATCAATCTTATGGACATCATATTCACAACAAGAGACAATATCTCATCAAAATCTACCCCTAGTCTTTGACCAAAGCCCTTAATAACTAGTCTTCCTTTGTATATCATCTCTCTTCATTCTGTATACCCACTTATTCTTTAGTTCTTTCTGACCCTTAAGAAGCGCCACAAGGTCATAAGTATCTTCTATAAAGAAGACATCTCTTCTTGCTTCACATGATTCCACTGTGATCTTTCTCTATGAGTTTGTACCTCCTAAAAAGTCTATGTCTCCCCTTATCTATAAGGAGAATATAATGTGATGCTCAATATTTGGATGAAGGATGACAAGATATGTCAGACCTCCTTAGTTGCTTCTCTCAAGACTTTGCCTAGTGATGGTCTTGCTCTCCCTTCCTAGATGTCTCTAACTGTGAGTCTGAGCCACTCATATGTGCATCTGGACATATGAATACTTTATGTGCTATCACTTTGCTTCTCAAGGTCATCATGTTGCTCTTCTTCTTCATCTAACGACTGCACCTATAAAGAATCTAAAGCATCCTCAAACTCATCATGAGAAGAACTATCACCTAATAGTGCAGCTTGTGCATCATCACTCTCAGGCTCTATCATTGTCTGACTCTCACAAAAAGTCACATCTATGTGTCTGCTCAAGGTATTTTTCACATGGTCTCATAACCTATAGACAAACTGTTGATCTCCATAATCAAGAAAGATACAATGCACCATCTTATCATCTAGATTTTGCCTCTTTCTCACTTCCCGATAGTTTTTGGATTTAACCTCTATTGGAATTAGTCTAACTAAATGGCCTATCTCCAGATGTATGTATTCTTGAAGTGCCTTTATCATATCGTAGAACATGTGCATAAGCCTTGTACCCAATTACTCACAAATGAGCATAAGAGGCATCCTTCTTGTCCATACCTTCTCAGGTATATCAAACCCCAATGGAACTGATGGAGATCGATAAATCAGATAGCTGGAAATACTCACTGCCTCACACCATAATGGTTTTGGCAACTTGACAACCTTCTACATGAATCTGACTTTCTCCACTATGGTATGGTTCATCCTCTTAGTTGTACTATTGTGTTTTGGTGTGACCGACTCTATCCTTTCATGTCGTATCTCATGCTATGCGTAGTAATCCTAGAATTCCCTAGAGGTGTACTCTCCTCCATTATTTATGTGAAGACACTTTTGTCTTTTCTCTATCTCCCGCTCCACCATGACATGAAATTTTTGGAAACACTGAAAAACATGATCCTTAGTCTTCAGAAAGTAGACCCAAACCTTTCTTGATGCATCATCAATGAATCTGATACAATATCTATTTCCACCTAGTGAAGCCACCTCAAACAGAACATAGACATTCAAATGAGTCAACTGTAGAACATATGGCTTCACCTTTGATCTTGTCTTGAAAGGAACTCATCGATACTTTTCTATCTATCAAGAATCACATGAACTAATACTAATGTCCTTGCCAAAAGAAATCAACCCCTATTCTGATAGTAGTTGCAAGACTTTCTCACTCGTGTTTCCTAGCATTATGTGTCACAGATCTGCCTAGTGATCCTTAACTGCATGTATATCACCGCCTTTGAGAACTTTAAGCTGTGTCTTATACAATGTGTTATGCAATTTGGCTCATACAATAGCCAATGCCCCCTTGATGATATTGCATTTACCACAACCAAAATCCAAATGACAACCCTCCCTATCAAATAATGAGCCAGATATCAAATAGAGTCACAGTTCTAGAAAATGACAAACATCCTTCAGTGTGAGCGTGCAACCGACACTTGTTTGAACACAAATATATTCAATCTCGATAATTGTAGACAATCTAAATTTCTCGTATTCACCCTCTCAAAGTCTCCCTTTCTATATGAAGTGAAGAAACTCTTACTTGGTGAAGCATGATAATAAGCTGCAATATCCACCACCCACTCAGAATCATCATCCTCAACATTGAAACACTACTCCTGGACTGTCAAAACCACATCGTCATCATCTTCCCATTCATATCAAATTGCTGATGTAGTATTCTTGTCATCATCCTTCTTCTCTTTGGCTTCAGACCCATGTTTTCTTTTCCAAACCTTGCCATCCTTTTTAAAATGACACAACTTCCCGTAATGGAAGCATCCTCTACTCTTTGACTTGGATATACCGCATGACTTCTCACAGTCTTGGGACTCACCATGGCTCTAAGATCTGCTACAGTCTCCTTCTCTATCAGCACCCCTACTCTCTTTGAAGTTCGCCTATGATCCGTTGTCGCTTGAGGTTCATCTTTGAGTCTCTTCATTCAGTAAACTTCTCTTCACCTGGTCAAGTGTCAACTTGCCATCTCATGTAGAATTGTTGACTATCACAATGAGCATCTCCCACCTATCAGGTAATCATTCCATAAGAAGTTAAGCCTAGAGTTCACCATCAAGAACCATGTTCATGGACCCCAGTTGGTTTACAAGGCCATGGAATTCATTCATGTGCTTGGCAATGTGTGTATCATCTCAGTACTTCAAGTTCACCAACTTCCATATCAGAAAGCTTTATTTGTGGCGGTCTTCCGCTCATACAATTTCTTGAGTTTTTCCACAAATCTTTGCCATCAGTCTCCTCTGAGACATGATGGAACACAAACCTATCGAGCCACTTTTACATTGTTCCAACCATCTTTCTATTTAGTTTCTTCCAAGCTACATCAAAAATATTTCCTAACTTTTGTCCCTCTATCAGATCATACAAATCCTTGCAATAAAGAATAACCTCCATCTTGAGTTTTTAAATATGCCAATTTGTGCTCATCAATTTTACCATCATTACATCATCATCATTCCCAATCTCGATCTGGATCTTCCCAATCGGGGCTCTGAGACCACTTGATAGGTTTGTTTGATGAGGAATATATGTACACATATTATACAACCAAGATACAATGAAAAAGAAATATATGCGGAAGCATTACCGAAGAGCATGTGAACCCAAGATAATAACTACAAGCATATAGATGAAAGATAAAGACTATATTTTTATGTCAAAAACCCTCACAATGTGTAAGAGAAAACTGGGGGGAAACCATGAGAAAATCCACTAAAAGAAGCAAAGATATAATTCTTCTTCTAAAATTTTGATCCTAATCTGAGATAATATATCAAGAAGGAGAAAAAGGAAGATACCACATTGTAGAGAGAGATCCCTACAATTCTACTATTCTAGAATTTCCCAGAAAGATATACTCTTCCACTGAGTGCACTCTAGTAGATGGCCCAAAGAAGAAACTCGGATGCCTTGGCAGTCCTACCCCACTTCCTTTCTTCTTCCCTTTCTTTTTCTTCCTTCTTCTTTCCTTGGCTTTTCTCTCATCTCCATGAGTAACCAATAGTAGCAAGGTACTGCCCTTTTTCCTTTAGCCTAGTGGCTGCTTGGATAATATCCCTTTTAATTGGTGCCTGCCAATTCTTTGGTTGCTTGCTACTCATGTCCTTGACGTTCCATTCTTGGGGATATATATTGGGAAATTATTCATAGAACACCATCTCCACCAACATCTGCTCCACTACATTGGGAACACACAAAACAACCGTTATATGAACCTTTTAGCACTGTGTGACACAGTCTCATAGATGAAAACTTTACTAATGCATTCTGTACCATTTTTGCATGCATGCAGTCGCTGCATTAAAGCAACCCCTGCAATAAATTAGTTGCGGCCAACTAATAACACTTATTACTCTTACAGAAAAAACCATAGATTTGAAAATTCAAAAAATCTTTTTTTAGATTCCTTCCACTTCTTAGAAGGATATAATGCTAGATTTGACCACGTGGACGTTTGTACACATTTTACAGCTAAGTTCAGAATTGATGCTGGAATATATTCAAAGTAGTGTCAAAAGTCATCAAAAAATGTACTGGATATAAACTATCACAATGGGTACAGTCAGAGGAACATTGATTTAACAAAATAAAATACAAAGTTCATTATTAATTATATTTATGTATTTTTCAATTAATTGTACATATGTGCAAATCATTATTTAATTTTATCTAAGAAAAATACGAACAAAACAACAATGTCATACTAAAAAATCAATTCATAGGTCATGCTATAACATTTGATAATGTCAAATTTTAATGCATTTTACATTGCTTTCATGCATGTAGATGTTGCTACAAAGGCAATAATGCATGGTTTTAAGTCAAAAATCAATACTTAAATGTATTTACGGTAGTTCTAAGTACTTATGTATATTCATAATAGTGCCTAAATATATCAGCAATTGGAATTATAGTAAAAGAGTGTGTGCTACCAGTACAGATGGATGGATGTATGGTTGCATGCATGTCACTACTGCAACAAATCAATGTTGTCTTCTAGCTACCCACATGTTGGGAAATATGGTACATAGTAGGCAAAAAAATTTAAAATTTTACCTACCATATTTCCATAATTAGTAGATCGCATCAATAAGTATAATGTAGGAAGGTTTTGAGGATATACCTGGTCTGGGAGCAAGTCCAACGACATCTCCTTGTCGTTGTTGATGTGCAAGTATCTTGGAAAGTGTCTGTATAGCTCCTTGTTGCACTAGGACTCATTTGATTGTTGCGCCCTCTGATCTGCACCTCAGGTAGTAGGACTACTGCAACTCTTCCTGGTCACACGAGAGACTGTAACCACGAACGTCATGTTCTTCAGTAGCTCCTCTTGTCACGAAATTCTAGTTGGCGATGTCCTCTGAGTGATCGATCACAACCTCTCGCCTCTATGGCAGTCCACACGGACCACCTAGGACTCCTGTCATCATGCTAGAATAATCAGGAAGGAGTTGCCACTCCCATTGGTGCACTAGTCACAAACTTTCTCTCCTACAATGAGAACTCTCACTTGTTCTCTCCCACAACTATCCCTCCCTAGATGTGTAGGACTTGCCTAGGCTCTCTTGGTTACCACAACTATAGAGGATAATAGTTTTTAGAGAAACAGATTCTCAATTATATGTGTTGTGCTTTGGGAAGCCCCCAATACCCCTCTATTTATAGTAGAGGCCAGTGTCAAGGTTACCAGTTGCTATCTGGTATGGGATTAATGTGCGTGAGTGGAAAGGACTAGAAGAACTCAAATTTTCACAATAATTCTAGAAATTTCTCAACCTGGGATAGTCAAAACGACCATTTGACAAAGCCAGATTGTCATCTCGCACTACGAGATGGTCATTTTGTAGTTTCTAATTGTACACGAATTTGGCAAATCAATTCCCATCAATGTTAGACATTGATATCCTTGTGCAACAAGTATTTCTCAATCTAAATGAATAGGAAACCATCTAGAACCTTCCCCGAATGAATTGGACCATCTGGACCATGTGAGACATCCATCTTGGTTTATCCAGACGATCGTCTGGTGACCTGAGTCAAGTCTGTTTGGTTGGGTTGGTTCGTTCCTTTGCCAATTTCTACTCACAACCAGGCCTGACACCTAGACACCCATCTCAACTGTTGAGATGGCCATTTGGCACTTCCAGACGGCCATCTTAACACTTGAGATGGGCATTTGGCAGTGTTGTCATCCTGTTTGTTGCTTGAATCAAATGCCTAAACACGTTAGAACTTAATTCAACTGTCATTCGAGATTTGAACTCCTCTTCTAGGTCAACACCTATGTGTGTGACCCTATAGGTCCCATATTACATTGGCAGTGAGTGTCCATAACAAGTTATGACATCAAAAGCAAAGAGTGGTTCCTTGTCACACATCATTGCTACCCAAGTAAATGGAAAGTTGGGGAACAACTTCAACCTACAATCTATGCATGGTGTTATAGTGTTTTTATAGCTCCTTTTTCACTGATATCCATATTGAACTAGAGGCATGGAGTAGTCACCCTCATTATTATTGAATCTTGTTTCTTGAACCAGAGAAGACTGTCTGAGATATATGAAAGCTTAAAACATTGACATACATGTACATGGCCATGTATTTTCTCAGTCTCTCTATTCAATAGGCCTAGGATATCATGCTCCCATAGGAGGGAAAAATCCCATATCTATCACTAACAGTCAATCCCCATGCGTCAAAGCCACCCAATCACCATCGTTATAACAACCCATGTTTGAGGACTGCATTTGATGATGTCAAAGTGTACCCAATGACATGTGATGAGTGTAGTGATTTTATGTCTAAGAACCACAAACACAACCATCACTATGAGAGATGACTATGACTTCCATGTGTTAGTCTCATGGTGGGTCTATCTGATACAATGTTCTCTAAAATGTATCAATGTGCTTTGTTTTATATAGCCATATCATGACCAATGAGACTCAGTCATCAACCAACTCACACTTTGATCTTATGTGTTATTGTTTTCTATCAACCTTCCACAATAACCATTGATCAGGATAATAATGGGAATATGTATATGTACTCTTAACATCCGTATGATCTCATTCCTCAAGTCTAATACTCTAAGTCATACGTCATTGAGTAATAATATTCTCTAGAAATTTATAATGTTATTTCATTATCTCATAACTAAATAAACACAATACATTAGAAGCTTGCCTTTATTAATAACAAACCATTTACATTTATGCCATTACAATCATCACATGATTGGCTATCAGGCCATACATACCAATAAACTCACACTTGCACTTAGAGCAAATCACCTATTAATGGTATTCCAAGTGATCTTATATGTCCATCATGCTTTTGACGTGAAAGTGCTTTTGTTCAGGGGTCTGCAACATTGTTGTCAGTTGGTACTTTGCAAATATTTACATCTTCTTGTTGTATGATTTCTCGTATGAGATGATAGCACCTTTGTATATGGTTTGAGCGCTAATGTGATCATGGTTCCTTAGCTTGCATAATAGCTCCATTGTTTTCACAATATAGCTTAATTGTTTTGCTAATGCTAGGAATGACCCCAAGTTCTGTGATTTACTTCTTGATCCATACAACCTCCTTTGCTACACTCAATGCAACAATATACTCAGCCTCTGTTGTAGAATTGACAACTATTTCTAGCTTAGAAGTCTTCCAACTCATAACTCTGTTGTTGAGGCAAAACATGAATCTTGATTGTGAGTTGTAATCATTTTGATCAGTCTGGAAGTTTGCATTGGTGTAACCTTTTAGCAACAACTCTTCCTCTCCTCCATAGACTAAGAATTTATTTTTAGTTCTTCTCAAGTACTTGAGGATGTTTTTTATGACTATCCAGTGAGCGTCACCTAGATATGAATGATATCTACTCATCATGCTCAAGCCATACAAGATGCCTGGACAAGTACATAACATTGCATACATGATTGATCCAATTGCCGAGGCATATGGAATCACACTCATGTGTTCCCTTTCTTCACAAGAACTAGGACATTGAGCTCTAGAGATGGGGACACCATGATGCGTAGATAGGTTTCCTCTCTTTGAGTTCTCCATGCTGAACTGCTTCAACAATTTGTCAATGTATGTACTCTGACTTAGTCTGAGAAGTCTTCTAGATCTATCTCTATAGATCTCTATCCCCAAGAGGTAGGATGCTTCTCCCAAGTCTTTCATATAGAATGTATTTTCTAGCCATGTCTTTACCTTTTGTAAAGTAGGGATGTCATTCCCCATCAATAGTATGTCATCTACATATAATATGAGGAATGTCACTACACTCCTACTAACCTTCTTTTACACACAAGGTTCATCTTCATTTTGAGCAAAGCCAAACCCTTTGACTGTCTCATCAAAATGAAGATTCTAGCTCTGAGATGCTTGCTTCAATCCATAGATTGACCTTTGTAGCTTACATACTTTATTGACAATTTTTGGATCTATAAATCCATCAATTTGTGTCATATACACATAATCAACAACATTCCCATTTAGGAATGTGATTTTAACATCCATTTACCAGATCTCATAGTCATGATAAGCTACAATACCAAGCATGATCCTGATGTATTTAACCATGTTCACTAGAGAAAAGGTTTCGTCATAGTCATCACCTTGAACTTGTTTGAAACCCTTTGCAAGCAATTTTCCCTTATATGTTTGGACCTTTCCATCCATGTTAGTCTTCTTCTTGAAGACCCACTTGCACCCTATGGGTTTTACCCCTTCAGGTGGATCCACCGAAGTCTATACTTTGTTGGTATACATGGATTCCATCTCAAAACTCATGGCCTCAAGCCATTTCTCAGACTCTCGTCCCTCAATAGCATATGCATAGGATACATGATCATCGTCTATGACCAATTCATTTCCTTCCTGAGTCACTAGATATCCACATCTATCAGGTTTAAGGTGTGTCCTAATAGATCTACGAGGTTCCTATGTCACCTGAGGAATTTGAATCTCCACAACACTTTGTGATTCTCTGAGTTCCACTGGTTCATGTTCTCTTATTGGTCTCAAACTTCTTCGAGTTCCTCTTTTCTTCCACTGATTCCTTTGGAAATAAATCCCTTTTCAAGAAATATTGCATTTCTGGCAACAACTATCTTGTTGTCAGTTGGGTGGAATAAGTAGTATCCCCTTGTCTCTTTGGGATATTCCAATAAAATAACATTCATTAGACTTAGGGACAAGCTTTTCAAGGAACATTTTCCTAACATAAGCTTCACATCCCCAAATCTTTATGAAAGACACAGCGGGGCATTTCTCATACCATATCTCATATGGTGTCTTTTGAAATGATTTAGACAGTACACACTTAAGTGTAAATACAATAGTTTGTAGAGTAAAACCCCAAAAGGTTGTCGAAAGATTAGTAAAACTCATCATACATCGCACCATATCAAGTAATGTGTGAGTCCTTCTTTCTGATACACCATTATGTTGTGGTGCTCCAGGTGGAGATCCCTGGGATACAATCCCATGGGCACTCAGAAGGTACTCAAACTCTTTGCTTAAGTGTTCTCCACCTTGACTGTAACAAAGTTCGTTAATACTTTTTCCAAGCTAGTTTTTTACTTCATTCATAAACTCTCTAAACTTTTCAATAATTTCTGACTTGTGTCTCATCAGGTAGACATAGATATACCTACTGAAGTCATCAGTAAAGGTAATGAACTACTTGTACCCACCTCTAGCATCTGTTCTAAAAGGGCCACATACATCAGTATGTATGAGTCCTAATAAATCACTAGAACTTTCACTCTTTATAGTAAAGGGAGTCTTGATCATCTTGCCCATCAAATAAGATTCACATGTCTCTATTGATTCAAGATCAAAAGAGTCCAGATAACCATCTTTATGGAGTCTGGATATGTGTTTCTCATTTATGTTTGGCAGACGACAATGCCAAATGTATGTCTGGTTTGAGGTATTGAGTTTTTGTCTTTTAGTATTTACATCATATACATTTGTCTCTAGATCTATCAAGTATAGACCATAAGACATTGGGGCACTGCCATAAAAGATTCCATATTTACTAATAGAACATCTTCCATTCTTTATAAGAAATTTGAATCCATTCTTGTCCAAACAAGATACATATATGATGTTCCTATTGATGGCAGGTGTGTAATAGAAGTTCTCTAACTCTATTACAAGCCCACTTGATAGAGATAACTCATAGGTTCTCAACTGCACTGGCCGCAACTCTTGTGCCATTCACAACACACAGTTCAACCTCACCTTTATCTAAAGGTATACTTATTTTTAGATCCATAACATTTGAGCAAATGTGTGATCCACATCCCGTATCTAGTACCCATTATGAGGAAGTAGTGAAGTTAACCTCAATAATGTTTACACCAGAAGTAGAGATCTTATTCCCTTTCTTCGTAGGTTCCCTTATCCATCTCCTAATTTAGAGTGTTGAAGACTTGGACCTAAGCTTAGCCATAGAATGCTTCTTGACCTTGCCTTTGTCCTTGGACTCAACTCCACGGGTCATCATCATAGATTTTTCATTCTTCATTTTTTCTTTGACACCTATCAAGATGTCAAGCAACTTTGACAATGGTCTAGCCATGTTACTCAAGTGGTAACACTTGGTAAACTGGCTATATGATTTAGGCAAAGATTGGAAAATCATGTATTGGCCAACTCTTGACCTAAAGGAAATCCCAAAATCTCAAGATGATTCAGATGATCAATCATATTGAGCACATGAGGCTCTACTGGATATCCTTCTGTTAATTTGCACTCAAATAGATCCCTAGAGACATTATACCTTTCATGATTATCATGCTATTTATGCAACTCATAGTTCATACATCCCAACATAAGGTTCTTGATGTTCACAACATCATTGGCATGCTTCAAAGAAGCATCCATGTAAGTCTTAGGAGGATTTGGAGTGGATATTGGCACTGGTATTTTAGCATCATGCAGAACATTTCTCAAGGTCCTGAACCAATAATGGAAATAAATCTCATTTAATTCGTCCAATCACAATGCAGATTTGTTTGTCATTTGATTCTACAAGAGAAAATTTGCATTTGTCCAAAACCCTTTTGATTTGATTTGATTTTAAAAGTCGTTATTAATTAGGTCTTTAATTAATTATTGCTCCCATTATTTTATTTAAATTGATAGCCCTCAATATAAATTTAGAATATTGCAGTGTGTAATATTCTAGTGGGACAAGATCTTGATTTCATCTATATCATGAGACAGCTATGACTGTCACTTACAAATTGATTTTATTACGTAGGAAACTTTTGCCAATTGCATCATATGCAACTCTCAATAGATGATATGCGCAACTCCTTTCCATAATTGTCTGCATGCCTCTAGGTGCTTAATCAATTTAAGATCACCTAGTTAAGCCTGACCCATAATCCAACACGATAGACTATGTACCCTGCTAGGGAAGACCCACATATCTACCATCACACTTCCACGAGATGGACGACACACCACGCTAGGGCGTGCCCATGCTTGTTCGATCAAGATTTTTATGTGTTTTGATTTATGGAAAGCATCTAAGACATAATATTATGATTTAGGGATTTTGTATAAATATATATACTTTATCCAATCACCATATATATATATATAGGACGTATCATATACATGCTATATCCCACAACAAAATCATGCAATAAACCAAATCCAGGACTATGGCCAGTCCTAAAGTAATCCCTTAGAGCCACAAGGAATTATGGTCATCTAGGTCTACATCACATGCAAAAACTTTTTGTTGATGAAGATCTATGCTTGTCAATATGGGTTTATAGATTCAACCCTTGAACCAATCAGTTAGCCTCCGGGATGGTTGTTAGGTCGTCTGGTCCTTCTATCCACCAATAGCTGGCTCCTCCAGTTGATCAGTTGGGCCCACTAGGCGATTGTTCCATCTTATCCACCATGTCCTCCAAGATCCTTCTGTCAGTTGACTCATCTTTTTGACGCATTAATCTTTGTCATAATAGAAAAGTAAACTATCATACTTTTACATGATTATAGGGAGACGTCAAGTTACATTCAAGGGGAGCAAAGGTAGAAGAGAATTAACTTTACATTGGGAAGATTATATAGAGGCTCGGTACACTGACTGAGATAAATGTTCCAACCACATACAACCATGCACAGATAGGGGTTATTGACCATAACCATGCTATACATCCACCATCAAAACCACTTTTAGGGCGATGTGTGCAAATTGCATATATATCATATATATATCGGTTTGGGATTATCGTGGTGTTTGTATTTGACAAGATATTATTCTCATCACATGCAATAATAGAACAACAAAACCAAAACCCAATCATATCTATTATCCTATAATATAGTAAATTTACGTTGGCTCTGGTACTACTGTTGGGAAATATGGTACAGAGCAGGAAGGGTAATTTAAAATTTTATTTACCATATTCCTCATAATCAGTATGCCGTGTCAATAACTATAATGCGGGAATGATGGTTTCGAGGATATACCTGGTCCTAGAGCAAGTTCAATGACATCTCCTCATTGTCGTTGATATGCAACTATCTTGGATGATATCTGTGCAACTCCTTGTTGTATTGAGACTCATCTGACTATTGCACCCTCTGATCTACACCTTAGGTAGTAGGACTGTTGCAACTCCTCCTGGTCACACCTGAGACTACAACCACGAATGTCTTATTCTTCAGCAGCACCTCTTATCATGGACTGCTAGTTGATGTTGTCCTCCAAGTGACAAAAAACAACCTCTCACCTCTATGGTAGTCCACATGGACCTCTTAGAACTCATATCATCCTACTAGAACGATCAAGAAGGAGTCATCCCTCCCATTGGTGTACTAGTCACCAACTCGCTCTCCCACAATGACAACTCTCAGTTGTTTTCTCCCGTGGCCATCCCTCCTTGGACGGGTAGGACATACATGGGCTCTCTTAGTTACCACAACTAGAGAGGACAAAGTTGTCACATGAATTAATTCTCAATTATCTGTGTTGTGCTCTAGGAAGCCCCTAGTACCCCTCTATTTATAGTAGAGGCTAGGGTCAAGGTTCCCAATCACTATCCAATATGGGATTAATGTGCGATAGTGGAAAGGACATGAAGAACTCAAATTTTCACAACAAGTCTGGAAATTGCACAACCTGCAACAGCCAAAACAACCATTTGGAAAATCCAGACAGTCGTATCGCACGTGAGATGATCCTCTTGTATTGTGAGACAGTCATTTCACAGTTTCCAATTGTAGACGAATTCGACAAATCAATTCCCATCAATATTAGACATTGATTTCCTTGTGCAACAAGTATTACTCAAGCGAAGCGAATAGGTAAACATCTAGAACCTTCCTCGAACGAATTGGACCATCTCGCCCATGTGGGACGACCATCTTGGTTCACCCAGACGGTCGTCTGGTGACCTGATTCAAGTCTGTTTGGTTGGGTCAGTTTGTTCCTCTTCTAATTTCAACTCACAACCAAGCCCGACACCCAAACACCCATCTCAACTCTAGAGACAACTGTTTGGCACTTCCAAATGACTATCTCAACACTTGATATGGGTGTTTGGTTGTGCGGTCAGCCTATTTGATATTTGAATCAAATACCTAAACACTTTAGCACTTAATTCAACTATCTTTTGAGATTTGAACTCCTCTTCTAGGTTAAGACCTATGTGTGTAACCCTATAGGTCCCATATTACGTTGGTAGTGAGTGTTCAGAACAACTTATGACATCACAAGCAAAGAGTGGTGCCTAGCCGCACATCATTGCTACCCAAGTAAATGGAAAGTTGGGGAACAACTTCAACCTACAATCTATGTATGGTGTTATAGTGTTTGTATAGTTCTTTTTTCACTTATATCCAGATTGAACTAGATGCGTGGATCACTCACCCTCATTATTACTGAATCTTGTTTCTTAAACCAGAGAAGATTGTCTAAGATATATGTAAGCTCAACGACTTAGATGTACATGGCCATGTATTTTCCAATCTCTCTAATCAAGAGGCCTAGGATATCATGCTCCCATAGGAGGGACAAATGCCATATCTATCACTCATAGTCAATCCCCATGTGTCAAAGCCACCCAATCATCATTGTCATAACAACCCATGTTTCAAGACTATGTTTGATGATGTCAAAGTGTACCCAATGACATGTGATGAGTGTAGTGATTTCAAGTCTAAGAATCACAAAGACCACCATAACTATGAGAGATGACTATGAATTCCATGATAATTGCTTCCATGTGTCAGTGTCATGGTGGGTATGTCCAATACACTATTCTCTAACATATATATGTGTGCTTTGTTTCACATAGCCATATTATGACCAATGAGAATCAATCATCAACCAACTCACACTTTGATCTTATATGTTATCATTGTTTATAAACCTTCCACAATAACAACCGATCTGGGATATGTACTCTTAACATATGTATGATCTCATTTCTCAAGTCTAATACTTGAAAACATATGTCATTGAGTAATATTATTATCTAGACATTTATAATGTTATTTCATTGTCTCATAACTAAATAAAAAAAATTAGAAGCTTGCCTTTTTTAATAATCAAATCATTTACATTCATGCCATTACAATCATCACATGATTGGCTCTCAGGGCATACCAATAGACTCCCACATGCACTTTGATCCAATCACCTACGAATCATATTTTAATTGATCTTACATGTCCATTACGCTTTTGTTGTGAAAGAGCTTTTTTTAAGGGGTCAACAACATTATTGTCAATTGGTACTTTGCAAATCTTTACATCTCCTTGTTGTACAATTTCTCATATGAGATGATACTACCTTTATATATGCTTTGTGCATTGATGCGATCTAGGTTCCTTAGCTTGCGCAATAGCTCCATTGTTGTCACAATATAGCTTGATTGCCTTACTGATGCTAGAAACGACCCCAAGTTCTGTGATGAACTTCTTGATCCATACAACCTCCTTTTATGCACTCGATGCAACAATATACTCAGCCTTTGTTGTAGAATCAACAACTATTTCTTTCTTGGAACTCTTCCAACTCACAACTCCGTTATTGAGGCAAAACATGAATCTTGATTGTGACTTGCAATCATCTTGATTTGTTTGGAAGCTTGCATTGGTGTAACCTCTTACACCAACTCATCCTCTCCGTCGTAAACCAAGAGCTGATCCTTAGTTCTTCTCAAGTACTTGAGGATGTTCTTTACTGCTATCTAGTGAGCATCACCTGGATCTGACTGATATTCTCTCATCATGTTCAAGGCATACAAGACATTTAGACAAGTACACAACATTGCATACATGATTGATCCAATTGTCGAGGCATATGGAATCACACTCATGCGTTCCCTTTCTTCACAAGAACTGGGACATTGAGATCTAAAGATGGGGACACCAAGACACACAAGCATGTTTCCTCTCTTTGAGTTCTCCATGTTGAACCGCTTCAAAACTTTGTCAATGTATGTGTTATGACTTAGTTTGGGATGTCTTATGGATCTATCTCTATATATCTTTATCCCCAAGATGTAGGATGCTTATCCCAAGTCTTTCATAGAGAATGTATTTCCTAGCAATGTCTTTACCTTCTGTAAAGTAGGGATGTCATTCCCCATCAATAGTATGTCATCTATATATAATATGAAGAATGTCACTATGCTCCCACTAACCTTCTTGTACACACATGGTTCATCTTCATTTTGAGCAAAGCCAAATTGTTTGACTGTCTCATCAAAATGTCGATTCCAGCTCCAAAATGCTTGATTCAATCCACATATTGACCTTTGTGACTTACATACTTTATTTGCAAATTTTGGATCTATAAACCCCTCAGGTTGTGTCATATACACATCCTCAACAAGATTCCCGTTAAGGAATGCAAATTTTAACATCCATTTGCCAAATCTCATAGTCATGATAAATTTCAATAGCAAGCATGATCCTGACGGATTTAACCAGGGCCATTGGAGAAAAGGTTTCATCATAGTCAACGCATTGAACTTTTTTGAAACCCTTAGCAACCAATATGCACTTATAGGTTTGGTCCTTTCCATCCATGTAAATATTCTTCTTAAAGACCCACTTGCACCCTATGGGTTTCACCCCTTCAGGTGGATCCACCAAAATCCATACTTTGTTGGTATACATAGATTCCATCTCAAAACTCCTGGCCTCAAGCCATTTCTCAAACTCTCGTCCATCAATAGAATCTGTATAGGATATTGGATCATCATCTATGGCCAATTCACTACCTTCCTGAGTCACAATATGTCCAAATCTCTTAGGTTCAAGGAGTGTCCTATTAGATCTACGAGGTTCCTATGTCACTTGATGAATTTGAGACTCCACAACACTTTGTGATTCTCTGAGTTCCTCTAGTTCATGTTCTCTTATTGGTATTGATCTTCTTTGAGTTCCTCTTTCTTCCCACTGATTCCTATGAAAATAAATTCCTTTTCAATAAATACAACATTTCTGGCAAGAACTAACTTATTGTCAGTTGGGCAGAATAAGTAGTATCCCCTTGTTACTTTGGGATACCCAACAAAATAACATTTATCATACTTAGGGCCAAACTTTTCAGGAAACATTTTCCTAACATAAGCTTCACATCTCCAAATCTTCATAAAGACATGGCGAGATGTTTCCCATACCATATCTCATATGGTGTCTTTTAAACCGATTTAGATAGTACACGGTTAAGTTTAAACACATCAGTTGGTAGAGAAAAACCAAATAAGGTTGTCAAAATATCTGAAAAACTCATCATAGATCACACCATATCAAGTAATGTGTGAGTCCTTCTTTCCAATACACCATTATGCTATGGTGTTCCAGGTGGAGTCCACTGGGATACAATCCCATGGGCTCTCAGAAGGTCCTCAAACTCTTCGCTTAAGTATTCTCCACCTCGATCAGAATGAAGTTCCTTAATACTTTTGTCAAGCTATTTTTGTACTTCATTCATAAACTCTCAGAACGTTTTAAGAGTTTTCAACTTGCATCTCATCAGTTAGACATAGCTATACCTACGGAAGTCATCAGTAAAGGTAATGAAGTACTTGTACCCACCTCTAGCATTTGTTCTAAAAGGGCCACATACATCAGTATGTATGAGTCCTAATAGATCACTAGACCTTTCACTCTTTCCAGTAATGGGAGTCTTGGTCAACTTTCCCATCAAACAAGATTCACATGTCTCTATTGATTCAAGATCAAAAGAGTCCAACTAACCATCCTTATGGAGTTTGTATATGCAATTCTCATTTATGTGCGCCAGATGACAATGCCAAAGGTATGTTTGGTTTGAGTCATTGAGTTTATGTCTTTTGGTATTTACTTTATATACATTAGTCTCTAGATCTATCAAGTATAGACCATAAGACATTGGGGCACTGCCATTAAAGATTCCATATTTACTAATAGAACATCTTCCATTCTTTATAAGAAATTCAAATTTGTTATTGTCCAAATAAGATACATATTGAAGTTCTTATTAATGGTAGGTGTGTAATAGCAGTTCTCTAAGTCTATTACAAGCCCACTTTGGAAATCCCAGACTCTCAAGATGCTTCATATGCCCAATCATATTGAGCACATGAGGCTCTACTAGATATCCTTCTATTAGTTTGCACTCAAATAGAGCCTTAGAGACATTATACCTTTCATGCTTATGCAACTCATAGTTCATATAGCCCAACATAAGGTTCTTGATGTTCACAACATCATTGGCACGCTTCAAACAAGAATCCATGTTAGTCTTAGGAGAATGTGGAGTGGGTACTTGACGTGGTATTTTATCACACTACAAACTCACTCGAGGTTGAAATCCTCAATCTTTTACCAAAAACAAAGTGCAATAATACCACCTGCAAGCAGACGAGTCTTATTACAGTATAGTTAAGGATCGAACCCAAAGGACAACGTTTTTAAGAATCTTTGTCAGTCTAGTCTAGTTCGAGTTAAGGGTAATATTTAAAATGATTGGTTGATTTGAGGTTAATTAAACTAATTGCAAGAAAGTAAAAGAGGAATTAAAGTTGGGTTTGGATCAATGATAAGGAATCGCTGGGATGGTATCGGGTTTCACTGCCGCTACACACGCAAACACATTCAATCACAAACAAACCAGGCAAGATATATCAATCCAAATGGAGCGACTGCAGAACCCCCCGTTAGGGCGTTAGGTTTGCGTAAGCATCACCTTAGGCATCCGATGTCTCATCACCAACCGGATGACTTTCTTACAGCTCCGAAGTAAACCCCATTCTATTTCTAGTTGGGAGACAACCACATTAATTGATAAGCAAGAAGGTGATAGATCTACAAACTAACATCGACGATAAACAAAGACGATACAAAATCCAACTAAGGTTGTGGTCCTCCCTGAGTGATGTTTAGACCACAAAAGCGTCACCGTAGGCTAGATGTCTCATCCCCTCACGAATCATACACTTACAACCTCAAGAAATCTTATCAGAAGTTCTCGTCAAAGATTCAAACTTTGTAAACTGCCATTCCGTCCTACATATAGAAGATTTCGCAATATAGGAAAGAACAAGATGAAAGCAAGTAGATAATCAACTACATACATACCAACTAACAACAAAATGGAAAGTTATATACATTGCCATGGAGAGTTTAACAAAAGAACATGATTTGCATGGGCAGCGGGGCTAGTCCCCACACCCCAGCGAAAAGGTACTACTCGCTCATGATGCAAGAAACAAGAAGAATGAGAAAGAGAGAGAAATCTGCCATGAACTCGGTGCACAAGGTAGTCGCAGCTCGGTGAAGAAGATGTGGCCTCCTACGTCGTGTCAGAGCAGATCTAGACATGAACGAGAGGTGCCAAGATAGACCGGACAGTCTCCCTTGCTCTGTATTCCTTCTCTCCTCAGCCTCCTTGGTCATAGCATGGGCAGTAGGTGGAATGAAACTGGCACGAACTGGACTGGATTTGGATCGGGCCTGTGTACAGGAAGCCTGTCGGCGTCCCGGAACCAATGCCTAAATGAGGTCCCTCATGCTTTTGGTGTGTGTCCGAACGGTTTTGGTAAATATCTTCTTTAAAAGGTTTGCATGGTTCCAATTTACTAAACGGTTTCATAACTTCAGTCCATACGGTCTTCAAGCAGCAATCGGCCATGCAGTTTATAGCTCATGCAGTCTGCATGTTATTGTTGCCTGCACGTGAGCATCTAAAATGGTCTTCACGTACCTACTTTAGCAAACGGTTTGGGAAGATTGCTATATCAAACGGTTTGGCCTTCCACTACTTTTCCATTCAGTTTTGAACACGGCTAATCCAAACAGTTTCATGTATTGGTTTGTTGTAGTTGCTTTACCAACGGTTTGCATTCCCACACTTTAGCAAACGGTCTACGCAAACCACTTTTGCAAACGGTCTTCATGTATAAGATTTATTAAACAGTCTTCACATACTACTTTAGCAAACGGTTTGGGAGATTTCTACTTTTTCATTCGGTCTCGATGCATGTGACTACTTTACCATGCAGTTTACATGCATTGTTGGTTCCAAACGGTTTGCTTCTAGGTCTTCTCGTGAATAATGCTCACGATTTGTTTGATTAGCATGCTTCACGTGAATGGCTGATTGCATTTGATCTTGACGTGAGTGACTTATTCCAAACAGTTTCCAGCACAGTCTTGCATGGGTTGCGATTCAGTCCTCATGCATCTCACACGTTCTAGCAATTGTCATCCATTCGGTTTGCTGTAATCTCATCAAACGGTCTTCATCTATGATAATCCAAACGGTCTTCTTAGTCAACAAACGATCTTCTCGTGAGGTAGCTCTCACAGTTTTCACGTTTGCTCATTGGCCATTCGGTTTGCATACAAACAAATGATCTCGCAGCCAAATCCATCATATGTATATGCAGCAAACAGTCTTATGCAAATGGTCTTCTTGCATGGGTTTATCAAACATCTCAAGCTAACGACTTCTTACACGGTCTTGCGAGTTTACAGCAACCAGTTTCATTCTTTAGGTGGACAACTCATACGGTTTGCTGCCATCATACTAAAACGGTCTTGAGACCGCATGGGCTCAAACGGTCTTGGTTAGATTGATTGGCCAGAACAAGGGGTGAGGGAAGGTAGATTCCAGCTGATTGTTCAGCTTTATCAAGACCTACATCAAATCAACCATAATTTTGGTTAAAATCATGATAATTGGATTAATTAAGTAATTTTGTACATTATGACTCACATTGATATTTAATGAGTGAAATAGTATATATAGAGTTGAATTTGTTCCAAAGTGATAATTGAATTCCATGATGAATATGCATTCATCAAAATACCCCAAACTTAAACGTTGCTCGTCCTCAAGTAACACAAAATCTGAAACGGTCGCCAAATGAATACTTTCAATTCGTGTGATTACTTCATCTTCACATCACAAATGTTTTCTTTCTGCTCAATATGACTCAGTATCTCAACCTCCTAAGACCACTAAACACATCTTACCATATCTTCATTCCTGAATTCGCTTTCCAATATCACTTCCTCCCCACTTTTTCCGACAACAAGCATGTCAAAGAGTTTTGTAAGAATCTAGAGACACCCACAGAACAACAAGATGCATTTGATTTGATACTGGTGTTTTTTTCAGGATAGGGTAGGCATTCATTGTGCCATTAGGTAGAAAATGGAGTGAATGGTGATATGGAAGGAAGAAATAAATCTCTCCTCTATTTGACTCGAGATTTTATTTGCTTTGCAATTTCATTTATTGCATTTTTTTGTGCAAATCTCTCCTCTATTCGACTCGAGAATGCATTTCTTTATGTGTGCCCTTTGGCATCTTTTTGTTTGCAAATCTCTCCTCTATTCGACTCAAGATTGCATTTTTGGTGGTACACCCCTATTTATTTGCGAGGGGTATGGAAGAAGCGGATAAAGAGGGAAGTGGTGCGCCACCCCGAACTTAGGGTTTGGCACATATTCAACTATTTTTGTTTCTTTTTGATGAATGGAGGGATACAAAGATGATAGAAGAGGTGTAGAAGAGAGTTCAGATCATAATGTAACTTGATTTACAATTCAGTGCACCGGGTTGTTCTCTTTATCAAACTCTGCTCAAATAATGACTTGATGAGGATCCGGTGGGGATTTCATGCTATTATTCCACAAATCAGTTAGGAAGCACAACGTGTTTGATCCCTATCAGTTTGACATACACTTATCTTCTTTGCAAAAAGTATCATGAGGTTAGGAATCATAAACTTCACAAGATGATTTCAATCAAAAGGCTTGTTTCAAAAAGTGATCCTTTTGGGGATTTACTTCAATTAAGGATGATATAATGATTGAAAATGCATAGGAATTTTAGTTAGTGACTTTTAATGAAACCAGGAAGCATCAAAAAGTGTCAAAATTCATCAAGTATCTGTTCAATTATAGAATTTTCAAAATTTTTATCAAGAATATGATAGTGAAAACTTACGTATGAAAAGGATGGGTGTAGGTGGAAAGTGAGGTACGTACCACCCACCCTCCACCCCGAACTTAGAGATTTTCTTGTCCCGAGCAAACCCTAAATCCAATATGGAGGGGAAAAATCATGCCAGAATGATCACTAGTTGTGGTTGCGTTCCGATCAGCGCACATCCTCTTATCTGAAAATCTCAAAGGTAAAGAGCAATTAAATATTAAAATGGCATCTTGCGATGCAAATTTTATTCAATGAAAAATTAACTAGAATGTAAAAACAAAATTTAAGAAATATTCTAATTTGAAAAGAAAATTAAAACAAATTTATTGATCGGATTGCCTCCCGACAAGTGCCTTTGTTTTACGTCGATGGCTTGACTGAATCCTTCAACTTCACGGTGGATCCTTTGGATTGGTGAGTTCCAGCGTTGCTTTAGTGCCTATGTCAGTTGAGGTGACATATCTCTCTAAGAGGTGACCATTTCTTACAAATTCTCCTAACTTTTCACTCCATAATGAGAAGGCACCATGTGGAGAGATGCTCTTGACGATGTATGGTCCAGACCAGCGTGAGCGGAGTTTTCCTGGGAATAACTTCAATCTTGAGTTGAATAGCAGAACTTGGTCTCCCACTTGTATGTATTTTCTTTTCAGATGTCCATCGTGCCAAAGTTTTGTACGTTCTTTGTAGATTCGTGCATTCTCATAAGTTGTCATCCTGAGTTCATCCAGCTCTTGGAGTTGCAGAATCCTGGCTTGGCCTGCTTCTTTCATATCAAAGTTCAGTTGTTTAATTGCCCACCATGCCTTGTGTTCCAGTTCGACTGGTAGGTGGCAAGCTTTTCCATATATTAATGGAAAAGGTGTAGTCCCAATGGGAGTTTTATAAGCAGTTCGATAGGCCCATAAGGCGTCGTTGATTTTTGTTGACCAATCCTTTCGATTGTGTCCTATAGTTTTTTCCAAAATAGCCTTTAGTTGACGGTTAGAGACCTCTACATGTCCACTAGTTTGTGGATGGTAAGGTGAGGCAACCTTGTGTGTTACACCATATTTTCTTAGTAAAGCTTCAAAGCTTCTTTCAAGGAAGTGGGACCCTCGGTCAGATATCACGGTTCGTGGTACTCCAAAACGGGGGAAAATAATATCCTTGAATACTTTGATGACGGGTTTGGAATCACTAGTGACGGTTGGTATTGCTTCAACCCATTTTGAGACGTAGTCCACCGCCACTAGGATGTATGAGAATCCATGAGAAGATGGGAATGGACCCATGTAGTCCACCCCCAAACATTGAATATCACTACTTCTTGCCATAGATTCAATGATATCTCATCTCTCTTTGTTATATTACCTATTCTTTGACATTTGTTACATGATAGGACAAAGTCGTAGGAATCCTTGGATATGTTCGGCCAGAAGAATCCACATTGCAAAACCTTCAAGGCAGTCTTTTTACAACTCATATGTCCTCCCACTGGTCCTGAATGACATTGTTCCAAAATAAGTTGAGCTTCTTCTTCGGCAATACATCGTTTATATAGACCATCAGCACATAGTTTAAAGAGATATGGCTCATCCCAGTGATATTGTTTCACATCATGCATAAATTTCTTTAGTGCATTTCCAGTGCATTGAGGATGGATAACCCCAGCAGTAAGGTAGTTCAAAAAATATGAGTACCACGGTACAACTTCTGAGACCTTCATTAGTTGATCATCTGGCAGGGAATCGTTGATCGGAATATTCTCAGTATCCAGAGTGTGGATGCGAGTGAGGTGGTCTGCTACAACATTCTCTGTACCCTTTTTATCTCTTATCTCCAAATCAAATTCTTGTAATAGGAGGATCCATCTAATCAACCTGGGTTTTGCATCTTTCTTTGCCAGAAGGTAATGAATGGCAGCGTGGTCTGTGTAGACAATGACCCTCAAACTAATTAGGTAGGATCTGAACTTGTCAAAGGCATACACGACTGCTAGAAGTTCTTTCTCAGTAGTAGCATAATTCCTCTGGGCTTCATCGAGAGTTTTCGATGCATAATAGATCACATAGTGTTTCTTCTCTATATATTGCCCTAAAACATCACCCACAGCATAGTCACTGGCATCACACATAATTTCAAAAGGATGGTCCCAGTCGGGAGCCTTGATGATGGGGGTGGTTTTAAGGGCCTGCTTCAGTGTGTTGAAGCTTTTGACACATTCTTCATTGAAATTTAAATCAGTATCCTTTAGTAATAGGCTCATCATTGGCTTCGCTATCTTGGAAAAGTTCTTTATGAATCTTCTGTAAAATCCTGCATGATCTAGGAAAGCACGAACTTTTTTTACATTTGTTGGAATAGCCAGTTTAGAAATCACTTCAATCTTGGCTTTATCTACTTCAATTCCTCTATTGCTGACCATATGACCGAGGACAATGCCTTCTCTTACCATAAAATGGCACTTTTCCCAATTCAGCACAAGATGTGCTTCTTCACAATGTTTGAGGACAAGGAAGAGGTGCTTTAGACATGAATCAAATGAATCTCCATATACGGAAAAATCTTCCATGAAAACATCCATAATTGTTTCAGTAAGACCAGTGAATATGGCAGCCATGCAACGTTGGAATGTTGGAGGAGCATTACAAAGACCAAACAACATTCTCTTAAATGTGTATGTCCCGAATGGGCAGGTAAAGGTTGTTTTCTCTTGGTCATCTGGATGTATAGGTATTTGATAAAATCCAGAGTAACCATCAAGATAATAGAAATATTCTTGATGAGCCAACCTTTCTAGGACTTGATCAAGGAAAGGCATTAGATAATGATCTTTTCGAGTTGCCTTGTTTCATTTTCAATAATCTATGCACATCCTCCACCCTGTGACTGTTCGAGTGGGGATGAGTTCATTGTTTTCATTCTGTATAATAGTTGTTCCACCTTTCTTCGGGACTACATGCACTGCGCTCACCCATGGCGAATCTGATATCGGATAGATTATTCCAGCTGTGAGCAGTTTAATGACCTCACGACGGACCACTTCCTTCATATTTGGATTCAACTTCCGTTGATGCTCAATAGTAGGCTTGTGATCTTCCATCATAGGGATCTTGTGCATACACAATGCTTGACTGGCCCCAATGAGGTCACTCATATTATAACTGATGGCTTTCTTTCTTTCCCTTAATTACTTCAGGAGTTTCTCTTCTTGTTCAACTATTAGATCGGAATTTATAATAACTGGGCAAACCTTGAGATCGTCTAAAATCACGTACTTCAGTCCTTCGAGTAGGGGCTTCATTTCGGGAGCCTGTGGTTTTTCACTTGTTTCTTCTGTAGTTTCCATAGCTTTGAGTTCTTCACTAGTGGCTTCAACATCTTCTTTAGTGGATTCAAGGGATTCGACGCAACCTTTCACTTGTTCGTCAATTTGTTCATCAACTGATGGGTTTGTTAGAGCAACTTCTAAGGGATCGTCTGATTCATGATGCTCTTGAGTTAGAAGTGACATTTTCTCAATGCAGTCAATCAGATATACTTCTTCTTGCATACTTGGTCTTCTCATACTTTCAAAAACCTTGAATTAGAGAGTTTCTTTGCCTAATCTGAGTAGTAAGGTACCAGCTTCAACATCAATCAGGGCTCTTGCAGTGGTGAGGAATGGACAACCAAAGATGACAGGATATCTGGAGTCTTCTTTTATGTCCATAATGACAAAGTCGCATGGAATATATGTGTCCTTGCCTACCTTGACTGGGACATATTCGAGGATTCCTAACAGACGTTTTATCGAATTGTCTGCAAGCTTTATAGTCATGTCAGTGGGAAGCAATTCTACAAAACCTAGTCTTTTGCACAGGCTTAGTGGCATAATAGAGATGCTTGCACTGAGATCTACCAATCCTTTTTTGCATGATGAGTCGCCAATGTGACATGAAATTCCAAAGGATCCCAGGTCTTTTTATTTCTTGGGCATCTTGCTCAATATGATATCAGATGTAGTTGTAGCCAGTTTTACTATCTCATACTCTTCAGTTATATACTTCCTGGTGAGGAGTGACTTTAAGTATTTTGTCCATGTCGGTATCTCGACCAGAGCATCCAAAAAGGGTATATCAACATGAAGTTTCTTCATAGCTTCTTTAAACGTATTGAATCTAGTATCAAGCTTGGTTTGCCTTAGACGAGCTGGGAAAGGTATACGAGGCTTATATACAGGAATATCAGGTTCTAGTGTTTCAGTTTCTTCACCAGTAGGTTTCCCAGGACTTCCCTTATCTGTCTTATAATCTTGAGATTGAGACTCTAGTGTTGTTGAGTCTTGGATAATCACAGGTTCATCTTTGTCTGTAATAACCACAGGTGTCTTTACAGGGGGATCCAAATAGTCTTTTCCTGATTTGGTGGTGACTGCCTTCAACTGTTCAGGATGCTTGGGATTGTTCTCGGGTTGGCCAGCAAAGACTCCAGTGGGTGGCTTTATACTAGCTGGAAGTTGAACTAGTTGAGATTCAATAGCCTTCTGCTAAGCTTGTTGGTTGGATATCATAGTTTGCTGAGTTTGCAACATCTTTTCAATGGCTAATAGCTTGTCATCAGAAGGGATGGGTCCTGCTTGCTATCCTTGCTATTGATTAAGATTCTGATATTGAGAGTTGTTTTGATAATTATTATAGTTCCTATTCTGAAAGTTCCCCTTGAAATTCCCTTGATTCCCAAAATTCTGTTGTTGATTATAATGGAATCCAGGTGGGCCCCTTGGTTGATTGTTTGAACCAAATTGATGCGAGTTGACTGCTCCAGAGGGGTTTCCATATTGAAAACCTGGGTGATTCCTATTCTGATTCAGATTGTAATAACTTTGCCCAGGAATAGTGTTGATAGCATTAAGATTTTCCATCTGACCATTATCTCCTTGTCCACATACATTGCTCAGAACAACATCATAGAGAACATTGCATGATAAGGTGGAATGATCGGTGCTATTACATGCTTCACAGAATAGAGAAGCGGACTTGACCTGTTCCAGTTGTCGAGTGGGTGAACATCCTCTTCCAATAGCAGCAAGAGATGATTCTATATGGTCTTGCTTGGCAACTAAGAGCTTCAAGGTTTCAGCGATGGACTTGTACTCAGGAGTAGCTTCGGCCATAGCTACTTTCGAGACTCCTTTACCTACATATCTACCCCAATTGGCTTGATTTTCTGCTCCTAGGGTGATGACTCTCCATGCACTGTCATAACTTTGACGCATGAAGTTTCCTCCAGACGAGGAATCTAGAAACCTCTTAATATCATCATCCACACCCCTATAGAAAATTTCGATGAGTTGATTCTTAGGAATTCCTTAGTGTGGACACTTGTGTAGAAGCTCTTTGTACCTATCCCATGCTTCGGTGAGAGTTTCTCCTGGGACTTGAGTGAAATTTGTTATCCGGCCCCTGATTTCATATGTGAGAGATGGAGGATAGAACTTTTCTAGAAACACATTTTGGAGTTGTTCCCAGGTGGTGATGGGTATTTCACTTTGCAATGAATTGTACCAACTTATGGCTCTATTAGCAAGGGAATACTTGAAGAGACGGAGTCGAATGGTATCATTAGTGACTCCATTTTGCTTTGTCATAACACATAGATAGATGAATCTCAGAAGATGTTCTTGGCTATCCTCCACTTGTTTTCCATAGAAAGGGTTGTTTTGAAGCAATGTGATCCAATGTGCCCTAATCTCAAAATTGGCAGCATTGATGGGGGGAGGTTGTACTGGATGATGAACATTCACAACTTTTGGGATTGGGAACTCTCTAAGATCCTTTTGTAATTCAGCGGCATGCGTTGCTGCTTGTGCTGCTAGGATTTCCTGCTGAACCGCAGCCCTGGCTTCTTGCATGAGCCTCTCTCTTTGTGCATTGATGGCTTGAGCCACCCTTCGGGCTACCTCTTCTTCTTGATCCATCCTTGCTTAATTCTCTATGATCTGAGGATGGAAAGTTTTGTGTATCTCGGGATCAAAGCTCGCTATGAGTTTGGGGTTGTCCGAACGATGCATACACTATGCCTTGGGTTGGACCTGAAAATAGAAAGATTTTGAAAATGAGATCCACAAAGTAAAGTCAAATTCAAGTAGATGATCGATTGTTTTAAAGGAAAAATCAAAATCCTAGATTAGTCTTAAAAGAACTAGATTTGATTGAATGATTATGTTGTCCTCGGCAACAACGCCAGAATTTGACGTGGTATTTTATCACACTAACAAACTCACTCGAGGTTGAAATCCTCGAGCTTTTACCAAAACCAAAGTGCAATAATACCACCCGCAAGCGGATGAGTCTTATCGCAGTATAGTTAAGGATCGAACCCAAAGGACAACATTTTTATGAATCTTTGTCAGTCTAGTCTAGTTCGAGTTAAGGCTAATATTTAAAACGATTGGTTGATTTGAGGTTAATTAAACTAATTGCAAGAAAGTAAAAACTAAATTAAAGTTGGGTTTAGATCAATGATAAGGAATCGCTGGGATGGTATCGGGTTTCACCGTCGCTACACACGCAAACATATTCAATCACAAACAAACCAGGAAAGATATATCAATCCAAATGGAGCGGCTGCAGAACCCCCGATAGGGCATTAGGTTTGCATAAGCATCACCTTAGGCATCAGATGTCTCGTCACCAACCGGATTACTTTCTTACAGCTCCAAAAAAAACCCCATTCTATTTCAAGTTGGGATTCAACCGCATTAATTGATAAGCAAGCAGGTGATAGATCTACAAACTAACATCGACGATAAACAAATACGATACAAAATCCAACTAAGGTTGTGGTCCTCCATGAGGGATGTTTAGACCACAGAAGCATCACCGTAGGCTAGATATCTCGTCCCCTCATGGATCATACACTTACGACCTCAAGAAATCTTATCAGAAGTTCTCGTCAAAGAGTCAAACTTTGTAAACCGCCATTCCGTCCCACATATAGAAGATTTCACAATATAGGAAAGAACAAGATGAAAGCAAGTAGATAACCAACTACACACATACCAACTAACAACGAAATGGAAAGTTATATACATTTCCATGGAGAGTTTAACAAAAGAACATGATTTGCATGGGCAGTGGGGCTGGTCCCCGCACCCCAGTGAAAAGGTACTACTCGCTCATGATGTGAGAAACAAGAAGAATGAGAAAGAGAGAGAAATATGCCATGAACTCAGTGCAGAAGGTAGTTGCAGCTCGGTGAAGAAGATATGGCCTCCTACGTCGTATCGGAGAAGATCTAGACACAAACGGGAGGTTCCAAGACAGACCGGGCAGTCTCCCTTACTCCGTCTTCCTTCTCTCCTTAGCCTCCTTGGTCACAGCACGGGCAGTAGGTGGAATGAAACTGGCGCGAACTAGACTAGATTTGGATCGGGCCTGTGTACAGGCAGCCTGTCGGCATCCCGGAACTGATGCCTAAATGAGGTCCCTCATGCTTTTGGTGTGCATCCAAACGGTTTTGGTAAATATCTTCTTTAAACGGTTTGCATGGTTCCACTTTACTAAACAGTTTCATAACTTCAGCCATACGGTCTTCAAGCAGCAATCGGCCATGCGGTTTATAGCTCATGTGGTCTGCATATTATTTCTACCTGCACGTGAGCAGCTAAAATGGTCTTCACATACCTACTTTAGCAAACGGTTTGGGTAGATTGATATTTCAAACGGTTTGGCCTTCCGCTACTTTTCCATTCAGTTTTGAACACGACTAATCCAAACGGTTTCATGTATTGGTTTGCTATAGTTGCTTTATCAAATGGTTTGCATTCCCACACTTTAGCAAACGGTCTACGCAAACCTCTTTTGCAAATGTTCTTCGTGTATAACCTTTATTAAACAGTTTTCACATACTACTTTAGCAAATGGTTTGGCATATTTCTACTTTTTCATTCGGTCTCGATGCACGTGACTACTTTACCATGCGGTTTACATGCATTGCTGGTTCCAAACGGTTTGATGCTTGGTCTTCTCATGAATAATGCTCATGGTTTGCTTGATTAGCATGCTTCACGTGAATAGCTGATTGCATTTGATCTTCACGTGAGTGACTTATTCCAAACAGTTTCCAACATGGTCTTGCATGGGTTGCGATTCAGTCCTCATGCATCTCACACGTTCTAGCAATTGTCATCCATTCGGTTTGTTGTAATCTCATCAAACGGTCTTCGTCTATGCTAATCCAAACGGTCTTCTTAGTCAACAAACGGTCTTCTCGTGAGGTAGCTCTCACATTTTTCACGTGTGCTCATTGGCCATTCGGTTTTCATACAAACAAATGATCTCGCAGCCAAATCCATCATACGTATATGCAGCAAACGGTCTTATGCAAACGGTCTTCTTGCATGGGTTTATAAAATGATCTCAAGCTAACAACTTCTCACACGGTCTTGCGAGTTTACAGCAACCAGTTTCATTCTTCAGGTGGACAACTCATATGGTCTGCTGCCATCATGCTCAAACGGTCTTGAGACCGCATGGGCTCAAACGGTCTTGAGACCGCATGGGCTTAAACGGTCTTGGTTAGATTGATTTGTCAGAACAAGGGGTGAGGGAAGGTAGATTCTAGCTGATTGTTCAGCTTTATCAAGACCTGCATCAAATCAACCATAATTTCGGTTAAAATCATGATAATTGGATTAATTAAGTAATTTTGCACATTATTACTCACACTGATATTTAATGAGTGAAATAGTATATATATAGAGTTGAATTTGTTCTAAAGTGATAATTGAATTCCATGATGAATATGCATTCATCAGTACTGACACTGGTATTTTTGGATCAAGCAAAACCCTTTTAAAGGTCTTGAACCAGTAATGGAAATAAATCTCATTTAATTCATCCAATCACAATGCATATTTGTTTGTCATTGGATTCTACAAGAGGAAATTTTTCATTCGTCAAAAACCCTTTTGATTTGATTTGATTTGAAAATTTGATATTAATTAGGTCTTTAATTATTTTTTGCTCTCACTATTTTTTTCAAATTGATAGCCCTCAATATCAATTTGGAATATTGCATCATACAATATTCTAGTCGGATAAGATCCCGATTTCATCCAAATCATGAGCCAGCTAGGGCTATCACCTACAACTTAATTTTATCAGGTAGGCAACTTTTTCCACTTGCATCATATGCAACTCTTGATAGATGATTTGCAAAAATCCTTGCCATAATCATCTGCATGCCCCTAGGTGCTTAATCAAATTAAGATCACCTAGTTAAGCCTGACCCTTAAGCCAACACGGTAGACTATGCACCATGCTAGGGTAGACCCATATATCTACCATCACACTTCAATGATATATACAACACACCATGCTAGGGCGTGCCCACACTTGGTTGATCAAGCTTTTCATGTATTCTACTTTATTGAAAGCATCTAAGACTTATGATTATGATTGAGGGAGTTTGTATAAATACATATACCTTATCAAATCACCACACATATAGTATGTATCGTATACATACTATATCCCACAACAAAAACATGCAATAAATGAAAGCAATGATTATGAACAGTCCTAATGTAATCCCTTGGAGCCACAAGGAATTACGGTCATCTAGGTCTACATTACATGAAAAAACTTATTGTTGATGAAGATCTATGCTTGCCAGCCTAGGTTGATTAGTTCAACCCTTGAACCAATTGGCTCGCCTCCTGGTTAGTTGATAGGTCGTCTCACCAGTCGTCTGGTCCTTCTTCCCAACATCGGCTGGATCCTCCAGCTGATCAGTTGGGCCCACCAGGTGATCATTCTGGCTTGTCCACCATGTATCCAAGGTCCTTCAGTCGGTCGACTTGCCTTTGGGATGCCTTTATCTTTGTCATAATAGAAAAGTAAACTATCCTACTTTTACATGATCATAGGGAAAGCTCAAGTTACATTCGAGGGGAGCAAAGTTAGAAGACAATTAACTTTACATTGGGAAGATGAGATAGAGGCTCGGTACACATACTGAGATAAATGGACCAACCTCATACAACCGTACACAAATAGGGTTTATTGGGCATAATCATGCTACACATCTACCATCAAAACGGATTTTAGGGTGACGCATGTAAATTTCATATATGTATATATATCATATATATATTAGTTTGGTATTATAGTGGTGTTTGGATTTGACAAGATATTATTCACATCGCATGCAGTAATAGAACGACAAAACAAAAATCAAATCATATTGATTATCTTGTAATATAGTAAATTGATGTTGGCTCTAATACCACTATTTGGGAAATATAGTACAGAGCATGCAGCGTAATTTAAAATTTTATCTACCATATTCCCCATAATTAGTATATCATGTCAATAACTATAATGCATGAAGGATGGTTTCGATGATATACCTAATCCTGGAATAATTTCAGTGACATCTCCTCATTTTTCTTGATGTGCAACTGTCTTAGACGGTGTTTGTGCAGCTCCTTGTTGTAGTGGGACTCATCTGACTGATGCACCCTCTGATCTTCACCTCAAGCAGTAGGAATGTTGCAACTCCTCCTGGTCACACCCAAGACTATAGCCACGAATGTTGTCTTCTTCAACAGCTCCTCTTATCACAGACTTGTGGTTGATGTTGTCCTCCAAGCGACATACAACAACCTCTCGCCTCTATTGTAGTCCACATGAATCTCCTAGAACTCCTATCATTCTATTAGAACTATCAGGAAGGATTTGTTCCTCCCATTGGTGTACTAGTCACCAACTTTCTCTCCCACAATGACAACTCTCAGTTGTTCTCTCCTGTGGCTATCCCCCCTGGATGGGTAGGACATGTCTGGGCTGTCTTGGTTACCACAACCAGAGAGGACAACAGTTGTTAGAGGAACTGATTAACAATTGTGTGTGTTGTGCTCTGAGAAGCCCCCAATACCCCTCTATTTATAGTAGAGGCCAGGTTCAAGGTTCCTAATTGCTACCAATATGGGATTAATGTGCGGGAGTGGAAAGGATCGGAAGAACTTGAATTTTCGCAACAAATTTGAAAATTGCACAACCTACGATGGCCGAAACAACCATTTGGCAAAGCCAGACTGCCATCTCACATGCAATATGGTCCTCTTGCACTGCGAGATGGTCATTTTATAGTTATTTGGCTAATCAATTCCCATCAAAGTTAGACATTGATTTCCTTGTGCAACAAGTATTACTCAAGCAAAATGAATAGGGAAACATCTAGAACCTTTCCCGAATGAACTGGACCATCTCGCCCATGTGAGACGACCATCTCGGTTCACCTAGATGGTTGTATGGTGACCTAAGTTGAGTCTGTTTTGTTGGGTTGGTTCATTCCTTTGCCAATTTCAACTCACAACCAAGCATGACACCCATTCTCCCATCTGAACTCTTGAGATGACCGTTTGGCACTTCCAGACGACTGTCTCAACACTTGAGATGGGCATTTGGCAGTGTTGTTAGCCTGTTTGTTGCCTGAATTAAATGCCTAAACACTTTAGCACTTAATTCAATTGTCATTCAAGATCTGAACTCCTCATCTAAGTCAAGACCTATGTGTGTGACCCTATAGGTACCATATTACGTTGGCAGTGAGTGTCCATAACAATTTATGACATCACAAGCAAAGAGTGGTGCCTAGTCACACATCATTGCTACCCAAGTAAATAGAAAGTTGGGGAACAACTTCACCTACAATCTGTGTATGGTGTTACAATGTTTGTATAGTTCCTTTGTCACCGATATCTATATTGAACTAGAGGCATGGAGCAGTCACCCTCATTATTATTTAATCTTGTTTCTTGAACCAGAGCAGACTGTCTGAGATATAATTAAGCTCAACACATTGACTTACATGTAAATGGACATGTATTTTCTCAGTCTCTCTAATCAATAGGCCTAGGATATCATGCTCCCATAGGAGGGACAAACCTCATATCTTTCACTCACAATCAATCCCCATGTGTCAAAGCCACCCAATCATCATCATTATAACAACCCATGTTTCAGGAGTGTGTTTGATGATGTCAAAGAGTACCCAATGATATGTGATTAGTGTAGTGATTTTAGTTCTAAGAACCATAAACACCACCATCATTTTGAGAGCTAACTATGACTTCCATGGTGATGGCGTCCATGTGTCAATCTCACGGTGGGTCTGTCTGATACACTATTCTCTAACATGTATATATGTGCTTGGTTTGATATAGCCATATCATGACCAATGAGACTCAGTCATCAACCAACTCACACTTTGATCTTATGTGTTATCATTTTCTATCAACCATCCACAATAACAACTGACCAGGGACATAATGAGAATATGTATATGTACTCTTAACATCTGTATGATCTCATTTCTCAAGTCTAATACTTGATGAAATACGTCATTGATTAATATTATTATCTAGATATTTGTAATGTTATTTCATTATATCATAACTGAATAAACAAAATAAATTGGAAGCTTGCCTTTATTAATAATCAAGTCATTACATTTATGGCATTACAATCATCACATAATTGTCTCTCAGGGCATACATACCAACAGACTCCCACTTGCACTTAGAGCCAATTACCTATGAATTGTATTCCAAGTGATCTTACATGTCCATCATGCTTTTGCTTTGAAAGTGCTTTTGTTAAGGGGTCAACAACATTGTTGTCAGTTGGTACTTTGCAAATCTTTACATCTCCTTGTTGTATAATTTCTCATATGAGATGATACCGCCTATGTATATGCTTTGAGCGCTGATGTGATATGGGTTCCTTATCTTACACAATAGATCCATTGTTATCACAATGTAGCTCGACTGCCTTACTAATGCTAGGAATGACCCCAAGTTCTGTGATGAACTTCTTGATCCATACAACCTCCTTGTCAACACTCCATGCAACAATATACTCAGCCTCTATTGTAGAATCGACAACTGTTTCTTGCTTGGTACTCTTCCAACTCACAACTCCGTTGTTGAGGCAAAACATGAATCCTGATTGTGACTTGTAATCATCTTGATCAGTCTAGAAGCTTGCATCGAGGTAACCTTTTATCACCAACTCTTCCTCTCTGTTGTAGACCAAGAACTAATCCTTAGTTCTTCTCAAGTAGTTGAGGATGTTCTTTACGGCTACATAGTGAGCATCACCTGAATGTGACTGATATCTGCTCATCATGCTCAAGGCATACAAGACGTCTAGATGGGTACATAACATTGCATACATGATTGATCCAATTGAAGAGTCATATGTAATCACACTCATGTGTTCCCTTTCTTTACAAGAACTAGGACATTGAGCTCTAGAGATGGGGACACCATGATGCACAGGCAGGTTTCCTCTCTTTGAGTTCTCCATGTTGAACTGCTTCAACACTTTGTCAATGTATGTGCTCTAACTTAGTCTGAGAAGTCTTTTGGATCTATCTCTATATATCTTTATCCTCAAGATGTAGTATTCTTCTCCCAAGTCTTTCATAGAGAATATATTTACTAGCCATGTTAATACCTTTTATAAAGTAGGGATGTCATTCCCCATCAATAGTATGTCATCTACATATATTATGAGGAATGTCACTATGCTCCTACTAACCTTCTTGTACACAAGGTTCATCTTCATTTTGAGAAAAACTAAACCCTTTGACTTCCTCATTAAAATGAAGATTCCAGCTCTGAGATTCTTGCTTCAATCCATAGATTGACCTTTGTAACTTACAAACTTTATTTATGAATTTTGGATCTATAAACCCCTTAGGTTGTATCATATACACATCCTCAATAAGATTCCCAATAAGAAATATGATTTTCACATCCATTTGCCAAATCCCATAGTCATGATAAGCTGCAAATAGCAAGCTTGATCTTGATGGATTTCACGATAGCCATTGGAGAAAAGGTTTCATCATAGTCAACCACTTGAACTTGTCTGAAACCCTTAGCAACCAATCTAACCTTATAGGTTTAGACCTTTCCATCCATGTCAATCTTCTTATTGAAGACCCACTTACACCCTATGAGTTTTACCCCTTTAGGTGGATCCACCAAAGTCCATACTCTGTTGGTATACATGGATTCCATCTCAAAACACATGTCCTCAAGCCATTTCTCAAACTCTCGTCCCTCAATAGAATCTTTATAGGATATTGGCTCATCATCTATGACCAATTCATTACCTTCCTGAGTCACAAGATATCTAAATCTCTTAGGTTTAAGGCATGTACTATTAGACCTATGAGGTTCCCATGTCACCTGAGGAATTTGAGTCTCCACATCACTTTGTGATTCTTTGAGTTCCTCTGGTTCATGTTATCTTGTTGGTCTCGAACTTCTTTGAGTTCCTCTTTCCTCTCCCTGATTCCTTTGGAAATACATTCCTTTTCAAGAAATACAACATTTTTGGCAACAACTATCATGTTGTCAGTGGGTGGAATAAGTAGTATCCCCTTATCTCTTTGGGATATCCAATAAAATAACATTTATTAGACTTAGGGCCAAGCTTTTTAGGAAACATTTTCCTAACATAAGCTTCACAAATTCAAACCTTCATAAAAGACACAGCGAGATGTTTCCCATACCATATCTCATATGGTGCCTTTTGAATCGATTTAGACAGTACGCAATTAAGTGTAAACACATTGGTTTGTATAGAAAAACCCCAGAAGGTTGTCGGAAGATCAGAAAAACTCATCATAGATTGCACCATATAAGTAATATGTGAGTCCTTCTTTCTGATACACCAATATGTTGTGGTGTTTCAGGTGGAGTCCACTGTGATACAATCCCATGGGCTCTCAGAATGTCCTCAAACTCTTGTCTTAACGATTCTCCACCTCGATCGGAATGAAGTGCCTTAATACTTTTGCCAAGCTGGTTTTGTACTTCATTCATAAACTCTCTAAACTTTTTAAGAGTTTCTGACTTGTGTCTCATCATGTAGAGATAGCTATACCTACTGAAGTCATCAGTAAAGGTAATGAAGTACTTGTACCCACCTCTAGCATCTATTCTAAAAGGGCCACATACATCCATATGTATGAGTCCTAATAGATCACTATACCTTTCACTCTTTCCAGTAAAGGGAGTCTTGTTCATCTTACCCATCAAACAAGATTCACATGTCTCTATTGATTCAAGATCAAAAGAGTCTAGATAACCATCCTTATGGAGTCTGGATATGTGTTTCTCATTTATGTGTGCCAGACAACAATGCCAAAGGTATGCTTGGTTTGAGTCATTGAGTTTTTATCTTTTAGTATTTACGTTATATACATTTGTCTCTAGATCTATCATGTATAGACCATAAGACATTAGGGCACTGCCATAAAAGATTGTATTTACTAATAGAACATCTTCCATTCTTTATAAGAAATTCAAATATGTTCTTGTCCAAACAACATACAGATATGATGTTCCTATTAATGGCAGGTACATAATAGAAGTTCTGTAACATACTCGAATTTAGTTTCATAACCTAGATCCACCTCGTTCTAGGCTCTTTTTGAATGTGGTAGTATCTTATACATTTCCCCCTAAAATTAAAATATATTAGGATGATATAACCAAATAAATTCAATACTAGGATTTGAGGTGAAAATTCACCAATCTATAACATTACTTTGACACTCTAAAATCAAACTAATTCCAATTGATGAAAAGAAATAAAATTTTATAAAATAATATATCAATCGATTAAGAAATATATTACACACTTTAAATGATGTATTAGCATACAAATAAGAAACAGAATATTAAATATTTTTAGACGGAGAATCTGACTCTAAAATCAAATTCCTGATGTCTGATTCAGCCTACTTATAAAATTTCATGCCAATCAGACTTTGTTTGCCCTTCGAATTAATTAGAAGGGGAAAGTATCTAAATACCCCCGAAGTTTAATTACCCAAAAAATTATTACATTTCATTTCCATTAATTTTCTCACCAAGACCTGGTCACCAATACCCGATCCAGCGGCTTAGCTCCCCCGCGACTTGTTCCTCTTCACAATGGCCGCCGCCGCTAGCGGAGCCTTCCTCTCTTCCCTTCCTCTCTTCCTCCCTGCCTTTTCTTCCTCGCATCCTCCCCATTTCTCCTCATCACTGTTGGGAACTTCTAAAACTTAGCACCCTTTTGTCTTCCTTCCTCGCCTAGCCACCACGACACCACCAACTGCAGACGCTTCCGTAGGGAATCACTCTGCGCCCAGAACCAGCCGCCCGACTCATGTGGCCACTGTTAGACAACAATATCTCCTACCACTTCCCTTCTCCTCTTCACACCAACGCTAGTAGTGCACATCTTCTCCTCACTCTCCTCGCTCCTGCAGGTCCGTCGCAGGGCAGAAGCTTGCACCCTGCTGTGACTATTGTCGGATCCCATGACGGCAACACAACACCAGGCAGAGCCCTACATCACAGGCAGTGATGCCTCCACCTCTTCTCCCTCATCTTCTCTTCCTTAACCTAGCTGCCACCTAGCACTTCATAGCTTCTCTCTTCCACCTTGAGTCCTTGAAAGCCCTAGCCGCAAAACCTTCTCCCTCTCACAGTCGTCAACCAGAGACTCCAGCACCTTGTTGGGTTCTAGCAGCCGATCGACTGCCAGGCTGCATGCCACACCTCTTCCTCTTCGTCCTCTGTCCTTCTTCTCGCCTCTAACCCATAGCCATCGACATCTCTCTCTATCGATGTGCACATCTTCCCCGCCACCCAAGAGCATTAAGGTGGTGCTCGACACCTGCAGAACATCTCCACCGCCCAACAGATGTGTTGTTGCTTGCTGGACTTATACCATCTCTACAACCATGTCGTCCTCACACCTGCACCTCTCCTCTGCCTCTCTTCTTCCTCCTCTCCTTTCCTTCCAACCTCGATTATGGCCCAGCAAGCCTTCCTCCCTCTCTCAGTGTAGTGAAACCAAGACAACGAGTAGCCATCGTTGCGCCAACTGAAAATGTGGCCCTCGACGAAAGCATCTGTAGTGACCGACATCCCCTCCCTATCCATCACTTGGGTTTGCACCTCCATCACCAAATGTATCTTCTCCATTGCACTCACCTCATCTTCTCCTTCAACCTTCCTCACAGCCTACAGTTTTACTGCCATTGTTTCTGCACTAGCCAAGAGAGCGATATGGCATCACAGCCTCGTCTCGCGATCACCACAACCAACACAGGGAATCACCACCAGTGCTGGTAGCCACCAATAGACTCGACGACTCTCCTCCTCCATGAGGAACACCAACGATTCCACCACTATTATGTGTCTTCAAATCGCCTGCTAGCATTAAGATCACCAACCTCTTCAATCGAAATTCACTGCAACCTTCTTCCATCCTGTAACTTTCCCTTCCTGAGCCTAGCTGCCACCATCCATAGTTCTTCAATAACCACCGATCTTGGAAACCCTCTCATCCTGCTCTTCTTGCACCCAGTAGACTTGGCGGTAAAGAGGTTGTTGCTATTTCAACACTGGTTAGAAGATCATATGGCGGTGTAGCCCTAACTCCTCACCACCGCCATTTCCAGCCTCATTGCTCCAAGCTATACCCAACCATATAAACTGAACCATGAACCAATGGTGTGTTTTCCTTGAACATGAGGCTTTAAGGATATGATCATATAAGGACTGCTCACAGGAGTCTAGATACACATTGGAACTTTAAGCTTTGCCTTAAGGTCATCTCAAATTGAAGGATCATTATAGGTATGTTCCTCTTTCTAGTATATCGATTCTAAGAATTTATATAACTTATCAAAAATGTTATTGGATAGTTACAAGAAGGTTTAATTAATATATCTCATGAACTATACCGAAATAATGGACTTGACCATTTACCCTGACCTAATTATAAAACAACATATATTTCTATTGTAGTTAGAGAAATTGGTTAGTAATATGGTGTTATTCTATAAAAGCTTGAGATACAATACCCATTCTATCAATAAAATTTAACTAGTAGATGTATTATACACAGTTGTATCCACTTAGAATATTTAGCTGACTATTCAATGTATGTGTTAATATATTAACCATTTGTTAATGGAATTCTAACAATCTTGTAGACTAATATGTTCCAAATCAGATTAAAAGGATGTAAAATTTAGTCATGGTAATAATTCACCACGTTTACTCGAATACCTTAGATCCACATAAATGTATACATATGCATATTGTTGTTGATTATTGGTGAAATACATATCATTACACACATGTTTTTGTAATGTAGACATATCTAGAATCATGTGTCTAAAGGTGAATTTTAGAGCTAAAATTTATATCTAAGGGATCATATATTCACTTGATAAGATTATAAACTCTAATATGCAATCAGGTGATTAGAATCAGGATAAAAACAACATGAAAATCTATAATAAGAATGCACATGTTAACTTTGGTTTGACAAAGACACATGATATGTTCCTAGTATGAATACTCGACTTTGGGAAATCAAGTATATCCATTGAGTTGACCACTAGTCATAAAATCAGGTATGTACATCCTCTATTTTATTTTGGGCATTATTTGACTAAAACCTAATTTATTTTAATGATGCATCTCTTGTAATATTGTTTCTCTTGCAAATCTATTATTCATGACCATTTCTAATTCCTGATATAAATCCATTTTCTGTTGTGATTATTAATTTGACATGCCATATGGGTCTTTAGGCCCCTCCTGCCTTGTTGTCTTTTATTGGATATTGACTAAAATGATAGTCTTGCCACTCTATTATAGCATGTTGCGTGTTTGACTAGATTATCTAGAATAGTGGTATTTATGTACAACCATACTTGTATAGGGCATGTGTATTCCACCCGGGGTGTGCGTTTCCACCCTTATTTCTTTTAGGCCATGATCCTATGGTGTTATGGCCCTGTTTTAGGTATATTTAGTCTACATTGTTATGCATGCAAATATTTGTTGTTTTAATATGAATTTGTGGATGATTGTTATGGCAAGACACTCTTTATTATCATGCTTGTATTCTGAACTTTAATATGCCTCATTTTGTTTGTTATATTCCTTTTGAAACTTACCTAATTGCAAATAGCCCCCTTCTTGTGGGAACATCTCTTTTTGTACTTATAAACCTATATAATGCCCAAAGTGTTTAATATTTGTACATACTCAGCCTTTGCTGACCTCTATGTTGTTTCCTATGTTCTGGGTGATGTTCCCTTCCACCCAGGTCTAGGTACATTAAAGATCAAGGTTGCTAGAAGATCATATAAAGAGAATTGTACCTAAGGATAGCTTGGAATGGCTAGGTTACCCTTTGCTACTGATTTTAGTTGTACTTGGTTCAAGTTTTTTTGTAAAATCACCTATTATGCTGAGGAACAATTGTATAAATGAATCATGAAGTGACTTTGTAATAGTTTTGTTTCTGCTGCTTTATTATTACATGGCTCTTGTATTATATCATTTGAGTGGATCCCCTTTCGGGTCCCACTCTTTACAAAATGGTATCAGAGCCTAAGTAGTCGGTAATTTGACTATTTCAAGTTATCCTTGGTTAACCCTTAATTACATAGGTGACCCTTAGAGGTTATTGATAAACCTATTTCCTAGTAGTCAATACCAATTAGGGTTTTCAACCCCTGGCTAATTTGGTCACTTGCACTCCTCGAACCACCTATTTATGTGAACGTGAGTTAGTCTTTAGTAACCTGTAACACCCACCCCTTCTTTATGGAGGTGGGATGAAGCTACATCAAACTGATTCTTGTAGTGTTTGGTTTACATCTCATAATTTTCGAGGATATTGGTCTAAGAGCTATGAAGTTTGGGTTGATTTAATAGTCATAGATAGGGATCATCCTAATCCTCACCTTAACTCCCTTTCTTTGTTGTTATCTAGTACGTCTCACGTACATCCTTTTTGGGTTGAGCATGTGTGAAAAACAACATAAAACCCTGATGTAATTTCTAGAGTTGAGATTAATTCCTTGACACTATGTGATAATTAGGATTAGCTCTTTTATGGTTAGGCATGAATTTCCCTCAACATGGAGTACCTCATCATATCTATGCCCCATGGCCATTTATCTAATGGCAGGGTACCGATCTCATTGAGCTTGTTATGTCTCATACATGAGAATTGTTTGGTGAAAGTTATAACTTTTGGTAGATATCCTTAAGTGTCCACCTCTCTAACCCAAATAGTGCACTTAGTTTACCTAGTTATCGATATGAGTAGGTTGACTATATAGGTTAACTTATCATGGGAAGAACAATGGTTGTAAACGAGCTAGTGATGGGAATAAATTCATCCTATAACATTGGATAATCTTATGACTTCATTAGGTCTTGAGATGAGGCATTTTAAATTATGATAAAGAGTGTCATGGGTAATGGTGTATTTCATGCATTATTAGGATTTGATAGATGTTGATTGTGTGTATTAAGAAGCTGCTACCCTCGTATGCCTTTGAATTAGAGATGTAGACATATTCCCTTTTAGGTGATAGGAGTAGACCCCTTTTTGTAGAATGCAATGATGATATAATAATACTATAGGTATCATCTGGTGGATAAGTGGTGCACTTGGTTCTCGAATTGATTTTTTGCGCCAATTTTGGATTTTTCATCATAAGATTTTCTTTTTCTTTTTCTTTCCGTCAAACTTATTTCCATTATTAATTTATATGTACAAAGGAAAAGTTTTCATATTTTATCGAAAGTTTTAGAACCAAGTCATTGCCACAAGGAAGTTTGATTTGTAGAGGAACCCTTTGAATGAAGAAGTACTTGACTAAAACGATGGACATGAAACCCTAGCACTAAGTATTGTGTAGAGAGTACAAAGAAGCCTTGGATACATAAGGCCTCGGTTCACCCTTTTTGCCCCTCTAGGTGATAATGTTGATGATATTGATGATGACGACGACGATGATGATAAGTAGATGGTGATGTTGTTGTTGTTAATGTTGATGATGATGATGATGGTAAGGAAAATGATGAGGACCATGATCAAAGAATGAAAAAAAAATGACGATAACATTGTAGGTAATATTGATGAATACAAATTGGTTAACATAATCCCAGGTCTTGTTGTAACTTTTATAGACCCACATCTAGCATAAGTAGATTTATGTATGCATGATACGTGGAGTCATATGGCTTCACCTTGGGAGTAGACCATAAATATGACATGAATAGTATGATATGAACCCCTACATTTCGTATACTAGAAATTTACAGCTTGGTTAAGTTTAGAACTCAGTTTACCATACCAAAAGTGGATGGATTTTGGGGATGAAATCCCCTTTAAGGGGTGGAGTGTTGTAACATACTCGAATTTAGTTTCATAACCTAGATCCACCTCGTTCTAGGCTCTTTTTTAATGTGGTAGTATCTTATACATTTCCCCTTAAAATTAAAATATATTAGGATGATATAACCAAATAAATTCAATACTAGGATTTGAGGTGAAAATTCACCAATCTATAACATTACTTTGACACTCTAAAATCAAACTAATTCCAATTGATGAAAAGAAATAAAATTTTATAAAATAATATATAAATTAATTAAGAAAGATATTACACACTTTAAATGATGTATTAGCATACAAATAAGAAACAGATTATTAATTATTTTTAGACGGAGAATCTGACTCTAAAATCGAATTCCTGATGTCTTATTTAGCCTACTTATAAAATTTCATGCCAATCAGACTTTGTTTGCCCTCCGGATTAATTAGATGGGGAAAGTATCTAAATACCCCCCAAGTTTAATTACCCAAAATAATTATTACATTTAATTTCCATTAATGTTCTCGCCAAGACCTGGTCACCAATACCCGGTCTGGCGGCTTATCTCCCCTGCGACTTATTCCTCTTCACAACGGCCGCCGACGCTAGCGGAGCCTTCCTCTCTTCCCTTCTTCTCTTCCTCCCTTCCTTTTCTTCCTCGCATCCTCCCCATTTCTCATCTTCACTGTTGGGCACTTCTAAACTTTATCACCCTTCTGTCTTCCTTCCTCGCCTAGCCACCACGACACCACCAACTGCAGACACTTCTGTAGGGAATCACTCTGCGCCCAGAACCAGCCGCCCGACTCATGTGGCCACCGTTAGACAATAATATCTCATGCCTCTTCCCTTCTCCTCTTCACACCAACACTAGTAGTGCCCATCTTCTCCTCACTCTCCTCGCTCCTATAGGTTCGTCGCAGGGCAGAAGCTTGCACCCTGCTGTGACTATTTTTGGATCCCGTGATGGCAACACAACACCAGGTAGAGCCCTGCATCGCAAGCAGTGTTTCCGCCACCTCTTCTCCCTCCTCTTCTCTTCCTTAACCTAGCCGCCACCCATCACTTCATATCTTCTCTCTTCCACCTTGAGTCCTTGGAAGCCCTACCCGCAAACCCTTCTCCCTCTCACAGCCGTCAACCAGAGACTCCAACACCTTGCTGGGTTCTAGCAGCTGATCGACTTCCAGGCCGCATGCCTCACCTCTTCCTCTTCGTCCTCCGTCCTTCTTCTCGCCTCTAACCCATAGCCATCGACATCTCTCTCTATCGATGTGCACAGCTTCCCCACCACCCAAGAGCATTAAGGTGGTGCTTGACACCTGCAGAACATCTCCACCGCCCAACATATGTGTTGCTTCTTGCTGGACTTATACCATCTCTACAAACATGTCATCCTCACACCTGCACCTCTCCTCTGCCTCTCTTCTTCCTCCTCTTCTTTCCTTCCAACCTCGATTATGGCCCAACAAACCTTCCTCCCTCTCTCAGTGTAGTGAATCTAAGACAACGAGCAGCCATCGCTACGCCAACTGGAAATGTGGTCCTCGACGAAAGCACCTAGAGTGACCGACATCCCCTCCCCCTCCATCACTTGGGTTTGCACCTCCATCACCAAATGTATCTTCTCCATTGCACTCACCTCATCTTCTCCTTCAACCTTCCTCACAGCCTACAGTTTTACTGCCATTGTTTCTGCACTAGCCAAGAGAGCGATATGGCATCACAACCTCCTCTCGCGATCACCACAGCCAACACAGGGAATCACCACCAGTGCTGGTAGCCACCAATAGACTCGAAGAATCTCCTCCTCCATGAGGAACACCAACGATTCCACCACTATTATGCATATTGTTGTTGATTATTGGTGAAATACATATCATTACACACATGTTTTTGTAATGTAGACATATCTAGAATCATGTGTCTAAAGGTGAATTTTAGAGCTAAAATTTATATCTAAGGGATCATATATTCACTGGATAAGATTATAAACTCTAATATGCAATCAGGTGATTAGAATCAGGATAAAAACAACATGAAAATCTATAATAAGAATGCACATGTTAACTTTGGTTTGACTAACACACATGATTTGTTCCTAGGATGAATACTCGACTTTGGGAAATCAAGGATATCCATTGAGTTGACCACTAGTCATAAAATTAGGTATGTACATCCTCTATTTTATTTTGGGCATTATTTGACTAAAACCTAATTTCTTTTAATGATGCATATCTTGTAATATTGTTTCTCTTGCAAATCTATTATTCATGAACATTTCTAATTCCTGATATAAATCCATTTTCTGCTGTGATTATTAATTTGACATGCCATATGGGTCTTTAGGCCCCTCCTGCCTTGTTGTCTTTTATTGGATATTGACTAAAATGATAGTCTTGCCACTCTATTATAGCATGCTGTGTGTTTGACTAGATTATCTAGAATAGTGGTACTTATGTACAACCATACTTGTATAGGGCGTGTGTATTCCACCCGGGGTGTGCGTTTCCACCCTTATTTCTTTTAGGCCATGATCCTATGGTGTTATAGCCTGTTTTAGGTATATTTAGTCTACATTGTTATGCATGCAAATATTTGTTGTTTTAATATGAATTTGTGGATGATTGTTATGGCAAGACACTCTTTATTATCATGCTTGTATTTTGAACTTTAATATGCCTCATTTTGTTTGTTATATTCCTTTTGAAACTTACCTAATTGCAAATAGCCCCCTTCTTGTGGGAACATCTCTTTTTGTACTTATAAACCTATATAATGCCCAAAGTGTTTAATATTTGTACATACTCAAGCTTTGTTGACCTCTATATTGTTCCTATGTTCTGGGTGATGTTCCCTTCCACCCAGGTCTAGGTACATTAAAGATCAAGGTTGCTCGAAGATCATATAAAGAGAATTGTACCTAAGGATAGCTTGGAATGGCTAGGTTACCCTCTGCTACTGATTTTAGTTGTACTTAGTTCAAGTTTTGTTTGTAAAATCACCTATTATGCTGAGGAACAATTGTATAAATGAATCATGAAGTGACTTTGTAATATTTTTGTTTCCACTGCGGTATTATATCATTTGAGTGGATCCCCTTTCGGGTCCCACTCTTTACAAGTTCTCTAACTCTATTACATGCCCACATGGCAGAGATAACTAATAGGTTACAACTACGCTGGATGCAACTCTTGCTCCATTGGCAACACACAGTTCAACATCACCTTTCTCTAAAGGTCTACTTCTTTTTAGATCCTTCACATTTGAGAAAATGTGTGATCCACATCTGGTATCTAGTACCCATGATGAGTAAGTAGTGAAGTTAACTTCAATAATGTATACATCAGAAGTAGAAATCTCAATCCCTTTCTTCCTAGGTTCCCTTATCCATCTCCTAATTTTGAGTGTTGAAGACTTGGACTTAAGCTTAGCCACAAAATGGTTTTTGGCCTTGCCTTTGTCCTTGGACTCAACTCTGCTGATCATTATCACGAATTTGTCCTTATTCATTTTTTCTTTGACACCTATCGAGATGTCAAGCAATTCTGACAGTAGTCTAGGCACGTTACTCAAGTGGTAACACTCGATAAACTGGCTATATGATTTAGGCAAAGATTGCAAAATCATGTATGTGGCCAACTATTAACCTAAAGGAAATCCCAAACTCTCAAGAATCTTCATATGCCCAATCATATTGAGCACATGAGGCTCTACTATATATCCTTCTGTCAATTTGCACTCAAATAGAGCCTTAGAGAAATTATAACTTTCATTCTCACCATGTTGTTTATGCAACTCATAGTTCATACAGCCCAACATAAAGTTCTTGATGTTCAGAACATCATTGGCATGCTTCAAAGAAGCATCCATGTTAGTCTTAGGAGAACTTAGAGTGGATACTGGCACCGGTATTTCAGGACCATGAAGAACTTCTCAAGGTCCTAAACCAATAATAAAAAAATATCTCATTTAATTCATTCAATCGCAATGCGGATTTGTTTCTCATTTGATTCTATAAGAGAAAATTTACATTTGTCAAAATACCCTTTTGATTTGATTTCATTTGATTTGAAAATATGATATTAATTAGGTATTTAATTAATTACCGCTTCCACTATTTTATTCAAATTGATATCCCTCAATATTAATTTGAAATATTACAGCGTGCAATATTCTAGTGGGACAAGATCTTGATTTCATCCAAATCATGAGCCATCTAGGGTTGTCACCTACAACTTGATTTTATCAGGTAGGCAACTTTTGCCAATTGCATCAGATGCAACTCTTGATAGATAATATGCACAACTCCTTGTCATAATTATTTGCATGCCTCTAGGTGCTTAATCGAATTAAGATCACCTAATGAAGCCTAACCCATAAGCCAATATGATAGACTATGCACCCTGCTAGGGAAAACCCACATATCTACCATCACACTTCCACGAGATATATGGTGCACCACGCTAGGGCGTGCCTACGCTTGGTCGATCAAGCTTGGCATGTGTGATGCTTTATGGAAAGCATCTAAGACTTAATATTATGATTTAGGGAGTTTGTATAAATACATATACTTTATCCAATCACCACATATATAGTATGTATCATATACATGTTATATCCCTCAATGAAAACATGAAATAAACAAAAGTGATGATTATGGCCAGTCCTAATGTAATCCCTTAGAGCCACAAGGAATTACGATCATCTATGTTTAAATCACATGCAAAAATTTATTGTTGATGAAGATCTGTGCTTGCCAATCTAGATTGATTGTTTCAACCCTTAAACCAATCGACTCACCTCCTATATGGTTGTTAGGTTGTCTCACCGGTCGTCTGGTCCTTCTATCCACCATCGACTGGCTCCTCCAGCCAATTGGTTGGGGCCCACTAGGCAATTATTCTGGCTTGTCCACCATGTCCTCCAAGGTCCTTTAGTCGGTCGACTCATCTTTGGGACACCTTCATCTTTGTCATAACAAAAAAGTAAACTATCCTACTTTTACACAATTATAGGGAAACCTTGAGTTATATATGAGGGGAGAAAAAGTAGAAGAGAATTAACTTTACATTGAGAAGTTGAGATAGAGGCTCGGTACCCAAACCGATATAAATGTACCAACCATATACAACCATGCACAAATATGGGTTATTGGCCAAAACTACTTTTAGGATGACATGTGTAAATTGCATGATATATATATATATATATATATATATATATATATATATATATATATATATATATATATATATATATATATATATATATATATATCTGTTTGGGATTATCATGGTGTTTGGATTTGACAAAATATTATTCACATCGCATGCAATAGTAGAATGAAAAAACCAAAATCCGATCATATCAATTATCCTATAATATGGTAAATTGTCATTAGCTCTGATACCACTATTGGGAAATATGGTACAGAGTAGGCAGCGTAATATAAAATTTTATTTACCATATTCCCCACAATTAGTAGATCGTGTCAATAAGGTAAGGATGGTTTCGAGGATATACCTAGTCCTAGAGCAAGTTCAGTGACATCTCCTTGTCGTCATTAATGTGCAACTGCCTTGGACAATGTCTGTGTAGCTCCTTATTGTAATAGGACTCATATGACCGTTGTGCCCTCTGATATGCACCTTAAGTAGTAGGAATGTTGCAACTCCTCCTGGTAGCACCAGAGACTGCAACCACAAATTTCGTCTTCTTCAATAACTCCTCTTGTCACGGACTGGTGGTTAACGTTGTCATGTGAGCAACATATAACAACCTCTCGCCTCTATGTTAGTCCACATGGACCTCCTAGAACTCCTATTGTCCTGATAGAATGATCAGGACGGAGTCATTCCTCCCGTTGGTGTACTAGTCACCAACTTGCTCTCCCAAAATGATAACTCTAACTTGTTCTCTCCCGTGGCTATCTATAACGACCCCGCCTCCCGGTAACCCCCAATTAAGGGAGACCGAAAGGTCGGTACCGTTATCCAATTAACAGGATCAAAGGTTCGACAAATAATCAATAATAATTATGAAATTCTACTAACTAACTGGAATTTGGTATAAAATTAAAACTTTGCTTACCTTTGAAAACTTGGAAATCTATCTATCCAGAGCTTGAATTATTCTATCTAATCCTCCTTGCACTTTATTTCTCATTTCCACAATGTGTCATTTTACTGTTTGTTCTTTCAATTGTTGTTCCTAAAACGTCGACAAACAAAACGTCGGTCAGTATATCGAAATATACTGGTATGTGGGAACAATCAAAATCTTGCAAATATGGCTAACAATTTAATATTCACAATCAAATGAATTAACAAGCCAATTTACACTTTTCAGTATGACATTCTCCACCGCTTTTGCCCTAACCCTGGCATTCCCACCTTAGGGTGCCCTTTGCCAATGACTTAAGGCCACCTTCTCATTCCCAATCTTGGTGCCTGGGGGTCACCACTCATGGTGCCCACTAGTCATGCAATACCATAGGCCACCTTCTTGGTGCCTGGGGTCACCACTCAAGGTGTCCATTGGTCTACCCATCTGGGCCTGACCTTTGGCATCATCCATCAGGGTGGCATGTAGGTGTGAGAATCCATACTTCTATTATTAATGTGATAATCATAGTGACTTTATAATTTGCAAGTATGAACATCCAAACTGATAATTTGCATTCAATGCGATTAACCATCCGAAAATTCATCGGGAAACTAAGGCGGTTATTCATAATTAACCACATACCTGTCAAGCTGTTTTGAATGCAGATTCAGTCCAAACAAGCAAATAATCCAGAGTAAATCAAGCAAGAACAATTCAATCCTGAAATATTCATCCAATATTTTCTATCATCGATCATGGTACACAAATCTAATAGACCTAATCGTGCCCTAGGGTTACTAGTCCTTTTTAGGGTTTTGACCATAATTAGGGTTTCACTTCCTTTTTCCCATTTTTACTTTATTTTTATCAAAATATTCATCATACCCTAATTATATCATTTTATATTCTATTAAGATCCTAAGATCAGGTTTGAACCACAAAACCCTAATCTTCAAACTAATTATATCTTTTCTTCCTCACTTAGGGTTTCTAAGGGCATTAACTACAATATTAGGTTGAAAACCCTAATTCTTACAAATCATATCATTATTTGTCCAAATATCTTTAATATGAGAAATTACATTTCTCACCAAAGGAACCCAAAATTTGGGGTTGTAACATCCTTCCCCTCTAATGATAATTTTTCCCTCAAAATTCCATCAAGCAAGCAAACAAATAGGATAAGTATTCTTATGTCCATCAGGGCTCCCATGTGGCTTCACCCTTTCCATGGTGTTTCCCAAGAACCTTCATTATCGCATTTTCTTCCATCTGGGTTCTTTCTTACCTTGGCATATCGTACCCTCATAGGTGACTCTGGACTTTTTAGCCTTTCAAAAGCTCAATAGGTTTAGGGCACAACACCTGGCTTGGGTACCTCACATAGTGCTCTAGATGGGACTCATGTAACACATCATTTTATCCTGGGGTAAAGTTAAACACAACCATCTCCACCAATCCATCTCTAATGGACCCATATATTGGGTCTCAGCTTTCTCAGTTGTAGCTTAGAGGGGTCAGATTTTCACATCACATATTCTCCCACAATGAACTGCATATTAGTCTGCTTTGCATCAGCTCGTGACTCATGTCACCACTTGGCTCTCTCTCAGCCATTGCACGATCAAAGCGACTTCATCTGCACCCATTTGTGGTTCTTTTCTGACCTTCACGAGGCCTCCTTCACGAACATCATCATAATGAAGTGGTGACTGACACAACCTCCCTATAGAACTTCTTGCATCCCGATAAAGGCCATGGTGGTTAACATCACATCTTAAGAACTGTCTCTATGTATCACCCTAAATGAGCACACATGCTCTCATCAAATCATACTGTCCATTAGTATGGGGTGATAAACTGTACTATCATCGAGTTCTTCATGTATCCACTCCCACTTCATGGAAGTGAACCTTGGTCATACCCAAGAACTATTGAACTCGCATCATGGTGTAGTTGAACCACCTCTTTTCATATGTAGTTCAACCAGATTTGTCCCTTAACAGAGCTCTTCCTTTCTCATGTCATCTAGGTAAGGCGATCTATCATAACCCATATTGTATCTTGACCTTCTTGGTCTAGGAGAGACTCACAACATCCATAATGATGAACTCCCATTCCCTCTCGGGAACTCTTTATACTTTATATCCATGCACTGGGTTAATGGTGTTCGTCCTTCACTTCCTGGCTTGCATGGCCACATGCTACATGCAACTTTGTTTTAAGCATCCAGAATGCTACCATCACTTGCTACCTTTGTAGTACCAAGGTATATCATGACCTCCTGTATTGTTATGATTCCTTCAAGCTTGATACCTCGGAAACCCTAAACCACTCTCAAAAGGGTTTTATCACCTTCCTATCTAAAGAAGTGTATCTGAGGTTCTATCACCATCCTCTTACCACATCAAGGACTAAACTGGATACCCAAACAACCATTAACTTGTTCAACATATCTTATTACATCTGAGTGTTAGCCAAAACACATCTTCTTTCCAAACTTAGGGTTAGCCAAACAACCTCAACTTCTTCTAGCTTCCAGCTAAACTAGGCAGCTATATCTCAACCACAGTATTCATTACCCCTTCTTATCCTTAGGTGTTAAGTAATGTTGAAGACATACACCTCCACCTATTCTACTTATCATCTCATCTCAAACTCTAAGTTTGTCTTCATCAAGAAACTCTGATCTCATCCTCAGGGTGATCAAACTCAACCTTGGTTAACTTGTAAATTCTACATATCTGCTACTAAACACATCCTTATTCCTCTTACTATTTGTAAACCATCCATGTATCGTTCACTCCACAAGGGTATGTCATTATCTCTATCCTCATACCTCATAGCAACGTTTAAACTTCCATCATCTTTTATCCTTGGTGTAAGGCATGCGTACTGTCCTATCTCTCACTCCCATAACAAGAAGAAATAAGCATTTGGCAGCCGTCCAAATACAGAGTTCTTCCTATTCCAAGAGTAGAGATGGTACAACCCACGTTACCAGTACACCTTCAATTCTAAGTTGAAACGTGCCATCATCTTGATATCTACATTATTTCATGGAAAACTGGTCTCGAACCTACTTGGGTCACCACACAATCCTTGGTCATCTCCTCTAGGTCTATAGGGTGTCGGCACTTTTGGGGTCATCCCTCTTCCCTTATGCATCCAGAGAGTGCCCTACTCATCTGCCCTTTGGGTCTCATGAGCTCATGAAGGTGATCAATCTCCTAACCCATGGCCCTCATACAATGATAGTTGTTACCTCCCGACCCTATGGTCATGTGCAACTAGGGAATTAGGCAACTCCGTCTTTCATCGGCCTTATCCCTACCTGACCCTTGGATAGACTTAAGATTCTATCTTAGTACATGTTCAACTCATGTTTGGCTCAAGATTATCCTTAGCCCTTTATGCTCATCCCATAAGCCATCCCTAATGTATACTGGCCAGGGTTTCAACCTACTTTCGTCCACTAATGTACTCTGGGTGCAAGCTATACCCTACCTGCATACACCCATAGGGTTTCTATAGGTTCTCCTCTAACCTCATCCATGAAGGAGCTACCCTTCGCTCTAGTATGCACGACCCTCTCCAGGGTTGGATAACCTAAGGTACTAGGTTATCTAACCTCTTATGGCATCCCAAAGGCATGTTCAACCAAACACTCGGTCAACCATGACATCTACTCGTCATGTCATCTCTCACTCTAACCCTCACTTAGGTTTAGGGTTAACATCATCCTCAGAGGATGTGCTAGGTCTCTACTTTTAATGGAGGTTTCTACCTCCAAGACTAACTCTCTCTACTCATCCTCCTGTCAAGGAGGTCTATCCTCAGGTCTCCCCTGAGGGCAATGACAACTCGTGTCATACGACCTAACCATGTATCTATTCCTTTACGCTTACTCTATTAAGCTTATGTCCATGATATCTTATTTACATGCTTTTTATTAATTTGGTGGAGGATTCCTTAATTCTTATCAACCTTACCCATACCTTAAGAGGGTGAGGAGAAGAGAGAAAACCCTAATCCTTAAGGTCCTTAACAGAATTTGGGTTGAGAAGGGATGAATAAGATGAGAGAGTCCTAAAGGTATCTTATTTCGAATCATACCCTAAGACTTTGGCCAGGCAGTCACACGGATCCGGGAGTCCTCGTATTCCGACTAGTGGTGCGGAGGAAAATATTGCCATCCCCCGGTCGTGATCCTTTTCTAGACACCTCTGTCTTTCAGATAATCCTCTAATAACTCCCTTGGGTTCTACATAATTTGTAAAATTTAATAATTATTAAAGAATACTTGAGGAACCTATGCTCTGATACCAATTGTAACGACCCCGCCTCCCGGTAACCCCCAATTAAGGGAGACCGAAAGGTCAGTACCGTTATCCAATTAACAGGATCAAAGGTTTGACAAATAATCAATAACAATTATGAAATTCTACTAACTAACTGGAATTTGGTATAAAATTAAAACTTTGCTTACCTTTGAAAACTTGGAAATCTATCTATCCAGAGCTTGAATTATTCTATCTAATCATCCTTGCACTTTATTTCTTATTTCCACAATGTGTCATTTTACTGTTTGTTCTTTCAATTGTTGTTCCTAAAACGCCGACAAACAAAACATCGGTCAGTATATCGAAATATACTGGTATGTTGGAACAATCAAAATCTTGCAAATATGGCTAACAATTTAATATTCACAATCAAATGAATTAACAAGCCAATTTACACTTTTTAGTATGACATTCTCCACCGCTTTTGTCCTAACCCTGGCATTCCCACCTTAGGGTGCCCTTTGCCAATGACTTAAGGCCACCTTCTCATTCCCGAGCTTGGTGCCTGGGGGTCACCACTCATGGTGCCCACTAGTCATGCAATACCATAGGCCACCTTCTTGGTGCTTGGGGTCACCACTCAAGGTGTCCATTGGTCTACCCATCTGGGCCTGACCTTTGGCATCATCCATCAGGGTGGCATGTAGGTGCAAGAATCCATACTTCTATTATTAATGTGATAATCATAGTGACTTTATAATTTGCAAGTATGAACATCCAAACTGATAATTTGCATTCAATGCGATTAACCATCCGAAAAATCATCGAGAAACTAAGGCGGTTATTCATAATTAACCACATACCTGTCAAGTTGTTTTGAATGCAGATTCAGTCCAAACAAGCAAATAATCCAGAGTAAATCAAGCAAGTACAATTCAATCCTGAAATATTCATCCAATATTTTCTATCATCGATCATGGTACACAAATCTAATAGACCTAATCGTGCCCTAGGGTTACTAGTCCTTTTTAGGGTTTTGACCATAATTAGGGTTTCACTTCCTTTTTCCCATTTTTACTTTATTTTTATCAAAATATTCATCATACCCTAATTATATCATTTTATATTCTATTAAGATCCTAAGATCAGGTTTGAACCACAAAACCCTAATCTTCGAACTAATTATATCTTTTCTTCCTCACTTAGGGTTTCTAAGTGCATTAACTACAATATTAGGTTGAAAACCCTAATTCTTACAAATCATATCATTATTTGTCCAAATATCTTTAATATGAGAAATTACATTTCTCACCAAAGGAACCCAAAATTTGGGGTTGCAACACTATCCCTCCCTGGATGGGTAGGACATGCCTGGGCTCTCTTAGTTACCACAACCAGAGAGGACAATAGTTGTCAGAGGAACTAATTCTCAGTTGTCTGTGTTGTGCTCTGAGAAGCCCCCAATACCTCTGTATTTATAGCGGAGGTCAGGGTCAAGGTTCCCTGTTGCTATCCAATACGAGATTAATGTGTGGGAGTGGAAAGGACCGAAATAACTTGAATTTTCTCAACAAATCTAGAAATTGCACAACCTGCGACAGTCGAAACGGCCGTTTGACAAAGCTAGATGGTCGTCTCGCACACGAGACGGTCCTCTTTCACTATGAGATAGTTGTTTTACAGTTTCTAATTGTACACAAATTTGACAAATCAATTCCCATCAATGTTAGACATTGATTTCCTTATGCAACAAGTATTGCTCAAGCGAAACGAATAGGGAAACATCTAGAACCTTCCACGAATGAACTCAACCATCTTACCCATGTGGGACGGCCATATCGGTTCACCCATACGGTTATCTGGTGACTCGAGTCGAGTTTGTTTGGTTGGGTCGGTTCGTTCCTTTACCAATTTCTACTCACAACCAGGCCTGACACCCAGACACCAATCTCAACTCTTGAGACGACCATTTGGCAATTTAAGATGACCGTCTCAACACTTGAGATGGGCGTTTGATAGTGTTGTCAGCCTGTTTGTTGCCTGAATCAAATGCCTAAATACTTTAGCACTTAATTCAACTATCATTCAAGATTGAACTCCTCTACTAGGTCAAGACCTATGTGTGTGACCTTATAGGTCCCATATTACGTTGGTAGTGAGTGTCCATAACAACTTATGACATTACAAGTAAAGAGTGGTGCCTAGTCACACATCACTGCTACCCAAGTAAATGGCAAGTTGGGGAACAACATCAACCTACAATCTATGTATGGTGTTATAGTGTTTGTATAGTTCATTTGTCACTGATATCCAGATTGAATTAGAGGCATGGAACCGTCACCCTGATTATTATTGAGTCTTATTTCTTGAACCAGAGTAGACTGTCTGAGATATATGTAAGCTCAACACATTGACTTACATATACATGACAATGTATTTTCTCAGTCTCGCTAATCAAGAGATCTAGGATATCATGCTCTCATAGGAGGGACAAGTCTCATACCTATCACTCATAGTCAATCCCCACATGTTAAAGCCACCCAATAATCACCGTTATAACAACCCATGTTTCAGGACTACATTTGATGATGTCAAAGTGTACCCAACGACATGTGATGAGTACAATGATTTTAGGTCTAAGAACCACAAACACCACAATCACTATGAGAGTTGACTATGACTTCCATGATGATGGCTTTCATGTGTCAGTCTCACGGTGAGTCTGTCTGATACACTGTTCTCTAATATGTATCTATGTGCTTGGTTTGATATAGCCATATCATGACCAATGAGACTCAATCATCAACCAACTCACACTCTGATCTTATGTGTTATTGTTGTCTATCAACCTTCCACAATAACAACCGATCAGGGATGTAATGAGAATATGTATATGTACTCTTGACATTTATCTGATCTCATTTCTCAAATCTAATACTTGAAGACATACGTCATTGAGTAATATTATTCTCTAGATATTTATAATGTTACTTCATTATCTCATAACTGAATAAACAAAATTAATTAAAATCTTGCCTTTACTAATAATAAAATCATTTACATTTATACCATTAAAATCATCACATAATTGGCTCTCAGGGCATACATACCAGCACCGCCACCAACTACCAACCACCCAATTGTATTTAATTTCCCACCCACAAATAATAAACAACTCATCTCAAATTTTATTTTTTTCTTCATTTTGTCTCCAATTTCTCTTTTTGCCCACGGTCATATTTTTACACAGTCACATCTAAGTTCAAAAATTAGTACTTAAATATGTTCAACACAGTATCAAAAGTTAATAACAATCTTATCTAAAATAGACTAACATAATACGTCATGGTTTATAAAAATTTTAGCCATTCAATTTTGATACATTCTTTAACATAATATATAGAAAAATATATAAATATGATAATTATTCATATTTGATCAAAATATGCATCTCACATTTGTTTCTAATTTTTTGGTAGCTACATGTACAACACTAATTAATATTCATAGTATCACAAAAAAATATCAACAATTATACTTAATATAAGACAAAACAGTGCTTACGGTCAGAAAAATTCTATTATCAGAAAAATATAATACAAAACATACTACTATCCATTTTTTACAACTTTGATATTTTTTATACATAAACCAATGTTATTATAAAGGACTCATAAAAACTCAAATTTCTTAACATGGAACAGAACTAAAACTCATACAAGCTCGCATTCTATAATTTTATTACACATATGACTAGTTTTTATACATCACAGTGAAAACATATACGCATTACGATCCTGATATCTATACATTACAAGTCTGACGGGCCAACCGATCCTCTTATCCCTGCCCTTCCTCCTCATGGTGAAGGCGTGGCAACAACATGATGTTGGTGCAACGACAGAGTGTGCGCGAGTGTGGTGGTAGCATGGGAGCATGTGGGTGTAGCGGTGTGGGTGTGGATGTGACGAGTGAGTGTCGGTCCGACAAGTGCGGCCATAACAAGAGCAGGAGAACGATAGAGTCATAGGCACCGTGGGCGCAGATGCATGGGCTCGACAGCGTGGGTACGACGATGGCTGGGTGCGGATAGGCATGACGACGACCATGGCATGGTGGCGGTTTGGACGCGACTTCAGCCTGGGTGCTACATGGGACGCAAAGCAGCCTGGGCATGGAAGTCAGTTAAGTGCGGCTTCATCCTGGGTGTGATGACGGACGGGAGCAGCCTGGACATGACGACAGGCTGGGCATGACGGCGGGTTGGGCATTACTTCAGCCTAGGCACGGTGGTGGACGTGGAGCGGCGACTACTTGGTCACAGCTGCAGCGCGCGACAGTAGGCCAGACGTGATGGTGGTTGGATGGGGAGAGTCACGTTAAAAAGAGGGAGAGAGTTGTGTGGGTTGGTTTTTATAGTCGTGGTTGTCTGGTCAACTTCTAGTATTGTTCTAATTTGACACTAGTAATGTGCGGACGAAACATCGGTAATACGTAAAAAATAAAAGAATCATGCGTGGTTGTTGCTCGTGGTATGGTCCCGATGCTGGGGTGTGAATCCTGGTGTATATAGTGTGTTGTATATCAGTACTCTATATATATCCCAAACACGGGCAGCAGGAGAGACCAATGCCCTAATGGGCCTGTTGCTCTTGGCTGGACTCCGCTAGGCCCAACACTAGAGATACTTTTCGTGTATGTAAAAATAAGAAAACAGCCACATTCGTAATCACTTTGTGCGATGCTTTTGGGTTGTTGTCAAATAAGTTTGCAACAGGTTCACGGGCCAGGTATTACGCTGTAATGAAGCGTTCACCTCTGCATTGCAATATATTTTACCATTACAAAACATTTACCAGCATTTCGCCACCCTATGTTGATTATAAATTACCTCAACATATGCACATTCCAATATATCCCTAACATCATCACCGTTCCTGTATATCTGCACCATTATGCAATATCGTCATTGGATAGAAAATAGATGGCTGTAAACAGAGGCTCATTAGAGAAGAGATGCGCCCTTACGTTTTAACTGAAATGGCATAAAATACTAGACGACAATCTGACACAGGGTGAGAAATTGGGGTTCATTATACCCTGTTTAATGATTAAAATGTTAGTATGTTTACGTAGAACTTGTCAAGAACGACTGCAGTAGGAAAGAAACCATTATATTAACGCTTGAAACGACCAGATATCCTTAAACCATGCCCTTATTCGATACTCGCACAAAAATTTCTTGCATTGCGACGCGTAGTGCCGCAAACCTGCTTTACATGGGCGGCCTTACCGTACTAGATAGGGGTGTAAACGGTGCGAGTACGGTGCGGGTCTGGTCATACTCATACCCATACCCATCTAATTTAGCGGGTCCGGTTCCGGTTCCGATTTTAGACCCGCATAATACAAAATCTGGACCTGCACCATACCCGTACCCATAATAATAGCGGGTATGTGGTGCGGGTATGCGGGTAAGCGGTTCTATAAAACATCATATTATTTATGTAAGAGAAATTACTATGTTATATATATTTAACACAACAAGATATTGTTATCATATAGTATATTAACATGTAATAGTTATATTAGACAATGTTATATTCTATACAATAAAATTAATTGAGTAATTGTTTACATATTAGTAGTCATGATCATAACATTTAATTTATGTAGAAAGTAATGTAAATTAGTAGACATTTTGATTTTAAGTTTACATATGATGATGTTCGTTATTGTAACTAGAATAGCTAATTCTTAGTTATATGACTAGTCTCAACCTTAGAGTAGGATATAATCTCAATAATTATATTAATTAGACTAGTAAAGTATGATATATAACATATTATTTGAGTAGTTACTTATGTATAACGGGTACACGGGTCTAGCGTGTCTGGATCTAAGCATACCCATTATTGGACTCACTTATATGCGGGTCCAAGGGTATACGGGTCCAAGGGTATGCGAGTATGAAAAATTAGACCCGTGACGGGTTTTTTAAGGGTCCGAATTTGCGAGTCCGCGGGTCTACCCGTACCCATTTACAACCCTAATACTAGATGCTTTATTCACAATGATTTTACATCTCATCCGTGGGATCAGAGAATTACATCTATAGCACTGCAAATGAATCCCGAAGACCGAGAAACCCAAGAGCAGGGCTCTGGTCTGGGTTCATCAGGGATGAAAGCCCATGGATGAAGTCGGAGGGGCCCAAAAGAATTGGCCTACAGAAGAACAGCGAGAACTGAAACAGTCTACTAAAGTGCAAAGCGGATTCAGCTACAACTCTTCGCATTTGCTCCAGCTTATGCCAACCCATGTTGAGGTCATGAGCAAACTTACTTTCTGCTTTCATAAAGTTGGGAAGACGTCTTATAGACCTCGCCCTCGCATTGAAGGTATGATTACAATGTCATTTGAACAACCCGATAGGCTGATACCAAACCATTTTGGGCCAAATCCATAACAGGAAAACATAATCAGGCGGTCTTATGAGTTCATATATCTCCTACACAAGATGTTTACTTAAGAGTAAACATCGGCAAAGAAATTACATTCATGGTATACAAGCATATAGGAGAAATAAACAGTCCAGTCCCATATGCAAAAGATGTGGTCGTCCAAGACCGGAAGAAAGCAATGCTCTTGTTTGCTGCCTCCATGTTGTACATACGAGTCAAATCCACTTCTACTCTTGTGAAACTTGTTTCCATGTTACTTCTAGAATCCGTATAGTTGTTTCCGAAAACACCATGCATGGGAATATGTATTAATCAAAAATAGGGAGGGGAGGTAAGCATAATAAAACCTAGGCATTCAAAGAAAATGCCAAACATCCATTTACCATGAGTGAAAGAACACATCGCAAAAAGACAATAAAAAGACTTCAAGGAATAAGAGAACCCCTCCCTTGACACACACACACACAATAAAACTGATAGATCAAAGGACCAACAAAAACAAAACCTCAATGGAGATAGATAGATCAATAAATCAATTCAATAAGAGACCCCAACTACAGATCCATCAGAGATAGAAACAAAACCAAACATCAACTTGCAATGGCTAGTGGTAACTGGTGCAATTAATCATAACAATACAAAGATGTGACCCTTAAAGGGGAGAGAATGGACAAGAACCATCTTGAGGGTTTAGCCTTTGCTAATGTCAACCCTGGCTGGTTGGACATCTCAGAATAAAAAAAGGAAGTTAAAATGAACCCGAATTTGACGGAAACTTCATAGCCACTTTTAGTAGAGATTAGTATCCTAAATGAAAATTTTATCGATTACCAACTGCAAACAGGCTTCACTCTTTTCAAATATACCAAAGGCATGCATGTGCTAGGGAAGGCCAAGTGGGGGACCCTTCTATCAAGATATTAGAGAGAGAGAATAGTGTATTTAAAAATAAATAACCTTATATTCTTGCTAATCTCAAAGGGTAAAGTGGCCATAAAATCCTGAATTTCTAAGGTAGATGGACAAAATTAGGTGTGAATAAGATATTCAATGTTGTTCTTGCATTAAAAACATATCCAAGGGGCACACCACACCTCTTAAACAAGGTTGTGACAATAAACACTTCATCCAATCAAACATCTTTTCAAGTTTACTTCATCGTTGCAAGAAATCTTCTATCTTCAAAATTCTCTAAAAAGGGGTCAGACAACTCTCGATAGAAAGAATCCTAGGTCTACTCTATTGAGAAAGTATGAATCCATATCTAGGAAATTAGGGGGTAAGGATGGGTGGTAAGAAAGTAGAAAAACCCAACAAATGAACATTACAAAGACTTGATAAACGAAGGCTATACAATTGCAACACAATAGAAAGACATGTGATCCTAGTTTTGGCATAAAGGAACACCTAAGACATGAAAATGGTGGGTGAAAACAATGTTAGTGAGGGAAAACATGGAAAAGTCGTTACTAAATTTTAAGAAAATATGGAAAAGGTTGGGACAATGAAGAGATATCTATTTTATTGCACCAATATTTACATAAAAATATATTAGGAACCCGATGTGCCCATTTATCTCTACCTAGGTAGAGACATATTAAGGGTCATCTTTGCAAAAACACAAAATTTAAAATAGGGAACAAATATGTGTTTTTACGACATTTATGTATTATTCTAAGATTTAGATATGATAAAAATGATTATTATAAGATACTTTACACAATTCTAATTTATATTCATGTAGATGTCAATGTAAAAACATATCTTTTAGAATATATGTTGAACCAATCTTGTTGATTCAAAATTGGGGATGGTTGAGGATGTTAAGAGATATCTTGCACCAATCATGGTAATTCAAAAATGGGTATGGTTGAGGATGTTAAGCGATTTGTTACACCGATCTTGCTAATTCAAAATTAGGGATGATTGAGGATGTTATCTCTACCTCTCTTTACTTTAGTTGGTAAGGGGCATGAAGGATGTATGTTGTTTAGTGTAACCATGATTAGAATATGTGTTTGGTGCCAAGGATATGCTTTGCATGACTTAACCTTAGAGTTTGTTTGTCAAAGTCTTATAGGTAAAGTATTGAAATAAAATTTCCAATAGATCCAAAGCTCCTATTGTATGTTTGATTTTGGATCTTATTTATGACATTTTATCTATTATTATATGGGATGAGGGTTTTTTTTCCTTACATCCAAAATGGAGTGAGCTTCATTGAATCCTAATTGCGATAATGGAAAATTGCTACAATTTTTTCTACAAAGTTGTATATGGCGCATAATGAAAATGATCAAATGCTACACTTTTGTGAATGTAATTAGCATAGTCAAGATTGTGCTAGTTTCTGAGGCTCCTATCAAATTATATGAATGAGACTGGTGGTGGAACATCTTCAGTATGAACCAAAAATTACATTTTAGAGGCTAATAGGTGCAAAATAAATATGTACATGGTGTGATGATTCATTTAAAATATACAATACACATAAACAATGTTTGTATGATGGTCTTGGAAGAAGAGGTGAAGAGAAGTGGGATGAATCAAATTTATTTTGACTGATTTTGAGATGAAATAGAGAACTTAGGTTTTGTATTTCTAGTATACAAATCATACTCTTCATCTGATTGAAAGAAATCTTCAAATGAAAACTCAAAATATGATGTCTAAATATGCCCCCTCTAAAGCAATTTTTGATGTCATGATGCACACATAACATTGTGTGTTGTGTTTTTCTATCAATAAAATGGCTTGCGATGAACAAGATACTCATCTTCGTCTAATGTAATCATGTATAAAAGATCTCTTATTTGATTCAACAAACATTGAACTAGTCACAATGAGGATTTTGATTGTTGATATGTGATTCATGTACATGTCAACCAAGTTATTTGACTCGACTCCCTCATAGAAGGTTTCAGTAAGTGGTAACTTATGAGACAAAAATACAATGATATGATAACAATCTAAACCTCACCAAAGTCTTTTAAATGTATGATTGTGAAATTTAAAGGCAGTTGAGTATTTATTATTTTGTAATGTTGCTTCCATAGACATCCACACAACAATAATGGGTCACGATTACCTACATGGTGGAACCTGCATTTATGGGGAAAAAACTTTGTATTTAAAAAGTATTTTGAATAAAGTGCATTGCATTGCAAATCTAGAGTAATAACTTGTCAAAAAACAGTGCAATGAATACCGAGTTAAGGACATTATGTGTTGATCATGTGAATGAGTGACATCTTCAAAGGCACTTAGTTGACGAAAGACGACAACAAATGTTATATTTTTAAGCTCTTATATGGTAGCTAAAGGGTGGTCATTATTTTGAAAGGACAATAATGTATACCGTTTTCTTTCAATTATTGTGAATGCCTAATATGGAGGCATGGTTTTAATGAAAGATGTATAATAAACATAAAATCCAAAGCATTATGAGATGAAAGAAGCATGGACATTAAAAAAGGCTCATTCTAGCAATGATTCGATGATTGTACATACTTCTAAAGGGTATATAAATAGGGATGATATGTCATTTTTATAGTGCAATAAATAGGATAGAATTGTAATGAGTGTGACCCAAATGTTGTCACTCATTACATTGATAACAATGAAATTTCATCGAATCACCAAAAACTTGAAACTTTTCCTTAAGATATAAGATTGGAATACCATATATTCAATATACTACACCACAAGCATAATAACTATAGAAGAGGAATTGAAATTTAGCTATTAAATCATTCCAAACATAATAGAATTTATCACACACTCATGGGTGAGCTAGAAAAACTAAAGTGAAATGAGAGTTATTCAATTACAGAGGAAACTAAACAATATCAAGAATCTTCATTTGAACTATTACTTCCTGGCTAGCCTTCTAAACTAGTTCTTGTCCAATTGAAACCTCTAACCATATGTATTGGGAACAAATGGAATTACAAGATAAATAAAAGTTTCAATATAATTCAATATGTGCTAGTAGTTATAAAACTTGGGAAAATAAGAATAATGAATAAAGTATACAATGTGAGATTGTTCCCTTTAAAAGAGCAAGGTAAAAAGTGTTAATAGATAGTATAAAAGAATAAGTAAAACAACGAGTGATGAGGCATCTCAAGAAGAACTTATAGTAAATAAAATTTTTTTTTCTTTAAGATTATATATAATAGTAATAATAATGAAGAACTACATTTATATTAAATAGTAAGACTAGGAAAATAAAAAATGTAGGGCAGAAGCAACGACACAATTTAAGTCATGGGTGAAAAGGAAACAACACTTCAAACCCCTATATAATATACATAAAGGTGGGTGAGAGCACCAACACCTAAACAAAAAAGTGGTACTAGGAACCAACACCTAGAATACACCAATACAACTAGTCAATATTAGTATAGTCAGGCAAACATGTAATTAATAAATACACAAGAGAATTTTAATCTTTTTTGAATAATAGTAGGATGAATCCAATCAATATGTAAATTAGGATAATAGTCTCAAAAATAGATTATATACGACATTCACATGCAATAATAGGATTTTGGAATTAGAATATGGTGTAGCAAAAGATAATTCTATAGGTAATGAATAATTATGTATTAATTGACATCATTGTGAGTTAGAATCACAAAAGTTATACAATTTCCATAATAAAAAGGTAACAGAAAAATAATTATTTGATAAATATAACAAGTTCAAAATAGTCCTACACCCAATATTTAGAGTCTCAAACCACCTAAAAAGGCTTAAGAAAAATTATGGTTATACTGACTCTGTAGTTCATTATATATAGAGTGACTAATTATGTAAACCCTTAAAATTGACACTGCATCTACTCATACTAGGTATTAAAACCACATCAATAAGTAGAACACATTTTTTATTTTATTTAGAATCATATTATTTTTTATATTTTTCACATACCAATAATTCATTATCAATTTCATAATATTAAGCATATTTCTTGGATTTGTTAATGAAAACTAGGGACATTCACAAATATGCCCCTTCATAATGTAGATAGACTCAATGATGTAATGTGGTGTACAAGTAATCCATAAATGTCAAAGGAAAAATGTTTGGGTTGAAATGCTACAAATAACCCTAACTTCCATGAAAACATAAATGAATACAAAGGGTCTTTATAGGTTTCATTCAACAGCAATATACCTTCAAGAAAACTCGAGAGAGTGACAATCACAAATTACAGATGATCTCCCACAATATGGAAGGCGCACTGAAAGGAACCCCAACCTCTCCCTATTGTTAGAGATGGATTTTGGGGAACTCTACATGATCAAACAGAGTAAACATCTAATATAGCATAGAGACATCATTACAACATAGAGAAGTTTTACGGTCAAGTAAGAAACAAGGTATATGGGGAATTACCTTTGTCGGGGGAAAATCAAGGCTACTATGAATATTTGTCGACAACGTCTGAGAGAAACTATGGTGTTTCTGTGAAGTTTTAGGGTCTTTAATAGGATCTTAAGCAAGGTCTAAGGAAGATCATGACTGAGATTGGGGAGCGCCCCAGAGGAGAAATAGAGGAAACTCGAGCCTTGTACCAGATCACTAAGGTACATAGATTGATTGCCTAATGTGAACTAGGAGAAGGGAATGATCTTTTGTTTCCCCCTAAATTTATCTCTAAGATTAAGTACAAGCCTAACCCAGATGCACACACTTATCATCATAAAAGTAGATGCAAAGAGAGTTATTTGACATCCATGTGTGGTGTGAGGAACCTTCATCTCTTATAGCTAGGGTGAAAGGGGAGTCGTCTTGTCACTACACATCGAGGAGTATCAATTTGGGATTTCACCTCCACAAAGTAACTAGAGACGTACTTGCCCAGGGAGATCTCATGGTTCCACTTCTAATTTAAAAATGAGATGATACGGGATAATATTTCAAGGAGAAGGAATGAGACTCATTGTTTTCTTTTAAATAGGACTCCAATTCAAGGTAGGAGATGACCTTGTATCTTGGACTGCAATCCAAAGTAGGAGATGATACGTAGGATTTGGGTCAAATTTGGTGGCTCGTAGAGGGGATACATCCTATATAAATGCTAAAAAAAGTTGGGAATCAATCTCAATATATTGATATTTAAGTTAACATCATAAATAGGATTATCATTATTTAGGTGATTTTGTTATATATTTTGCTAAGGTTATCTACCACTATCCAAACTAAATGAAAATAGATATTATCACTAATCAAACCATATAGAATCTTATTTTCCATTTTCTTTAGGTTTTGTGATTTTTACTAAGGTATTTAATTAACAATGGTTTCTTTATATTCTAAATATGTAATATTAATTTTCTAGATAGGGGGGAATTTTTGTGAATGAAATTTGTTTATAACTAAATATATAGCATAATTTGGACCTCAGTCCTCATTAAAACCTGATTTCTACCAAATATGACATAAATAGTTGATTGGGGATATCGATGAAGTCCATGTATTCACCTAATATACCATCCTAGTTCTTCTAAGATGACTATCTGATAACCATCAATGAGGCATGCATATTCCCCTTCATGTATCATTATCCTAGTTAGTTGTGCTAATGAAGCATATGGACTATGTTATATACTCTATAAACTATACTCTATATCTAGGCCACATATGGTCACTAACGTCATCATTCACATCCATTTTACGAAGACTTAAATCACTTACATTAGCCTAGTATGGTACATGTATGGCATTCTTTATATAAGTTAGGGATATAAACCTCCCCTAGGGTATACTATATATGCATTATTTACAATATTTTCTCATTAATCTAGTATGATATTTATGACTTAAATGACACTGATAATACATACCATCAAATTGTTCTCATCATTTTTAGGGCATCACTCTAAAGTTCATCAACACCTTACATATTGCATCATATAAGCATAGGTAAGGGTTAGATATTTAGGAGTTAGGGTTTGGGTATATGTAAACACACATCCAACCTAATTCAATCCTCATGTTGATTCTATAATATACAAAATTGTTATAAGTCATCCTTTATATTTGGTGTATTCAAGAGATGGCTAGATTAACACGAATGTAGATTTAGGGTCAACAATTTTATATCTAGTATATGTACATCTTAGATTTATTAGAGTTAATTTATCAGTACTTGTTTATATCTGAGCCATAAAAGGTAGATGATGAATTAGTAATCCCATACTGACTTAACCTAATTAATCTTTTAACATTATACATTACCTAGTTTAATATGTTACACAACAATGATAGTATTGAGCACATGGACATACACTACGTCACTCTAGGATATTATTTTCCCATTTAGACACCTCTATGTGATTTGATAAAGAAATAAATGATGGATACTCAAAGTACCTCTTGTGGTGGTTTTGAACATCTTCCTTATCTTTTTGAGTTACATGATGATCGTATATCTTTCAGTAAGGGATCAAATCTTCAATTCTATTCTTCCATCACTGAGGTTATATTTCTTGTGAGAATATAATTTCAAGAGTCATCATTGAATTGTATCATTGTCTAAAAAGACAAAGAGCATAGGATTATGACAGATGGAGTTGTGAGAATCCTTCAAGTTTTGTCTCCCATGCATCTCAAGGTTTCTTTTTAAAAACTTTTAGACAATGATGTTTATATATGTACATCTTACTATTTTCCAACATAAATTGGTATATTCAAAGGAAAAAAAGGAAAGCTAGAGAAATGGTTGTAAATACCACCCTCTACATTAACACCAACCCAACCCATTAGGTTTTATTAAGAGAAACACAACATAAAACCTCATATGCAACAATATCAAATGATCAAATCAAAATGACAAAAATAAGAAAACATGCATACATTAAAAAAAAAATCAAAACCCAACATCAACATGCTTATATATAGAACCAAAGTTTCGAAAAATTAGAGATCAACCTTCTATATTTATTGTATTTTGTTTTCTTATGTAAGAAAAATCAAGTTGATTTACCATTAAACTTTGCCTAGATTTCATTAATATATAAGAAATCTCAAAATTCAACCTCATCCTGAAAATATTACACTTCAAGAACATATCTATCATCTATATGACATATAAACCACATTTATATAAATCATATTTGTTGCATCTTGATGTCCTCATCCTCTTCATTTAGATCACACAAATATTTGGATAACATGTATGATACTTTGAAAATATCAGTGGATGGATAAAATCCCACTCAAAACATATAAAATGGTATTGAATAATTTAAATATTAATAGTTTATACAATTAAGATAATATTCCAAATTTATCATAATCGTTTTGATAAGATATAGTATCATGAAGGGATATGATGTTTTCATCACTTTAATAAGAGTTTTAACAAATTCATTGTAAATATTCAATTTGACTATGATATTTATTGAAAATAATGAATCTATACATGTTCAATGAACATAATCAGTATGATGAGGATAATGATATATAGTAAGTTCTAATTCTTACAAATTCAAATGCTTCTTGAAGGTCAAAAGATGAGTCTAGAACAAGGAGTTTGTATTTATTCATTTTGCATCACTATATATTGCATGCATGCGTTCTTATTATTGAATTCTAAAAATATGGATCCAAACGTTCTATCCTTTTAGGTATAATATGAACTAGATGGACCCTCATTATAGATCCAAGAACTTTCAACAACAACTACCACAAAGACCCCCAAAAGCTTTTTCCACTCCTTCTAAGCTAGGAATCCAGAACATGTAAAAGGAGAGATTTGAGGTTTAGATAAGAGGATGACGAGAAAGTGGAACTTAAAAATAATCACAAAGTAGTGAAAAAGTATATGATGCTTAACATGAGTTCCTTAAAATTTCTGCCAATTTTGTCCTCAAATAAGATTAGATATCTTATACTTATATATAGACTTTATGTACCTAGATGATTCAAATCTCCACTCTTAGATTCAAGTTGTTTTGTAGGTTGAGTAGTCAAATTTGGTTATAAATTGTATTTTTGGATTTTTATAGTGTTACAGTGCCCCTTATTTGATTAACACATGAGATTTCAAATTTTATTCCAATTGCACTCAATAGGTTGGATGAGTTCTTGAAATGTCATGAAACTGACTTGTTGCACAAGTGGTTGACTTATTCAAAGTTGATCTTCTATCAATGACATATCCTGAATGGCCTGATCCTAAGATATTGATCTTGATAGTTGACTTACATGTTAAAAGAGTCCAAACATTTGATCTCAACAATAAGTGGGTCTGTACCTATTGAAGAAGCTCAACATCAATTTGATAAAAGTGGAATATAAAAGATACATGATTGGTTGTCTCTTAGAGATAGGGGTTATTGTCAAATAAAAAAGATCCTAATGCAACTATCTTTGGTGCAAAAGGTGGAGTGGCATTTTGAAAAGGTCAATAAACTTTGGCCCAAAATAAACCAAGATCAACCCATCAACCTTCCAGACCAACATTTGAAAAAAAATCCAACACTAGTATTGTTCCATATTCAAGATTTTATACATATGCAAGCATTAGGTAAACCACACTAACGCGCACGCACACACACACACACACACACACACACACACACACACATATATATATATATATATATATATATATATATATATATATATATATATATATTCCTTATGTTGTTTTTATTTGAAATGAAAACCATCAATATCTACTATGTCATCCTTCAAGGTAATAATTAGTCCAAATTGGGATTTTGATTTCTCAAACCCCAACTGATCTTCACCAATACCAGATTGAAACATCACTTCCATCAAAAACACTACTTAAGAAGGGATCAAGTGATCTAAATAAGTAATAAATAAGGTAAACTCTAGTAACTTGACTAAGATGGAAATTGATTATCACTCTTCATGTCATGGTGGGATGGTCTACCTAGGTTAGCCACCCTCTACCTATTCTCTTTCCACTTTCATCATTTAGGTTTTAATTTCTTTCTCAATCATGATTAATTATATGTTCATGAGTTATTGATTTAACTCAATAATAAATATTATGTATTTTCTTTTTTTTTATGAGGTTCTAACCATGATGAGTTTCTACGACATGGACTATATATGTAGTATGGAAATCCTATGCATAATTTGATATTAATGAATGATGCACTAAAATATTAACATTATAAGCATGAAATGGAAGCCAATACAACTTTATAGTGGAAATAATCCCTACTTGAAATGAATATGTATATAAAATAAAATTCACATGGAATTTGTTAATGGTATGATTTATTTCATGGTACATTATATAAGTACAAAAGCTTTCCTATATTACATTATGTGGGCATTCAATTGTAAAAACTAGTATGAACATGGTCATAGTCAATCTTGGATTCATATACCTTACCATGGGGAAGACTCGGGTTAGGGACCTTCAGTGATGAAGTGATTTTAGCACTCTATACCCTTTTACGCCTCATTTTTGTTTACTTTTTACTCCAATCCATCATTCCATGATTACTTGATTGATTTGGACACCAGATTTGAAAAATGATGCTTAATATGCCTTGCAACATACAAATATAATTTGACTAATCTTTCAGCTCATTTTGATTAACTCAAGATCTAGTGTCATCACTTGGACCTTAAACTTTATATTTGTATACTAGGATTTATTATCAACCATATTTTGTTGCAAATATCACTTGATTTTCTGTCTTTTTGTATGATTTACACCTAACCCTTTTCTTTGCCTTTGTTTTGCTTTCTTGAGCTGATTTTCTTGGTCTACCAGCTAGCTTGTGGTGTTGGCCCAGGTTTAATACCCGAGGACCATACATGCATGGCACTAGCAACCTAGACCTGAGAATCAGGCCGATGACCATTGGATTGCAATCTAAGGGTCGTTTAAATCAACTCTGACCTTGGGTCGACTATGGTTGTCGGGGCTGCCCAACCTATCACGGAACTGGAAACCCAATCCCATGAACCAAACAAATACCAAAGACAACATGCGGAAGCATGAAATGCTTAGCATACATGAACAGATAACAAGATAAAGGCACCATTCCTAATCTCAACAATCAATAATATATATTAAGCAACATTGTTTATTACAAGCTTTCAATTACATATACAAGAGTACAATTTTACCAGTCTACTCATGGACACTAGGGATCTACAACAAGTATACCTGACATAGCTCACAAAGCCCATCAACTGCTAGCCATCTCTGAACCTATAAAATACGTGAAATAAGGCAAGTCAAGCAAATAAGGTGCCGAGTACAGGGCTAAAAGATACATATACATAAGCTTTGTATAAGTAAAAAGATTTGTAGAAGTAATGAACAAGAATAAACAAGTTTGAGTACTTAGCAAAATGAGATCCCATATATTATGTCATTTTACTCCAATTATACCATCATATCATGTATTCATAAGGCCTTTGATCAACTTCCCATCAATGGATCTGTAAGGGTGCTCAAGATTAGCTAACCCTTTTATACGTGAGGGACCTCAATAACCAAAGTCATTGAGCAAAACCCTATTTCAACATTTTTATAATGGAGTTCTATATTATATGTGCAAGTTATCAAAGAACGAGACGAGACAAGCAACAAGTACAATACTAGCATACTACATGGAAATATTTGAGCAAATAAATAAGCATACATACATATCAGTTTGCAAGCATGAAAGGCATAGTCATATAACTATTTAAATCACGTACTTGATTTTGAAGATTTCATAACCTAACATATCCTTGATCATCTAGTCACAAGCCACACATGATTAACAACAAGATTGCATACATGCATTAGATTCTCATCATTAACCCTAAGTAGCTTCATTTTAGGGTTTTTGGCCATGTTAGGTTCCAAGTTTCTTATTAGTGTATTTGATGATCTCTTATTGATTTAAGGTCCATCATAAGGGTGTGGTTCAATTTTCATGTCATTTCGAGGTTCCGTGCATTTTATATGATCATATTAAGCTTTAGGTCACTCATGCACATAATCGGGTCAACGACACATAATAGGGCATACAGAATCATGATCCAAACAAGAAAAGGGATCCAAGTATAAAGCATGATTTAAAATAGGAAAGTGTGGACATAGGAATCACATTCAAATATGGGTGGATGTCCCCTAGGGTTTAGACATCATATTCACAACAATGGATATCAACATTTCAATCATACATGTAATCATCAATATAGTTCATATGACATTATGGATCAACATAAGACTTAGGTGGACACCCACATCAATGAAAAGCATTATCAATATAGTCATCTCAAATTAGGGAAGGGAGTTCATAAAGAAATAAAGTTCGTGTGAGATTAGAACACAAGAATCCCAATTCAAGGCACAAAAGGTCACATTAGGCAACCTAGGGTTACAAACACCGTCAAAGACCAATAGGGTGGGTCATAGGTAGAAAAGTCACTACATGACACAAAACTACTGATATAAAAGGTCCAAAAAGGCTTTCATGGACAAAAGGGGTGATATATATCATCTTGAAACAAGTATGCTCAAGTATAGACATATATGGGCACATACATGCATTGAGTGACATTTAGAACAAACATAACCAAAAGAGAGTTAGGGGCTGAAACTTGTGTTTAGTAGAGGTACATTAAACTAAATTCAATGTTAAGAGGGTAGACATGCATCAAAGTTTCAACATATAGCACAGTTAAGCATTTTACATTGTTAATCAAGGTCAAAGTTCGTATCTTTAATAAAATATGTGGATAAGAAGTAGATTCAGGGTTTGGAAGTTAGTCCATGTTGTAGGTCTTGTCGAGAGGATGAATTTGATATATAGTTTTGCTATAATTGGCCAAGGGAGGAGGAAGATATGCATTTTTGAATGTTTGTATTAAGAACTTTAGGGAAATCGAGTAAGTTACCCTTGATTATTTTCTTCGTGATATGGATCGTTGGATTGAGGATCTATGGTCCAGAGGTGTGCCCATCCTTGGTAACCCACCACCGCACCTCAGGTCCCGAGCGCTGCTCGCCGCTCCGTGTCGCTCGCCCAGCGGTGACCTTCGTCCGCACATCAGGTTCAGACGCCGCCAACAACGAACATGTGATGGGGTGTCTCCGCTCACCGCTGGTCTCCCTCCTGTGATCAAACCATAGGATTCACCTGTTCCCACACCCAAAGAAGGGGTCGAGCAGGGGAAGTTGTCTGTTCCCGATGACGCTTGCTTGCGGCCACGAAGGGGGATAAAAAGGGGGAGAGGGAGGTCGTAGGTCACGTCGCTTCACTGCCTTGCTTCGAGGAGGTTCCATGTGGGCTGGCGAGTGGGCGACCTCACGCCATCGGACTAGCTGGACCTGCTTTAGTAGAAGAACCCACATCACCAAGGGGATCTAGGACGACCTTCTCCATGTCATCCGGCTTCTCAGTGGTTGTGCGGAGGCAACAAGCCCTTGTGGAAGGCCAAGGAAGCATGAGGGGGCGAGCCCTTCCCATCTCCACCCATAGCGACACTGGGAAACAGTAGGAAGGCGAGGAAGAGGAGGGCCGCAAGGCAATCTGACAGAAGGAGAAGAAGGTTGGCGGCTGTAGCAAATTGGGGGAAAGAGCAAGAGTAAACGAGGGAGGGGGTATAAAGGGGGCTGAGTGTTTAAGGTTCCCTTTGAGAGGTTGTATTCCATTGTTTCCCGATCTGGCTGGAGGAGGGAGACGACCCTCTAGGCCTGCATTTCTTTCCTAAAGTAGAAAGAGAAGAGGAGACGGGGGTGGGCGGGTTAAGCGACTGGGTCGTGATTTTACATATTTGGGCCCATTAAGGGTCCAATTCAAGTTAAAACGAATAATCTAAGTGAAATTCTAACCGTTTTTGGAAAGCCATAAATTGAGCTATGAAAGTCCAATTGAGATGATTTTTGTGTCGTAGGATTCACAATTGAGATCTCTACAACATGATATATACTAGTGAGTCAAAAGATCATACTAATGAGATTCAATATATATTGCAAGATGGTGACATGATAAAGAATGATACTTAGTTTAAAAGTGCAAATTAAAGTCACACATTGTGAAATTGATCATTGTAGTGGCCAAAATGGAATATAAAAACACTCCAAATATGAGATTAACATCAAATTGAGAAATATTCCACTTGATGAGAGATAAAGAGAACAATATAGGGGATAGAAAAGTTAGGTTGTCACATCCTTCCCTCCTTAAAAGAAATTTCGTCCTAAAAAATTAGTCCAAGATCGTAGTCAAAGGCCAATTTTTCACATTCATCATGTGCCATTAACCATCCCGTATGTTTCAACTCATCCCCTCATTATGGGTTGCACACATCGGTTATCATCATCAAGGGTGTACTCATCCCAAAGATATATGTGTTACTTGGTGTTTTATCATATTACAACATGTTTTTGGACATTAGGGTTACATAACCATTATCCCTACTAAATTAAAGCTTTGTTCTTGTAATCATACGAGCACAAGGTGTGTTATCGAAAGTGATATTGTTGATTTATCAATAGGACATATTCATCATCATGATTTCCAAATGATACATTCATCGAACATGCATTTGCGCATTGTACTAGATTTCATGCATGTTTAATTTTCCTTAAAATTCTACCAACTATCACCATTTTTTATTTCTCATTTTGGATATGAAATTAAGCAATTTTTTCATCATGTTTATTCGAGTTATGACCTCAAGAGCATCATCATTTCGAGTTAATAATTCTTCATTTGGGTATGAGATTAGGCATGTTACCTCTGATTATTTGGGGCTAAGATCTCTGAGCATCATCGTATCAAGTTCATGATTTAAAGTCTACATCTTCCATACAGGGTATGATTTCTTATTAGGTCTAGCTTATGAGAGTGGCTTATCATATATCTATCGAGTTTTAAACATAAGTGAGATTATTTTTATACATCATACATTATCTCAAGAAACAACATTATTATCAACATCAAGCTTTCATAATTATCTCACTTGCATCTAGAAAAGATCTCCACAAGCTCAAGCCTCTCCATCTAAGACCTTCTTATGTCAAGGTAAAACATGCTAACCACCACTATCTACCCATATCAAACTTTTACCCCATATACCAAACAAGAGCAACCCCCAGATTCCATTACATCAAACCACTTACCCGAGTACGAGGCTCATCATGGAGATCACACATCATGTACATGATCTTAGGATCTTGGGACATCTCCCTCACCTATATAGCAAACATCATATATGAAATTGTCTCTTCCTCTAGGGTTAGATCTTTTTCATAGGAAATCTAGGGTTCAACATTATTTCCACACATTAGGTGACATAACTCACATACTTAGAAGTAGTCTAGCTAGGGACTCATCATCATGTATTTCATTGTGCACATTTTTCAACATTTCACATAATTTGGAGTTTAGGTACTCTGACCTTCTCCTGTGGTGGGTCGACTCATATCATGAGGTCACCCTTTTCATATGTCCCAGGCTAGAGGTCCTCCTTTGTAAAGAGATTGATGCCTAAGTTGGTCCCAAATCATATATCACATGACATATCTCAACACATACAAGACTAGGAACAAGCAAGCATGCCAACCCACTAGCTATTCATAACACATCAGCAAAGTCACATATATCATACATGGTACTAGATTAGATAGGGTTGCATGGACAAACTCATCTCATATCCTCAAACAAAACATGAATCATCTCGAAACATTTCATATCATCACATTAACATCATCATTATTGTCATCATTATCATCATCATCATCTTCATCATCATCATTATCATCATCATCATTATCAACTTAGGTTATCTAGGCTACTCACTAGCCTAACCTTTATATATCATGTCTCTGGACAACTCTAGAGACTACATCTATGTTCCAAACTCTCTCATCTAGACTTGATGTTACATCTCTTTCTCTTAGGTTACATTGACACACACTTCCTTTCTGCATGTGATAACATTTTTCATATGTACATATACTAATACTTGAAATAAGTTTTCTCCAACGTTGAAAGGAGCAATGAAAACCACCATACTCTATTCAAACAAAACCAAAACCAAAACGAGTTACCACACTCATTGGGAAGTCTAGTACCATGACACCTAGAGAACTAGTAAGAACATGGTGCACACCTTTGTAGCTACCCTAAGCACATGCCACAAACATATGTCTAGAGTGGTAATAAGAACTCCCTTTTCTCACCCTCCTGAACCTACAACCCATACTACAGGACAAAAGGAGGAGAAAAGAAAGGTTTGTAGGGGTTACACAAGTCTACACCTAGTTCTAGAACATCTAGGATCTAACCTAGAGGCTAAGTCATCTTAGTCTACAAAGGACAACTCATTAAGTTTCTAGGGTTGAGATGTAAAGTGAGTTTAGTTTGTGTTTCATGTGAGTCATGTTTGGTGTAGTTATTATTCATGCTCTGATACCATCTGTCATGGAACCAGAAACCCAATCCAATGAACCAAACAAATACCAAAGACAACATGCGGAAGCATGAAATGCTTAGCATTCATGAACAGATAACAAGATAAAGGCACCATTCATAATATCAACAATCAACAATAAATATTAAGCAACATTATTTATTACAAGCTTTCAATTACATATACAAGAGTACAATTTTACCAGTCTACTCATGGATACTAGGGATCTACAACATGTACACTTGACATAGCTCATAAAGGCCATCAAATGCTAGTCATCTCTGAACCTATAAAATACGTGAAACAAGGCGGGTCAATCACACAAAGTGCCGAGTACATGGCTAAAAGATACATATACATAAAATTTGTATAAGTGAAAATATTTGTAGAAGTAATGAACAAGAATAAACAAGTTAAGTTCTTAGCAAAATGAGATCCAATATTTTATGTCATTTTACTCCAATTATATCACTATATCATGTATTCATAAGGCCTTTGATCAAATTCTCATCGGAAGGATCTATAAGGGTGCTCAAGATTACCTAACACTTTTATACATGAGGGACCTCAATAACCAAAGTCATTGATGTTCAATATATATTGCAAAAGATCATAGTAATGAGGTTCAATATATATTGCAAGATGGTGACATGATAAAGAATGATACTTAGTTCAAAGTGCAAATTAAAGTCACACATTGTGAAATTGATCATTGTAGTGGCCAAAACGGAATATCACAACACTCGAAATATGGGACTAACATCAAATTGAGTAATAGTCCAATCGATGAGAGATAAAGAGAACAAGATAGGGGATAGAAAAGTCAAGTTGTCACACAACCCCAATCCACCCTCTTTGGATTTGGGGTCACATGGATCTTGTTTCCTCTCTGAACTTCACTCTACCTTCATACCCTTTTATCCCAACCCAAGCTTGCAAGGATCGAATCCCTTCTCCCCAATGACATTTGTAGCGCTAGTCTCACTTGCAACCTGACGTGGCTTATTATCAAACTAACAAATTCACTCAAGGTTGAAATCCCTAAGCTTTTTACCAAAACCTTGTGCAATAATACCACCCGCAAGTAGACGGGTCTTATCGTGGTATAGTTGAGGATCGAATCCCAAGAGACAACATTTTTAAGAATTGTTGTTAGTCAAATCTAGCTCAAGTAAGACCAATATTTGGAACGATTGGTTGATTTAAGGTTAATTAAACTAAGTACAGGAAAGTAAAGAGCCGAATTAAAGTTGATATAGATTAATGATATGGAATCACTGGGATGGTCCCGTGTTTCACCACCACTACACATGCAAATACATCCAAACATCAAACATCCATGCAAGATATAACCATCCAAATGGAGCTCTTGCAAAACCCCCCATACAGGCATTAGGATTACATAAGAATCACCTTAGGTATCAAATGTCTCATCACCATCTGAATCACTCACTTACAACTCTGAAGATACAGATATCCAACTAAAGCTAGGGCCCTCCCTGAGGGGTGTTTAGGCCACAGAAGCGTCACCATGGGCTAGATGGCTCGTCCCCTCACTAATTATACACTTACTACCTCAAGGAATCCTATCTGAAGTTCTCATCAAGGAGTCAACCGTGCTAATAAAAAAGCAAGCAGGAAATTAATCTACAAGAAAACATCAACGATTAACAACGAAGATACAAATATCCAACTGAAGTTGTGGCCTTCCCCGAGGGATGTTTAGGCCACAGAAGCATCATAGTAGGCTAGACGGCTCATCCCCTCATGGATCATACACTTACAACCTCAAGGAATCCCATTCTTTTTCTAGTTTGGGAGTCAACCTCATTAATTGACATTCTACCCTACATATAGAAGTTCTCGCAACATAGGGAAGAACAAGATAAAAGCAAGCGGGTAATCAATCTACAACCATTAAGGATTAACAACGAAATGAAAAGTTATATACATTTCCATGGAATGTTTAACAAGAGAACATGCTTGCATGGGTAGCGGGGCTAGTCCCCACACCCCAATGAAAAGGAACTACTCGCTCATGATGTGAGAAACAATAAGAACAAGAGAGAGGGAAGATTCTACCATGAGTATGATGTAGAAGGTAGTCACAGCTCGGTGAAGATGATGCGGCCTTCTGCGTCATGTTGAAGCAGATCTGGATGAAGAGGAGGAACCACCAAGGCAGACTGGGCAGATCTTCTTCTCCACCTTCTTTCTCATCTTGACCTCCTTGCGCGCAGCAAGAGGAGCAGCAGGCGGAGTGGCAATGTTATGGTGGGATTGAACCTATGTTTAGCCAGCCTGTCGACGTGCCGGATCCGATGCCCCAAATGAGGACCCTGCTGGTCCTATTTATAGGCACTGGTCCCTTGTCCTCATGTTTTTAGCGTGAATCCAATTTTTAAACAGTTTTGGAGGACCGGTTCTAGTTCTTTACGGTTTGGAATTGATAAGTATTCCCGTCCAAGCGGTCTTGGTTTCTTCACTTGCTGCTGTAACGACCCACACTTTTGAGTGTCTAAAAGACTTTAAAGTTGTAGATCGTTAATCAGAAACTCCAAGATCAGACTTAAGAAATAATACAAAATAGTAAACAATTTCCGCATATTGAACAAATAGTTACATGTTTGCATAAAAATTTCCTTTAAGGAGTTACATAACTTTTAAACATAATTAACTTTTACATGTGTGAAGATAAACCATTAAGACTAAACCTTCATAATTAAACTGTAGTGTCTTCAACATCTCTATCTGTCCCCTCATGTCCACGAATCAAGTATATCTGATACCTTAAACGTCAACAAACAAATGTGCAGTCAGTATATTGCTATACTGGTACGTGGGTTCATACAATAATCACAAGTAACATATAAGCAAACATCTTTATCTGGAATATAAGAACATAAACTTGTTTTCATATTCTAACCCATATCTGGTCAACTACTTCAGGTCTAATCACTGTCCCTTCGGGGCTCATGTGCATTACCCTTAAGATCAATCTAACCCAGGGTTCAGAATATTGTTATTCCTTTACAAGATACTCATAAGAACTTTATAATTTGCAAGAAGTAGATAAACAACCAAGCAGTTTATTTGTCGTTCAATCTCATCGAGAAACATCAGCAATCTCAAAATTCGATACATGTATTCATAAGCGTAACCACATATCTTATGCCATTGCAGAAACCATGCAGAACATCATATACTTTACAAGTGTATCCAAACATACAAGCATATAATCAACAGTATCTGAAACATGCATACTACATATGTGTCACCATGTAACCACATTACATTAATTAGATCTAGATGAAATCCTAAACTAGGGTTTATGGTTATCTTGTGTTTGGACTAGGGATCAGGGCTACAACCCTAATTCCATCATATCATGGTTTCTAAGATTACAATTTTAGTTATGCATATTAGCTGAAACCCTAATCATCAACTTAAGCATATTAAACTACTCATGACACCTAAATCATATTACTAACACTATGATCGTAGCAAGATGTCCACATTGGTTTCAAAACCCTAAATCAACATATATAAGATTACTAATATGAAATCATCCATTACACATCATTATCAGGGATTTCTTCATTATTCATATCAAGATCATGTATTAGCTTAAGATAACCAAATCTAATCAATTACACATCAGATTAATGCTAGTCTAGATCTTCCTTTACATTAGGACATGTATTGTACATACTTTTAGATAAGGAATCTTAGTAAGACTTTGATTATATTTTATTTGGATTCCTCTAGTCTCCTGGTTAATTTTCTTATGAAGTTTGTCTAATTCCGAATTACCAGTCATTATTTATGAATTTTGCAAACTAACCTTATTTGGGTCAATCAGGGCTTGACACGTCAGCAAGCTTGCTTCTTCTTCTATTACCTCTTTTACTGACTCACAAATCAAGTTTTTGATCCATTTACTCACCAACCCAAACCGGGTCCTCACTTCTTCCTCACGGGTATGATTTCGTGCACACAGGTCTCGCTGGAGACGCCGCAGTTAGACGGACCTGCACTAGTGCCCACCATGCTTCCGCTTACTGCCATCACCTACACCATCGCCTTAGGCTTCAATTTTCACTCATCACCACTCCGTCCTTGTTTCTCCGCCCCGACTTCAGTGCTCTCGACCGTAACAACACAGGCACAACGACACCACACGGCTGCCACCGTCGGCTGGTGAATGACCAGCCTCAGTCGAACTCCTCCACCTCGATCCAGCATGCCCGTATTGTTGTCATGAAGGAACAACCGCACCCAGGCTTCCCTCCTTCGTCCTCCTACCAACCTGCACCATCCACAAAACCCAGACCCGACAAGGCAAAGCAGCGATCGGCTGCACGACCTCCACCATCCAGGCTAGGAACGTGGGCTAGGAGTCTGTAGGGCTTGCGAGGACCATGCTTAGGATGATGACCCAGCGTCAGAAGTTGTAAAATGCCGCTATGCATGCCCGACACCTTCCTCTTTTGAGTTGGCAGACCAACTTCTGACCTTCTTACAAGTTTCGTCAGGTAACACTACTACAGGAGAAGAAAGCATATGGTTCACCCGCCTACGTCGGATCTATTCCTCACTGAAGAGCGATGAGATGACTACGATGCGGCATGACACTTAGAAAGATTTGCCCATACACGCGTACAGGTGAGAACAGGATCCTCCACAGGCCCCTGGGGGTTTCTTATATATAAATATAACTTAGGGAAACCCTAGTGGGTTCTATGGAGTGCGATTAGGATCTGGAACTTGAAGGCAAAGAACCGTGGCTGATTTCTTAGTGATCCATAGAGGCTGGGAATCCAGGGTTATATATACCTATGCATGTGGAAGCCCTAGAGATCTGTACAAAACAAATCCAATGAAGAGGTCATGGTTTAGGAAACACTTGCATAATATTCCTTCCCAAAGGTAGACGAACTCCTCGTATAGGAAATGTAGGCATGAAGGGATTAGATAAGGCCCACCATATTTCCTTTAACAACAATCCTCCCCGCATGATACCTTATCAAGTCCTTTTCCAATTATCGGGCTTTTTTGGGTATCCTTTGTATACCAAACTTCTTATTTTCTTTAAACTAGGGTTCCTATTTCTTTTAGGAAACCTGCATACTACCCTTTTATATGGCTTCCAAGGAAAGGTGGATAATCCTTTAATTAAATATGTAAGCCACCTATTATCTTGGATTATCTTAGATATCCCCTCATTATCTAATATTCGGATTATCCATCAACCATGACTATTTTGGATACCTATTATGATCACGAATATCCCCATTATCCAAAATCATGTCTCATGGGCCCATATGTAAACTTCGATTAACCAATTGGGCTGAAAAGTCCCTATGGCCCACGAATCACCTCTTGGGCCTTCCAAAGGTTCCATGAACCCTATTACATTTCTAATTACCAAATATAATCCTTTGTCAATCATCACATCTTATATAAGCTTGATATGATTACCTATGCTCAACACACTTTATTTCTTTAACTTGATCATTCAATCTAATGCTAGGATCTGGAATCATCAACCAAGATCCCTCCAAACACTTCATTGTCCTTAATTCATTTAGGCTTGAAATCCACAAATTTTAAGGATGTAACATTCACCCCTCCTTAAAAGGAATTTTTCCTCAAAATTCAGTCCTATTAAGCCTAGGTGAATGATACTCACATTATCTCAAAACTCAGGGTAAGCACCCACTTAGGTATATTGAATGACTTTTCCATAATATATCAATTTTCATTTTATTACTAATATTGGCACCTGAATCTAAATTCAAGTATATCCACATCTCTAGTATATGCATCTTATCATCACTTGACAATTTCCCTCTCATTGGTGATTTCATTATTACTTGGTGATTTCTCTTTTCACCTAGGTTTCCAACCTATTATTCATTACTTTTAACACAAGGGTGAGGTAACACCTCTAACCCTAGGTCATGTCGTTACATATTCATCTTAAGACATTTATTCTAAATTTTAATAATAATGTGTGTCTATCCAATCTCCCTCCCTTATAATGAAATGAAATAAGCATTTGGTTGCAGCCCAAACACAAAGTTCAATCCATTCCAAGAGCGGAGATGGTACATCCACACATTACCTTTCAATTTCACATATTAAGTTGAATCATACTCGATATGACTCTAAACTTACTTGTTCTTAATTTCATAACGTTCTTATATTCCATGAAGTCAAGTGTCCCTTTTCTTACTCTTAAGTTAGGGCACAACTTATCTCAAGTTTTCATAACTTCATTATATCTTTTATATCTACATCTCATGTATAATTATGATCCTTAGTCAAATCCTTGAGGTCTCTAGGGGTATAGGTACCTTCGGAGTGATCTCATCCTTATGCATCAAGAGTGTGCCTCTCACATTCATCAATTAGGCTATATGATCCTCATGGAGGTAGCTAATCTCCTGAGTCATGTACCTTGGGTAAACCTAGCTGTTACCTCCTGACCACATGGTCATGTGCATTTAGGTCATATCAACTCCCAACCCATCGATCCTATGTACCTCTAATACACCCTACTTGACCCTAGGATTTCATTAAGACTCTACCCTCCCTAAGGGTTTCTTTTGAGATGTCACATCTTTTAAGCACATTATTTTCTTACTTAATTCTTTAACTAGGATTGCCTTCATCTCTCACTCTTGAGTACACATAATGCAGTGTTGTCCCATAATTGGGCTCGAGCCACCTTCCCTCCAGGGCTTGGTACCATGTCGGTCTTCCCTCCTGGGCTTAACCTCTGTGATCTTCCCCTCCAGGGGTTTGATCCTAAACAACTGCATTGTGAACTTAGGCCACCTTCCCTCCTGGGCTTGACCATTTCATGACCTTCGCTCCTGGGCTTGGTCGTCCACTTAGGCTACCTTCCCTCCTGGGCTTGACTAATTGTGTCACTCAGAGTTGGCATCCTTGGGTTCAAAGAATTTAAGTACTTTTTTTATATCTTTAACTCTTCACTCCCCTAGGTGAGGATTAAGGTTATCTCAATACTTAAATACATTTATTCACTTACCTTTTAAGGGAAAGTCCTAGCCTAGGGTGCCTTCTTGGCTAATAGGAGGGGGTTAGGCTCTCTAGCCACAACCTGATCCCAAGATCTAGGTTTCTCCTTACTCATAAGTCATCTTCCTAGGGGCGGGGAGTAGCTTTGGTGGTGCGGCTCGGTAAGTCCCAGAAAAGGGACCCGGGTTCGACCCTCGGCGAAAATCCCCAGGGTGCAGTTAAAGGCCCCACGTTATTGAGCGCGCCGCGGTGACCCCATGTATGCAGCTGGTTCTGGGGTTTACCTTGTCTGCGGGGGTCACAAAGTGGCGCTCGTGCGAGAGGGGTTCCTCGTTAACAAAAAAAAAGTCATCTTCCCACTCTTTGGGTTGACCCACCCCAGGTTGGCACACTAACCCTAAAGGTTTCATAGATATCTTTTTTTAATTCATTAGGCATAACTTTTATCCATATAACATATCAACCCATGTTTGTTCAAAATCTGTAATACCCCCTCATGGTCTATGTCCATTCAATGAACTTGGGTCTCCTTCCCCTCTAGGGGCTTGGTGCTACCTCAGCCTTCCCCTCAAAGGGCTTGCCCATCATCACCAAACTTCTTAAGACAACATAAAGGGTTTGAGCAAGTTATATTCATATCTTCATTATCATATATGATTATTGGGTTTATATATTGCTTAAGACCTCTTACATAAATGTTATACTCCTCGTGTACATATGCATGGGAGACTGGGTTACTTAAACCCATCCCTTTATCGTTCTTATTCTCGATTTCAAGTTTCACATGGGTAGTGTCCCATACCACCACACCATGTTCATTATTTAAGATTAAGGTTTTTAGGGTTAGGGTTAGGGTTAGGGTTAGGGACTACACTCTACCTCTCAAAGTTTCCGTATCCCTAGACTCTCTACAGTTTTCATACCCTAATCCAAGTCCTTCCTCTATGAAAGGGATTACCCATACATGTATCTTTCTAGTGTCTACGCTCTCTAGAGGGACCTACACAAAATGTTACATCTATTCACATTTTACTTCTCTAATTAACAATTTCTTTTCAAAGCTTTTTAAGCAAATAGATGAGAATTAGATGAAAATGTGAGATGAGAAACCTAAAAGATTCATTATGTTTTACTAACTTTTTTTCTTTAATTTCTAAGGATGATTGGAAATTATAGACTATTAGGTATTAGTTGATGAATATATGCTCTGATACCAAACGTAACGACCCACACTTTTGAGTGTCTAAAAGATCTTAAAGTCATAGATCGTTAATGAGAAACTCCAGGATCAGATTCAAGAAATAATATGGAATAGTAAACAATTTCCACATATTGAACAAGTAGTTACATGTTTGCATAAAAATCTCTTTTAAGGAGTTACATAACTTTTAAACATGATTGACTTTTACATGTGTGAAGATAAACCATTAAGACTAAACCTTCATAATTAAACTGTAGTGTCTTCAACATCTCTATCTATACCCTCATGCCCACAAATCAAGTATATCTGATACCTAAAACGTTGACAAAAAAAATACACGGTCAGTATATTGCTATAGTGGTACATGGGTTCAAACAATAATCACAAGCATATAAGCAAACATCTTTATCTTGCATATAAGAACATAAACTTGTTTTCATATTCTAACCCAAATCTGGTCAACTACCTCAGGTGTAATCATTGTCCCTCTGGGGCTCGTGTGCATTACCATTAAGATCACTCTAACCCAGGGTTCAAAATATTGTTATTACTTTACATGATACTCATAAGAACTTTATAATTTGCAAGAAGTAAATAAACAACCAACCAGTTTATTTGTCATTCAATCTCATCGAGAAACATCAACAATCTCATAATTCGATACATGTATTCATAAGAGTAACCACGTACCTTATGCCATCACAGAAACCATGTAGAACATCATATACTTTACATGTGTATCCAAACATCCAAGCAACCAAGCATATAATCAACAGTATCTGAAACATGCATACTACATATGTGTCACCATGTAATCACATTACATTAATCAGATCTAGATGGAATTCTAAACTAGGGTTTAGGGTTATCTTGTGTTTGGACTAGGGATCAGGGCTACAACCCTAATTCCATCATATCGTGGTTTCTAAGATTACAATTTCAGTTATGCATATTAGTTGAAACCCTAATCATCAACTTAAGCATATTAAACTACTCGTCACACCTAAATCATATTACTAACACTATGATCATAGCAAGATGTCCACATTGGTTTCAAAACCCTAAATCAACATATATAAGATTACTAATCTAAAATCATCTATTATACATCATTATGAGGGATTTGTTCATTATTCATATCAAGATCAGGTATTAGCTTAACATAACCATATTTAATAAATTACGCATCACGTTAAGGCTAATCTAGATCTTCCTTTACATTAGGACATGTATTGTACATACTTTTAGAATAGGAAGCTTATAAAGACTCTGATTATATTTTATTTGGATTCCTCTAGTTCTCCTGATCAATTTTCATATAAAGTTTGTCTAATTCTGAATTACCAGTCATTATTTATGAATTTTGCAAACTAACCTTATTTGGGTCAATCAGGGCTTGACACGTTAGTGAGATTGCTTCCTCTTCTATTACCTCTTTTGCTGACTCACGGATCAGGTTTTTGATATGTTTACCCACCAACACAAACTAGGTCCTCACTTCTTCCTCATGTGCATGATTTTGTGCGCACAAGTCTCGCTGGAGAAGCCACAACCAGACGAACCTGTTCTAGCACCCACCATGCTTCTCCTTACTGCCATCACCTACACCATCGCCTCAGGCTTCAATTTTCACTCATCACCGCTCTTTCCTCCTTTCTCCACCCCAACTTCACTGCTCTCGGCTGTGACAACACAGGCACAGTGACGCCGCACGGCTGCCACCGTCGGTTGGCGAACGACTAGCCTCAGTCTGACTCCTCCACCTCGACCCCACCTGCCCATATTACTGTCATGAAGGCATAACCGTGCCCAGGCTTCCCGCCTTCGTCCACCTACCAACCTGCACCATCTACAAAACCCCGACTCGCCAAGTCAAAGCAGTGATCGGCTACACGACCTCCACTGTCCAGGCTAGGAATGTGGGCTAGGAGTTCATAGGGCTTGCGAGGACCATGCTTAGGATGACGAAACGATGTTAGAAGGTGTAAAATGCCACTATGGAGGCCCGACACCTTCCTCTTTCGAGTTAGTAGACCACCTTCTGACCTTCTTACAAGTTCTTTCAGGTAAACTGTTACAGGCAAAGAAAGCATCTGGTTCACCCACCTATGTCAGCTCTATTCCTCACCGAAGAACGATAACATGAGTATGCTGCGGCAAGGAATGACACTTAGAAAGATTTTCCCATACATGCGTACAGGTGAGAACATGATCCTCCGTAGCCCCCTGAGGGTTTCTTATATATAAATATAACTTAGGGAAACCCTAATGGGTTCTATGGAGAGCGATTACGATATGGAACTTGATGGAAAAGAACCGTGGCAGATTTCTTGGTGATCCATAGAGGCTCAGAATCCAGGGTTATATGTATATATACCTATGCATGTGGAAGCCCTAGAGATCCGTACAAAACAACTCCAATGAAGATGCCGTAGTTTAGGAAACACTTGCATAATATTCCTTCCCAAAGGTAGATGGACTCCTCGAATAGGAAATGTAGACATGAAGGGATTAGATAAGGCCCACCATATTTCCTTTAACAACAATCCTCCCCACATGATACCTTATCAAGTCCTTTTCCAATTATCGAGCTTTGTTGGGTATCCTTTGTATACCAAACTTCTTATTTTCTTTAAACTAGGGTTCCTATTTCTTTTAGGAAACTTGCATACTACCCTTTTATATGGCTTCCAAGGAAAGGTGGATAATCTTTTAATTAAATATGTAAGCCACCTATTATCTTGGATTATCTTAGATATCACCTCATTATCTAATATTCTGATTATCCATCAACCATGATTATTTTGGATACCTATTATGATCACAAATATCCCCATTATCCAAAATCATGTCTCATGGGCCCATATGTAAACTTCGATTAAACAATTGGGCTGAAAAGTCCCTAAGGCCCATGAATCACCTCTTGGGCCTTCCAAAGGTTCCATGAACCCAATTACATTTCTAATTACCAAACATAATCCTTTGGTAATCATCACATCTTATATAAGCTTGATATGATTACCTATTCCCAACACACTTTATTTCTTTAACTTGATCATTCAATCTAATGCTAGGATCTGGAATCATCAACCAAGATCCCTCCAAACACTTCATTGTCCTTAATTCATTTAGGAAAGAGATTGATGCCTATGTTGGTCCCAAACCATACATCACATGACACATCTCAACATGTAAAAGACTAGGAACAAACAAGCATGTCAACCCACCAACTATTCATAACACATCAACAACGTCACATATACCATACATGGTACTAGATTAGCTAGGGTTGCATGGACAAACTCATATCATATCCTCAAACAAAACATGAATCATCTCAAAACATTTCATATCATCACATTAACATCATCATCATCATCATCATCATCATCATCATCATCATCATCATCATCATCATCATCATCATCATCATCATCATCATCATCATCATCATCATCATCATCATCATCATCATCATCATCATCATCATCATCATCATCATCATCATCATCATCATCATCATCATCATCATCATCATCATCATCAACTTAGGTTATCTAGGCTACTCACTAGCCTAACCTTTATCATGGCTCTGGACAACTCTAGAGACTACATCTATCTTAAAAAATCTCTCATCTAGACTTGATGTTACATCTCTTTCTCTTAGGTTACATGGACACTCACTTCCTTTCTACGTGTGATAACATTTTTCATATGTATATATACTAATGGTTGAAATAAGTTTTCTCCAACGTTGAAACGAGCAATGAAAACCACCATACTCTATTCAAACAAAACCAAAACCAAAATGAGTTACCATACTCATTGGACAGTCTAGTACCATGACACCTAGAGAACTAGTAAGAATATGGTGCACACCTGTGTAGCTACCCTAAGCACATGCCACAAACATATGTCTAGGGTGGTAATAAGAACTCCCTTTTCTCACCATCCTGAACCTACAACCCATACTACACGACAGAAGGATGAGAAAAGAAAGGTTTGTAGGGGTTACACAAGTCTACACCTAGTTCTAGAACATCTAGGCTCTAACCTAGAGGCTAAGTCATCTTAGTCCACAAAGGACAACTCATTAAGTTTCTAGGGTTGAGATGTAAAGTGAGTTTAGTTTGTGTTTCATGTGAGTCATGTTTGGTGTAGTTATTGTTCATTCTCTAATACCATCTGTCACGGAACTAGAAACCCAATCCCATGAACCAAACAAATACCAAAGGAAACATGCGAAAGCATGAAATGCTTAGCATACATGAACAAATAACAAGATAAAGGCACCATTCATAGTCTCAACAATAAACAATAAATATTAAGCAACATTGTTTATTACAAGCTTTCAATTACATATACAAGAGTAAAATTTTACCAATCTCTACATGGATAATAGGGATCTACAATAAGTACACCTAACATAGCTCACAAAGCCCATCAACTGCTAGCCATCTCTGAACCTATAAAATACGTGAAACAAGGTGCGTCACACACACTAGGTGCCGAGTACAGGGCTAAAAGATACATATACATAAGCTTTGTATAAGTGAAAAGATTTGTAGAAGTAACGAACAAGAATAAACAAGTTAAGTTCTTAGCAAAATGAGAGCCCATATTTTATGTGATTTTACTCGAATTATACCATCATATCATGTATTCATAAGGCCTTTGATCAACTTCCCATCAGAAGGATCTGTAAGGGTGCTCAAGATTAGCTAACCCTTTTATACGTGAGGGCACTAGTACATGACCGACCTTTACTGTCGGTTATTTAAGGCCTTTAGTGTCGGTTTCTAAGCGACACCTATGTGGGAGACACTAAAAGCCCAACCATTATGCGTCGGTTCCAAAACCGATGCCAAAACCCTTCGCGCGCCACCGAAAATGTGCCATCAGGGGACTATAGGCGTCAATTATTATATAAGACACCGACGCCATATACCTTCGCGCCACAGAAAGGGCGCCATCTTGGGCACTATCAACGTCGGTTAGCAGTTAAGAAACCGACGCCATATCACTCCCAACACGGCCAGCTACCATGGCCGTGCTGGCCTGCACGACCGTGGTGTTAAGGAAATAGACGACGGTTATGAGTAGGGAAACCGACACTATAACTACGTGTTGTCTGGTCAGGTGCCATGGCCATGCTGGCCAGCACGGCCATGTTGTTAAGGAAATAGATGTCAGTTATGAGTAGGGAAACTGACACTGTAACTATGTGTGTCGGTTTTATACAAATAACTGACACCTATTGTTTTTTTTTTCTATCAGTCTGCAGACCTGCTGTGGCTGGTCGCAGGATGAGAAACCTGCAGTTAACTACAGGTTTTACGACATCCATTGATATCAGCCAACAACAGGCCACAAACCTGCAAAATTAACAACAAAAATATTCACACATGCATTTAGCAATGCAACCTACAGTTCCATTTTATTTTCACACATTTAGAAACATTCATGTAGCTAGCAATCTGTAGTTCCATTCATTCACATTCACACATGTAGAAACATTCATATAGCAACCAACACTTCCATTCATTTTCACTCAGACACATGTAGAAACATCCAGACATGTAGAAACATTCACACATATATTATAATTCAGAAATTCATTTACAAAATATCATTCTTTAGTCATTATTTGCTATCAACATCCCAATTATATTTTAAAACCCCCTCTATTTGTATGGCTGTTGCCCATTCTTCTCTTACTTCATTTAATTCTCCCATCGTATAGGGAGCATGTACATATGCTAAGTCTGTTCCTATAGTGGGATCAGCTTTAAACACCTATAAAGAGAATGATGTATATATATAATTAATGAGCTATAAATAAGATTGATATATTTCATATTATCTAATGAGACTATATAATACCTGAGCAATACAATCGATGTCCAGTGCGGCATGTTTGATAATCATGTGCATATATCACATCACACAGTATCCACATGCCCATCCGTTGTCTTGTGTAACATACTATAAATTCAAACATACAAAATATTAAAAAATACAACTAATTAAGCATTGTTCACATAAATAATATATACATATATTGCAGTCGGGAACTTACTTTCACGTTCTTCCAAATTATTGGCTGGTTCTTTTTCATGGGGACCTTTCCTCCAGCCTTTTTGAACTCATCAAAACCCCTACATGTTAATGTAACACAGAACATTGCAATTAAATAGTAATGTAATAACATATATTAACGGATATGAAAATGAAATATTTCTCATCAGAATAATGCCATTTTCATTATGTGTCCAAATCTTGTATTCAATTTACTCCCCTTAGGATCAAGATAATAGACAGTGAACATCTCGGGGATAATAACCAGTAACTCCCAATGCCTACCACTAGAGGTAAAAAAGTTAAAAATTAATAACTCAAAATCCACAATAAAAATGTAATTTTCTTAAGTCCAAATTATAATAAGCAAAGTAAACTTACTCTACATTGAATGGAGCCATTATCACCGTCTTCTTATTTGGAGCAAAATTTGTAAAAGCCTCACAACAGTATTGTTGAACTGACGTAGGGTCTTTAGCTACTAGACTAATCAAAGATGGAATAAAAAATCCTACATGTTCGAATCCAAAATCTGCACATATCTTGTCTAAGTAGCTGCAAAATATGTATTAATTACACATGCATTAATAAATAAGAAACCAGATCACCATATCATACACAAGGTACATCGATGTATAAAGAAGATCTCACCTTATCCTTAGCTCTATCACAGATGTATTTAGCCAATCATATCGAAACAACTCCAAAATATCTTGTATAAACAGTTTGCTTTCGTATGACTGACCTACAGAATCTGGATATAAAGAAACAGTTATAGGGCAATTTATATCATGTTCTCCTAACCATACTACCATACCCCTACAGTTAGGACCTAACGGGATAGGTAGGTCCTGTGGAACCCAACTGGGTAATGTAGGAGGTGGAAGTGGAGGCCTAGATGTTGTGGGTGTCTTCTTTTTAACCTGTATATATATATATATATATATATATATATATATATAAAATTTTAGATCAACTGACATCATATACACACACTAACAATTTAACGTAATGTAAATTTATCATACAGTTTCAGTAAAGAGGACATCCGCTTTTCGCCACAATATCACTCCGCCTTCTACCTCACCAAGCGTTTCACAATCTGGGTGGGCATATGGCAATGGAAGATCCACCCATCCTTGCAATATATGTACCGGGCTCACACGAATCCAACCAGCTGGTAATGGAGACCCGTGAAACACGTCCCCTGGTAGGGATGGGTAAGCCGACACTTCTGAAACGACATATTCATTACTTTTTAGACGGCATGGCTTCAACCCCTATAAATTTTTGTGTAAAGAATGTTATATACATATATACATATCATCTTTTTTTGAAATGACTACAATTTCATATATACATATCATCTTGAAAACATATCATCTTGAATTAAAAAACTAGTTACTATGTCATAAAAATACTTACAGCGGATGTGCTAGGTGGTGGTTCTACATGATTACTCCCAACCTCTGCAGTAGGAGTAGGAGTAGAGCCTACAGTAGGTATTGTCTGGTAAGTGGCAACCTGAGATGCCTGCCACTTTTTCATTGCTTCTTCGAGTTTCCTATCAAATAGCTTATCTACCTATACATGGATAAAAGAAACGTCAAATTCTAATTATTGAATTCTCTTTTACAGTAACATTATAAAGAAAGAATAGGTTACCTCTTCTTGTGAAAGTCCCACTTTTGGGACATGTTTGCGCTGGGATGGCCCAAAAAAAGCTTTGATGCTGACACCAGCGCCTGCAGCCCTAACACGTCCAGGATGCTTTGGGTTACCCAGAGCAACTGTCAATTCATCCCTTGTTCCCTCAGGGATGAACTTGCCTTGTTTCCTCAGCTCGTGGAGCTCCTGCTAATCTCCAAAACAAAAATTTGTAATTAAGTAAACAACAAAAATAATCAATATTCGAACAATTGCTGTAATAGTTGTATTTTACCATTTTTGCAGCCGCCTCAGCAGTTGCGGCCTTCGTTATTTCTCCCTTCTTATTTTGCCTCCCAGCTATCCAGACATCATGGCGAGGCGGAGGTGTGCTACCTATGGTAGAGGACTCTTGAGTAGCAGAAGACTGAGCATTAGCCTCAGACTGTAGTTTTTGGCGAATGCCTGCATACCCCTTTGGACCCATTGTGTGGTCATGCACATTCAGTGCATGCCTTGATTTTTGTGCCTCACTGAGGGCCTAGTTAGTATGCACATTAATGATTTGGTTAGTAACACTAAATGTTAATCTTGAATAGGTGAATACAACATATATTAATTAATGAGATTGAGACTGACGCCTAATACCTTGAATTCATCAGTTTGTCTTAAAGCGACAAACGCGTCCCATTCTTCTTTGTCCAGGAAGTTCCACTGTTCAGTGGCTGTCTTCTTCCTCTTGTCAGCTTCTTTTATGTATTCTCGGGTGAGATTTGTCCTATAGTTCCTTAGGACTCTCCCACAACATTGCATCACGCATTTACGATGTAGCTTTTCATCAAATTCAAATATACTCTACAAAATAGAATTGCTATTAACTAGTATCCAAAAATTTAGTAATCTACAAAATAGAATTGCAAATTAATAATAACTCACGCATAAATCCCTCCATATTAAGTCTTTCTTCTCCTTAGAAACTTTATGCCAAGAATCTATCTTACAACCGCAATGGCTACGAGTAACATACCCAAGATATGAAACAAATGAATTGCGATTCACACCAGATGCATTTCCTGCATTATCAAAATCCACAACAAGTTTAGGTCCATTTCCATTTTACGCTATTAACTTCTTCATCATAGTGATGCCCCTTCTCTTGTCAACTTTTGGTGCTGCTGATCAAGTGCCTCAAGTGCTTCAGATGGTACCTGTGCATCATCAACCTAAAATTTGACAAAATAAACACATTTACAAGATATAACTATAAATGGACATATAGATATAAATATATGATATATTTTTAAAACTTACATTGTGAGGCGGCGCATTGATGTCCTCACCCTCACGGTAATCATCAGCACGGTCATCAGGAGAATGCTCATCCATCTGAAAATTCACATTCAAATTGTAAAGTTCACATTGTAAAGTAATTCAAATTGTAAAGCTCACATTGTAAAGTTCACATTATTACAACAAAGTATATATTACAACAAAATTGTAAATCTCTATGATCAAAGAGAAAACAAGTATATATTACAACAAGATTAGGGTCTAGGGTTAACAAATACATGTGATGTCATTCTTATATATAATAAATGTACATGTACCACCTATCCCATCCTTGAACACCTAATCTCACTAGTAAGTGTATAATGTGTATTGGATTTTCAAGAAAATTTTGGCAGCATTTCCCCACTGTTCTCCAAGTACATATGTACTTAGAGAACAAACAGGGAAATGCTGCCGAAATTTTCTTGAAAACCCAATACACATTATACACTTACATCCTAAGCGAGATTAGGTGTTCAAGAACAGTCCCAAACCGGGGACTATCCAAGATTTACTCCTAATGAGTAAATCTTGGACGGGTTTCTAGGCCAACAAATAATGTGTTGTCATTCTTATACCTAAAATCCTAGTTCTTCAAGTTAGGGTGATTATTGATGTCTTTAAAAGCATGATTGGCAATTTAGGGAAAAGTTCAACATTTACATTCCAAGCATGTCACATGTATGCATTACAGTTCATCATTAAGCAAGCAGGGTGATTAGGATTCTCAATATACTCAACAATGAAACAAGTTTCCGAAAGAGGTTTGGTAAAGATATCTATAACTTACTTAAACATTCAATCATAAAGTATATATACACTTAATTCAGAATAGCATGACGCACAAAGTTGCAGTCAACATCAGTATGCTTTGTTCTATCATGGACTATCAGATTGTTAGTAATGAAAATGGCAGTCTTTCTTTCTAGTGATATAAGAATATCAAACACATATACAAGAAAATGCTACTATAGTTTCATCTGTTGTGTAGCCTACAACAAGGTATTCAACTTTACTACCCACTGTTCTTTGTGCTTTTTATGATCTTTTGTAGCCATTACTACCCACTATTCTTTGACAATTTTTATTATTATATAAAGCATGGGAAAGAAGAATGTATATGGTTGTGATAATAAAACATTGTCATCAGATTTCCCACCTACGGGGCTATCAATACGACCCACCTGCAGATGGTTCCCATACCGACACTCAAAATTGGGACAAACGAGGAGCAGAACGAGGAGAGGAAGAAGCTGGCATACCTTGAGGGCAATGAGGTGAAGCTGGTAGCACCGGCGGCGAGGATTAGAGGAGAACTACGGCGACGGCGGCGAGCGGCGACGGCGATGAGGAGAACTGCGGCGACAGCGGCGAGCGACGACGACGATGAGCGGCGGCGACGACAATAGTGGCGAGCGGCGCGTGAGGAGATGAACGGTGGCGGGGAGCAATCAGGGGAAATCGCCAGACCTAGCGCAGAGTCACAATGAAACAGAGACAATGGGGAGGAAAAGTTCTATTTAGGGGCTATTAACTGTACCATAGGCATCAGTTATTCAAAAAAAACCGACAACTAAAACTAACAATGTCGGTTCTGAACAACAACCGACACCAATACTTGAATATAGTCGTCGGTTTTAACTACAAAAAAACCGGCGTCTATATTCATATGCCGATTAAAAAAATCGTTCTCGATTTATGACCATAGTCATCAGTTTCTACTTAAAACTGACGCTTAAAGGGTGTGAAAAATTCCCCGCGGATAGTGCGGGAAAACTCATAAGAGTCGGTAGTTGTAGTAAAACCAATGACCAAAATGTGCCCAATTTCTGTCTCACGAATAACCTTTAGTCGTCGGTTTTTTATTTATCAACCGACGCCATATGTCAAATTTTGGAGGTAATTTTTTTTGCTGGAAATTTTGGATTTGGCGGTTAATTTTAGGTGTCGGTTTTTTATTACGTAACTAACACTTAATAAAAGCGTTACCCGTGTCTGGTCGCCCTTCATAGATTGGATGTCGGTTTATGTTATCAACCGACACTATAGAGTTTAGGTGTCGGTTTATTTGTACAACTGACACCTTGAAAAGTGACTTTATAAGCCATTTCTGTAGTAGTGGGGACCTTAATAACCAACGTCATTAAGCAAAACCCTATTTTAACATTTGTATAATGGATTCTATATTATATGTGCAAGTTATAAAACAATGGGACGAGACAAGAAACAAGTACAATACTAGCATATTAGATGGAAATATTTGGGCAAATAAACAAGCATACTTACATTTCAATTTGTAAGCAAGAAAGCCATAGTCATATAACTATTTAAAGCCCATACCTGATTTTAGAGATTTCATAACCTAACATATCCTTGATCTTCTAGTCACAAGCCACACCTGATTAACAACAAGATTTCATACATGTATTAGATTCTCATCATTAACCCTAAGTAGCTTCATTTTAGGGTTTTTGGCCAGGTTAGGTTCCAAGTTTCTTATTAGTGTATTTGATGATCTCTAATTGATTTAGGGTCCATCATAAGGGTTAGTGATGGCAATGGAGCGAGGTTTCTGCCAACCGCTCCACTCCAATCCGAACTACTGAAATAAAGTACTCTTTGGGTCTCTGCTCCAATATACCATGGTATTTTTTCCCACAATTATCGGGTGATTATGGGCGCCCATTTCAACCGGTTCACACAGTGAAGACACAATAAGTATGATCCATGACATCATCTTGTCCAGATTTTCATGGGACAGAAAAATAGTTTTGGTAGTGGTTTACGCGTACGCACAGCTATTCCGGAAAGGTGGCAAATGTCGGCCTTGGTTCACAATGACTACCATTGATTACCATTCTCCTCTAATTAAATTAGAAACCAGAAATCGTCGCGGTCCATTCTGTCGATGGGTGACCAAAAAATGGGATGGGGTGGTTTGGTTCTGGTAATCCATTGGGAGTTGGGTTATTTTGCCATCCATAATAATGATGTGGTTCAAGTTTCATGTCATTTCAATGTTCCATGCATTTTATATGATCATATCAAGATTTAGGTCACTCATGCACATAATAGGGTCCACGACAAATAATAGGGCATAAAGAGTCATGATCCAAACAAGAAAAGGGATCCAAGCATAAAGCATGATTTAAAAAAATAAAGTGTAGACATAGGAATCACATTCAAATATGGGTGGATGTCCCCTAGGGTTTAGACATCATATTCATAACAATGGATATCAACATTTCAATCATGCATGTAATCATAAATATAGATCATATGACATTATGGGTCAACATAAGACTTAGGTGGACATCCACATCAAGGGAAAACATTATCAATATATTCATCTCAAATTAGGGAAGGGAGTTCATAAAGAAATAAAATTTGCATGAGATTAGGACACAAGAATCCCAGTTCAAGGAACAAAGGTCACATTAGGCAAACTAGGGTTACAAACACCATCAAAGACCAATGGGGTGGTTCGTAGGTATCAAAGTCACTATGTGACACAACACTACTGATATAAAAGGTCCAAAAAGGCTTTCATGCACAAAAGGGGTCATATATATCATCTTGAAACAAGTATCCTCAAATATAGACATATATGGGAACCTACATGCATTGAGTGCCATTTTGAAAAAACATAAATAAAATAGAGTTAGGGGCTGATACTTGTGTTTAGTAGAGGTACGTTAAACTAAATTCAATGTTAAGAGGATAGACATGCATTAAAGTTTCAACATATAGCATAGTTAAGCATTTTACATGGTCAATCAAGGTCAAAGTTCGTATCTTTAATAAAATATGAGAACAAGAAGTAGATTTAGGGCCTGGAAGTTTGTCCATGTTGTAGGTGTCGTCAAGAGGATAAATTTGATATATAGTTTTGCTATATTTGGCCAAGGGAGGAGGACAATATGCATTTTTGAATGTTTGTATTAAGAACTTTAGGGGAATCGAGTAAATTGCCCTTGATCATTACGAATCATTGAATTGAGGATCTACGGTCCAGAGATGTGCCCATCCTGAGTCACACACCACTATGCCTGACCGGTCTGGGGCTATCCTCGAGCATTTCTCACTGCTCCGTTTCGCCCGCCTAGCGGTGACCTTCTTCTGTGCATCAGGTTCAAACGCTGCCAACCGCGAACATGCGATGGGGTGTCTCTTCTCACCATTTGTCTCCCTCCCATGATCAAACCATAGGATTATCCTATTTCCACATCCAAAGTTGGGGTCAAATAGGGGAAGTCATCTGTTCCCGACAACGCTTGCTTGCGGCCACAAAGGGGGATAAAAAGGGGGAGAGGGAGGTCGTAGGTCACACCGCTTCACTCCCTTGATTCGAGGAGGTTCGATGTGGGCTGGCAAGTGGGTGACCTCACACCATCAAACTAGTTGGACCTGCTTTAGTTGAAGAACCCACATCACCAAGGGGCTCTAGAATGACCTTCTCCATGTCATCCTACTTCTCCGTGGTTGTGCGGAGGCAACAGACCCTTGTGGAAGGCCAATGAAGCATAAGGGGGCGAGCCCTTCCCATCTCCACCCATAGTGACGCTGGGAAACAACATGTAGGAGAGGAAGAGGAGGGCTGCAAGGCCATCTAAGAAAAGGAGAAGAAGGTTGGTGACTATATAAAATACGGGGAAAGAGCAAGAGTAAACAAGGGAGGGGGTATAAAAGGGGCTGAGTGTTTAGGGTTCCCTTTGAGAGGCCATATTCCAATATTTCCCAATCTGGATGGAGGAGGGAGATGATCCTCTAACCCTGTGTTTCTTTCCCAAAGCAGAAAGAGAAAGGGGGGGTTAAGCGACTGAGTCATGAATTTACATATTTGGGCCCATTAATGGTCCAATTCATGTTAAAACGAATAATCTAAGTGAAATTCCAACCATTTTTGAAAAGCCATAAATTGGGCTATGAAAGTCCAATTGAGATGATTTTTGCGTCGTTGGATTAAAAATTAAGATCTCTACAACATGATATATAATAGTGAGTCAAAATATCATAGTAATGAGGTTCAATATATATTGCAGGATGGTGACATGATAAAGAATGATACTTAGTTCAAAGTGCAAATTAAAATCACACATTGTGAAATTGATTATTGTAGTGGCCAAAATGGAATATCACAACACTCAAAATATGAGACTAACATCAAATTGAGAAGTATTCCAATTGATGAGAGATAAAGAGAACAAGATAGGGGATAGAAAAGTCAGGTTGTCACACAACCCCAATCCACTCTCTTTGGATTTGGGGTCACATGGATCTTATTTCCTCTCTGAACTTCACTCTACCTTCATACCCTTTTATCCCAACCCAAGTTTACAAGGATCAAATCCCTTATCCCCCACTAACATTGCTAGTTCTAGTCTCACATGCAACCCTAACCCTAGATCCCTTTCCTATAAATACACCTACCTATGAAATCACACCTCACTCCCTCGGTATCAAACTAAATCACCCAATTATCTCTCTCCCTCCCTTCCCTCTTTTCTTTGGAACTACCTTTGCTATCGGCCACTACCCTTGATACACCCCTCCTTTATATAGGGACTAAGATCCTAGAGTGTCAAATAGCGGCCAAAGCTTAACCATGACCCACTACCCACAACTCCCTATTTTCCTACTTCTAAAAGGTATTACTCCCCTTTCTTAATTTCTATAAATTCCATAGTTGTATTTAAATAATATAAATTGCATGTGCTCTCCAAAAATTATGAACCTATAGTATATTTTCATTAGGAAAATGAGAAGGATCTGATGATACTATTGCAATATCTGATTATCATTCCCAAAAGATAATTGCTTATGGAGTTTTGAAAATAAAATATGAAATGAAATTATAATGTGATTTAAAACATAGCTAATTTAAAACTTATAATGTGATTTCCTTAAATAAAGGAAGTTAGGGACTTAATGCAAAAAAACCATGAAATTCTATTCTTTATAAGATAATGAAGTAAGAAAAATAAAAACAAAATAAAATGAGTTACAAAAAACTTTTTATCATTTGTATATGATTTATGTGTAGCAATTGACTCAAATTCATGAATATCAGTTTCCCTTTCCTTTTTCTCTCTCCTATACTTGAGGATGTTTAAAAGAAATAAAAGAGGAAAGTAAAAGGATTAAAATTTAAAAATAGGGAATATATGACTTGAGCAAGAAGTTTTCCCTTTTTCCTTTTATAGTTTTAACATAAAAAAGTATCATTAACCTATTTCCCTCTCCTCCTCCTTGGATTATGAAAATGAATGATGACTGCCTCTATGCACTAATTTTGAAAATATGAGATAATTACTCACTTGGACAAACAATAAATGACTTCCTATTTTCTTTTGTATACATATGAAGAAAATAACATTAACTTCTCCTTTTCTCTCTCCTCCAAGAAAGTTTCCCAAGAAGGCATAAAGATATATTAGACATGACTTTTTGAGGGGATAATTAATGTCTATTTTGAAATTTTACTAAAGTCTCAAATAGGAAAGTGTTTTCCACTCATCTAATCCATTAATGCATTAAAATTCAAGTTAAATGACCTAAATGGAATTTATGGAAAAAATATGCCCAAAACCTAAATCTAATTGGCTAGGAAGAATTTAGATTACATAATTAGACTATGATCTGAATTTAGATAGGTTTTGACTTTGTTTGACCACCCTAATTAATTGGGAAGTTTCCATATAGTTTTGTAAATAATTTTAGTGAAAATGAATTTAATATATGATATAAACTAATATTTGGATTTTATGCATCTATCACGCATCTGTTTTCCTTCTTTCCTTTTCGCTCACACAATCCTCATGTCTGTTCCCCATCTAACAGTCACCGCATCATCTCATTCCTCCATTTATTTTGCAAATCTAAACTAGGTTGGAGCGCTTTCCTTTCCTTGATCCCTCTCTCCCTCGATTCTCCACCTTTTCATGAAATTTCTTTGCTAGAGAATCCATCTCTCTCTCCATTTCTAATGAGGTATTTCTCACCTTCTATTTTGGTCTATGGACAATACACCCAACTAGGGCTTCCTCCTCTCTTGCCGCTCTGAGTTGCAGAGGGTACCACAACCCACCTCACACCCATAAATAGGATCGTAAATGACCCCTAGACATTACCTATTCATCCTTCACCTTCAATTTCTTCTCCAGTGCCCCAATATGTTGCCTCCTACTTGCTTTTGCATCTTCAAAGACCACCACCCTTCTTAAACTATCACCACCACCCTCAGGGAAATTGGAAAACCAGTATGATTCTATAGTGCCTATTCTTCATTTTTGAATCTATGGTTGTCTCTACTTTTACCCCAATCAGATATCCTATAGCGGTGTTTTGAGGTCCTCGTTGACTCTTGATGCCATGGCGTCCTAGGGATCCTCCAACCAGGGTAACCAAACCCTGATGTTCTCTAGGCTTCAATGATTGATTTCCGACCCTCAACGAATCTGCTTCTGATCATTGACAGTGGATTCATATGTTGACTAGCTTCCCCTATTTCACACTGTTTCTTTGACGAGTCCTAGGGAGATGAGGGTCCTTTCTCAACAATGATTGTTTTGTCAAGTTCAGTTACATTATACAACAAGTTTGGTTATCCTCGTTGATATATTTACCATGTTTTCAACCTTTACAGTTCTCCCTCTGGACCAGCCGTGGTGTCTGTCATATTTGGGGTTAACATGTGCCCTGAGGCTCCTTCTTAGGGTATCTCTTTTTCCCAAACCTGGTGATATTAGCATGAATATCTTGCTCACTACTATGCCTATGAATTCTCATGGTTGGCCAAGAGCTTGATTATCTATAATGTCCAACAATGTCCATCACTCTCTCAAGATGGGGGGGGGACTATGCACAATGCATCTTAGTCATCTTTTCCCACGCCATCTTCATGATCATTTTTGTTTCAAGGGTTCTACGGTAACTACACTAAAGATTTAGACCTGACTATGTGTGATATTTGGTTTCTACAATATGACCAGGATCTAATAAAATATGTATGAAATTATAAAATAAAAATAATATTTTGACTAGAAAAATGAGGATATGGTAATCATCCCATATTTACAGAAGTTTCATCCATAAAACATTTATAGGTTTAATATTTGTCACTTACATCCTATCATACAAGATTTTTGGTTGCATTACATTACCTAGAGGATAAAATTTAGTGGTGCACTCATAACCTAGAAGGTAAAATATAGTGGTGCACTCGTAAGGATTTGTAACTAACATTGGTCACATTATATTCTAAAACCACACTCTATACAACTTATACAAGTGTTCAACGGACTTTAACATGTTCAAATATCACCATTTGTCTCATGATAAGGCTCTATCTATCACATAATGTGATTGTAAAGTCACTAAGAACCAAATTTTATAGTTCAAGTGAAACCATTATAAGCCACCAATGTTACTAGAATTACCCTTTTAAATTATGAAAAAACATTACTCTCCACTCTTAAACCTAGAATCATTCATGATACTACTCCACAATGCATTAATATTTCCTTACCAAATATGAAACATGCATCATAGAAACACAGAACACTTACACTCTGATTAGTTTTAAGCTTAAGAATCATTTTGTCTATCAAGATACCCATTGCACTAGGTTGCACAATACCATTTACAGTAATATGACTAGAATCTCACCTCTAATCTCAAACATAGTCCCAAAATCTCCATGCAAGCGCTACCATTTCATATTACAAAAAATCAGATCCAAAATTTTTGTATGAATCCCACTTTCTTATGTTCTAACCATATGCTACATTATCTTAGGTTCTAAATGACTTTTGGTGTGGTTACAATCTCATAGACTTGATTATTTCAAAGGTGGTAAGAATCATTCACCGTCATATTATGTTTTGACAAACCTCCTGCCACAACAAAGAAGAACCTAAATTATCCTTCTTCTTAAGGATCTTTGTTGTGGTTTTGCACAACACCAGAAGCGTTAGGGTATTAATATTATTAGGGATGGGATAACATTCTTGAATAATAATACAAATTAAATATTCTCATGATTTGTCATCATTAGCATGATTTTGTCACTTTCTGTTAGTGAGTCTACAAAAATGATTTCTCCACATAAACTGTACTGATGTGGTCATTGATCCCAAGAGCTCATTGCACCCAAGTGCTCATTATCATCGGAGAAAAATTAAACTAACATTATCATCTTAACATTACTCTTAATAACTTTGTCCTTCTTACCTGAGCTAATAGATAAATAAGACCAAGGTAACTATAGTTATCTTCTTATTATACTTAGGAATACCAAAAGAAACGTTAATTAAACACCTTTTCTAGGTTCTATCTCATATTAACATCATGTACGACTTCATAATATTGTGATCCTAGACCACTAATCCATACAACCATATAACTTATACACTACCAACCATACATCACTAATTAAAATAACATTATTCATGTATAAACTTAAGAGGTACTATGGATACTCCTAATCATCATCATCATACTATCCCATTACAAACATAAACTCAAAGCATAACATTATTCGTATCATCCTCAAAGACTTTAAAACAAAAAGAGATTTTATGATTACGACAATGTCCCTCCTTGGAACTGATATTCAAACCCATTGTGAATTTCCTAATCTTCATCATACCTATCATTAAAAGACTTAGTTTACATCAAATCATTAATCTAACCCAACAAGGATGAGATCTGATCATTAAAAATATGGATCTAGAAGACTATAATGCTTAGTATGTCCTCACTTATTGCACTTAACATAAAACATTCACTTATTAACACCAAAATAATGAAAATGTTTGGCCATGACTCATTTACTTGGTTTAAGGATGTATCATCTCATACTAATCATTACATGAATTATATACATGAACATCTACACCTGAAACTGATTCGATTTCGTACACAACAATATGTACATACAAATATGTTGTTCTTAATCCTTTGATGAGAGCCAACTTAAACATAAGTTTCTATGTCCCCATTGTATGTCGTCGATGGATACAAAGATTGAGTCCCACCGCATGGTTCAATAGTTGATACCCTAGGTAGAATCCCACATACAATTTTCTTCATTTATGTAAGCCTTAGGAATTTCACTCACATAAGCTTTTATGTTCATGAAGCATGATGTAGACGCTTGCTACAATGATTTGGTCTTAATACTTTGACTATATACAAGGATTTTTAGCTTTACGGTGGGAGGCTTGAGATGTAGAGGGGCGATAGGTATAGCGATAGGAGAGACGATTCACGGTGGTGGGAGATGGAAACCCCAGACGATTCGGCCTCCTCCTCATCTTCCTCAGAACTCCTTGATCCTAGAAAGTAGAGAATCGAGGTTGCTGGTACTCCAAGATGAGAAGATGGACATAATTGTTTAGTGTGGATCCAAATGCAGAGTTCATAAAGCTTTAGTTCTCACCACCAAAAATATTTGATGGAGAAGTGTTGTATAAGAGAGAAAGAGCAGTTGAGATAGATAATAAATGGGAGAATACAACATCTGATTACATAGTTGGAATGAAGCCTCACTGGTTGAAGCTCGTATGACTCTTTGAGGTAGTTTGGCAACCTTTCATTTGAAGTTATACCTTGGAATAAAAGCTTCTTTATTGTCAAATTTAAGAGCTTTGAAAATATAAAAATAGTGGTACAAGGGGGCCCTTTGTTTGTCAGACGCAAACCTCTTATTATCAAGAAATGGGAGTTAGGAGAACCACTTGAGAAGGAACGAATTACTGCTATATCAGTGTGGATTGGGTTTCCAACACTTTCCTTGGAGTTTTGGGATGATGATATGCTAGGTATACTAGGGAGTTACATTGGGAAACCTATTTACTCTTATTTTTCTACTAAGGAAATGAGAAGGCTTGATTATGCCTGAATTCAGGTCCTAATTTCTATAGAGTTGAAACCAAAATTAGGTATAAAATGATGTATAAAACTATGCACATACTCTTCCTTGATAATATGTGGTCTTCAAACCACGCATCTCACTCTCTTGGAAGGATCATTATCCTATGGGATCAAAATGTTGTTAACATCTCAAAGATAGAAGAAAGTGATCAATCCATTCATCGTCTGGTTTGTTGTGAAGATGCTTGTTTTCTAGTTACTTCTATATACATGCATAATGTTGATAAAAGAAGAAGAATGGTATGGGATGATTTGAGGAGACTGAGTCCAAAAGGTAAAGAATCTTGGATCCTCCTTGGTGATTTCAATGCTATTCGATGCTCTGATGAGAGAAAGGGAAAAGGTAGTTACTCTTTTACTGCTATGAGAGAGTTTAATGATGTTATTTCTAATTTCAGTCTAGTTGAAGTTGACTTGAATGGACATCATTATACCGGGGACAATAGAAAAAAAGGTGAGAACCTCATCCTTTCCAAAATTATAGGTGTTTCTATAACCTATAGTTCTATTTTGTCTTCAAAAAAGTTAGAGGGGAAGTTAACAATAACATCATCAGCGACCATAGACAAATTTTGATCAATTTTAGTGACATTATTAAGAAGCATAACTGTTATTTTAAGTTCACTAATGTCTAGAGAAAAACGGCGGATTTCCTCAGTCTTGTGGAAAATTCCTGGAACATTGAAGTCAGAGGTAATGCAATGTACAAGGTTAAAACTAAACTCAAAAATGTCAAAAGCAAATTGATTGCATGGAACAAAGAAAAGGTGGGGGATACTAGTGCAAATGCTAAAATCTCTGAGCTTGAAGACATTGAAGAAAAGAGATATGTGGATTCTTTCCCAAATTATGTGAGACTTAGCAAAATAGCTGGTGAGAAGAGATGTAAAGATATGATTGATGTTGAGGTAAAAGAGGATCATGTTAAACAAATTTTGAGTGTGAATTGGCTCAAATGGGGAGACAAGAACTCTAGTTTATTTTAAAATTATGTGAAGTTTAGAGCTAACCATAATGCTTTAAGAGCTCTAATGATCAATGATAAGTTGGAATACAATGACAACATGATTAAAGATCATGTCTTTTCTTACTATGATAGCCTCTTCAATCAATAGTAAAATGATGCCAATATGTATCAATGAAATCTTGAATGGTTAGTCCCTTCACTGGACAAGGAGCAAGTTGATAAGTTGTTTGCTTTGGTTTCTAAAGAACATATTGAAAGAGTTATAATTGAAGTTGATGGGGACAAAGCCCCATATCCAGGTAGGTTTAATGGTAATTTCTTCAAAAAGACCTAGAAGATTGTTGGCGAGGACGTCATTGTTGTTGTTCAAGAATTCTTTAGAAGTGAGAAAATGATTATAGAACTAAATAAACCATACATTAATCTCATTCGTAAAGTCCAAGTGCTATGCACATCAAGATTGGAAGCTGATTGTTCTCTGTAACTTCCTTTATAAAATTATTACCAAAGTCCTTACAAATCATATTCAACCTATTCTTCATGGTATCATTAGAAAGAATCAAGGGGATTTAATTAAAGAGAGGAAAATATTTGATGCTCTCTGGCTCAGTAATGAACTGAACAACAATTTTAATAAGAATAGGGCTAGCCCAAAAATGTGCATTAAGGCTAACTTGGTGAAGGCGCATGATTCTATAAGATGGGATTTCTTGTTTGATATGCTTAGAAGAATGAATTTTCCTATCTTTTGGATTAATTAGCTTCAAACTATTATGAATACAAGTAGCTACCATGTTCTGATTAATAGTGAAACTACCTCTTCTATCTTCCCCTCTAATGGTATTCTACAAGGGGACCCCATTTCTCCATATCTTTTTGTACTTGCTATGGAGGGTTTTACAGCTATTTGCAATCATGAAATTAATAATTATATCATCTCTCCTATCAAATGTTCTTCTATACATGTCTTGGATCTTCTATTTGCTGATGATGTTATGATTTTCTTGGAATCTATTGAAGGAAATTCTCAGATAATTACTAATATTATTCATAACTTTGGAAGATGCTCTAGATTGAAGATTAATCTAACTAAAACTAATGTTTTCTATAGTAGTATTGCAGACAAAAGCAAGATGCCAAAGATTTTGGATACTCTAGGAGGTATGTTTTCTATGAGATATATAGGGTTACCTTTGATCTATGACAAGCTTAATAAAAACCATTGTGCTCCTCTAACTGATAAAATTAAAAACAATCTTGAAGTATGGAAGTTGAACAACCTTTCTTTTAATGGTAGAGTTGAACTCACTACATCCACTTTGATGTCTCTACACCTACTCAGGTCCTCAACCTTCCCCCTACCCTCTTTGGTTATGAAAGAGATTTAAAGAATATGTAAAAGGTTCATCTGGGTGGTGTAGATATCGAAAACAAGATCCATTATGTTAAATGGTCCAAAGTCTATCATCCTAAGCTTTAGGGAGGCTTGGGTATTAGACATGTGAAGGACATGAATACTGCCAATGTGCTCCAAAATATCTATAACATAGCCAGTAAAAAAGATTCCATGTGGGTTAAGTGGATTAATGGCAAGTATCTAAAAAAGGATTCCATATGGTCTATCAACAATGATCATAATGGATCATGGATGTGGAGGCAGATTATAAAATTTAGACATCATATACTGCCTCACATTTCTTATACTATTAGAAAAGGTGACTCTATTTGTTGGTATGTATGCCCAGAGAGCCAATCATATGATGATTGTAATGGCATACCTTGTAAATGATTTGTTTATTAATAAATGCAACCTTCCAATTTATTATATTTGTTCAATTTTGAGGTAATTGAATAACATAATAAATGTCTAGAGAATGATATTACTCAATGGTGTTTGTCTTAAGGTTATGGACCTGAAGAATGAGATCATATAGATGTTAAGAGTATATGCATTCTTGTTGTGTCCATGATCGAATGTTATTGTGGAAGGTAAATAGACAACAATAACACATAAGATCAGAGTATGAGTTGGTTCATGAAAAAATCTAATCAGTCATGATATGGTGATATCAAACCAAGCACACAAATACATGTTAGAGAACATTGTATTAGATAGACCCACCATAAGCGTGGTACATGGAAACCTTAATAAGGTAATTCAGAATCACAACTTATAGTGATGGTGGTGTTTGTGGTTCTCAGACCTGAAATCAATGCACTCATCACATGTAGTCGGTATTCTTTGACATCATCAAACACAATAATGAACATGGGTTGTTATAAAGGTGATGATTGGGTGACTATGGCACATGGGGACTTACTGTGAGTGATAGATATGGGATTTTTCCCTCCTATGGGAGTATGATATCCAAGGTCACTTGAGTTAGCATGAATGATAAATACATGGCCATGTACATCTGAGTCAATATATGATATTGAGATTACACATATCTCATACAGTCTTCTATACAAAGAAACATAGATTGAATGTTGAAGCGGATGATAGATCCATGCCTCGAGTTCAATCTGGATATCAGTTACAAAGGAACTTTACAAACACTGTAACACCATACATAGATTGTAAGTTGAAGTTGTTCTCTAATAATCTATTTACTTGGGTAGCAATGATGTGTGACTTGGCACCACTCATTGCTTCTTATGTCATAATCTGTTATGGACATTCATTGCAAGTGTCATATGGGACCTATATGGTCACACACATAGGAACTCATCTAGAAGAGGAGTTTGATCTTGAATGATGATTGAATTGATCATTCAAGAATTTAGGTACTCAATTCATCAACAAATCAATTGACTAGACTGCCAAATGACCAGTTCAAGTGTTGAGACAGTCATTTGGATTTTTACGCTGATTGTATCATACATTGGCTGGAATTCATCCTGAACCGGGATGTGAGACGCCCATCTCACTTACGTGAGACCACCTGCATGGTCTGAGATGTCCGTCTCGTCTGCACCAAATGGTCATTTTGGGGGTGCAATTTGATTGCATCAAGGATTGGTGTTGACGTCATGTTATCTATCAATCGAAATTGAATTGTTGGAACATGTAAAAAATTGGGAAACTATGAAACGACCATCTCACATTGCGATACAACCATCTCACATGCCAGACGACCATATGGGTTGTCAGACTACCGTTTTAGTTGTCATAGGCTGTGAAGTTTTCCAAATTGTAAAATTTGAGATGTTCCAGTCCCTTCCACTCCTGCATAGACTAGGAACCCTGACCCTAACCCCACCTATAAATAGAGGGGTACTGAGGTTTCCCACAACACAACACATACAATTGAGAATCAGTTGCTCTAATAATTGTTGTCCTCTCTGGTTGTGGTAATCAAAAGAGCCCAAGCAAGTCCTACCTGACTAGCGAGGGATATCTACGGGAGAGAAACAACTGATGATCATTATTATGGGAGAGCAAGTTCGTGACTATTACACCAATGGGAGGGACAACTCCTTCCTCTCCATCCTAGAAGGATGACATGAGTTCTAGTTGGTCTGTGTGGACTTCTCTAGAGGCGAGGTGGCCTTTTTTTGTCGCTAAGGAGGATGACGTCAACTAGCAGTCCATGATGAGAGAAGCTACGAAAAACGACAATGTTCAAGTCCACTATTCGTGGAGTAGCAGTCAGATGAGTCCTAGTGCAATCAGGAGCTGCATAGACACCATCCAAGAGAGATTACACATCTACATCGATGAGGATTTTTACTGGACTTGCTCCAAGACCAGGTATATCTTTGTAAAACCATCCTTTCTATTGCATAGTTATTGATGCGATCCGCTGGTTAATGGGAAATATGTTAGTAATTTTTTTTGTTTCCGCAGCCTATCTGATGCCACATTTCCCAATAGTGGTATCAGAGCAATGCCAATTAATTATTTTTGGGATAATCTGTATGATCGGATTTTTGGTTTTATCGAGTTTATTTATTACATGTGATGTGAATATTTAAACTGGTTAATGTGCATGTCCGACTAATCACCACATATGAACCCAAATGTATATATATATATATATATATATATATATATATATATATATATATATATATATATATGAAAATTACATGCATCACCCAGAAAGAGAGTTTTGATGGTGGATGTGTAGCATGGTTATGGCCAATAATATCTATTGTCTATGCATGGTTGTGTGGTTGGTTAATCTTGTTTATCACAGCCTACAAACCAAGCCTCTCTCTTCTCTTCCCAACGTAAAAGTATTATTCTCTTCTAACTTTGCTCCCCTCGAATGTAACTTGAGGTTTCTCAACAATAATGTAAAAGTAGGATAGTTTACTTTCTTGTTTTGATGAAGATGAAAGATGCCAACCAACCGCATGGAGGAGCTGAGCCGACCGGATGGAGGGTCCCAGCCGACCAGCTAGCGGGACCGAGATGATCATCTGGAGGGTCTGAGACAACCGTCTAGTGGGACCGAGATGATTGGATGGTGAGCCTGCCAGGAGACTAAAGGAATAGATGAATCAACCTTTTGGAGGAGCCAAATGATCAATTATAGGACAACTAACCAGTCATTTGGAGGATCCAGACGACCGACTGGAGGTGACAAATTGACTGGCTTAGAGGAGAGCCAACTGATTCAAAGGTTGAACTAGTCAACCCTAATTGGCAAGCAGAGATCTACATCAACAATAGGTTTCTACATGTGATGTGGACCTAGGATGACGTAATTCCTTGTAGCTGTAAGGAATTATGGTAGGCTGGCCATAACCATTGCTCTTGTTTATCGTATGTTTTTGTAGTGGGATATAGAATGTATATGATATGTACTATATATGTGGTGATGGGATAAGGTATATGTATTTATACAAACACCCTCGATTAAAATATTAAGTCTTAGATTCTTTCCAAAAGCGACACACATGAAAAGCTTGATTGGCCAAGCGTAGTTTACGCCCTAGCATGGTGCACTGTCCATCTCGTGGAAGTGTGATGGTAAAAATGTAGTTTTTTCCCTAGCGGGGTGCATTATTATCGTGTCAACTTTTGGGTTAGGCTTAACTGGTCTTAAAGAGTCTTGGCCTAGAAGCATTCATATGATTATGGCAAGGAGTTGTGCATATTATCTATCCAAGACTTTCATATGATGTAATTGGCATGATTGCCTACCTTGATAATTGACTATAGGCGTTGGTGTAGGCCGGGTAAATTATTTTGGACTTGGCCCAATAGAATATTGTACGGTGCAGTATTACAAAGTGATATGTGAGATCTATCAATTTGAATAAAATAGCGGGAGTGATAGTTAATTGAAGACCTAATTAATATAGACTTTTCAAATCAAAAAGGAGTTTTGACAAATGCAAATTTTCTCTTGTAGAATCAAATGAAAACACTCAATCATCACAATCAAAGAAATTACACAATATTTATTTCCATAACTGGTTCAAGACCTTTGCAAGTGTTCTGCATGATCCTGAAACATCAGTGCCAATATCCACTTCAAATTTGCCCAAGACTGACATGGATGCTTCTTTGAAGCATGCCAACGATGTTGTGAACATCAAGAACCTTATGTTGGGCTGTATGAACTATGAGTTGCATAAACAAAATGATAAGCATGAAAGGTATAATGTCTCTAAGGAACTATTTGAGTGCAAAATGACAGAGGGAGAACCAATAGAGCCGCATGTGCTCAATATGATTGGGCATATGAAGCATCTCGAAAGATTGCGATTTCCTTTAGGTCAAGAGTTGGCCACATATACAATTTTATAGTCATTGCCTAAATCATATAGCCAGTTTATTGAGTGTTACCACTTAAGTAACATGCCTAGACTGATGTCAAAGTTGCTTGACATTTTGATAAGTGTCAAATAAAAAATGAAGATGTAAAAATCCATTATAATGATCAGTGGAGTTGAGTCCAAGGAAAAAGGCAAAGCCAGGAAGCGTTCTGTGGCTAAGCTGAAGTCCAAGTCTCCTACACTCAAAATAAGGAGAATGATAAGGGAACCAAGGAACATGAAGTAAGGGATTAAGATTTCTACTTCTGGTATATACATTACTGAGGTTAACTTTACTACTTCCTCATAATGGGTACTAGATACCGGATGTGGATCACACATTTTCTCAAATGTGAAGGATCTAAAAAGAAGTAGACCTTTAGAGAAGGGTGAGGTAGAAGTACAGTTGAAAATGGTGCAAGAGTTATGACCAATGCGTTGGAACCTATGAGTTATCTCTACCAAGTGGGCTAGTAATAGAATTAGAGAACTGCTATTACATATCTTACATTAATAGGAACATCATTTCTATATCTTGTTTGGATAAGAACAGATTTAAAGAATGGAAGATGTTCTAATAGTAAAGATGGGATATTTTATGACAGTGCCCCAATGTCTCATGGTCTATACTTGATAGATCTAGAGACAACTGTATATAACATAAATACCAAATGACAAAAACTCAATGACTCAAACAAGACATACCTTTGGCATTATCGTCTAGGGCACATAAATGAGAATCACATATCTAGACTCCATAAAGATGGTTATTTGGCACATAACTGAGAATAACATATCTAGACTCCATAAAGATGGTTATCTGGACTATTTTGATTTCAAATCAATAGAGACATGTGGATCTTGTTTATTGGGAAAGATGTCTAATAACCCTTTCATTGGTAACAATAAGAGGGCTAGTAATCTATTAGGACTCATACATACTGATGTGTGTGGACCTTTTAGAACAACTACTAGAGGTGGGTATCAATACTTCATTACCTTCACTGATGATTTCAGTAGGCATGGCTATGCTTACCTTCTGAAACATAAAGTCACTTTGGTCAAAGTATAAAGTCACTTTGGTCTGATCAAGGTAGAGAATACTTAAACTAAGAGTTTGAGGACCTTCTTTGATCCCATGGGATTATATCCTAGTGGACTCCACCTAGAACACCTCAACATAATGGTGTGTCAGAAAGAAGGAATTGCACATTACTAGATATAGTGTGATCTATGATGAGTTTTACTGATCTTCTGAATTCTTTTTAGGGACATTATTTTCAAATTGTCATGTTTACACTCTACTATGTACCATCTAAATCAGTTCAAAAGACACCTTATGAGATATGGAATGGGAAACGTCCCTATGTGTCTTTTATGAAAATTTGGGGATGTGAAATTTAAGTTAGAAGAATGATTCCTGAAAATCTTAGAGCTAAGGCTGATAAATGTTATTTTGTTGGATATCCCAAACAAACAAGGGGGTAGTTCATTTACACTCCATCTGAAAACAAAGTGTTTCTAGGATAGTTGTATTCCTTGAAAGGAAATTTATTTTCAAAGGAATTAGTGGGAGAAAAGTGGAACTCAAAGAGGTTCGAGACAAACAAGAAAACATTGAACCTAAAGAGGTAGATGAGGAACAAGAAGACTCACAAGTTGTTGTGGAATCTCAAATTCCTCAAGTAACACATGAACCAGTAGATCTAATAGGATATTCCTTGAACCTGAAAGATATGGATATCTTGTGACTCAAGAAGGTAGTGAATTGGTCATAGATGATGAGCCAATATCCTATCAAGATGCTATTTAGGGACTAGAGTCTGAGAAATGGCTTGAAGCCATGATATATGAGATGGAATCCATGCATACCAACAAAGTATGGACTTTGGTGGGTCCACCTGAAGGGATAAAACCCATAGGTGAAAATGGGTCTTCAACAAGAAGACTGACATGGATGGAAAAGTTCAAACCTATAAGGGCAGATTGGTTGTAAAGGGTTTTAGAAAAGTTCAAGGTGTTGACTATGATGAAGCCTTTTCTCCAGTAAACATGGTTAAGTCCATCAGGATCATGCTTGCTATTGCATCTTATCATGACTATGAGATTTGGCAAGTGGATGTTAAAACTGCATTCCTTAATGCGAATCTGGTTGAGGATATGTACATGACACAACCTGAGGGTTCTATAAATCCAATGTTTGCAAGTAAAGTATGTAAGCTACAAAGGTCAATCTATGGATTGAAGCAAACTTCGTGGATCTAGAATCTTCATTTTGATGAGACGGTCAAAGATTTTGGCAAATGAAGATGAACCTTGTGTGTACAAGAAGGTTAGTGGGAGCATAGTTGTATTCCTCGTATTGTATGTGGATGGAATACTATTAATGGGGAATGGCATGCCTACTTTATAAAAGGTTAAGACGGATTGGAAATACATTCTCTATGAAAGACTTGGGAGAAGCATCCCACATCTTGGGGATAAATATCGATAGATATAGATCAAAAAGGCTTCTTGGAGAATCTCAGAGCACATACATCGACAAAGTGTTGAAGAGGTTCAGCATGGAGAACTTAAAAAGAGGAAACATGCCCATGCTACATTGATTTACCATCTCTAAAGTTCAACGACCCCATTCTTGTCAAGAAAGGGAGCGCATGAGTATGATTTCATATGCGTCGGCAATTGGATCCATCATGTATGCAATATTGTGCACACATCCTGATGTCTCGTATGCCCTGAGCATGACAACCATATATCAGTCAAATCTAGGTGATGTTCACTGGATACCCGTGAAGAACATCCTCAAGTACTTGAGAAGGACTAAGGATTAGTTTTGGTCTACGACAGAGAGGAATAGTTGGTGGTAAAAGGTTACACCGATGCAAGCTTCCAGACTAATAAAGATGATTGTAAATCGTAATCAAGATTTGTGTTTTGGCTAAACAACAAAGTTGTAAGTTGGAAGAGTTCCAAACAAGAGAGAGTTGTTGATTCTATAGCAGAGGCTGAGTATATTGCTGCATTGAATGCAACAAAGGAGACTATATGGATCAAGAAGTTCATTTCAGAACTTGGGTCCATTCCAAGCATCAATGACACAATTCAGCTATATTGTGACAATAATTGAGCTACTACACAAGCTAAGGAACTCAGATCACATCACCACTGAAAGCATATACAAAGGCGGTATCATCTCATATGAGAGATCATACAATGAGGAGATACAAAGATTTGTAAAGTACCAACTGAGAACAATGTTGTTGATCCCTTGACTAAAGCACTTTCACAGTAGAAGCATGATGGTCATGATATGTCACTTAGAATAAGATTTGTGGGTGATTGTCTCTAATGCAAGTGGGATTCTATTGGTATGTATGCCCAGAGAGCCAATCATATGATGATTGTAATGGCATGACTTGTAAATGATTTCATTATTAATAAAGGAAAACTTCTAATTTATTTAGTTTTGAGGTAATGAAATAACATAATAAATGTCTAGAGAATGATATTACTCAATAACGTATGTCTTCAGGTTGAGGACCTAAATAATGACATCATACAAATGTTAAGAGTATATGCATTCTTGTTATGTCCCTGATCGATTTTTATTGTGGAAGGTAAATAGATGGTAATAACACATAAGATCAAGTGTGAGTTGGTTGATGACAAAATCTTATTAGTCATGATATGTTGATATCAAACTAAGCACACAGATACATGTTAGAGAATAGTGTATCAGACAGACCCGTCATAAGAGTGGTACATGGAAACCTTAATCAGGTAAGTCAGAATCATGTCTTATAGTGATGGTGGTGTTTGTGGTTCTTAGATCTGAAATCACTACACTCATTACATGTAGTTTGGTATTCTTTGACATCATCAAATGTAATACTGAAACATGGGTTGTTATAAAGGTAATGATTGGGTGACTGTGACACATGGGGACTAACTGTGAGTGATAGATATGGGATTTGTCCCTCCTATGGGGGTATGATATCCAAGGCCACTTGAGTTAGCGTGACTAAGAAATACATGTCCATTTACATGTGAGTCAATATATTATATTGAGCTGATACATATCTCATACAGTCTACTATAGCAAGAAACATAAATTGAATATTTAAGAGGATGACAGATCTGTAAGTCCCTAAACTTGTTTAATGAGTTGAATGAGCTTAATTATCATAATTTAATGCTTAGTGCATCATTAAGTTGAATTAAGTACTCACTGATATAATTAGTGCTTTGATCGAGTGTTACATTCTAATTAGCATAATTTCTTGCTTTGAGATTGTAGTAGATCTCACGCTTGAAATTTTGCAAAAAGAATCGTTTGATTTGGACCTACGAGGTGAAAGTTGTGACCATTTTAGTTTCCAGGGTCGAAGTTGTAATTTTCCAAGTTTTTGCTTTATAATCTTTTTCCTTTTTCCATTTCCCTTATCTCCTTTCTTCCCCAAAGGGAAACGACACCTGATTGATAGAGCACCTCTTGAAAGCGGCGCTCGACTGCTAACTCAATCGGCCAGCCCAGGAGGAAAAGGGGTGACGCGACCTAGGGCTTGAGAGAGAGAGAGAGAGCTCCGACCAGCAACCCTTCTCCTTCCTACTTCCTCGCCCAACCACTTGCGCCCCATCCTCCTGCTAGGGCGCCGACCAGCAAGAACAGCAGTTGTTGTGGCAGCCGGCTAAAGGGCTCTCTTAGGCACGGCCAACACCTCGAATCGACGGCCCCGACTCTGACCTTGCGGTCCCAATTGGAATTCACAGCTCCTAGTTGCGTTTAGGCACCCAGCCAAGATTCCCTTTTCACCTGTACGTGAAGGAGTTGCGGCTTGCAGCAGCAGGTCCGAACTAGGACCATTTGGGCGTGAAGGACAACACCAAATCGGCCGCCATGGAGCTCGACCAAGAATCTAGAGCAGAAATCCGAAGCCTTAGCTTCGACCTAGCATCCTAGCCGGACCTTCTTCAACCTATACGTGGGGGGGGACCACTGTTGGATTGCAGCAGGTTTGTTCCAGGAGCCCTGGGCATGAGCAGCATTCCCAAGCAACGTCCCTGAGTTCGTCCAAGGGTCCCAAACATGAATCCGTAGCCAACTAGCCACGAGTAGCGATGAATCAGCTGAGTGTGTGAACATGTGCGTGGAACAGGTTGTTTCAGAAGTACCAAGGTTGAAGATGACTCGTGTGCGCCCGGAAGGAAACTTGTCTCTAAATGCAATTCCAGTCAAATCCGGACGTTTTGAACCCCAGTGAGTAGAATCTCACTCCCATTCGCATTATTTAACTCCATTAATCGGATAATTTTGGTTTGATCTGTGTTTGTCGCAGTTAACAGCATATACCTGGGTGCCAGGCAGTGCCGGCACCGCTCGACTCCTAATTTGCATGTTTAAATTAATAACACTTGCTTGACACTAATTAGTTGACTGATATGTGGGATGGGATTTAGTTAAATTATATGATCGATCAAACCTAGTTTACTAGATTAAATTTCGAAATCAATAGTGCACAACCAGAAAAATATTCCATAGTAGAAATTGCTTTAATGCTCTAAAACCCTACATTTCTTGCTCCTTATGTTTAGGATTTGCTCATTTGATGAAGAAAGGTGCTAGATGGACGAATTCATAGCTTATTCTCAAGATTTCTCCTGTGTGTGGTTCCATCTTTTCATTAGAGGCAAGTTTTATAACTTGCTCCACGTTTATTTCTTACCATAAACTTTCTAGGTCGTGTTCTTGCTTGAAAATGATGATTCATGCACTAAAAAGCTATGCTTGACTTAGATTTCAATTTTTATAATGTTCCCTGTTCTAATTTCAGTTATATATGAATCTGTGATCATGTGTGTGTTAGCACTAAGGTATAATGTGACTTGGATCATGTTGTTTTGACAACCTATGTTCACCCCCTTAGGTCAGGTTTTGGACCAATTATAAATTTAATGATCAACCATTAAATACCATACTGATGTTATCAATCAATGTTGACATTAGCTTGATATTTGATGCTGATTAAGGAATATAGTGTTGATCTAACAACCTATAGTGATTTAATGATCACTAATTATGGTGGATCAGGTCTCTACAATTTATGGTGAGTTAATCATATAGTTTTAGCATCAATTAATCTTTAGACCAATGGTTTCTTAGGTCTTGATGCAATGGTCAAACATATACTGTAATTGATGGTTTTAATATATGAACTTGACCCAATGGTCAAGATATAATGATTATTCCTCTATTAATGTGGAATGATGGCTAATGTAATATGTTAATCCTAATAATGGGATTTAGATGATTTTCTTTGTATGATCAACTTAAGGATTTTACTTGTTGGCAATGGATGGCTTGTTCGGAATGAACAATTGATTGTGGGTTTTACCCTACTTTCAATAGAACCTTTTGTGTTGTTAATCAAGGGATGTCTAGGGTTAGATGGTGACTCTTTCTAGAGCACAAATCAAGGACTTCGTAGGTGGTTTATCCAGATGTTTACTTATGTAAACAACCAATAGTCTTTCCTTTTAATCATCCAATGGTTCTGGATGGCATTGTGGTATAGTGATATGGGTTGAATGATGATGGAACAAATGGAGGGTTACCTTAATAAGTTAGTCTTACCTAGATGAAATAAGGATGTGAGTTCCTTATAGCGCATGAGGTGGATACCAAGGTAATGAATCCTAGTATCCAAGATGTATCAATAGTATGAGAAATATGTGAAGGTTGGAGATGATTATTAAATGAGCATTCCAAGTATTCCTCTCCCTTATATATATAGAGAGAGAGTAGATGATGATGCTATAAATGTTGTTTGAAAAAAAAGTGATTCTATAGTGTTGTGTATGGTTTAGTGATAGCTGGGAAAGACCACTATCTAGGATAGATTATTCATTGGTTAATAAATATGTGATACCATGTTCCTTTAAGATAAACCTATGATAAAATATCAATACATAAGAGTTAGATTGGACGACATAATCCACATGACCATGATAAGTTTAGAGTTATGTCCTTTAGACTAACGAATGTACCAATAGAATTTATGAATAGGAGGAATAGAGTGTTCCAGTCATGTCATACAAGTTATATCCAACTTTTAATGATGACATGTCAAAGTATTTCAAATATGGTCAAAAATATGATCAATATTTATTCAAAAACCTTAGGGTTGCCAAAGCAGTAATTGCTATGAGAACAGGTTGAATAAGAGTGAGATGGGGTTGATTAAATTTCTTAATGGGATCATGATATGTCTTCGTATGTGGGATTTTTTGTGCTGACCAAGATTAGATATGTATGAATGATGTGACATTACCATGATATGCAAGTAACCATGTGAACGTAATAGGATGAGGTTCAAAGGAAGTACCCATCTTTGTTTACCTTGGATTTCGGGGGCGAAATTCCTATTAGGGGTTTATAGTTGTAAGGCCCTAAACTTGTTAATGAGTTGAATGAGCTTAATTACCATAATTTAATGCTTAGTGCATCATTAAGTTGAATTAAGTACTCACTGATAAAATTAGTGCTTTGATCGAGTGTTACATTCTAATTAGCATGATTTCTTGCTTTGAGATTGTAGTAGATCTCGCGCTTGAAATTTTGCAAAAAGAATCGTTTGATTTGGAACTACGAGGTGAAAGTTGTGACCTTTTCAGTTTCCAGGGTCAAAGTTGTAATTTTCCAAGTTTTTGATTTATAATCTTTTTCCTTTTTCCGTTTCCCTTATCTCCTTTCTTCCCCAAAGGGAAACGAAGCCCGATTGACAGATCACCGCTTGAAAGCAGCACTCAACTACTAACTCAATCGGCCAGCCCAGGAGGAAAAGGGGTGACGCGACCTAGGGCTTGAGAGAGAGAGAGAGAGCTCCGACCAGCAACCCTTCTCCTTCCTACTTCCTCGCCCAACCACTTGCACCCCATCCTCCTGCTAGGGCGCCGACCAGCAAGAATGACAGTTGTTGTGGCAACTGGCTAAAGGGCTCTCTTGGGCACGACCGACACCTCGAATCGACGGCCCCGACTCTGACCTTTCGGTCCCAATTGGAATTCACAACTCCTAGTTGCGTTTAGGCACCCAACCAAGATTCCCTTTTCACCTGTACGTGAAGGAGTTGCTGCTTGCAGCAGCAGGTCCGAACCAGGACCATTTGGGCATGAACGACAACACCAAATCGGCCGCCATGGAGCTCGGCCAAGAATCCAGAGCAGAAATCCGAAGCCTTAGCTTCGACCTAGCATCCTAGTCGAACCTTCTTCAACCTGTACGTGGGGGGGGAACCACTGTTGGATTGCAGCAGGTTTGTTCCAGGAGCCCTGGGCATGAGCAGCAGTCCCAAGCAATGTCCCTGAGTTCGTCCAAGGGTCCCAAACATGAATCCGTAGCCAACTAGCCACGAGTAGCGATGAATCAACTGAGTGTGTGAACCTGTCCGTGGAATAGGTTGTTTCAGAAGTACCAAGGTTGAAGATGACTCGTGTGCGCCCGGAAGGAAACTTGTCTCTAAATGCAATTCCAGTCGAATCCAGACGTTTTGAACCCCGGTGAGTAGAATCTCACTCCCATTCACATGATTTAACTCCATTAATTGGATAATTTTTGTTTGATCTGTGTTTGACGTAGTTAACAACATATACCTGGGTGCCAGGCAGTGCCAACAGAGCTCGACTCCTAATTTGCACGTTTAAATTATTAACGCTTACTTGACAATAATTAGTTGACTGATATGTGCGATGGGATTTAGTTAGATTATATGATCGATCGAACCTAGTTTACTAGATTAAATGTCGAATCAGTAGTGCACAACCAAAAAAATGTTCCATAGTAGAAATTACTTTAAAGCTCTAAAACCCTACATTTCTTGCTCCTTATGTTTAGGATTTGCTCATTAGATGAAGAAAGGTTCTAGATGGATGAATTCATAGCTTATTCTCAAGATTTCTCCTGTGTGTGGTTCCATATTCTCATTAGAGGCAAGTTTTATAACTTGCTCCACGTTTATTTCTTACCATAAACTTTCTAGGTCATGTTCTTGCTTGAAAATGATGATTCATGCACTAAAAAGCTATGCTTGACTTAGATTTCGATTTTTATAATGTTCCCTGTTCTGATTTCAGTTATATATGAATCTGTGATCATGTGTGTGTTAGCACTAAGGTATAATGTGACTTGGATCATGTTGTTTTGGAAACCTATGTTCACCCCCTTAGGTCAGGTTTTGGACCAATTAGAAGTTTAATGATCAACCATTAAATACCCTACTGATGTTATCAATCAATGTAGACATTAGCTTGATATTTGATGCTGATTAAGGAATATAGTGTTGATCTAACAACCTATAGTGATTTAATGATCTCTAATGATGGTGGATCAGGTCTCTACAATTTATTGTGAGTTAATCATATAGTTTTAGCATCCATTAATCTTTAGACCAATGGTTTCTTAGGTCTTGATGCAATGGTCAAACATATACTGTAATTGATGGTTTTAATATATGAACTTGACCCAATGGTCAAGATATAATGATTATTCCTCTATTAATGTGGAATGATGGCTAATGTAATATGTTAATCCTAATAATGGGATTTAGATGATTTTCTTTGTATGATCAACTTAAGGATTTTACTTGTTGGCAATGGATGGCTTGTTCGAAATGAACAATTGATTGTGGGTTTTACCATAATTTCAATAGAACCTTTTGTGTTGTTAATTAAGGGATGTCTAGGCTTAGATGGTGACTCTTTCTAGATCACAAATCAAGGACTTTGTAGGTGGTTTATCCAGATGTTTACTTATGTAAACAACCAATAGTCTTTCCTTTTAATCATCCAATGGTTCTGGATGACATTGTGGTATAGTGATATGGGTTGCATGATGATGGAACAAATGGAGGGTTACCTTAATAAGTTAGTCTTACCTATTCATTCATATGAATAGAAGGTATGATAACCATATTGTGTTGATATGTGACCCTAAGTAGGTATAGCTTGTTATACCTAGCTTTAATATAACTAAATGATGGTAATTGGGTATTAATAGTCCTTGAATGACGAATAAAAACATGTAGACTTTGTTATTATTGTTGAAACCCTAGTATGCTATAACCTGCTGGTCAAACCTTGATATATGTGTGGGTTCATACTTGAGAATAGGATGGAATGTGAAGGTGATGCTTCACCTTATGCATCCATGATCCAATGGGGATGCCGTGAGTTAGGGTTTGGGTATGAGTGCCGGTTAGTAACATTGATATAATTTATCATGTTGAACCTAACTTTAATGCAATTAAATAAATATGAGTATTCATGTTTAACATTCTTATATGATGGAATGATGGTAGAATAACCTCCGTACTATGATCATAACCTTGATATGTTAATTGGTGGTTATTATAGTCACATGGTTGATACTTTCTTAGGCTAAACATGTGTATAATGAATATGATGAGAGTTAATCATATCTTGATTCCTTGCATGTTTATGTAATAAAGGAATGTTCTTAATGTTAATATAACCCTACTATGATTGTTTATGAATACCACCTAGTTCATAAATGCAATATTGTACTGATCTGGTGTATTATATATAATTGATGTTGTTGAGCCTTGTTATAAGGCATGCAAAGATAATGATGATCTTGTAGGGAATAATTTGATGGTCTTAATGACCTTTGGGCGTGGTTGAGCCCTGAATGAGGTGAAATCCTCTTATGTTGATAAGGGTTGATACCCTGTGATATTGTGAAAAAGATTATTATCTTGAGATAGCATGATGACTGGTGTAGTCTCATGAGTGGCAAATGAATAGTACCATGTGATGATGAGATGAGAATTTATGTTTCACACATTTTATATATTTTCAAGTTTTGATATTTAGATGCTTGCTATAAAGGAATTAGGGTTTGTATGTCTACTTGTTTGATGCAGCCTTAATTCACCCAATTGGTATAACTAATCAAGTACAACTCTAATCATGTAGTACCCTGTGCCGTAGAACCATGTTCAGTGTCAGAACTTGCTGGATGGTGAAACGAGTATTCCTAAGGGAAACTCGGAGCGCATATTGTTGAATATGCGGGGGTGGCAGGTTGAGGATATATCCTTGTCATCCACAATATAGATTGTGGAGGTTGTCTATGGTCATGCCTCATACATCTGATGTGATTGAGAACGGCTGCGGTCGTGTCTCTATGGTTATAACATGATGTGATTAGAGGACAACTACGGTTGTACCTCAGTGTTTGGGTTTGAATACCCTGGTTTCTAGTGCCGTGACCTGTACCACGGTCGGATTAGTGGTTTTCAACTTGACTATATGTCGCTGTGGTGGCAGCTTTGACTGATATGTCACTGCCTTTTTACTCGTACTGACCGGGGGGAAGAGATCTTAGGATGCCGATACTCCTAGATCTTGTACGGAACCGAATAGCCCTTTGCAGGGGTTGGTTGGACTTTGAATGGTACGATTCAAATTCCCCAGGGCATAATAAAAGATGTAATACAACCGTATAGCATATATGTTTAGGGTTATACATGGCGCTTCACATTGGATGATAACCCTTGTTTGTTCTCTTTACATAAAGATGATGCTTAGTGCAATTAAGAAATAGTAATTATACTTATTTTGTGGATATGCATAAGACTGTAAATATGTACATACAGTAGTCATGCTTATGTTGATATCTATACTGCTAATCATGCTTATGGAAATACTCATGCTTATGTTGATAGCTTTGCTTATGATATTGATCTGTTCAAACTGTTAGACATGCTAATGTTGTTAGATATGCTTATGATGCTGGACTTATTCATGTTAATAGAGATAACATGCTACTAGACTTACTTATGCTAGTTATGCATATGCTATTGAATCTCTCATACGGTTAATAAGGAAAATGATGATGGTCAACTTGATGATGATAATTGTTATCTGCTCATTTATGTATTTTGTTAATCATCAATACTGTTGATCTTATTTGTTATATCTGATTAAACTGTTTAACTACTTAATTACTTAAAAATGTTGTAATCAATAAACATTGTTGATGGTTATATCACTTGCTGGGACTGGGTCTCACCCTTGTGGTTCACCACATTTTTTTTAGGTAATCAGAAGTGACAAAAACAAACATGTGGCAGCCAAGAGGAGCTATGGTAATGAATATTTGATAAAGTTGATTAGATGTTTAGTTTGTTCTAGAGTCGTCCTTGTACTCTCAGGTCCGGGCGAGATAAAGTTTGTATATAATGTTTCAAATGAATTAGACTTTTGTTAGCATATTAATGCTTGTTTGTGTGGCACAGAATGGATACAAGAAAGATGTCGAGATCCTTCAAATGTTTTTGAGTGAGTGTTAACGTTGAATTAGGTTTTAATTTACCCATATTTTTGGGTATGTGATTAATTAGCGATTGATTGTGTTTTACATTTTGAGTAATCTCGTTTCGCATGACGGGTCCCCATAAGATCCATGCCTCAAATTCAATCTGGATATCAGTGATAAAGGAACTATACAAGCACTGTAACACCATGCATATTGTAGGTTGAAGTTGTTCTCCAACTTTCCATTTACTTGGGTAGCAATGATGTGTGACTAGGCACTGCAGATTGCTTGTGATGTCATAAGTGGTTATGGACATTCACTACCAACGTTTGGAGTGTAAGGTTGATTGTATTGTACATTGGTTGGAATTCAGCCTAACCCAGACCATGAGATGCCCATATCTCTTATGCAATACGACCATTTTGCATGGTGTGAGATGCCTATCTCATCTGCTTCAAATGCTTATTTCATGGGTGTAATTGGATTGCATCAAGGATTGGTGCTGACGTCATGTTATGTATCAATTGGAATTGGATAGTCGAAACATGTACAAAATTGGGAAAATATGAAATGATCATCTTGCATTGCAAGACGAACATCTCACGTGCCAAACAATTTGTCTAAGTTTCCATATGACTATTTTTGCTGCCGTAGGCTATGAAGTTTCTAGACTTATTGCAAAAATTTGAGGTCTTCTAGTCCCATCCACTCCCGCTTAGTCTTGGAACCCTAGCCCTAACCCCAACTTTAGATAGAGGGGTATTGGGGGATACCTAGAACACAACACATACAATTGAGAATCAGTTTCTCTGACCATTTTTTTCATCTCTATTTGTGGTAACAAAGAGAGCCCAAGCAAGTCCTACCCGACTAGCGAGGGATAGCTAGGGGAGAGAAATAATTGAGGATCATTATTGTGAGAGAGCAGGTTGGTGACTAGTACACCAACAGGAGGGACACCTCTTGCATTTCCATCCTAGAAGGATGAAAGGAGTTCTAGTTGGTCTGTGTGGACTTCTCTAGAGATGAGGTGACCTTTTCTGATCTCTAAGGAGGACACCATCAACCAACAACCTGTGATGAGAGGAGATATTGTAGACAATGATGTTTGAGTCTGCTTTCCATAGAGGAGTAGTCAGGAAAATCCCAGTACAACCAGGAGCTACACAGTCACTGTCCAAGATAGAGTCCACCTCTACATAGATGGGGATTGTCGCTGGACTTGCTCCATGACCAGGTATATCTTTGTAAAACCATCTGTTCCATTACATAGGTATTGATGGGATCCACTGGTTAATGGGAAATATGTCAGTAAATTTTTTTTTCCGTTGCCTATCTGATGTTGTATTTCTCAAAACTATTAGCTCTAGTGGGACCCTTAGATTCCTGGGGGTTTGTTTCTAATATATATGATAAGTCCTAAAAATGTCCTACACCTTGGTGTAGGTCTTTATGGTTCCCTTGAAAATGATGTGGGCATTCGAGTTTAGGATATTAATGAAAAGAGGTTCTTCCTGGATTTTAAAAACTATGTCCCTTCTTTACATTGCAACTTTGGTGTTGCAGATGAAATTTACTATAAAGGTTTGAAAGTTGTTTTGATTAAAGATAGGTCGAATATGATATGAAAAAATGGTGATAAACCTATATGGGCTAATAATTTGTGGATGGATATCATCCCTTGATCCTTTAGTCTGATTGGATGGAAATTCTTTCTAAATAATGTGGCTACCCATGACATGCTAAGAATAATTGGGATCAATATTGTCTCTAGCAACTCTCTTTGTGAAGAAGATTATGAAGACACAAACCATCTTTTTCTATTTTGCAAATATACTGATAAGATCCAAGAATATTCTATATAGTCCATACAGATTCCATACAAACCTATACATAGAGATGGTTGTGCGTTGTTGATGAATATAGACAAGTCCATAATCACCTACCTTGCAATTACTTATCATGTGTGATAGGAGAGGAACAGAAGATTGTCCATGGGGAAAACCAAAGAGGCCTTAAACTGCTGGGAAGCTATCTCATCTGACCTAATGGCTCTGGATAGGTCTTGATGGCTAAGGCATATTTCTTTTCTCTACATTTTTAGATATTTTTTTCTTCTTGCATGCTTCTTCTTTGTTCTTATTCTAGATTTTCTATACAAAAATCAATAAAAAATGGGGCCCATGCTTGCTTAGAAAAAACATATCCATTTAGTCAAAAACATTTATATTCATTTACTTTACAGGTTATAGATCTTAATATGTTGAAAGATAGAAATGCACCTATACTACACAAGTAATAAAAATAAATTTGTCTGATCTTAACTTGACCCTTAGCTCTAGATATTCAAAACCATTCACGCACCAAAAATCCCCTCCAACAAACATACTAGTGTATTCCGCCAAAGCAATACATTATACCCTTTCTTTGTAGGCCATGCTTCCTAGATAGTAATCATAAGTCCTCAATATACTTATGGATGTCATAGGTTAACATCTCATCAAAAGAATCCTATAGGAGAATATATCATAGATTACTATCCTTATACACATTCTCTAACTTCCAATTATTTTTTTTCTTTCTTTCATGAATTACTTAATCTCAACATTGCTCAACCATTTCTAGAAAATTGAGAGCACCTATAAAAAGATGAACATATACACTAAGGGGTCTTACTAACAAAACTTTGGAGTATCCCCAAGCAAGCTATTACTCTAAGCCTATTATATGTTTTTAATGCCAAATAATCTACTATCAACCATGATTTGTGGACTTCAATTAAATCCTAGTCCCATCAGGTTCAATTGACCACATGTATGGGTCCCTAGAATGATCTTTTTATGTTATATGTATCTAAAGATGATCATTCATATTATACTCATATCGTACGTACATCAGACTCCTAAAAATTATCCTATGCTACAAATTACCTATTTGTATCCACACATATCTATGAATTTGAAAAATTGTTTATAAATGGTTGGATTCCAATAATAATATGGACATAACATAAATCTTAAAACTGATATGAGCATGCATAAACATTATAGATTTACTAAGGATGCATTATTAACTTGATTAAGCATTCTTATCAGGAGACCTACTCAATGAACCTTATTTGATCTGATCTTACTAAACACACACATGGTGTGCATGCTTCCAAACACACTCCATGTGTGCAGGATTGGGCTTGAACCTGTAAAAATAAATATCATTGAACATATTTATCATTTGCATGATTGAGCTTGAACCCATGACCTAAATGGGGATCATGAGGAACCAACCTTCCATAAAATGTTCATGAGAAAGGGCCTAATTATATATCTTATTCATATCTAATCTTAACTTACATAGGATTCTTGATGTGCACAAATGATATCACTTTTTGGACCATTTTATAATGCACTTTTCACTAATTTGACCATAATTCCATCCTCAATCATGCTATATTTTTTCCTTTTTAGTTATTTTACCCATTTTGTGACCACATGTACAACACTATGATGAGGAAATAGGGTCAATCCAACCAAAATCCAGCCTTAATTGGATTCCCTAGTATATTGCACATATTAGAAAGGATTTCTTAAAGTTTCTGAAAGGAGCACGGTGTGTGCAATTTATCACATGATGTGTGGATTATAGATGGATTTTGTCCCCTTTAAGAGAAGAAACACGCCATGTGTCTCAGACAATACGACGTGTCCACTCAATCAAATGATCTAACCAAAAGTTCTACAAAAGATATGTCGTGTTTGATCCGATCAGATCTACCCAGGTTCACTTTGACTTTCAGAAACATGGTGTGTATCTCAGATGACACATTGTGAACTCTTTTGCCAAGATAGTTTTTGATGTCAGTTACTCAAGGGGACATGTAGTGTGTCTTCCTAGACACACCATGTCGCAGTCAATTTTTGGAGATTTTAAAACAACTTTCCATCATTTTAAATATAAAAACCCACTCAAGGGATGGTTATATCTTGTCATTTGAAACACTTCATGACTAGAGAATGTTCTAGAGAGAAGGAGAGGCAATTTTGGGGGCTTCTTGGGAGAGAACCTCTTTTCTACTCATTTCTCCTTCAAGAATTACAGCAGAAGCTTCTGTTCTCCACTCCAGCCACATGGGAGAGAAGGTTGTTGGAGAAGAAGAACCAGTAAGGGGGAAGTTTCATCTTCATACTAGAGTTATTCCATGTTCTTTGAATTTCCCTTGTTCTTTCTTTCTTTGGTCATTCTTAGCTCCCAAATCTATAGCATGTGCTTTTGTTTCACCATCATGAGCGAGTAAACTTTCATTTCTTGGGCATGGAGGACTAAGTCCCATTCTATAACATTGTTGAAGATGAATTTCATATATCATTCTAGTTGTTTTCTCGTTCTAAGGTTCATCCGTGGTTAGTTCTTCTTGCATACATTTTGGCTACTTTGTAAGTTTGATTTCTTCTCATTGTATAATCTAGAAAGATATAAATAGGAGTAAGGAGATGTGCCTTATATGCACTCTTGACCATGGGAGTGGCTGGGATGTGTTGGGGAATTAAGGTCTATAGTCCAAATCTAAGTGTGACAACTTGGATTTTCTCTCTCCTAACTTGTACCCTTTCTCTCTCATCATTTGTCCTCTTACTCAATTCAATTTCAATTTCATGGTTTGATGGTTGGGAGACTCCATATTAGTCACATCAATATTCAATTTTACTAAATGTGACATTAATTTGTACTTTTGAACTAAATATTTTTAGTTTTCATATCTCCATCTTTTCTAGATATTTTGAAGCTCATCACCATAATCTTTTGTCTTTGTAATATGTACCATGTTGTAGTGGGTTCGATTTTGGATCCAACAATGGAAAAATCACCCCAAACAGACCTTTGATGTTCTAGTTATGCTAGGTTGAAGTTGCCTTATTTTTGATGTCTCTTTCATAGTGGACTTAAACTGTTGGGCCTGCCCATCCACGGGCCCAACCAGTGTGTGGCCCAACAGCCTAGCTCCAACTCCTTTCCATTCCGATTTGGAAAGGAAAACAGACGCCCAAACTCTTCCTCCTCAGACTTGCCAGATCGGGAAGGTGACCATGAGACTGTGATTAGGACCCCAAAACCCTAACCTCTTGTCCTTTTTATACCCTCGATTGTTGCCCTTTTTCATTTTCCTAGTTTTAATCCAACATCTAACATGATCTGGAAGGGTCTCCCTCCCAATTTTTCTATTGTCACCTCCCAAGCAACATCTCCTTTTCTTCCTACCGTCGCCCACGCCAAATCCAAGGGGAAGGGAACTGCCACCCTCACCACAAGAAGAATAGTAGATGACGCCGGGTCCGCAAGCCTTGGAAGCTCGAGCAGTGACCATAGTGGCTACACTGGCCACTTCTCTTCTGCTCACCATGGATACAACTGGGGCATAGATGATCGACACTAGGGAGTATATTTCCTTCTCTTTACCTCCCACCCCCAAGAGCTACTGCATGTGGGCCACCTCCGCCATAGCCCCAGACAGTTGGGTGTCGAGGTCGAGCTCCAGGTGGGGTTCGTCGGCATGGTGGGGAGGGGACGACTCCCCTGTTTCTGCTTTGTTATGAATAGGGATCCCGATGAATTGAAGTGGAGAGTGGGAACACATTGCTTGGGCTTGAAGCAGCTAGTACAGAGGCCCATCATCCATGGGCGGCCAAGGCCCAATCAATGAACAGACCAAATCCTAGCTAAAATAAGGTATAGACCCCCTTTTCAAGATCAATTCTTTGAAATATGATAACGTTGCAACCCTTGGGTCAAATTTAGTGTTTAATATATGAAAATTCATTAGATCAACGAGATCTACAATGTGGACTAGGTTTTAGACTCTAAATCATTCTTTTGATCTCCAATTTTTTGCTAAAAATAGGATCTTTGACTATGTTGACCAATATAATGCATCTTTATGATAAATCTTGAATCTTTAGTACACTTGTACCCTTTTTCTCATTAGATCAGTAAATGTTGTGCACCTGGAACTATATGGGATCCCTAATCACCCTTATTGATCATAAATGACTCCTTTTTGTACATATGTGCCTAGTGTGGACTTTAAAGATGAACTTTGCCATAGATTGCTAATCTTGCTGCTAATGGAAAACCACCTAATCTTATTATGTATATTTGATGAATTAACGTTGTTGATCTAAATCATATTTAGGTTTGGACCTCTTGAATTGATGAATCATGATCTAGTGTTCTCAATTGTGAAGTCTTTTGACCCTAGAATGGATGTAAATGCCTTAAACCTTTATATGATCATAGAAAGTGCACAGAACATCGTTATGGCATGAAACATGAACCACACCCACATGATGGACTCTAAATCAATATAAGGTCATCAAATGTACTAATAAGAAACTTGTAACATAACTTGGCCAAAACCCTAAAAATAGGGTTAATGATGAGAATCTAATGCATGTATACAATCTTGTTGTTAATCAGGTTTGGCATGTGGCTAGATGATGAAGGATATGTTAGGTTATGAAATCTCTAAATTAGGTATGGGCTTTATCTAGTTATATGAATATCACTTTCTTGCTTGAAAAGACATGTATTGTATGCTTGTTTGTTAACTTGCTCAAATATTGCCATGTAGTATTGCTATGTCTTACTCGATGTTTGCCTCGTCGGTTTTATAACTTGAACATATATATATATATATATATATATATAAATCCATTATAATATTGATTGATAAAGGGTTAGGTCTTGGATACAACCTTGAGGTCCCTCTCGTATAAAAGGGTTGGCTAATATTGAGCACCCTTACAGACCCTTCCGACGGGAAGATGGTTAAAGGCCTTAAACATGCTTGATATTGTTGGTATAATGGAGTGAAATGACATAAAATATGGTTTCACATTTTATTAAACAGTTAACATGTTTATTCTTGTTTGTTTAGTCTTGAAACCTTTTCAAATTATGCAAAGCTTATACATATATATGTATCTTTCTGCCCCATAACACCTCGCGTGTTGACCCATTTCTCATATTTTGATTTTAGGTTCAGAGATGGCTATAAGGTTGATGGTCTTGGTGAGGTATGCTAGGTATACTTTTTATAAGATCCAGATTTAGTGCACATGAATGACTTGTACCTCGACTTTGAAAATGTGTAACTGAACTCATGAATATTATGTATCTTGTATAAATTATACTTGTTGAATGTTAAGACTATGTTGGTGCCTTTATCTTGTTATATGTTCATGTGTGCTAAGCTTTACGCCTCCGCATGTTGTCTTTGGTATTCGTTTGGTTCATGGGACTGGGATTCCGGTTCCACGACAGATGGTATCAGAGCATGAACAATAACTACACCAAACATTGCTCACACGAAACACAAACTAAAGTCACCTTACATCTCAACCCTAGAAACTTAATAAGATGTCCTTTGTGGACTAGCCAGACTTAGCCTCTAGGTTAGAACCTAGTTGCACTAGAACTAGGTGTAGACTTTTGTAAATTACCTCCCTAGACATATGATTCATGACATGTTCCTAGGGTGTCTACACAGGTGTGCACCATGTTCTTATTAGTTCTCTAGGTGTCATGGTACTAGACTGCCTCATGAGTGTGGTAACTCATTTTGGTTTTGGTTTTATTCGGATGGAGTATGGTGGTTTTCAATGCCTATTTAAACGTTGGAGAAAACATATTTCAAGTATTATTATATGTACATATGAAAAATGTTACCACACACAGAAAGGTAGTGAGTTTCCATGCAACCTAGGAGAAAGAGATGTAACATCAAGTCTAGATGAGAGAGTTTAGATGATAGTGATAGTCTCTAGAGTTGTCTAGAGCCATGATATAGGTTAGGCCCATGATTAACCTAGATAACCTAAGATGATGATGATGATGATATTGTTGATGATGTTGATGTTGATAAGACCCAAGTTTGTCCTTGAGAGGGCCAAGTAGTTTGATGATATGAAATGAGTTTGACCATGCAACCCTAGCTAGACCTAGCACCTTGTTGATACATATGACTTGGTTGATGTGCTAAATATTAGCTAGTGGGTTGGCATGTTTGCTTGTACCTAGTCTTGTGCGTGTTGAGATATGATATGTGACATATAGTTCGAGACCAACATGGGCCTCAATCTCTTTACAAAGGAGGACCTATAGCATGGGACATATGAATAGGGTGACCTATTGATATGAGTCAACCCATATTGGGATAAGGTTAGAGTACCTAAACTCCAAAATATTTGAAATGTTGAAAAATATGAATGATGAAATACTTGATGACGAGTCCCTAGCTAGAATACTTCTAAGTATATGAGTTGAGTGACTGAGTGTGTGGTTTCCTTGAAAGTGTTGAACCCTAGATTTCCTATGAAAATATCTAACCCTAGAGAAAGAGGAAATTGAAAATTTGATGCTTGCTATATAGGTGAGGGAGATGTCCCAAGACCCTAAGATGATGTACATTTTGTGCGATATCCATGACGAGCCTCATACTTAGGTTAGTGGTCGTATATAAAGGAATCTAGTGGTCACCCTTGTTTCTTGAAAGATGGGTAGAAATTTTTGTTAGGGTAGAAGGTTGTGGTTAGCATGTCTTGTTGAACATATATACGTCTTAGCTTGAGTGGTTTGAGCTTGTGGAGCTCTTCTTGGATACAAATGAGAAAGTTTCAAAACCTCGACATTGATGATAATGTTGTTTCTCAAATGACGCTTGATACATGAAATAATCTCACTTAAGTTAAAATGTTGATATGTGTAATGAGCCACTCTCAAAATCTAGACCTAGTATGAAATAATACTATACATAAATGATGTAGCCTTGAAATCATGAAATTGATATGATGATGTCATAAGATCTTAGCATGAATAATTGGGGGTAACATGCCTAATCTCACACCCAAAAAAATGATCAACTTGACATGACAATTGTCTTGGGGGACATAAATCCAATAAGCATAATGAATAAATTGTTTAATATCAGATCCAAAAAATAAAATAATGAACATAATTGATTAGAGTTGGTAGAATTTTTGGGGAAACCTAAAACATGCATGAAATCTAGTATGATGATGAAATATATCTGGTTAATGATAATTTTATTTGAAGGTATTTATGATGAGCATGTTCTCTTGAGGAAATATTAACATAAATTTTGATAATACACCTTTGTCTCGTATGAAGCTATTGTTGGGTTTTAGGGGAGGCAGAGAAGGCAGCAGAAACAAAAATTTTCTCCCCCAAACCTGGAACAAGGAAACACGTCAACGTCTATATAATAGGAAAGGGATGGTTTGTGGAATCATACCTTGTCCCGAGGCTTGCTCGGCGTAAATACCTCGCGCCTTGCGCGGTCTTCAACTCCGGTCTTGGACGGTGTCTGTGCAACTCCTGGTCGCACCGGGACTGATGACTCCTCCTCTCACCGGACTGTCGGGATTGTCAGTTGTCTTCTTGAGCGGCAAAAACCTCCCTCCTCTGAAGTAGTCCACACAGACCACCCAGAACACCACACTCCTTGTCCCAGAAGGAAGTGGAAGGAGTCGCACCCTCCTGTTGATGTACTAGTCACCAACACACTCTCCTGCCTCCAGTTGCAACTGTAGTTGTCTTTCCCTTGCTGTACCTCCCTTTGCGGGAAGCACTTGCTCGGGCTCTCTCTCGGTTACCAAAACCAGAGAGAATGACAACTTTGCAGAGCAACTGGTTGCACTGAGTTGTACTTTGAGAAGCCCCCAATACCCCTATATATAGGCGGGTCATGGGACAGGGTTCTCTGTCCCCGGCAATATGGGACTAAAAGCAGGAGTAGAAGGGTTCGAGATTTTCCACAAAAACAACTAACTCACAACCTGAACCCATCGGTTCACAAGTAAACCGATCAGTTGGGGACCTGAACCGGTCGGTGGGAGCACCAACCGATCGGTTGGGACCCATGAGCCGATCAGTTCACTTCTGAACCGGTCAGTTTGTGGTCCTGTTCGATTCTCGATTGACTTTCCTTCTTTCTTTTCTAATTGGTATCGAATACCAATCCTTGTTCCAATCAAATTGGGCAAGTGAAATGCAAGGAAAATTCTCACCGACCTGACTTTCCCAACTTGCTCGGTTGCACCAGTTGAACCGATCAGTTCAACACTTGAACCGCTCGTTTCACTCTATACATGAGCCGATCGGTTCACTACTTGAGCCGACCGGTTTAGCAACCTCATTCAACCGGTTCAACACTTGAACCGATCGGTTGGGAGTGCAGGTTGTGCATAATCAGTCAATTGCGATTTCAATCAATCCGATACTCCAATCAACATGTCCAAAACCTTGAACAGAATGATATTGAGCTATGGATCAATTGAGTGTTTAATTGAACTACTAAACTCCTTTAGTAATCAATCTAAACATTGTTTGTGGACAAAACTCCTCTTCTAGGTTAAATCCTATGTGTGTGACCCTGCAGGTCCATTTCACGTTGGCAGTGAAAGTCCATAACACTTATGAATTCACAAGAAAAGAGCGGTGCCTAGTCACACATCAGTGCTACCCAAGTGAAAGTAGAAAGTTGGAGAAAAACTTTCAATCCTACAATCCGTGAATGGTGTTACACTGAATGTATAATTCCTTTGTCACTGATATCTCGAATGAACTCGAGGCATGGAACAGTCATCCTGTCAACGTTCATTCACTTTCTTGATCTCAGAGTAGATTGAACGAGATATGTATGACATCAATATCACATATTGATTCACACATGCGTGCGCACACCTATCTCAATCCTACTCATCAAGTGGCCTTGGATATCAAACTCCCTCAGGAGGGACAAATCCCATATCTATCACTCACCCCTCAAAAGCCCCATGTGTCAAAGCCACCCAATCATCACCTTTATAACAACCCATGTTTCAGGACTGCATTTGATGATGTTAAAGTGTGCCCAACGACATGTGTTGAGTGTAGTGATTTCAGGTCTAAGAATCACACTCACCACCATCACTGTGAGTACTGACTGTGACTACCATGTCATGGTTCCATGTGTCAAACTCACGGTGGGTCTGTCCGGTACATAGTTCTCTAATAAGTACCTATGTGTTTGGTTTGATATCTCTATATCATGACTAATGAGATTCTGTCATCAATCAACACCACAATCTAGTCTTGTGTGTCATTGCTGTCTATCTACCTTCCACAATGACATCCGACTAGGGACATAACAAGAATGTACAAGCTCTTAACATCCGTATGATCTCATCGTTCATATCATGAACCTGAAGGCATACGTCATTGAGTACTGTCATTCTCTAGACATTCAATCTGTTCTATCACTATCTCATATGACTGAACTAGAAAGAATTGGAAGCTTGCCTTTGATGTTTATCAAATCAATCTTAATGTATCCCACCAATCATCCCATGATTGGCTCTCAGGGCATACATACCAACATCTATGACCATGAACCATAATGTAGGGATATTAAGGGCTGGGTAAACCCTAATGCCATGATGATTCCACATTATGAGGGAACACTAAGTAATATGTATATGATCGAGACAAGTACACCCTTGATGATGATAACCTAGTGTGCATTCCATTATGGGGAATTCCATGACAACCATGGTATGATACCTAGGCATGATGAGTATGAACTTTGACTTTTGACTATGATCTTAGAATAATTTTGAGGTTGAAGTTTCTTTGAAGAAAGGAAGGAAGGATGTGACAACTTGGATTTTCTCTCTCCTAACTTGTACCCTTTCTCTCTCATCATTTGACCTCTTACTCAATTCAATTTCAATTTCATGGTTTGATGGTTGGGAGACTCCATATTAGACACATCAATATTCAATTTTACTAAATGTGACATCAATTTGTACTTTTGAACTAAATACCATTATTTTTCATATCAGCATCTTTGCTAGATATTTTTAAGGTCATCACCATAATATTTTGGCTTTGTAACATGTACCATGTTGTAGTGGGCTCGATTTTGGATCCAACAATGGAAAAATCACCCCAAACAGACCTTTGATGTGCTAGTTATGCTAGGTTGAAGTTGGCTTATTTTTGATGTCTCTTTCATAGTGGACTTAAACTGTTGGGCCTACCCATCCATGGGCCCAACCAGTGTGTGGCCGAACAGCTTGGCTGTCTCCAGCTCCTTTCCATTCCGATTTGGAAAGGAAAACACATGCACAGACTCATCCTCCTCATACTTGCCAGATCAGGAAGGTGACCATGAGACAGCGATTAGGACCCCAAAACCTCAACCTCTTGTCCCTTTTATACCCTCTCTTGTTTCCCTTTTTCATTTTCCTAGTTTTAATCCAACCGCCAACATGATCTGGAAGGGTCTCCCTCCCAATTTTTCTGCCGTCGCTTCCCAAGAAGCATCTCCTTTTCTTCCTATCGTCGCCCATGCCAAAGCCAAGGGGAAGGGCATCGCTGCCCCTCACCTCACGAAGAATAGTAGATGATGCCCGGTCCGCAAGCCTTGGAAGCTCGGACAGCGACCATAGTGGCTGCACTGGCCACTTCCCTTCTGCTCACCATGGATACAACCAGGGAAGAGATGATCGACACTAGGGAGTTTGTTTCATTCTCTCTACCTCGCACCCCCAAGAGATGATGCACGTGGGCCACTGCTGCCATCGCCCCAGACAGTTGGGCACTGAGGTCGAGCTCCAGGTGGGGTTCATCGACATGGTGGGGAGGGGACGACTCCCCTATTTCTACTCTGTTCCAAATAAGGGTCCCGATGAATTGAAGCGGAGAGGGGGAACGCGTCACTTGGGCTTGAAGCAGCCAGTCCAGAGGCCCAACATCCATGGGAAGCCAAGGTCCAATCAGTGAACAGACCAAATCCTAGCTAAAATAAGGTACATACCCCCTTTTCAAGATCAATTCTTTGAAATATGATAACTTTTCAACCCTTGGGGTCAAATTTAGTGTTGAATATATGAAAATTCATCAGCTCAACGAGATCTACAATGTGGACTTGGTTTTAGACTCTAAATCTTTCGTTTGATCTCCTATTCTTTCTAAAAATAGGATCTTTGACTATGTTGACCAATATAATGCATCTTTATGATAAATCTTGAATCTTTAGTACACTTGTACCCTCTTTCTCATTAGATCAATAAATGTTGTGCACCTTGAACTACATGGGATCCCTAATCACCCCTATTAATCATAAATGAATCCTTTTTGTACATATGTGCCTAGTGTGGACTTTAATGATGAACTTTGCCCTAGATTGCTAATCTTTCTACTAATGGACAACCACCTAATCTTATTATGTATTTATGATGAATTAATGTTGTTGATCTAAATCATCTTTAGGTTTGGACGTCTTGACTTGATGAATCATGATCTAGGATGCTTGATTGTGATGTCTTTTGACCCTAGAATGCATGCAAATGCCTTAAACCTTGATATGATCATAGAAAGTGCACATAATGTCGTTATTGCATGAAACTTGAACCACACTTACATGATGGAATATAAATTAGTAAAAGGTCATAAAATGTACTAATAAGAAACTTGTAACATAACTTGGCCAAAACCATAAAATTAGGGTTAATGATGAGAATCTAATGCATGTATACAATTTTGTTGTTAATCATGTTTGGCATGTGGCTAGATGATGAAGGATATGATAGGTTATGAAATATCTAAATCAGGTATGGACCTTATCTAGTTATATGAATATCACTTTCTTGCTTGAAAAGACATATATTGTATGCTTGTTTGTTTACTTGCTCAAATATTGCCATGTAGTATTGCTATGTCTTACTCGATGTTTGTCGCATCGGTTTTTTTACTTGAGCACACACACACACACACACACACACACACCCACACACAAAAACACAGACACACACACACTCACACACACACCCACACACAAAAACACAGACACACACACACTCACACACACACACACACACACACACACACACACACACATATATATATATATATATATATATATATATATATAACTCCATTATAATATTGATTGATAAAGGGTTATCTCTTGGCTATGGCCTTGAGGTCCCTCTCGTATAAAAGGGTTGGCTAATATTGAGCACCCTTACGGACCCTTCTGACGGGAAGATGGTCAAAGGCCTTAAACATGCTTGATATTGTTGGTATAATGGAGTTAAATGACATAAAATATGTTTTCACATTTTGTTAAATAGTTAACATGTTTATTCTTGTTCATTTAGTCTTGAAACCTTTTCAAATTATGCAAAGCTTATACATATATATGTATATTTTTTCCCCATACTCAACACCTCATGTGTTGACCCATTTCTCATATTTTGTTTTTAGGTTCAGAGATGGCTAGAAGGTTGATGGGCTTGGTGAGCTATGCTAGGTGTACTTGTTGTAAGATGCAGATTTAATGCACATGAATGACTTGTACCTTGACTTTGGAAATGTGTAAATGAACTCATGAATATGATGTATCTTGTATAAATTATACTTGTTGAATGCTGAGTCTATGTTGGGGCCTTTATCTTGTTATCTGTTCATGTGTGCTAAGCTTTATGCTTCCGAATGTTGTCTTTGGTATTCGTTTGGTTCATGGGACTGGGATTCCGGTTCCATGACACTAAGTTTATCCATTTCAGTGGCAGACAAGTCAGGATTGCTCTACATTACCGAGAGGTGAATGTAGGATACAATATCCCTTGTAATTATTTATAACACTCTTGACATTCTTTGTTCTTCATTTTATGATATGGATGTGAAACCCTATCAATAAGAATCATTAGTCAAATATGATCATTAATAAAAGTGATTTCTATGTAGTTTCTTTCCCTAGTTTTCTAGTTTACTAGTGTTAAAACCAAATCAAGTTTTGAAATCAATCTAGATTGTTGAAGACTAATACTCTTGCGCCTAATGATATTCTACTCCTTGGATGACCTCTATAGTACTACACACCAGTTTACTTGCAAGGTAGTGTTTGTGTTATAAATTTAAGACTTTTGCACATAGTTTAATAGTTCTCAGTAATAATTTCTTTCCTTAAACATTAAGAGATATATTTCTTAATGATGTGATCCTAACTTATAAATATGTACACAATAATTCTTAGCAATAATGAATATAACATATACTTCTTAAATCATTAAAGTATTCACGTGATAACACATATAGTAAGAACATTTAAATGTTATAATCTGAGAAACTATAGTCAGACACATGACTCATGACATAGTCTAATAGATAGATCTAGAAAAATAGATTAAGATATATATATAAATTGACCCTAGGACAAACCAATAAAAAGATATTTAATTTTCAAATTCAGCCAGTCAAAATTTTGATAACTCACTTTATCATATTCTAGAATTCAGATTTACAAAACATAAAAAGATGAGAAATACATTTGATTATATCATGGACTTTGAGCATGATTGGAGGTACATTTCCAAATAAAAAACATAAAAAACATTCCTAAAAATCATCCTAAGACCTAAGTTAAACAATGTCACACATGACACATCAAATTAAATGTAGGGACATCAGGTCTCATTCTTCCTCCTTCACCAACGATACAAAGCTTCACATTCCTCCTAGATGCACAAAGCTACATATATCCATGGCACATAGACTATGGCTTGGAGCCTGAAGCTCCCTTGATTATGGCTCACAAGACAAAACCTGCTTCAAGTGAGTGGGGCACAGTCAGAGTCAACTCCACATGGTCCAGGTGGCTTGTGGCCCTCCAATCCCCATGGTGCCAACCCTTGTTAACTAGGAGGAATATAAAAGGGAAGCTGGGGACCAAAAACAAGGGAACCACAAATTGAAGGAAGCATTGGCCTTAGCATGATCATCAAAAGGTTAGAGACGATAAACTAAGTTAAATATCTATATGAGATGGCTAAACCACCATCCCCATCTCTGGAAAGATGGATGGGTTTGTTTACATGATGCTTGGCTCGATCATGGCATAAATAGAAAACCACAAATAGGAAGAATAGATCGGTCGGAAAGCTTACTAAAGAGAGACTTTGAGGATGGTATTTTGTGCTATGGTATATAGGTAAAACTGTTGGAGGTGAAGAATGAAATTGTGAAAATAAACCAAAGGAGTCATAAAAAATTGGTAGAGCAAAAAAACTCTTAGACTATCATAGAAGCTCTCCATTTCATCACTTGCCAATGCAAGACAATTCACCATCTATAATAAGTTAAGAGAGATCAATTGTTTAGAGAGGAGTAGGATTTAGGGCTATACCTAGGTATATATAGGTTCAGAAACTCATCCTAGATTGATTTAAAGAGTTAATTTGTAGATATCATGATTGGTTTGAAAGTGAATTAAGGACTAGAATCTAATGGAAATTGGTCTCTATCCCATCAGAATCCCATCTGCGCTGGAAGGTAGCTGACAAGGGTTTATCCCTTCAATGGTCATCCTACAGTCAGAAATTGTCATGTGCATATAAATGAAAGAAAAGTGTGTTAGCCCAAAATACTAGACTTTAAGTGAGAATATGAGAACAAATACACTTTACATCAAATAAATCTTAAACCATAGGCAATCGATCCCATTAATTTGAAAATTAGGGTTATGTGAGTCATATATATATAGAAACTCTGAAATAATCTTTTTGGAGTCAAACAAGCTACAGATGATTTCAATTTTGACAATAGGTTTCTTTTATCATGATGATAGCAGACTTAGATTCCCAAAAACTTCAACAAAATCCCTAGGATTTTTTTTAAAACTTCCGTAATTCCTAATAAATCATATGAACATCATTATCTTGCCAAAATTGGCATGTATATCCTCATGCTCGTTATTTTAAAATTTGTTTCATCAACTTTTGTACCCCAAAAGGAATAAATAGAAAATTAGGCATATTGACTTAATACATGATGTAATTATAAAATATAACAATATTCATAGCAGGAAAAATGAGGATGTGACAATATATCATGTGCTCAAAATAAAATATATAAATTTAAGCATTCTATGATTTGTGAATTAGAATCATCATTCCATTTTCAAAACAAAAAACTCTCAAATGAGGCATTCCCATTTATTTCAAAGTGAAAGACATAATATAGAGGAGGGAAACTAAATAAGGACACCCTAAATCATTTAAATCACAGTAGTAATGGGTTCTTGTTATGGAAAAATGGTCTAGTTTACATAATCAAATTGCATTAACAATAGTGATTTCACAACCTACATATCATTGCTTTGAATTCCATTGATTATAACAAATTATTCAAGGTCATCAGGTAGCTTTATATCATGTTTTGGGAAACAGGAGTGGGAATATCGTATCCATATCACTATCATAGTTATATCACACTTAGAATGTTTCTAATCTATATTAAGAGAATTAATTTACTCCTTAGGATTTTATAAATATCTCAATATTATTAACTTTTTTTGAATTATAGTTATAAATTACTTTTTCTAAGCTTATGAGTCAAATAAAAAAAAATAATTATTATATGCATAAGTAACATAAATGTGACATTGTATAATTCTTTAGCTCATCATATACCATATGTGTACCTTAGAAAGAGACACACAAAACCTATGAGGAACACTGGTGTACTAAATTAATGACAAGGTATAGCACACCCCACTTTTGTAATACATCATTTCTGTAGAGATATGCTTGTGGGTTTTATTGACAAGGTGTTGTTTTTTTATGTCCATGTCACTTTCCAAAATTTCCTAAAATTGTATATACATGGGCATCTAATAAGAACTGTCCACTTCTACAAAACAATTATCCAAAATATACTCAACCATATTTCTGATAGCCAAACTATAAGAGTAGAAACAAAGACAATCATATTCTAAGTGATAGGGTAGTGTTTGAACATCTACTTCTAAAATAGGTGTATCTCGTAGTGGTGAACCAAGATGACAACATGGATGACCTAGGAAAACATGAACATTATATCTTTTGAATCTATAGGGAGAAGTGGTTTCACCGAAGGTGATGACATGTGAGACCATCTTGGTTAATGTAGTTAAATTTTTTCATCTAATGCATCATGGAATGATGCATACTTTTCTACAATGTTTCCTTACTTCATGTATAAACTTATTTATTCAAGCCTATCATATGATTTTTTGTTCAATTTTATATTCGATGTATCTACTATGCTATATTGATAGTGAGCATGTTTGGTTTTGAGTTTTAATGCATATACTTCTAACACTATTATCAGAACCACACATGATATTTTTGATGTTATTTTTGGTATGAACTGCCTCAATGCTAATCATGTGTAGTTAGACTTCCAGAAGATGGAGGTATTGTTTTAGAGGTATTGTTTTAGAGAGTGTCTCTTTTGGTATACAAAGTCCTTCCCACATGTATAATTTTGTCACCGGTGGAAAGAAAAATGCCAATGACAGTGTTGTGACGGTTGTTTGACACATGTAGTTGATACACAAGTTAACGTCACATAGATTTAGATGTGAAGTTGGTTTTTGATGTCTTGATGTATTCATAAAAAATTACATGACATACATTTAGAATGAAAGATACAGTTTGAAATCATGCTTCTTCAAGGATCTCATCCAATTGCACAAGAAGCATATAGAATGGGACCAATTAAATGTCAAGAATCTAAATACACAAGTATAAGTAATTCTTAATAAAGGCTTCATGCAACCCAACATATTGCCATGAGGTGATCTAGTTCTTATTTAATAAGAATGATGATGCTATTCAAAAATGCACTTTCTATAATTTTTTTTATTATAAAAACACCATCAACAGAAAAATACAAATGTATCATGTTACTTACAAGGGTGATAGATTTCTCTATGTTTGATTTGAATTTTGTGTACCATCAGTTGTAGAGCATACCATGGGATGTGCCTTAATTGTCTAATAGGACTAGGTACAATCACAATGAGTTTTTATTTATGTAATTTGGGATATATAATTCATGGAAAACTTTTATGGATATACTATATAGGGTGTTTGGGTAGAATCATGATTAGTTTATCATTGGTTTGATGGATGATATCATACTATATTCTAGTGATGTATAATTGTATGAAATGCTCTCATATATGAAAATACAAATTTTACTATAACAACTATAAGAAAAAATAGCAAGTGTGATCTTTGGCTTTCTTAGGTAGGATCCATAGGATAAATGATTCAACACTGACCCAAATAAGGTGGAGTTCTTGTATGGGTGCATCTTTAAACTCCTACTAAAGTCAACAATGTTATGGGGTGTTTAGGTAAGACACAAGATTCAATAATTTAAGTACTATTGCTGCTCCACTTACTAGGCTAGCTAGGAAGGATACAAGATTTATATGTATAGTTCTTACGAGAATATATTCATACTTCTAAAAGAGAATATTATGTCTACAATTTTTTATGGTTCCAAAAGTGAGAAAGGGGTCTATCATTTGTGTGATTCAATTAAAAAAGGCTTGGGACACATGCTTGTGTTGTACAACTGGGTGATAGCTTATGCATCTAGGAAATTAATGAAACATGAAGAGAACTACCTTCTTAGTTGTCATTTATTTATAAAACTAGAGCATTCTAGGAAGATCATAAAAGATTTAGATACATAATCACACAAAAAGTTAGGTAAGACATATGGAAAGAGATGAGGAAAGATTGGTAACTATTGATTATCAAACATTCATACAAAATATTGTGGTTGATGCATGTAACAAACCTTGTCATCTATATATGATATCTTGTCTCTTGAATTGGAGGAAAGAGACATGTTGCTTAATCGTTGGGAGTTAAATGCATAATTTGGTTGCTTTTATAGAAGATAATCCCATAACATAATGCAAGAAAAGCTTACTCTTTATTATCAGATCATAGTAGAGATAAGACGATGCAAGTGTCATGAATTTGTATTTTATAATAATGGTAGTTTTTATGTAGAATCAGCTATGTAGAATTGCCTATCAATAAAGACATGAGGTGGGAAATCTTAAAAGAGGTCCATTATTGTATGCGTGAGGCACATTATTCGAATTAATTTATGAATCTAAGACATTACAACTTGAGAAAAGATGTTACACTTATGACTTTTTGTTAGGCTTAAAAATGAGGTAGTTGAATATCTTACCCAGTGTTCTATATATGAATAGGTCATGAAGACAAATCTTAACCAATCATGTGTCCCTAATTTTCTGTGTGCACCAGAGTGGAAGTGACAAATTACAATGGACTTTGTCAAACAACTACCTAGAATAATGCATGAATATGTTGATATGTGGGTGATTTTTGATAATTTAACATGTCTTCCAATTTCATGTCTATTAAAAATAATCATGATACAACTAATTAATCAATTAAAATTTGATGTAGTGGGGTTTTGTATGTGATATAAAACTAGGGATCCCAAATCACATTTTATAATTTTGGTATCATTTGCAAGATGCTATGATTATACATTATTTATTTAGGGCTACTTTTCACATTGTTATTGATGGCCAATAAAAAGAACATCCAGATGCTTCAAGATATGTTGAGATCACGAGTTTGTAGTTTTTATACAGCTCAGATGAACACCTTGTCCTAATGGAGTTGTCTTTTTGCCATAGTTATCACACCAATCTTGGTATGAACCCTTGTGAAACATTATATGGGATGAATATGTACATACATCCACGATTGGTATAAAGCAGAAGAAACACAATATTTGGTTTGTTTATCATGCAATATAATACTCCGATTGGCAAAGTGATACATGAATAGCTTATGACATACCAAACTATATTCAAATCTTTGCTGATAAGAAGCAAACATCCCTCAAAATAAGTTTGGGAGATGAAATTCATGAAGGTATCACCATGTAAGATTGTCTTTAGGTTTGGTAAGTATGGTACGATTATTATAGTTTATATAGAAACATATCCTTTAATAATAGAATTGGTCTGATATCTTCCAGATTATAGATACCACCTGAACTATCCAATTTGTGTGATATTTGATGCTTCTATCTTTCAAAACTATGATCTAGAGATGGATTACACATGATGAGGTGCCAATATACTTGTAAGAGGATGCCTTATTTGGAGGTCCTCTAGATAGAAGGATTTGAAAACTCATGATATTTGATGCTTCTATCTCTCAAAACTATCATCTAGAGATACATTACACACATGACGAGGTGCCAATATACTTGTAAGAGGATGGCTTATGTGGAGGGACTCTAGATATAAGGATTTGGAAACTCATCAAGTGTGATATACCATCAATGAGAGTTTTGTGGAACAATCATATTATAGAACAAGCTACATGGGATCTAGATTTTAATATGTACCACATTTAACCTTTACTACTTTGTATCTTAGGATGATTTTCTTATAAGAGATGAATATTTTTACATTTCTTTCCTACTTATTAATGTATAAATGTAATTTTGGATTACTATCTTTAATATCATTATATTCATAATTTAGTTCAGTTCATAAAAATACATCCTCTATTTAGTTTTAGATAGGGTTAGACAAAAAAACATAATATTAGATGCATGTACAACAAAAAACATAATTTAACTATGGGTTTGGATTATAGAACATATGAGTATAAAAAAATATATCGAATGATTGAGATACTGTGAAAATTAATGACCTTAATTTCATACGAGGAATGACCTAAGTATGTAAAAATTAATATACATTAACTATACATTGTAAATGATACCTTGGAATACATGTAAATGCATTTTGCCACATTGGATTTGTTTTCATGACAAACAAATGCAATTTTGAGTGTTTGGTATCATATGTGTATAGATGTTGAAAATGTTAAAGGCTGATCATAACATTTCATGTGTTTGAGAGGGTCAACTGACGATAATGATAACCATGCCTACCTTGTATGAAAAAAGTGTTAAAAACCTTTATATGCCCAAGTGAATTTGCATTTTCTATGCTAACAATGGATAGTCAATCAAGTGTTTTACATGTCCCAAATAACTATTAGGGCCAATTAGGAAGTAGTGCACTGACCTTGACTGTTTCCCTAATGATTGAAAACATGAGTAGTAGGACTAATTAATGAAGAATTTGATTGACTATTTGATTTATAACATGAAAATTCATTTGATTGCTCTTGTTTTTGTATGTAACCAAACTGTAGCATGATTTTAAGACTGAAAATATGAGTAGTACCTTCATTTTTACATGTTGTTTAGTGCTATATCTTCGAATTTTTGGTGGCAATCACTTTTAGGTGAGTTTTGAGACAAATTCTCAGTAATTTGATGAATTGGAGGTTGTTTTTTATTCTAGATCTAATTCAACATATAGAATGGATTACAAAATAGTTTTCTTATGCTTTGGTCTACCAATTGATTAGCATACAACGTAGTTATCTCTTTATTAGAATGCATCATTATAGTGTAAATTTCCGAATTTTTTGTTTTTTATCCGAACAAACTCTTGTTGATTTTTTTTCGTAATTTTTTTAAAGAGTAACATACACCAAAGATCTCTGTAGTGTATACAGTTCTATATATACATAAAAGAATGATCTTAGTAGTTGGGCTCAATTGAAACGTCCCAAAGAATTAAGAAGAAAAAGTGAATAAGAGAAGAATGAAAAGGAGTTCATGGGGTTTTACAAAAGAAAGAGAACAATCAAAAAATTCTTTAAGGCAGAATGTCACCCAAGCCTTAAAGCTTAGAACTCATAAAGTAACATGCTTGTTATATCAAGGAACCTCTCTCAAAGTTGAACATCTGTAGTAAGTCATGTTACTTATAACCAAGAAGATCCCTTCAAAGCAAACCAATCAAGTGGATGAAAGCAAGAACTCAGATATCAAGCAAGAGAAGTTTAGATAGCAAAACAACTATACTTAAAGGAGATTTAGATTAGGACATAGAAGTCATATTTAATAGAGTTCCAAAGATTCATAGCCATTTTTCATCTATTCTCATGAACATGATAATTCCTTTTTGTCCATTTGTTATAGTGAAACATAAGACATAGATGTCTTTCATCATGAGATTTGATGCTAACAGGATCATCCTAACTTCTTGAAGAAGTGAAGAGTCCATATTCTTCATTAGAAATATTCATAACAACATTAACATACACAGCTCAACAGAAGGTGGTCAATATCCTCATAAGAATTTCTGCTTAAGAAACTGACCAAGATAGTTTGCATCCCTCTCCTCATAGCATAGTGATTGGTGGATTTGTTAAGAAAAACTTTCCACATATGAAAATAATATCTTTTAGGAACATTGGCTTTTGAAATCCATTTAGGAATATCATCCACGAGGTCTTTAGATCTGGTAGAATCCCAAAAAATCTTAAAAGTAGGATTTTGGAGAAGTTTGAAAAGAATACATTCATTATCGCTAGAAGGGCTAGGAACAAAAGAAAGGAAACTTGAAAGTTTCATGTTGTTTCAATATTGAGAGCAAATCGAATGACCATCAACAATAAGGAGACTAGAAAAATATTAAAAAGTGCTACACGATTTGAGGATATAATCTTTTCCAATAACCTCACCCAAAAATTAGTTGAATCTTATATTAATTTTAAATTAAAGCTTAGTAAATGAGACATATTTTTTGGTATTTATGCCCAAAAAGCTAATTATGTGATGATTATAATGGCATAAATGTAAATAATTTTATTATTAATAAAAGTCAAGCTTCCAATTTATTCTATTTAATTTAGTTATGAGATAATGATGTAACAATATTATCTAGAGAATAGTGTTACTCAATGACATATGTCTTCAAGTACGTGACTTGGAAGAATGAGATCATACAGATGTTAAGAGTCATATTCATATTCTCATTATGTCCCCAATTGGTTGTTAGTGTGGAAGGTTGATAGAAAACAATAAAACATAAGATCAGGGTGTGAGTTGGTTGATGACAAAATCTCATTAGTCATGATATGGAAATATCAAACCAATCACATAGATACATGTTAGAGAATAGTGTATCAGACAGACCCACCGTGAGAGTGACACATGGAAGCCATCATCATGGAAATCATAGTCAGTTCTCACAGTGATGGTGGTGTTTGTGGTTCTTAGACTCTCATCGCATGTGATTGGGTACACTTTGACATCATCAAACACAATCTTGAAACATGGGTTGTTATAACAGTTATGATTGGGTGGCTTTGACACATGTGGATTGACTGTGAGTGATAGAGATGGATTTTTTCCCTCCTATAAGAGTATGATGTCCTAGGCCTCTTGATCAGAGAGAGTGAGAAATGCATGGACATGCACATGTGAGTCAATATGTGATATTGAGCTTACGTATATCTCAGACAGTCTGCTCTGGTTCAAGAAACAAGATTGGATGATAGGATGATAAAGAGGGTGACTGCTTTATGCCTTGAGTTCAATCTAGACATCGGTGACAAAGGAACTATACAAACACTACAACACCATACACAAATTGTAGGTTGAATTTGTTCCCCAACTTTCCATTTACATGGGTTGCATTGATGTGCGACTAGGCACCACTCATTGTGTGTGATGTCATAAGTTGTTATGGACATTCACTGCCAATGTAATATGGGACCTATAGGGTCACACACATAGGTCTCAACCTAGAAGAGAAGTTTAATCTTGAAGGACAATTGAATTGTGACACATCATCATGCTAACGAGATTACTCAAAATACAAAACACGATCAACTACTAATTTATCACATAGATAAAAATGTGGAATAATTAAAACCAATTCCAAATATGTAAATAATCTATAGAACATTTATACAAAGTCTACCATTCCATTCTCATATATTGTAACAAGTATTTACATATGAATCCAAAGACCTCAGTCACATGCTGCATACAAAAGACATTTCACATGTACATGCCATATATTTACAAACATTGGCATACTACCAAAATCTCATGTCGATACAAGTATATCATCTAGAAAACACATCCCATGCCCAGACCTGAGAGTACAGGAATGACACTAGGACTCTACTACTAACATCTACAACTAACCAACCTTCTGAATCTATTGATCACCAGGTTGGTTCTCTTCCATAGTGCGACCTCGACCTCATTGCCCGTGACCACCGAATAAAATGTGGTGACCCATGGATGAGACCCAGTCCCAGCGAGAGATATAACTCTCTCCAACATATATTGATTATAACATATTGAATGACAGTAAATGAACTGAGTAGATATAGTAATGAATAAGAAATTAAAGCAGATTGAATAGGTTAAGCATACTAATCCATTAAGTAAATTAACTTTACAAGAAGTATAATAACTCAAAGTTCATATGATATCATCTTGTAAACACTGAATAGTATAAAGACAAGTTAAAGACTAATCAAACAATGTGAGACGTATTTAACCATAGTCAGTATACTATACAGCTTATATCACTTATTTTATTACATTGCCCTGAGGGATTTGAGAATTACCACTCACTACTACAGAAATGGCTTATAACATCACTTTTAAAGGCGTCGATTGTATAAATACACCGACACTTAAAACCTAAAGCATCAGTTTAATAAAGAAACTGACATCTATCTGTGATGGGCGAACAAACACGGGTATCGCTTTCATTCAGTGTCGGTTCCCTAATAATAAATCGGAACCTAAAATTAACCGCCAAATCCAAAATTTCCAGTGAAAAAAATTACCTCCAAAATTTAACATATGGCGTCGGTTATTAACTATTAAACTGACGACGAAAGGTTATTCGCGAGATAGAAATTGGGCAAATTTTGGTCGTCAGTTTCCTACAATAACCGACGTTTATGGGTTTTCCCGCGTTGTTCCGGGGAAATTTTTCACACCCTTTGAGCATCGGTTTTCCAAAGAAACCGACGACTATGGTCATTAATCGAGAACAATTTTTTTAATCGTCATATGTAGATAGACGTCGGCTTTTTTGTAGTAAAAACTGACGACTATCATTGAGAATAGGTGTCGATGTGTTTGTAGAACCGACACCTTTAGTTTTATGTGTCGGTTTTATTTAATAACTGACACCTATTGTTAACTTAATAGCACCCGCGCGAGCCCGACTCTTCCCCTTTCTCAGTTTCATTCAATCTCACGCAGGGTTTGGTCTGACGAATTTCACCTCCGGTTGCCACCTCTGCCGTTGTTCCTTGCTCCTCTGATCTCCGCCTCTGCCGCCATTCATTGCTCTGGCCCCCCAGCCGCCGCAGTTCCTTGCCCTCTACCCCAGCTCGTTGCTCCGGTGGGCTTCCGGCGGCCTGCTCTCCTGCTCCAGCTCCGGTGCTGCTCTCCTGCTCCAGCTCCAGTCGCCTGCTCTCCTGCTCCGGAGGCCTTCTCTCTTGCCCCAGCTCGCTACTACGCCGCTCTCCTGCTCGACAGGTAGCCCTCTTCTTCTTCCTCCATGCCCCTCTTCTTCTTCCTTCTCCCTCATTACCAATAGCAAGCACGACTGTGGCTGTGTTGGCCGACCACGACCGTGCTAGGTAGCATGACCATGGTCGGCCAGCACATCCACGACCATGCTTGCTGTTGGTAAGGAGGGAGAAGGAAGAAAAGAGGGTATTTTGTTCATTTATTTTTTTATCTATTGCTTTGTATTTGTTTATCTAATGATTATATTTATTTATCTAATGCTTTGAGTTTATATATTTAGATGTTGCTATTGTAAATCAACCTAGGATATGATCAAATCTTTTGCTTGCATATATTTGTGCTTCTAATCCTAATGCTTGACCTAATTCAGTAAATTTTGATGCATGTTGAAATAAGATTTAAACTTGTCCATTCTAGCATCCTAATTTGATTTGATTAAACCCTAAAATTGATGAAACCCTAACATCAATTATGTTGAAACCCTAACATGTACATATCTATCATTGTGTTTGTTGGCCTAGAAACCCGTACAAGATTTACTAATTAGGAGTAAATCTTGGATAGTCCCCAGTTTGGGACTGTTCTTGAACACCTAATCTCACATAGGATGTAAGTGTATAATGTGTATTGGATTTTTGAGAAAATTTCGGTAGCATTTCACCGGTTGTTCTCTATGTACATATGTACTTAGAGAACATGGGGGAAATGCTGCTAAAATTTTCTTGAAAAACCAATACACATTATACACTTACTAGTGAGATTAGGTGTTCAAGAATGGGATAGGTGGTACACATTTGTTATATATAAGAATGACATCACATGTATTTGTTGGCCTAGAAACCTGTCCAAGATTTACTAATTAGGAGTAAATCTTGGATAGTCCCCAGTTTGGGATTGTTCTTGAACACCTAATCTCACTTAGGATGTAAGTGTATAATGTGTATTGGATTTTTGAGAAAATTTTAGTAGCATTTCCCCGTTTGTTCTCTATATACATATGTACTTAGAGAACAATGGGGAAATGTTGTCAAAATTTTCTTGAAAACCCAATACACATTATACACTTACTAGTGAGATTAGGTGTTCAAGGATTGGATTGGTGGTACACATTTATTATATATAATAATGACATCACATGCATTTGTTAACCCTAGACCCTAATCTTGTTGTAATATATACTTGTTTTCTCTTTGATCATAGAATGGATAGATCATGGATGTCCATTCGCAATTGCTTCACCCCAGAGTTTATTTTTGGTCTTGACCAGTTTATTAGATTTGCCGAGGAACATAGGAAACAACCTAGAGATAAGTTCTACTATCCATGTAGGCATTGTGGTAACAACTTGAAAGTCAGCACTGGTGACGAAATCAAAAGTCATGTCATGTGCAACGGGATTATACAAGGCTATACAGAATGGCACTGGCATGGAGAGATTTCAAACCCGAAACCAATGGATGTCGATAGAAGTGCTTGTGTGGAAGAAGAAATTGCCTCTGATGACATAGATGTGAATGAACCAGTTCCAGTAGACATCGTTGATGTGATGCTGGATAGTTGTGGGGTAGAGCACACCGATCCACCTCCCATTTTTAGAAACATTGTGCATGATGCTGAGATATCATTATACACAGGTTGTACTAAGTTTACGAAGCTTAGCAATGTGTTGAGATTGTATAGGCTAAAAGCTAACAATAGATGGAGCGGCAAAAGCTTCACGTCATTGTTGTCTTTGTTGAAAGAAATGCTTCCTGAAGGAAACGAGCTGCCAATCTCAACATACCAGGTAAAGAAATTATTGTTCCCAATGGGAATGGATGCCAAGAAGATACATGCATGCCCGAATGATTGTGTATTATTTCAAAAGGACTATGTGGATTTGAAAGATTGTCCAAAATGTGGTGCATCACGGTATAAATTGACGACTTCGGGGGAGTCTAAAACTGGTTCTCCTGCCAAGGTGATGTGGTATCTACCTATAATATCACGGTTTCAACGCTTGTTTTCCAATCTGATACATGCGAAGAATGTGAGGTGGCATGCAGATGTTAAGAAAAATAATGATGGGATCCTACGACATGTGTCTGATTCCCCATAGTGGAAGAAGATTGATCTATTGTACCCTGAATTTGGTGAAGAAGTCAGGAATCTAAGACTTGGGCTTTGTACAGATGGGATGAATCCGTACGGGACATTGAGCAGCCAACATAGCACTTGGCCAGTCATGCTTTTTATATACAATCTTCCTCCCTGGTTGTGTATGAAAAATAAGTACGTAATGCTGTCGTTGTTGATATCGGGCCTTAAACAACCAGGAAATGATATCGATGTTTATCTTGAATCTCTGATTGATGACTTAAAGAAACTCTGGGGTGAAGGTGTGATGACCTATGATGCTTCACGAAGAGAGACATTTCATTTCCATGCTATGTTGTTTTGCACTATTAATTACTTTCCAGCATATGGGAATTTGTCTAGATATAGTGTCAAAGGAGCTAAAGTGTGTCCTATATGTGAAGAGAACACTGATTCAACAAGACTAAAACATGGCGGTAAGACTGTATATCTCGGTCATCGAAGGTTTCTTACAAAATTCCATCTGTATCGTAGGAAGCGCAAAGCATTCAATGGATTGAATGAGGAACGGAGTGCACCTAAACCTATACCAGGGGAGGTTGTTTATGAAAGAGTAAAAGACTTTGCCAATGAATTTGGTAAGAGATCACAATGTACTATGGCCACACGGAGTGACAAATCTTTATTCAAGAAGAAGTCAATATTTTGGGATCTTCCTTATTGGAGTTCTTTGACAGTCAGGCATTGTATCGATGTCATGCACGTTGAGAAAAATGTATGTGATAGTGTCATTGGTACTTTGTTGAATATACCAGGTAAGACTAAAGATGGGATAAAATCCAGACTGGACCTAAATGAAATGGGAATAAGGTCAGAATTAACAGAATTTTGTGAAATGGGAAATCAGAGAACATACTTACCTCCTGCTTGTTACACATTGTCTAGAAAGGAGAAGAAAGCTTTTTGTGAATGTTTGGTAAATGTTAAGGTGCCACAGGGTGACTCATCCAACATCTATAGATTGGTATCAATGAAAGATCTAAAGTTGATAGGTCTTAAATCTCATGATTGTCACACTCTAATGCAACAAATATTGCCTGTGGCAATTCAATCTATATTGCCGAAGCATGTAAGGTTTGCAATCACCAGACTTTGTTTTTTTTTTTGATTAAGCCAGGGGTCATTTTTATTCATCCCACACCCCTCATGTGAGCACAATCAACCAAACAATTACATCTCCTGCTTATAAATGCACAGGTAAAAGACAAAGCCACCAGGAAGAAATACAGAACAAAATTAAACAACACCCCTTCGAACAACTATGTAAGGAACTCTACGTTTCTCCATAGCCGCCATACCTCTAATTCTCCGAGGTATATTCAGACAATCCGATGCTATGAAGATGTCACCCAAGTTGCAACCCCATCTCCCTAATTCACGAGGTATCGAGTTGATAACCTTGTGAACCACAGATCCGAGCACCATGGCAGAATCAATCTCCTCTCTCAGCTCCCTCGCAAAAGCAGTCGTGTTCCAAGGTTATCTACCTTGGCACCATAGGATATCATGCACGTAGCTCTCATCAATCTCCAAACACGAGATGACCATCGCATGGTCTCTCGCTATCTTGAGCCCCACCAGACTTTGTTTCTTTTTCAACAGTCTGTGCATCAAAGTTATTGACCCTGATACTCTCGATAATTTGCAAAGAGAAGTGGTTGTTACCCTATGTTAGCTTGAGATGTATTTTCCTCTATCATTCTTTGATATCATGGTACATCTTGTTGTCCACTTGACTAGGGAAGTGAAAATGTTGGGACCAATTTTCTTGCATTGGATGTATCCCTTTGAACGATACATGAACATTTTTAAAAGTGATGTTCGAAACCGTTATCGTCCTGAAGGAAGTATTATTGAGGGTTATGTGGCGAGAGAGGTTATGGATTTTTGTAATGACTTTCTCAGTGGTAATGACACTCCTAGTAATGAAAAGAATATTGAGGAGCAATTTGGCAAAGGAATTTTGGGATCACAGGTGAAAGTAATCAGCCGTGAGAAGTTGGAACAAGGTCACTTGTATATTTTAAACAACAAGGATGAAGTGAGTGTTTATATCGAGGAACATACCAATTTCATCAAGAGACAATATCCTCGAGCCAATGCAATGTGGCTTGATAGAGAGAATAACAAGACATTTATTAAGTGGTTTGAAGATAAAGTCTTACATCAACTATCTCAAACACCAGATGATATTACTAAAACTATCAAATGCCTCACCTTTAAACCAAAATTGAATGTTATGTCTTATGAAGGGTATGCCATTAATGGATTCACATATTACACAAAGAGCCAAGATGATAAGAGTGTTGTCCAAAATAGTGGGGTCACCCTTCAAGCGTCGACTATGTTTTTTGCAAGTGCAAAGGATAAGAGTCCACATGAAGCTAAAATGTCCTATTACAGTGTCATTGAAGACATATGGGAGTTTGACTACATAGATTTCAGAATTCCTCTCTTCAAATGTAATTGGGTTGATAACACCATAGGAGTTATAGTGGATGAATTGGGTTTCACTTTAATGAACTTTGAACAGATTTGCGAGCAGGGTGAACCTTTCATATTGGCATCACAGGTGAAACAAACATTTTATATCGATGATCCTGCAAATGATAAATGGTCGGTTGTTCTTCATGGTAAAAGACAGTTCATTGAAGATCCTATAGATGAAGAAGAGTACTATGATAAATATGATGACTCCAGTCCATTCTCAGTTGGTTTGCCAACACCAACAAATATTGTAGCTAATGATGACTTGTATGTGCGTGGAGATCACAATGAAGGATTGTTAATTGATAAAAAATTGCAATATTAGAGGCATGTTTATATATTTTTATATGTTTTATTTTTCTGAATGTGAACTTTACAATGTGAATTACTTTACAATGTGAATGTGAACTTTACAATGTGAATTTTACAATGTGAATTACTTTAAAATGTGAACTTTACAATGTGAATTACTTTACAATGTGAATGTGAACTTTACAATGTGAGCTTTATAATGCAAATTACTTTACAATGTGAACTTTACAATGTGAATGTGAACTTTCAGATGGCTGAGCATTCTCCTAATGACTGTGCTGATGATTACCGTGAGGGTGAGGACATCAATGCGCCACCTCACAATGTAAGTTTTAAAAATATATCATATATTTATATCTATATGTCCATTTATAGTTATATCTTGTAAGTGTGTTTATTTTGTTAAATTTTAGGTTGATGATGCACATGTACCCTCTGAAGCACTTGAGGCACTTGATGAGCAACACCAAAAAGTTGACAAGAGAAGGGGCATCACTATGATGAAGAAGTTAATAGCGCAAAGGGGCAATGGACCCAAACTTGTTGTGGATTTTGATAATGTAGGAAATGCAATTGGAGTGAATCGCAATTTGTTTATTTCATATCTTGGGTATGTTACTCATAGCCATTGCGGTTGTAAGATAGATTCTTGGCATAAAGTTCCTAAGGGGAAGAAAGACATAATATGGAAGGATTTATGCGTGAGTTATTATTAATTTGCAATTCTATTTTGTAGATTACTAATTTTTTGGATACTAGTTATTAGAAATTCTATTTTGCAGAGTTATTTGAATTGGATGAAAAGCTGCATCGTAAATGCATGATGCAACGCTATGGGAGAGTCCTAAGGAACTATAGGACAAATCTCACCCGATAATACATAAAATAAGGTGACAAGAAGAAGAAGACAACCACTGAATAGTGGAACTTCCTGGACCAAGAAGAATGGGACGCGTTTGTTGCTTCAAGACAAACTGATGAATTCAAGGTATTAGACGTCCCTCCTAATTTAATTAATATACATTGTATTCACCTATTCAAGATTAACATTTAGTGTTACTAACCAAATCATTAATGTGCATACTAACTAGGCCCTCAGTGAGACGCAAAAAGCAAGGCGTTCACTGAATGTGCATGACCACACAATGGGTCCAAAGGGGTATGCAGGCATTCCCCAAAGACTAAAGGCTGAGTCTACTACTCAGTCTGCTGCTACTCAGGATCCTCTACTATAGGTACCACACATCTGCCTTGCCATGATGTCTGGATAGCTGGGAGGCAAAATAATAAGGGAGAAATAAGGAAGCCCGCAACTGCTGAGGTGGCTGCAAAAATGGTAAAATACAACTCTTAGAGCAATCGTTCGAATATTGATTATTTGTGGTGTTTAATTAATTACAAATTTTTGTTTTGGTGATTAGCGGGAGCTGCAGAGCTGAGGAAACAGAGCAAGTTCATCCCTGAGGGCACAAGGGATGAATTTCCAGTTGCTCTGGGTAACCCAGAGCATCCTGGACATGTTAGGGATGCAGCCGTTGGTGTGGGCATCAAAGTGTTCTTTGGGCCACCTAGTGCAAACATGTCCCAAAAGCGGGACTTTAACAAGAAGAGGTAACCTATTCTTTCTTTATAATGTTACTATAAAAGATAATTCAATAATCAGAAGCTAACGTTTCTTTTATCCATGTATAGGTAGATAAGATAGTTGATAGGAAACTCGAAGAAGCAATGAGCAAGTGGCAGGCATCTCTGACTCCCACTCAGCAGACAGTACCTATGGCGTCCCACTCTACTCGTACTGCAGAGGTTGGGAGTAATCCTATAGACCCACCACCTATCACATCCACTATAAGTATTTTTATGACATTAGTAACTAGTCTTTTCAAGATGATATGTTTTGAAGATGATATGTATATATGTATATATCATTCTTTACACAAAAATTTGTAGGGGTTGAAGCCATGCCATCTAAAAAGTAAAGAATTTGTCATTGCAGAGGTGTCGACTTACCCATTCCTACCAGGGGAAATGTTTCATGGGTTTCCATTACCAGCTGGTTGGGTTCGTGTGAGCCCGATACATATATTTCCCCAATTGGATGGATCTTCCATTGCCATATGCCCACCCAGATTGTGAAACGCTTGGTGAGGTAGAAGGCGGAGTGATATTGTGGCCAAAAGAGGATGTCCTCTATACTGAAACTGTATGGTAAATTTACATTACGTTAAATTGTTAGTGTGTGTATATGATGTCAATTGATCTAAAATTATATATATATACAGGTTAAAAATAAGACACCCAGAGAATCTAGGCCTCCACCTCCACCTCCTACATTACCAAGTTGGGTTCGACATGACCTACCTGTCCCGTTAGGTCCTAATTGTAGGGGTATGGCAATATGGTTAGGCGAACATGATATAAATTGCCCAATAACTATATCTATAGATGCGGATGCTGTAGGTCAATCATACGAAAGTAAACTATTTATATAAGATATTTTGGAGTTGTTTCGATATGATTGGTTGAATACATCTGTGATAGAGCTATGGATAAGGTGAGATCTTCTTTATACATCCATATACCTTGTGTAGGATCTGGTGATCTGGTTTCTTATTTATTAATGCATACGTAATACATGTTTTGCATCTACTTAAACAAGATATGTGCAGTTTTTTCATTCGAATATGTAGGATTTTTGATTCCATCTTTGATTAGTCTAGTAGCTAAAGACCCTCCGTCAGTTCAACAATATTGCTATGATGCTTTTACAAATTTTGCTCAAAATAACAAGACGTTGATAATAGCTCCATTCAATGTGGAGTAAGTTTACTTTGCTTATAATTTGGACTTAAGAAAATTACATTTTTATTGTGGATTTTGAGTTATTAATTTTTAACTTTTTTACCTCTAGTGGTATGCATTGGGAGTTACTAGTTATTGTCCCTGAGACGTTCACTGTCTATTATCTAGATCCTAAGGGGACTAAATTGAATTCAAAATATGGACACAAAATGAAAATGGCATTATTCCGGTGAGAAATATTTCATTTTCAAATCCATTAACATATGTTATTACATTACTATTTAATTATGCAATGTACTGTGTTACATTAACATGTAGGTGTTTAGATGAGTTCAAAAAGGCTGGAGGAAAGGTCCCCAGGAAAAGAACCAGCCAATTTTGGAAAAATGTGGAAGTAAGTTCCCGACAGCAATGTATATATTATTTATGTGAATAGTGCTTAATTAGTTGTATTTTTTAATATTTTGTATGTTTCAATTTATAGTGTGCTACACAAGACAACGGATGGGCATGTGCATACTATGTCATGCTATTTAAGCACATGATTATCAAATATGCCACAGTGGACATCGATACCATTCCTGAGGTATTATATATAGTATCATTAGATAATATGAAATATATCAATCTTATTTATATATTATTAATTATATATATATATATATATCATTCTCTTTGCAGGTGTTTAAAACTAACCACACTATAGGAAAGGCCTTACCAGATGTACATGCTCCCTATACGACAAAAGAATTAAATGATGTAAGAGAAGAATGGGCAACAACCATACAAGTAGTGGGGGTTTTAACAGATAATTGGGATGTTAATACCGAATAATGACTAAAGAATGATATTTTGTAAATGAATTTCTGAATTATAATATGTGTGAATGTTTCTACATGTCTGAATGTTTCTACATGTGTCTGAATGTTTATACTTGTGTGAATGTGAAAATGAATGAAACTGCTGGATGCTATATGAATGTTTCTACATGTGTGAATGTGAAAATGAATGGAATTGCAAATTACTACATGAATGTTTCTACATGTGTGAAAATTGAATGGAACTGCAGGTTGCTAAATGTGTGAAAATTAATGTTGTTAATTTTGCAGGTTTGTGACATGTTGTTGGCTGATATCAATGGATGTCGTAAAACCTATTGTTCATAACTAAAATGTAGGTTTCTCATCCTACGACTAGCCACAGCAGGCCTACGGACTAAAAAGAAAAAAACATGAAATATGTGTTGGTTATTTGTTTAAAACTGATGACAAATGATTACAACGTCGGATAAATAATTATAACCAACGCCTAATGCATGTGATGTGACATTGGTTATGAATAATAAACCGATGCTGATGGTTCTAGCATCGGTTTCCCTACTAGTAACCGACATCAATTTCCCTAATGAGGCCAGACACCACAACCGTGCTGGCCACCTCGGTCTTGGCAGCGGACCAGACACCACGGCTGTGCTGGCCAGCACGACCATGGCAGCTGGCCAGACAACACGGCTGTGCTGGCCAGCACGACCGAGGTAGTGGGTGATATGGCGTTGGTTTTCACTAATAAACCGACGCTGATAATGCCCCAGATGGCGCCCTTTCTATGGCCCGAAGGTTTATGGCGTCAGTTTCAAAGCTAATAACCGACGCCTGTACCCCCCTGTTGTCGCGTTTTTAGTGGCGCGTGAAGTGTTGTGGTTTCGGTTTGAGAACCGACGCCTAACGGTTTTCCTTTTAGCGGAGCCCACATAGGTGTCGCATTAAAACTGACACTAAAGGCCTTAAATAACCGACACTAAAGGCCGGACTTGACCTTTATACTCAAATCCCAATTAAGCCCTACTAAGTCAAAATCAGTTCCATACAAGATCTAAGAAGAGTCAGACTCCTAAGATCTTCTCCGCCCCCTATCAGTATGGGTCCACCACAGCGACATATAAGGTCAAGCTACTAACAACCTAGTCCGTCCTTGGGACAGGTCAAAACACTAGTGAAAGGAGGTAGGTACGCATACCCTACCATCTGAGGTACAACCATAGTTGTCCTCCAATCTCATCATCATATATATATAATCACTGAGACACGACCGCAACCGTTCTCAAACTGAGGGATAGGTATGACCATTGTCATCCTCCCTAACACTTGAGTTTAGGATGACAAGCACCCTACATACTCATCAGTATGCGCTACGAGTATCCCTTAGGAATACTCATTTCACTATCTGGCAATTTCTGAAACTCAGATAGATCTATGGCACAGGGCACTACATGATTAGAGTTTCACTTAATTAGTTATGCCAATTGGGTGAATTAAGGCTAAATAATACAAATGGACATTCAAACCCTAATTCTTTTCTAACAAGAGTATATGCATATAAACTTCAGAAGATATAAAACATTTAGATATAAATCTTAATCACATTACCACATGCTATCATTCATTGCAAATTAATGGGCCACACTTATCATCATATTTAACAAGATACCAATATCTTATCACAAGTTCCAAGGTTTTAACCCTTATTGGAACATGCAGAGGATTTCACCTCAATCATGGCTTCAAACATGCCCAAAGATCATTAAGACCATCACATTATTCATAGTAAGGTTATCATCATCATTCCATGCCTTAAACAAGGATCAAAAGATCATTAGCACATATGTGTCCATAGATACTAACATGGCAAGGCACTATGATATTCAGATAGTACTACAATGTGGTTTCAACACAAGAAGATTGTAATTCATTATCTCATTAATCTTTCAAGAGGTCTGATTATAACCAATCAACATCATATAATTACACTAAGGATAGGTATAATAAGCTAGATCACATGGGAGTTACACATCCACTTAGGGCTAATTTGGTTGGATGTAAAATCAACCAACACTTTGAATTGCAAAATAGGAAACTGAAAACAGTGAGTTGGGATCCAATTGCTTTTATTTGGTTCTAAGTAGATTGAACGAATCAATTTAGTTTGTTTACGTTTGGTTGACTACAATTTACTGATGTACATATGTACTAACAGCAGCGGCAACTCACGTTGGAAGAAGTAGTGTGTATGATGTCAGCGAAAAACAAGTAACAGATAGATAGGTTTTCTGCAATAGATCTCGTGGAATTGGAACCGAGCCCAAAAACTGCACAGTCCGTTCCCTCAATTTTCTACGGAATCAAAGATCACCATGCGGTTCATTTCCACATTATGGGTTGGAACAATGTCCAACCAAACATGTGAATTTCAACTCACCATGTACTTGCAGCTGCATGAGTTGGTTTGTTGCAGAACCAAACGAGCCCTTATTATAATGATTAATCAAAGATAACTATATGATGGAAAATGTATTGAACCATAAAAATATCATCACTAGGACCCACAAATAATACCATGTGATTTATTCTAATACATTGGATGTTGAAGCATCCAATATTATTCATTGGATCAGGTTCATTGTTCAAGGTTATCAATTTAAGTATAGGTCTAACCATTATATCAATTGAACTAAGGAACCACTGGTTCAAGGTTTAGTCAAATCTACAATTACATTCTTAACTCATAATATATGGTGATGACCTGATCCACCATTAATTGTGATCATTAGGTCACCATTGGTTGTTAGAGCAGTAACACATTTAGTTAACACCATCAAATATTAAGCTAATGTCATCATTGATTGATAACATCATTAGAATACTTAGTGGATGATAATTAAGCGTTTAATTGAGCCAAAACCTGGCCGAAGGGGGTGACCATAGGTTGTCACCATAAATTTGACACCCTTGATCATGAACATTAGTTTCCAAGATAGAAAGACCATTGGTTATTGAATGGTATAACCATCAGTTGTGTGATAGGGAAGTAAATAGCTTGAAAACCCTAATTTTAACCATCAAGTATTTTGTGCTTAGCACCATAGGTTGATGCTATCAACCTGTCCCAGATCATGTTACACCTTAGAAAGGCCGTACACATGTTTACAAGTTCATATAGAACTGGAAAAGAAAAAGGAACACCACCAAAATTCGAAATTCTAAACAAGCATGGTTTCACTATGCTTAAATCAACACATTAAGGCATAAACATGAACTAATTACAAGCTTCTAGTAAGAAATATAAGTGAAGAATGTTATATAACTCGCCTTTATAGCCTTTATAAAAAAAACTCACCTCTATAGAGTAGGTTAGATCCCAAACAGAAAGAATCTTGAGAAAATAGGGCAAGAAAACCTTGGATTCAGATCTGAACTTGGCCAAATATGTACTTCTCTCCACAAAGACGTAAAATCCTAGAAAAAGAAATAAGAAGGATAGATTTTTGAGTTATAGAGCCACTTTCACCACGGAACAGAAAGGTTCTGACCTGAAGGAAGGTCTAAGGAAGGATAAGAGAAAGAGAAACGGAGAAGGAAGGAAGAAAACAACTTGCCTTGGTCAAAATCCTTAGAAGATGACCTTGGAAACCCTAGATAGGGCTAGATGGAGCTCTAGAAGACCTTCTTCTCCAAAAGAGGTTATCTTCTACCTTAGAGAACTTTCTTCCATAGAAAAATAGAGTGGATTCGTTGCTCAGGTTAAAGGAAAGAGAAAGAAAGCATAGTTTCAAATTTGGGCAAAGAAGAGGTAAATATAGCCCATGGATAAGGATAGAAGCAAGCATGAGGTGTAAAAGTAGCTTCCCCATGTGTCTATGGCCTTAAATTATTAAGAATATACAAGAACACACACAAGCAGCTCCCCCACTGTTCGTATTAACATTCGTATCTTTCATTTGTCGAATTTCCCAGCCAATCATATAATTCATTAGTTGGTAGCTACTAAAGATAGCTCATCCATGAAGGGGTAAACCCTAAAATACCCTTGAGGAAAACACCTTCAAACCATGTCTCAAATAGGATCCCCATGGCTCAAAAATCTCAAGAATGATAATATAATATCTAAGGAACATAATTTATGTGACAAATTGCAAAGAAAACTCCTCAATTGGGTAAATTGTAGAAAAGTCCAAAATGTACAAAAAATGCATAACTTGCTCAAACAGTGTCCAAATTGGACCAAATTTGAAAATAATGCTTGTCTTATGATTTCAAAACATATCAAAAGGTTATATTAGGGTTATAAGAATTCAATTATGGTAATTATGATCAATAAATGAATTAAGAAAGTTTAGGGGCCTTACAAATATAAACCCCTAACAAGGATTTCGCCCCAAAATCCTATGCGAAAAAAGATAGGTATTTTATATGCATATCATTCTCTAGTTCCCTTGTGGCTTCCTCTATGCCATGATGATTCCACAAAACTTTCACTAGTATTATATCTTTTCTCTTTAACTTTTTCACCCTTCTATCTAGGATCAACATAGGACCCTCAACATAGGAGATATCCTCATCTAACTCAACCTCTACTGGTTGGATTCTCTGGTCAATATCTGGATGGCATTCCCTCAACATATAGATGTGAAAGACATTATGCAATCTATGTAGCTCTGGTGATAGCTCCAACTTATATGCTACCTTTCCAACATGAACTAGGATAGGGTATGGTCCCATAAATCTGGGAGCCAACTTACCCTTCTTTCCAAACCTCAACACACCTTTCCAAGGAGAAACCTTAAGATATACTCTATCTCCCACCTGGAACTCAAGTGGTCTGTGTCGATTATCTGCATAAGATTTCTGCCTATCCTGGGTTGCTTTCAACTGTTGTTGTGTCACTTTAATCTTTTCTATAGTCTGCTGTACTAGCTCAGGACCCAAAAGTTGATATTCACCTGTCTCATACAAGCAAAGAGGAGAATGACATCGTCTCTCATACAAATCCTCATAAGGAGCCATATCTATGCTTCTTCGATAGGTATTGTTGTATATAAACTCTATGAGATGTACATCCCAACTACTAAGAAATTGTAGCACACATGCCCTTAAGAGATCCTCTAAAGTCTGAATATTCCTTTTAGACTGGCTGTCAGTCTGCAGATGAAAAGTTGTGCTGAACCTCAGCTGTGTTCCCATTGTAGAATTCAGACACTCCCAAAACTGACTTGTAAACTGTGGACCTCTATCAGAAACTATAGTCACTGGAATGCCATGCAGACAGACTTTCTCATCAACATATATTTGTGCCAATTTCTCTACTGTAAACGTCATCTTAACAGGAAAAAAATGAGCTGACTTAGTCAATCTGTCTACTATCACCCATATGGAATCATGACCCTTGGTTGTCCTAGGAAGACCAACCACAAAGTCCATAGTAATATGATCCCATTTCCACTGTTGTATTGGCAAGGGTTGTAATGTCCCTGCAGGCTTCTGGTGCTTAGCCTTCACCCACTGACAAACTGGACATTTGGCAATGAACTCTACCACATCATGCTTTAGTCCTGGCCACCAATACATGTCTTTCAAGTTTTGGTACATCTAGGTACTTCCAGGATGCATTGCATACATGGAGGAGTGAGCCTCCTCAAGTACCATCTTCCTCAACCCATCAACATCAGGAACTACTATCCTATGGTGGTAACAAATTGTACCACCATCTGCCTCATGAAAGCCGTCATACTTTTCACTTCCAATTCCTGATCGGATATTCTGTATCACAATATCATTTTGTTGTACATCATGAATTTGCTGTCTCAAGGTAGGTTTCACTTGTAATTGTTCCAACAATCCTACCAGCAAGGAAACTTCTAGCTGTACATTCATCTGGCAAAGAGACACTAGCATATCTTTCTTATGGCACATCAATGAATTTAATTGTGCATTATCTATCATCGATAATGAAGATGACTTTCTACTCAATGCATCAGCTACCACATTTGCTTTCCCTGGATGGTAGTCTATTGTGTAATCATAATCCTTAATCATCTCCATCCATCTCCTCTGCCTAATATACAACTCCTATTTTTAGAAGATATACTGTAGATTCTTGTTGTCAGTGAAAGATCTGACACCTTTCTCCATAAAGATAGTGTCTCCAGATCTTTAAGGCATGGACCACCTCTGCATGCTCCAGATCATGTATTGGGTAATTCCCCTCATGTTTCTTAAGTTGTCGTGAAGCAAAAGAAATCACATTTTTATCCTACATCAACACGCATCCCAACCCATTCATTGAAGCATCACAAAAGACAATATAGTCTTTTCCTTGCTCTGGCAGTACTAACACCGGTGCACTAGTCAACTTTTCTTTCAAAATCTAGAAAGAACGTTGACACTTGTCAATCTAAGAAAAAGGAACATCCTTCCTAGTTAATCTAGTTTGGGGTAACACTCTAGAACTGAAGTCTTTGATGAACCTCATGTAGTAACTAGCCATACTTAGGAAACTACAGATCTTTGTCAATGTCTTTGGATGTTACCATTATAGTACATATTCCACTTTCTTGGGATCAACACAAATGCCTTTTGCAGATATAACATGGCCCAGAAAAGACACTTCAGATAACCAGAATTCACACTTGCTGAACTTAGCATATAGTTGATGCTGCCTCAACAAAGTCAATGCCTGGAGAAGGTGTTGCTCATGATGTTGACTATCCTTAGAGTATATCAGGATATCATCTATGAACACGACCACACACTGATCAAGATAAGGTCTAAACACCCTATTCATTAGATCCATAAAAGTTATAAGTGCATTGGTTAGCCCAAACGGCATAACCACAAACTCATAATGACCATACCTAGTCCTAAAAGTTGACTTGGATATGTCATCAACCTTAATTCTCAACTGATAGTAACCTGACCTCAGGTCTATCTTTGAAAACAGAGTGGCACCTCTCAACTGATAAAAAAGATCATCAATCCTTGGCAAAGGATACTTATTCTTTATTGTCACCTTGTTCAACTATCTGTGGTCTATACACAACCTCATTGAACCATCCTTATTTTTAACAAAAAACACAGGAGCACCCTAAGGGGAAGTACTCGACTTGATAAAACCCTTCTCTAAAAGTTCTTGTAACTGTTTCTTTAACTCTTTCATCTCTACTGGTGCCATTTTGTATGCTTACTGTGCTATGGGTTGTGTTCCCAGAACAAGATTGATCTCAAACTCAATCTCTTTAGGAAGGGGGATGCTAGGAAATTCCTCAGGAAAGACATCCTCAAATTCTTACACCAATGGTACCTCCTAGATACTAGGACCTACTACCTTGCTATCCACAACATGAGATAAGAAAGCCTCACATCCTTGTCTCATCAACCGCTCAGCTGTCATAGCTGACATCAAACATGTAGGAAGAATTTTCCTATCACCCTGAAAAATCCACTGTATATCTCCATCATGGAACGTTTCCACCTTAGTACTACAGTCCAAGACTACCTTGTATTTTTCTAAGGTATCCATTCCTAGGATTACATCAAAACCATGCATGTCAAGTGGCAAAAGATCCACTTGAATGTTGTGTCCAGAGAAAGAAAGAACACAAGAAGGGCACACTTCCCGCAACTCAGCATAATCAACCAAAGGAGTCTCTAGTTCCAGGCTATCAGATCTAAGACTAACATGTAGATAACAACTATCTATCATCTCTCTGGAGATAAAAGAGTGCCTCACACCCGAATATACTAACACAGATACAAAACAAGAAGCAGACAAATCAAAATGAAATAATTCTATCTGACCTATCACGACTCGTGCATTGACCACTGCTTCTGGCTGGGTCATGGCATAGAACCTAGTTGTCACCTGCTACCATCCACATCCTCTTCTTGCCTGTCCTGAGGATCCCACATGGGATGCCTGACCACATCCTATGCCACTACCAATATCAAACTGTCATTATTGTGGTCCCTGTTGATTCTGCCTTGGCTGCTGAGTCACCTCCTCAACCTTCATAGGGAAATTCCATCTAATATGCCTTGTCTGTCCACATTGATGACACACTCAGTTATTACTATGTGGTCTAAATGGCCCTGTAACTGAGATTGATGATGAACTGTGATCTACTATTGGTGGAAAACTGTGACCTCTACTCCTACTCAGGGTCCACTATGAGGGTGCATGCGATCTTGGTTCAATGAATGTTGACCTTGGTTGCGACGGTAATGGGAAAAACCTTGGCTCCTTAAAGCCTCCAGATGAGTTCCCTTAAAACTGTATAGGTCACTTCTTACATTAGCTTCACGCTTCCCTATTGTAGACCTCTCAATCCTCCTGACAGATTCCATGAAGGTGGAAAACCTTTCCCTATTCTCCAAGGCTGATGATGTAGTAGTCAAGTCCGTACTAAGACCCTTCTCAAATCTCTAGATCATTTCCTTGTTTATTGCTGCCATGTGTCGGAAGAACCTTAGAAGTTCCATAAACATTGATTCATACTCATTGATAGTCATATCTCCCTAACGAATCTTCTCGAACTAAGAAATTTTCTCATCTATGTAGGTCTTTGGAAAATATCAGCTAACAAATTCCCTCCAAAAATCCTCCCATCCTATCACAACTCCTGGACTTTTCTCCTCTTCTATGGCCCACCAGTGGCCAACACTACCCTTCAACAAGTATATTGCATGCTTAACTTTGTCTTCTTCAGTGATGTTTAGGATTTTGAATGCCTTTTCCAGCTCAGTCAACCACATGTCAGCGTCTACTGGATCAGAAGTACCTACATACTCAATCACCCCAACATGTTTAATATGTTCAAAGGTCTTCCCAACACCTTGGGACTCCACATTAGAGACAGATACCCCAGCTTGAGGTGTTGGTTCTCTCTCAGCAATATGTGTAATTGTGGCCATCATCTATCTAAACATATGCTGAAACTCAGGATTGGCCATCATTGTTCGGTCTAGATGAGGCATTGTGGGCTGCTCTAGCCCTACTTCTGGAACTCTCTCATCACATACCTACCTCCCAACACCTCCTCCTGGTGCTACATAGCTACTCTGAACATGTTCTTCATGTCCTCCAGACATATCTACATAAGCATAAACTATGTTCAGATATTTTGGATACATAAGAACAAACTCAAACCTAAGTCCTATGTTCTTATAGACCCAGTAAACCTAGAGCTCAGATACCAACTTAACTGTGACACATCGTCACACTAACGAGATTACTCAAAACACAAAACATGATCATCTACTAATTTACCACATAGTCAAAATGCAGAATAATTAAAACCAATTCCAACAATGTAAATAAACTCTAGAACATTTATAAAAAGTCCATCATTCCATTTTCATATACTGTAACAAGTATTTACATATGGGTCTAAAGACCTCAGTCACATCATGCATACAAAAGATATTTCACATGTACATGTCATTTATTTACAAACATTGGCATACTACCAAAATCTCATGTCGATACAAGTATATCATCTAGAAAACACATCCCATGCCCGGACCTGAGAGTACATGGATGACACTAGGACTCTACTACTAACATCTACAACTAACCAACCATCTGAATCTATTGATCACCAGGTTGGCTCTCTTCCATAGTGTGACCTCGTTGCCCATGACCACCTAAAAAATGTGGTGACCCACGGGTGAGACCCAATCCCAGTGAGAGATATAACTCTCTCCAATATATATTGATTATAAAATATTGACTGACAGTAAATGTACTGAGCAGATATAATAATGAATAAGAAATTTATGCAGATTGAATAGGTTAAGCATACTCAACCATTAAGCAAATTAACTTGACAATAAGTATAATTACTCAAAGGTCATATGATATCATCTTGTAAACATTGAATAGTATAAAGACAAGTTAAAGACTAATCAAACAATGTGAGACGTATTTAACCATAGTCAGTATACTACATGGCTAATATCACTTCTTTTATTAAGGGATTTGAGAAATACCACTCAAGTACCAATTGACCACTACTAAGTTGAAATCAGTGCCATATAAGATTTAGGAAGAGTCGGACTCCTAAGATCTTCTCTGCCCCCAGTCAGTACGGGTCCGCCACAGTGACACATAAGGTCAAGATGCTAACTACCTAGTCCTTCCTTGGTATAGGTCACGACACTAGTGAAAGGAGGTAGGTATGCATACCCTACCATCCGCGGTACAACCATAGCTGTCCTCTAATCTCATCATCCTATATATATAATCACCGAGACACGACCGCAACCATTCTCAAATTGAGGGCTAGGTATAACCACTATCATCCTCCCTAACACTTGAATTCAAGATGACAAGCACCCCACATACTCATCAGTATGGACTCTGAGTATCCCTTAGGAAAACTCATTTCACTATCTGGCAATTTCTGACACTTAGCTAGATCTATGGCACATGGCACTACATGATTAGAGTTTCACTTAATTAGTTATGCCAATTGGGTGAATTAAAGCTAAATCATACAAATGGACATTCAAACCCTAATTGTTTTCAAACAAGAGTATATGTATAACAACTTCAAAAGATATAAAACATTTGAGATATAAATCTTAATCACATTACCACATGCTATCATTCATTGCAAATTAATGGACCGCACTTATCATCATACCTTTACAAGATACCAATATCTTGTCACAAGTTCCAGGGTTTTAACCCTTATTGGAACATGAAGAGGATTTCACCTCAATCATGGCTTCAAACATGCCCAAAGTTTGTTAAGACCATCACATTATTCATAGTAAGGTTATCATCATCATTCCATGCCTTAAACAAGGCTCAAAAGATCATTAGCACATATGTGTCCATAGATACTAACATGGCAAGGCACTATGATATTCAAATAGTACTACAATGTGGTTTCAACACAAGAAGAGTGTAACTCATTATCACATTAATCATTCAAGAGGTCTGATTATAACCAATCAACATCATATAATTACACTAAGGTTAGGTATAACAAACTATATGATGGCAAAGGTAAGACTACAAATTAATGGTATTGAACCATCGAAATATCATCGCTAGGATCCACAAATAATACCATGTGATTTATTCTAATCCATTGGGTGTTGAAGCATCCAATATTATTCACTGGATCAGGTTCATTGTTCAAGGTTATCAATTGAAGTATAGGTCTAACCATTACATCAATTGAACCAAGGAACCATTGGTTCAAGGTTTAGTCAAATCTACGATTACATTCTTAACTCATCATATATGGTGATGACCTAATCCACCATTAATTGTGATCATTAGGTCACCATTGGTTTTTAGATCAGTAATACATTCAGTTATCACCATCAAATATTAAGCTAATGTCATCATTGATTGATAATATCATTAGAATACTTAGTGGATGATAATTAAACGTCTAATTGAGACAAAACCTGACCTAAGGGGGTGACCATAGGTTTTTACCATAAATTTACACCCTTGATCATGAACATCAGTTGCCAAGATAGCAAAACCATTGGTTATTGAATGATATAACCATCGGTTGTGTGATAGTGAAGGAAATAGCTTGAAAACCCTAATTTGAACCATCAATTATTTTGTGCTTAGCACCATAGGTTGATGCTATCAACCTGTCCTAGATCATGTTACACATTAGAAAGGCTGTACACATGTTTACAAGTTCATATAGAACTAGAACAGAATAGGGAACACCGCAAAAATGCGAAATTCTAAACAAACATGGTTTCTCTATGCTTAAATCAACACATTAAGGCATAAACATGAACTAACAAGCTTCTAGTAAGCAATATAAGTGAAGAATATTATATAACTCCCCTCGATAGAGTAGGTAAGATACCAAACAGAAATAATCTCTTGCAAATAGGGAAATAAAACCTTGGATTCAGATCTGAACTTGACCAAATAAGTACTTCTCTCCACAAAGGAGCAAAATCCTAGAAAAAGAAACAAGAAGGATAGAGTTTTGAGTTCTAGAGCCACTTTCACCATGGAAAAGCAAGGTTCCGACCTGAAGGAAGGTCTAAGGAAGAAGAAGAGCAAGAGAAATGGAGAAGTAAGGAAGAAATCAACTTTCCTTGTCCTTAGAAGATGACCTTAGAAACCCTAGATAGGGATAAATGGAGCTCTAGGAGACCTTCTTCTCCCAAAAGAGGTTGTATTCTACCTTAGAGCACTTGATTCCATAGAAAAACAGAGTGGATTTGTTTCTTAAGGCTATAGTAAAAAGAAAGCAAGCATAGTTTTGAATTTGGGCAAAGAAGAGGTAAATATAGCCCATGGATAAGGATAGATGCAAGCATGAGGTGTAAAAGTAGCTTCCCCATGTGTCTATGGCCTTAAATTATTAAGCACATACAAGAACACACACAAGAAGCTCCCCCACCATCCATATTGACCTGCTTATCTTTCCTTTGTCGAATTTCCCAGCCAATCACATAATTTATTAGTTGGTAGCTACTAAAGGTAGCTCATCCATGACGGGGTAAACCCTAAAATACCCCTGGGGAAAACACCTTCAAACCATGGCTCAACTAGGAGCCCCATGGCTAAAAAATATCAAGAATGATAACATAAAATCTAAGGAATATAATTTATGTGACAAATTGCAAAGAAAACCACTCAATTGGGTAAATTGCAGAAAAGTCCAAAATGTATAGAAAATTGCATAACTTGCTCAAACAATATCCAAATTGGGAAAAATTTGAAACTTAAGCTTGTCTTATGATTTCAAAATATATAAAAAGGTTTTATTAGGGTTATAAGCATTCAATTAAGGTAATTAAGCTCATTCAACTCATTAAGCCAGTTCAGGGGCCTTATATGAATTAAGTACTAAAATATTTAGGTATTTGATTCATGCAACATATAGGCTGTGCATTGCCAAACGCCCATCTCAAGTGTTGAGACGGCCATCTGGAGTGCCAAAAAGTCATCTCAAGTGTTAAGACAGGCGTCTGGAGTGCCAAACAGCTGTCTCAAGTGTTGAGACGGGCGTCTGGGGAGTCAGGCCTAATTTGAGTTGAAATTGGCTTTAGAGCAAACTGACCAAACTAACCAGCTCACCTCGGGTCACCAGCTAGCCATATAGGTGACCAAGATGGCCATATCACATGGGAGAGATGGTCCAATTCAACCGAGGTAAGGTACTAGATTTTCCAAATTCATTCTGATTACACATTACTTATTGTGTAAGAAACTAACATGTGATATAATTGGAATCGAAATTGCCAATTTTATACTCGATTGGGAAACTAAAAAATGATCATCATAGTATGAGATGATCAATTCGTGTGCCAAACAGCCATTTTGGTGGTCGTAGGTTGCAAAATTTTAAGATCTTGTGGTCCCTTCCACTCTCGCATCGACTGGGAACCTGGACCCAAACCCCACCTATAAATAGAATGGTATTGGGGGCTTCCCAGAACACAACACAGACAATTGAGAATCCATTTGTTTGACAAACATTGTCCTCTCTAGTTGTAGTAACCACGAGAGACCAAGAAAGTTGACCCAACTACAGAGAAATAATAAGGGAGAGAGAAATTGAGATCATTATTGTGGGAGAGCTAGTTGGTGACTAGTACACCAACGGGAGGGAAAACTCTTTCCTATCTGTTCTAGCAGGATGACATGATTTCTAGGTGTTCAGTTTGGACTCTCTAAAGGAGGGAGGTCATTGTCTACCGCTAGGAGGACAATGTCAACCAACCATTTGTGACAAGAGGAGTTATTGTAGAAGACGAGATTCGTGGTTGTAGTCTGTGGTGCAAACCAGGAGGCGCAATAGTCAGATGAGTCCCAGTTCAACCAGGATTTACAGTTGGGCATCTACAATGATGAAGATTTTCACTGGACTTTCTCTAGGACCAAGAATATTCTTGAAACCATCATTTCCATCTTATAGTAATTGATGCGATCCTTTGGTCATGGGAAATATGGTAGATAAAAGTTTTGTTTCTGTTTCCTGCTTTGTAGACATATTTCCCTACATATTTGTCTACCACACTTCTATTCTAAATATTTATTCTAATGTTGAAATTATGCCAAAAATGGATGCATCTATGTTCATAGAGAGACTAGATATATATATCAACCTTTTGAAAATTAACTAGGCATCAAATTTTTTGAATTTTGGTGTAGACATGTTAAGAATACTTTTGTATTTAATTGTTCATATGTTTAATCGATTGGATTTTATTTGATTGAATATGTTGAATTATTATCTTTCCTATGTGGGTTCTGATTCTTGTAAATCATATTTTTTCAAAATTTAGTGAACAATATTTGATGTCTACAATATTAATGAGATAAAGTCAAAATTTCTCACGAACTGTAGTGAACCATGTTTGGGTCTTGTTATTCAATGGAGTACAAAAATGACTATGGTTGATATGGGAGAAGTAATACCAAGTGAAAACAATAGTAATTAGAACCCTAAACCCATAGAACCTTTATTTCACGAAACACTCTGACAACTCTCAAGAATCAAGTTATTGTGAGTAAATCATAAGAAATATTATACCTAGACTCTAACTCTCTACTTGAAACTTTAAACATCTAAATATTGTTAACTTCAAGAAAATGTACTTCATTAATGGGTTACTATCCATAAAAAATAATAACATAATAGATACACCTTTTTTATAAATGGAAATACCAATTGTAGAAGTTATGAAAACATATATGCATGTTATAAACATTAACCCAATATTATCTCTCACACATACTATCAACATATGACCAAATCTGCCAAAAAAACATCATTAGTCATGTTTTCACAAGGAGAAGGTGTCATTTGATTTTTGGACTAAAAACAACTATATGGTTGATGTGTTATATCTAAAGTTTTTTTTATGCCTTATTATCTATTGTCTAACTATACATGTAAGACATAATAATAAGTAAAAACAATTTATTCTGCATTTTAAGTTTATGAGTTACAATCCAAGTCAATCACTGTACACACGAAATTTATAAATTTTTAGTTTGCTTAGCTAAAAACAAGAGTAAGAAGAAATGTGTGTTTTATAGTTACCTCTGGCATATAATATTGTCTACTTTTCATTTTAAATGATTATCCTAAAACTACTTGATTTGTACCAACCATGTAAAACCACTATAGTTTTGTTAGATGTAGGTTTATTAATGTGTTCAGTCTACTACACCAAAACAACTAGCTTACACTAGATCCACCTCAAGGAAAGGTAGGAACATATACCTTCTCTACCTTCTCTTTCCCACACCCTGGAATAAGGCTAGATAGCACTACATTTTTCCAATATCTCATTTCAATACAAGATTGGGGAATGTGTCCCACCTATCTTTGAACCCCTAATGCTTTTCACATCTTTCTCTTTAGGGAATGGGTCCTTCTTAAATTTTCCTCTTCCCAATGGATTAGTTCTTAACATCTAATTCACCTTTAAGTCTCCTTGTCATGACTCTCTATAATCTATAGGGAAGGACCATTCCCCCACCATAACATGGACATCATAGTAAGCATACAATGTTTTGGTAGACTAACTATGTGTGCTATGATTAAACTTGTTTACTTAAACAATTTATCTTTCTTTATGGTATTAGAGTAAACGTGGCATATCTTAATATATGAAGTATTAATTCTTCACCACTACCTATTAAAACCTATGCAATATAAAAACACAGGAGATAAGTCAAGATATTTTTCAAACCAACATAAACTTTTTATTTCTTTCCATAAACCTCATATTGTCCCATTTCATTAAATAACCATTCTTTTTATATTCCCTACTCTTTAGTCATGGTTCCTATTCTAGAGGAATACACAACCATTAACATTATCTTTCCCAAAATATCAATGTCGTGACATGCTTGTACCATTTAAAATTTTTAAATGAAGATGTTATATGACAAAGATTAACAAAATTATCAAGTATTTAGCCTTCTCATTAGGGCTATGTTTATGATAGCTCATCAAATATCTATTTTTCTCATTTTATATCCATCAGGAAATTTCTACACACTTCTAATCAATCATAATCAATTATGGCTAAGTTCAATATGTAGTATGCAAACAAGTCCATTAGGTGTTCAACTAGAAGAAAATGATGTCTCTAGGTATACATTAAAACATGTATTAGTAAGAAATTATGCAAGAAGACATATTTTAAATCCTCTCTAATTCTTAAACTGCAACATATGTGTCACTATGTAATTCATATGAATAATTATCTTAAAAAAATAATGGCCCTTCACTACAATATCATAGCAACATAAGAAATGAATCATTATATGTGACCCTAAAGCGTTCAACATATGAATATCAATTCTAACATCATTCATGTTACATATGTTCAAGAATCACATTGAACTCCCATGTGTTTTCTTATTTTAAATCCATATTTCAATCTCTATGATTTTTTGTAGTTTTTAATCATTTTAGGGAAAATTCTATGACAAGCGAGTAACAATGTAAAGTAGAGAACCATTCAATAAATAAATCTCAAACTTGGAAGTATATACTCATTCACTATAATATTGTATGGGCAAGAACAATATAAACATTTCTTACTTAATTTCCTTTTAAGCCTAGAATTTGTCAATTTTCATGAATTGGTGTATAGGAACGTTCTTTGTGGATAAATTATATTTTAAGTAGTTATCTACTCTCCATTTAGTAGATAGTCATTCAAGCTCCTCTCCTAGGTTCAAGAAAGGCTCCATGACCCGTCAGTGTTTCACTAGAATCCACTTCTATGTCAATCAAGTAGCCTTGATAATAAAATTTGAACTAGAAAATGAAAGAATTTATGAATATTTTCCCAAAGGGTAGATTATTGGAGAATAGAAATTATTGGGAAATTAAGAACTTGTAATTCAAACTCTTATTTATCCTAAGGATAATTCTTAGTTTAAATATCTGTAAATGATCTCTGTCATATGTCCTCTCTTGGGGGATGTGAGGGTGAAATTATTTAGTGTGTGGTGTATATGTAATCCCATGCTCTTTTGATTTCAAGTTTCTTTTTTACATAATTACCAGTAAGATGACTTTTTGGGTAGTCCATTTAGTTTCTAGAATTGATGGGACTAAATGGTTGAAGTCATGATATATACATAAATAGTTGGGTCAAAGCCTCCAAATTCAGTCTGACTTGTGGTAAGTTGGTCCAACTTGTGGACCTAATTTGTCGTTAATATCTTTCCATTCACCAATCAATATTGTCATTACAACCCCAAAGATTAGTATACCCTTTGCAAAAGTCACTCGACTTATGGCATAGACTCTGCAAAGTAGAACTAAGACTTTCAAACTCCATTAAATAATCCCTAAACCCTAGTTTGATTTTAAATTAATATGTCCTTGTCCCAAACCTTATTAATATAATATTTATAATTAAATTAGATTTAGTAGTTATTTTATGTGATTTTGTTTATGAATTTTTACATAAACCAAAGTTCTTAACTCTAATAATATATTTTTATTATGTACAAATAATTAAATTAGTCTATTATTTAGTATTCCTATAACACATTTTGACAAATAAGAAGAATACATATAATTAGGGTTTTCAAGCATCATCACTTATTAACATAAGTTTCTACTAGTTCATTCACATAGATTTCATTACAAAAACTACGGTTTGAGTTATCCTTGATGCAAAAGAGATAATTTGATAATCGTGGAAATCAATTATGGGTTACATTTGATAAGGAAATGGGTCATAACACTATCTTAGGTATTCAGTCTTGAGAAGGGTGAAATATGTGAATGAATGGTGTAGACCGAAAGAATATGACCTAGATCATAACTTTGTCAAAAGAAACTAGTACTTCCAAAATTCTCTTATATATATGAAGTACTCAATATTAATTAGTCGAGTACCAACTATACAAGTTCATCACTGTAACATCCCTGACCTGGGTTATGTTTTAACCCTAGGTATTTTTCTTAATAAAGTTGATTAGATGCTTTCTCTTATCTTGTGAAAAGTAATTAGGCCTCATGAGGAACTTATGTTTCAATTTTGGTCCTGTTTGAACAATGTTGAAGCAATGTTTGCTTATTTTGGACTAAAGTGCAGATTACCCAAGTTAAGAGGCTAACTTGAAAATGTTACATAATAATATGTTCATCTGATGTTGAGACATCATAATAGTGAATATGATGTAGTAGTATGGTTTCTACAAGTTTGGACACCAAGATAGAGCTTGTTGGACAATGTTTGTGTATTAAAACCTAGTTTTGGTGTAAAGTGCAATTTACCCAAAACCTAAGGTTCGATATGGAAATTACCACTTCAATAAGGTCCCTAATGTTTCTTGGCATCATGCAGAGCAAATAAAATGAGAGGGGCGCCTCATTTGAATTAAGTTGGAGGAGAGAGAATCTTGATATTAAAATAATCAAGATTTAATCCTAATTGAAACCCTAATTCAATTTAGGGCAAAAATGAATGTATTAATTAAAGGGATTTCAACCAAAATTAAAATGGTTGAGTTCAGATATGTTTGGTCGTCTTTGTGCTTTGCAAGAGCCACGAAAGATCTCAAGGAGGTGGAATTTCCACTCACCTTATTATAAGGAAAAGAAATATCCACTAAGTCAAGGATATTAATATAAAAAGGGTTAAGGTGCTTATTTTGTTTTTCTTTAAAATGTGGATAATTGAAGGTAATAAGAGGCCAAGAGGATAGCCTCGTCTCTAAGGAAGGATAGGTGTCAAGTGGCAAGGGAATTGAGGGGATAATTCCTACTTTCTCTCTCCTAATTGAATTTTTTTAATAAAATTCACATATAAGCTCATTTATCCATAGAATGAAAGGAAATTTCGGATTTACTTCCACCCCTTTCTTGGAAAACGACCTTGGGAGCTTGGGAGCAATAAGAGAATGACCCCCAACCTGTTGGTAAGTCCTTGACCTTCGTTCTTCTTGATTCCATGGTGGAAATCAATAAATTATGGATTTCTTCTTAATTCGATCTCCTCTTCAACCCTAGCCAAACTTTTCAACCAAACGCTTGAGGATGAGCCTAAGGGGAGTTGCAAAAGCTTCATCCACCATTGTTGGCGTGAGCATGGAGCTTTGGAGCTCAATTGGAGGCGGGTTTTATAACTTGAAACCCTAACTTTGTTATTGTATTCAATTCCCCATCAAATAATGAGCATTTCTCTATTTACAAATATTGATTTGGTTGATTGATGCAATCTCCATGGAAATCACAGTAGGTTTTGTGGGTCTAGAGCTTGATGATGATGACATAATCATAAGCACACACCTCCCCAAATATCGAGACCAAACTATTTCACAAACCGTTTGGGAGCAAACGGTTTCAAACCGTTTGGAATGAAACAGTTTCACTAAACCGCATAAAAGCAAACAGTTTAAGACCGTTTGGTGATGTTGACCAGAGTTGACCATTTGAATATTTTTTCATAATGATATAGGTTAAAGAACCATCAACTATTATTGATTAACTCCAATCGGTTCATGAGTTGAAGGTCCATCAATCACCTAAACCCTAATCGGGTTGAGTGCTGATTTCATAAGTGATTGAGTTTGAAACTTGGGTTGATTGACCCAAACGGTTTCAAAACTGTTTGGGAATCATCCAAATGGTCTCAAGACCGTTTGGAGGTCAAACAAGACCGTTTGGAGGTTTAGGGTTGAGTATGGTTAGGTATTTTAAGATTCAAACAAATGGTATAAACCCTAATCGGCTAAGTGTTGATTTTGCAATTGAATAAGTTGATGTTTTGGGTTGATTGACCCAAACGGTTTCAAAACCATTTGGGAATCACCCAAACGGTTTCACGACCGTTTGGGGGTCACCCAAGACCGTTTCGAGGCCTAGGGTTAAGTATGGCCAAGTTTTTGAAGGTCCAAAGATACCAAATTGAAATACAATTGAATGTTGATTTGTTAATCAATCCAATGACCCAAACCCTAACTGGATGTCATGGATTTCGATGATATGATGGGAAAATGGTATCAAGACCGTTTTGAGGTCACCCACATGGTCTCAAGACCGTTTGGTGGTCACTCAAGACCGTTTGGAGGTCTAGGGACAAGTATGGTTAGGTGTTTGAAGATCTAAAGGTACTAAGTTGAAGTGCAATCAAATGCTGATTTGGTGATCAATCCAATGATCAAAACTTTGATTGATTGACTTGGATTTTGATGTTGACATGGGAAAACGGTCTCAAGACCGTTTGGAGGTCATCCAAATGACCTAAAGACCGTTTTGGGTCAGGTCATGTCCAATTTGGATGAAGGCTCAATGGTTTCAAAGTAGCCAATCTCACATTGACTAATGTTGAAGGACCAACGATTCCAAACCCTAATCTAATTGATTCAAACCCAAATTGATGATCAATTGAGGGTCAATTGAGGGTCAAATCAGGTGAAGGTAGACCTATTTAACTTAATTGAAGTATGGTGATAGGTCTAATTGATGATTGCTTACATAAATTCAACGGTTGAAGGATTCAACATTGGAAACCCTAATTTAATTGGAGTGGTTGAGACCCTTTTTGGTCCTTGCGGTTTTGAGGGGTTTGGACCAAATGGTCTCACGGCCATTTGGGACCAAACGATCCCAAACCGTTTAGGTGCATGCGGTTTCAAAAGGTCAACTTTAGCAAACAGTCTTCACCACCTACTTTACTAAACGGTTTTGAGTATTCAACCAAGATTGTTTGAGGTATGATTGGTCAAGACCATTTGAGGTCTAAGTGACCAAGATCATTTGGAAAGTAATTAATCAAATTGTATGAACATTTAAAGTGGATAAAGTTCAATGGTTTAAGTGGTCAATTACATAAGGTAAATCAATGGTGTTTATAATAATGGTACCTTTAATGAGATAGGGTGATTAGTACCCTTCAAGTAGCTAAGCCCTAATGATCATGGTGATAATGACATAAACCATGAAGTCAATTCTTCTTCAAGATTGAGTTGACTTAGCTTAATCAAGGCTGAAGCAAACCTCATCTTGTAGAAGATGAAAGAGAAGATTTCCTACATAATTGATAATCAAGTAATAAACTTCCTATATGAATGAATGTTTAATTAGGGTATGATCCTTCATAGTGAGATCATGAAACCTTAATTATGAGGGTTAATGAATCATAACCCTAACTGAGGATATTAGTGGAAGTAATCTTACTACATGATGATGGTATGTTCTTAATTCATAGTGATGGTATGATAAACCCTAACTCATGGTACTTTGATGATCACTCCTACTTGGGGTGAATAGTAAACCCTAATTTAGGGTGATGTGATATGAATAGTAAATCCTAATCTAGGGTGATCTGATGTGAATAGTAAACCCTAATTGTGGGTTATGGAATAAGAAACCCTAATGGAGGGTGATGACATGAGAAACCCTAATTGGGGGTGATGTCATGAGAAACTCCAATTGTGATGAACAGTAAGTCTAATGGTGGATTATTGAATATGAAACCCTAGTTGTAAGTGATGTTATGTGAAACCCTGATATTATGATATGGTGTAAGACTCAATTCAGGGTGATGTCATGTGATGATATATGAAATCCTAGAGATGGTTTAAAATCCAGTACACCAAAGAGAGGTGTGGCTAAAATAATTAAATAAGATGAATATGTTATAGACATGAAGGATAGGGTTGATGAACCATGTGAATGATAATGTGGTGATTTTAATGAATAAGGATCTAAAAGACAAGATGATGCCTAGATCCTTGTACAACCATCTCTATACATGAGTAATAACCTATACACCTTACAATGATGAGGACATGAAACTTTTAGGAATGATGTATGCTATACTAAATAATGATGTGGATAACATCCTAAGAGTTGAAATACCTAAAATAGTTGATAATGGTTTATCTTATATCAGTAATGTCTATCAGTTGGATAAGTCCATATCATTAAAGACAATTGGACAATTCTAATGTGTGACCCATGCACCATATGTTGAAAGTAACAAGTTAGTGGATAAGGTATTAAGAGGGAAATACCTTAATACAAAGTTAGTTGATTAACTTAAGAATATGGAAATGAAAAGAAAGTGATACATTCAGATATGATAGATATCACATTCAGCATTTCAGGGTAAGCATACCTTGATGGAACCCTAATCCAACATTCTTGGATAACAAACATATGAAGGGTGTGTTATGCAATTGTTACAATAAAGATGTAATAAACTCAATGTACTTTGATAAGTGTTGACCAATATACCTTGAGAATGGGGTAAGCTAATCAATGAGTATAATGTAATTATATCATGACAAGGATGAGAAATGAATTCATGCTTTGAATTGAAGATCATTAATGATATATGATAAGAATGGTAATCATAATAAAATACTTATGATGTCTTGGATGCTCCTAGAGGTGTGGAGTAATACATTAGGGTTGAATTAATAATGTGAGCATGAAACCCTAATTAAAGCATGATGGGAAACCATAACTCTAATTTTGGGTAAAGGGAATGGAAAGCCCTAATTGATAGATAACCCTAATCATGATAAAGGATGGTGGTGTTACTAATGTTTCTTATGATGTGACAAATGACTTACATGACTATTATCATGTCTATTAACCATGTAGACATCATAAGATGATGAACATAGCCAGATATGACCTATGACTTTCATATAATTAACATGTTCTATGGCCTTATGTGCCTAATGCTGTTGTTGCTTAGTAAAAGTAACAAAATTTACATGAACCTTATGAGTTCCATGAGTAAGTTGTTGCCTAGTGAAAGGTGGAAAAACATTTAATAGGCTTTGAGAGCCATGTGAGATACTTGTGTAACAAGTATTATGCATACCTTGGTCTGAGGAACCAGAAGTAATAGTTACCTAATAAATGGTAACAGTGATAGTGATGAATTGAGGGGATGAATACCCAAAGTTGATAAGTATGATAATGATGTTGCTGAGTGAAGTGAACTTTCAAAGAAATGAAATGAGGGACTGAGATCCCAATATCTTATAAATACTGACCAGTGATTGATGAAAATAGTACTTGTTTCTTAATGGAATTTGTCTGAATAAGTTATGTTTGAGAACTTGACTGATGCTAAAAGAAAATGATAATGTACTTAATTAATCAAGTGAAAACATATCATGTAGAGCCCTGGCCATAGATCCATCATCATCAGTAATAGGTGATGGTGAAACGAGTGCTCCGCGAAAAAACCCGAAACGCATATTTTGAATATTTGGGGGTAATGGACGAATATATCCCGACGTCCTAATGAGGGAATTGAGGAAAGGTAAATAACAAACCTCTCAATCCTTCATTACTTGCATCGGGATAGATGTATCATGAATCTCCCAAATATTGGGACAGATGCAGTACACATCTCCCAATATTGTTAATGTCGGATCGATGGAGATAAACATGAAATCTCACGATCGCGAAGAGAGTACATCACACCACTGTAACTCTAATAGCGAAGTTGCCAGTATACCCTGGAAATCTATATAGCAGAGACACGAGATGTCCTGCATGTAATCTCACGCTTACCGAGATATGGGAGGTCTTGGTAGCCGGCTCTACCATTGACCTTGTATGGTTCCGATTTCGACTTCGCAATGGTCAGTTGGAGCATGAGCGGTATACCTCATCTCCTCAGGGCATAAATGTGTTTGTAAAATGTAATCATCCGTATAGCATATTTGCTTAAGGATTGAATACGAAAAATTCATTGGCTGATGTTACATTTCTTTTATGCATTTCCAGTTGATAAATGTTATTCATATCTCTTTATATTCATTGCAAGCAGATGCATGAAATGTGAATCTACCATGAGTAGATACAATGCTATCCTTATGAAAGGATATTACTTTACTCTGTTCATTCAATGATTAATATTGTTGTTAATATATAAGAACTCCTGCTCAGTTTCATTATAATAAACTACTATAACAATGTTTTGGCAGAGAGTTATATCTCCCGCTGGGACAATTTACAATTGTCTCACCCCCATGGGATCCAATGTTTTTAGGTAAACGCAGAAGAAGAAGCAAGAACCCAATAGCAAGAGAAAAGCAGCAACAATATTAGAGACAACAGTGATAACTCAGGTGGAGGCACTAGCTGCCAAGTTTTGTATAGATATTAGTCCTATGTGTCGTCTCTGTACTCTCCGGTCCTCAGAGTTTATAGTTAGTGTTTTAATGAATCAATATGAGATTTTGGCTTGATGCCTCGAAGTTATATGTTGTCTGTACATTATGTCTTGAGACAGCTGATGTTGTAATTCTCGTGAAGAGATAGTCCAAAACATGTACTTTGAAACATAATGTAAATGTAATACTTGATTCTTGAAGAAAACGATTTCCTATGCGAGGATCTCTTTGCAAAAAGTTTTAATTTTTAGTGATTTTCAATAATCCACTACAAATGCTTCACTTCCACTTAGTTAATCTTGTTTTCACGAGTCGGTCGTTACAATTAGTTGTATCAGAGATCTAGGTTCGCTGAGTCTACAGAGACATAGGACTAAGATAGTAGAGTCTGTTCTAGTGTCTTCCAGTGTATCTGACAGTGTCTTCTGCTCACATAGGAGGAGAAGAACTTGAAGATGACTGGGTCACATGAGGAGTTTGCATGCTACAGAAAGCAGCAATGTTGTACTAAGAAGAGGTGCAAGGGAACAGGCAAGAGAGGGACAATTGCCTGAGAACCCCCTAGCCAATCCAATTGTGAGAAGAAATCCTTCCTTAGGTATCACTGTTGGGAAACTTAGGGCAACCATGATGTATTTAGTGGATCAAGCACTAGTATTGCAACCTAGATTACCAGCCCCTAATGATGATATTTTGGACATCAATAGGATATGTAATCCACAACAGCAGGATGGAGCAATGGGAAATGATGAAGTTCTGGACTTAGAACAAGCCTGTGCTCAACCTCCGCCTGTTGAATCAATAAATAGTGAGGGAAGGAATAGGTTACAACCCAAAAGTAGAATTTTCTATAGGTGTTGAAAGCCTGGACATATTATAAAGAATTGTCCAACAAAGAACAAGGAATAGAGAATTGAGAAAAGGCCTATCCAAATCCAGGGACAAAGGCCTAGTAGCTCCAAAAAGGGAAAGACTCTGGTATCACCAGTACAACCAGGGTCTAGTGCCCCAAGGCATTGGTTACCCAAATAGGGTAAAGAATCTTGTAGAACACATTTAGCACCTAGAATTTGCAACCTATGTAGACATGTAGGACATCTGGCAAGAAATTGCTCAGCCAAAAATGTTATGGTGAATCAACCTTTGAGGCAAAGTCATCCCGAGGCAATGAATAATCCACGAATCATGACAGGCTAGACAAAATAATGTCATTCTTATATGTCTTTTTATGATTTCCTAGATTAAATTGAGAAAGTAATTGATTAAACTTTCCTTGATTAGTCCTATGAGGACTTATATTTTGCATAATAAACATTATAGATTTTTTATGTTGTTATTACCTCTATAAGAAAAAGAGGAGGTATTGAAGAGATGTCTAGATGAAATCTAGTAATGTTAAATCTTATACTTGTGATAATATATAAAGGAAGGAATATGATAGTATAAAAGTGCATACTACTTAATCTCAATATTTATATACCCTGTCCAGGTATACAATTATTGATGATAAAGTGAGTATGGAAACTCTTAGACTGTTATCTTTTTGATTGCTCTGATCAAGTAGTCATTCTGAGACAATCTAATGAGTATCATGAAATAAGAAATATGGGATAAATAAATGTGTCCTGTCCTAAGCATAAGAAAGATAAATCTGAGATAACCTCAGATGAGCATGTTTGTATGAGGAATTAAAAGTATACTCCTCATAAGATAAGAATGGGAATAAGGGAGGTGAACCCTATCCAATAAAGTTGTAAGAATAATAAAGATCCTCCCAATAATGTGGAAATATGATGAGATCATAGCATGTTCATGAATATGTTAGATAATAACAAGGAAAGGAACAATGTCATGTAATCATCCTTATAAGATTCCTATGCTAGGGCAAGGAACCTAGGATGAGATAAAGAGTAAATGTTTCATGAATAGTTGAAAACACATGAAATAATAAGAGGAATATGATTCCTTGTTCTCTTTCCTTACAGGGACATGGCAATCAAGTGGGTCTTAGGACACTTGATGTGTATAATATAAAGATGTTTATGTGATGGATACTTAGAAAGGTATCAGTTTATTTCGGACTTTGGTCCCAAGGTGAAGACATATGTAACAAGTAATTTCCCAAGATGAAAGGAAGATAAAGATGTAATGTGTTGTTAACACATGTAATAGGTATCAAGGTAAGAAATCCTGGTATCTATAGAAATATCAGATGATTTATGTTGACTATCTAGAGTTGTCAACCATGAAATCAGATTAATCATGCAAATAGTATGAACATCACATGTTAGGGGTTTATGTTTTGTATAAACATATCTTTTGAAGATATCCTTTGGATAAGTTCTTGATTGATAAGTAACCTTTCCCTATGATAAGAGAATGTACAACTAATGAGACAGTTAGTACAAGTAATAAGGAGAACTAGTATGTTGTCATCAGGTGAGATGGCACAATCAGGGTATGAAAGGACTTACAGTCCCAAGAGGATGATAGGACATAATGGTAATATTGAAAGAGAAATGCTGAATCAACTAAGGAGCATGGTAGTATGTGTCTCATGTGAATCATTCCATGGTAAATTGTGTGAAATAACTTTGAAAAGAAATGTTATGTGAAGACATGATGATATGATATATGAATAACATATATCTTCCTTTATCTAGGATTTCAGGGACGAAATCCTTATAAGGGGTGGATAATTGGTAACATCCCTGACCTGGGGTATGTTTTAACCCTAGGTATTTTGCTTAATAAAGTTGATTAGATGCTTTCTCTTATCTTGTGAAAAGTAATTAGGCCTCATGAGGAACTTATGCTTTAATTTTGGTCCTGTTTGAACAATGTTGAAGCAATGTTTGCTTATTTTGGACTAAAGTGAAAATTACCAAAGTTAAGAGGCTAACTTGAAAATGTTACATAATAATATGTTCCTCTAATGTTGATACATCATAATAGTGAATATGATGTAGTAGTATGGTTTCTACAAGTTTGGACACCAAGATAGAGCTTGTTGGACAATGTTTGTGTATTAAAACCTAGTTTTGGTGTAAAGTGCAATTTACCCAAAACCTAAGGATCAATTTGCAAATTACCACTTCAATAAGGTCCCTAATGTTTCTTGGCATCGTTTAGAGCAAAGAAAATGAGAGGGGAGCCTCATTTGAATTAAGTTGGAGGAGAGAGAATCTTGATATTAAAATATTCAAGATTTAATCCTAATTGAAACCCTAATTCAATTTAGGGCAAAAATGAATGTATTAATTAAAGGGCTTTCAACCAAAATTAAAATGGTTGAGTTCAGATATGTGTGGTTGTCTTTGTGCTTTGCAAGAGACATGAAATATCTCAAGGAGGTGGAATTTCCACTCACCTTATTATAAGGAAAAGAAATATCCACTAAGTCAAGGATATTAATATAAAAAGGGTTAAGGTGCATATTTTGTTTTTTTTAAATGTGGATAATTGAAGGGAATAAGAGGCCAAGAGGATATAATCGTCTCTAAGGAAGGATAGGGGTCAAGTGGCAAGGGAATTGAGGGGATAATTCCTACTTTCTCTCTCCTAATTGATTTTTTTAATAAAATTCACATATATGCTCATTTATTCATAGAATGAAAGGGAATTTCGGATTTACTTCCACCCCTTGCTTGGAAAACGACCTTGGGAGCTTGGGAGAAAGACGATAACGACCCCCAACCTGTTGGTAAGTCCTTGACCTTCGTTCTCCTTGATTCCATGGTGGAAATCAATAAATTATGGATTTCTTCTTAATTTGATCTCCTCTTCAACCCTAGCCAAACTTTTCAACCAAATGCTTGAGGATGAGCTTAAGGGGAGTTGCAAAAGCTTCATCCACCATTGTTGGCGTGATACTGTAGCTTTGGATCTCAATTGGAGGCGGGTTTTATAACTTGAAACCCTAACTTTGTTATTGTATTCAATTCCCCATCAAATAATGATCATTTCTCTATTTACAAATATTGATTTGGTTGATTAATGCAATCTCCATGGAAATCACAGCAGGTTTTGTGGGTCTAGAGATTGATGATGATGACATCATCATAAGAACACACCTCACCAAATATCTAGACGAAACAGTTTCAATCAAATGTACAAACAGTTTCACAAACTGTTTGGGAGCAAACGGTTTCAAACCGTTTGGAATGAAACGGTTTCACTAAACCGCATAGAAGCAAACGGTTTAAGACCGTTTGGTGATGTTGACCAGAGTTGACCATTTGAGGATTTGTTCATAATGATATAGGTTAAAGACCCATCAACTATTATTGATTAACTCCAATGGGTTCATGAGTTGAAGGTCCATCAATCACCTAAACCCTAATCGGGTTGAGTGCTGATTTCATAAGTGATTGAGTTTGAAACTTGGGTTGATTGACCCAAACGGTTTCAAAACCATTTGGGAATCATCCAAATGGTCTCAATACCGTTTTGAGGTCAACCAAGACCATTTCGAGGTCTAGGGTTGAGTATTATTAGGTATTTAAAGATTCAAACATATGGTATAAACCCTAATCAACTAAGTGCTGATTTTGCAATTGAATAACTTGATGTTTTGGGTTGATTGACCCAAACGGTTTTGAAACCATTTGGGAATCACCCAAACGGTTTCAATACTATTTGGGGGTTACCCAAGACCATTTGGAGGGCTAGGGTTAAGTATGGACAAGTGTTTGATGGTCCAAAGATACCAAATTGAAATACAATTGAGTGCTGATTTGTTAATCAATCCAATGACCCAAACCCTAACCAGATGTCATGGATTTTGATGATATGATGGGCAAATGGTATCAAGACCGTTTGGAGGTCACCCAAACGGTCTCAAGACTGTTTGGTGGTCACTCAAGACCGTTGGGAGGTCTAGGGACAAGTATGGTTATGTGTTTGAAGATCTAAAGGTACTAAGTTGAAGTGCAATCAAATGTTGATTTGGTGATCAATCCAATGATCAAAACTTTGATTGATTGACTTGGATTTTGATGTTGACATGGGAAAACGGTCTCAAGACCGTTTGGAGTTCATCCAAATGACCTCAAGACCGTTTGGGGTCAGGTCATGTCCAATTTGGATGAAGGCTCAATGGTTTCAAAGTAGCCAATCTCACATTGACTAATGTTGAAGGACCAACGATTCCAAACCTTAATCCAATTGATTCAAACCCTAATTGATGGTCAATTGAGGGTCAAATCAGTTGAAAGTTGACCTATTTAACTTAATTTAAGTATGGTGATAGGTCTAATTGATGATTGCTTACATGAATTCAATGGTTGAAGGATTCAACATTGGAAACCCTAATTTAATTGGAGTGGTTGAGACCCTTTTTGGTCCTTGTGGTTTTGAGGGGTTTGGACCAAACGGTCTCAAGACCGTTTGAGTCCAAACGGTCTCAAGACCATTTGGGACCAAACGATCCCAAACCGTTTAGGTGCATGTAGTTTCAAAAAGTCAACTTTGGCAAACGATCTTCACCACCTACTTTACTAAACGGTTTTGAGTATTCAACCAAGATTGTTTGAGGTATGATTGGTCAAGACCATTTGAGGTCTAAGTGACCAAGATCATTTGGAAAGTAATTAATCAAATTGTATGAACACTCAAAGTGGATAAAGTTCAATGGTTTAAGTGGTCAATTACATAAGGTAAATCAATGGTGTTTATAATAATGGTACCTTTAATGAGATAGGGTGATTAGTACCCTTCAAGTAGCTAAGCCCTAATGATCATGGTGATAATGACATAAACCATGAAGTCAATTCTTCTTCAAGATTGAGTTGACTTAGCTTAATCAAGGCTGAAGCAAACCTCATCTTGTAGAAGATGAAAGAGAATATTTCCTACATGATTGATAATCAAGTAATAGACTTCCTAAATGAATGAATGTTTAATTAGGGTATGATCCTTCATAGAGAGATCATGAAATCCTAATTATGAGGGTTAATGAATCATAACCCTAACTGAGGATATTAATGGAAGTAATCTTACTACATGATGATGGTATGATCTTAACTCATAGTGATGGTATGATAAACCCTAACTCAGGGTACTTTGATGATCACTCCTACTTGGGGTGAATAGTAAACCCTAATCTAGGGTGATGTGATATGAATAGTAAATCCTAATCTAGGATGATGTGATGTGAATAGTAAACCCTAATTGTGGGTTATGGAATAAGAAACCCTAATGGAGGGTGATGACATGAGAAACCCTAATTGGGGGTGATGTCATGAGAAACCCCAATTGGGATGAACAGTAAGTCTAATTATGGATTATTGAATATGAAACCCTAGTTTTAAGTGATGTTATGTGAAACCCTGATATTATGATATGGTGTAAGACTCAATTCAGGGTGATGTCATGTGATGATATATGAAATCCTAGAGATGGTTTCATAACCAGTACACCAAAGAGAGGTGTGGCTAAAATAATTAAATAAGATGAATATGTTATAGACATGAAGGTAGTGTTGATGAACCATGTGAATGATAATGTCGTGATTTTAATCAATAAGGATCTAAGAGACAAGATGATGCCTAGATCCTTGTACAATCATCTCTATACATGAGTAATAGCATATACACCTTACAATGATGAGGACATGAAACTTTTAGGAATGATGTATGCTATACTAAATAAGGATGTGGATAACATCCTAAGAGTTGAAATACCTAAAATAGTTGATAATGGTTTATCTTATATCAGCAATGTCTATCAGTTGGATAAGTCCATATCATTAAACACAATTGGACAATTCTAATGTGTGACCCATGCACCATATGGTGAAAGTAACAAGTTAGTGGATAAAGTATTAAGAGGGAAATACCTTAATACAAAGTTAGTTGATTAACTTAAGAATATGGAAATGAAAAGAAAGTGATACATTCAAATATGATAGATATCACATTCAACATTTCTGGGTAAGCATACCTTGATGGACCCCTAATCCAACATTCTTGGATAAGAAACATATGAAGGGTGTGTTATGCAGTTGTTATAATAAAGATGTAATAAACTCAATGTACTTTGATAAGTGATGACCAATATACCTTGAGAATGGGGTAAGATAATCAATGAGTATAATGCAATTATATCATGACAAGGACGAGGAATGAACTTATGCTTTGAATTGATGATCATTAATGATATATGATAAGAATGGTAATGATAAGAAAATACTTATGATGTCTTGTATGCTCCTAGAGGTGTGGGGTAATACTTTAGGGTTGAAATAATAATGTGAGCATGAAACCCTAATTAAAACATGATGGGAAATCCTAACTCTAATTTTGGGTAAAGGGAATGGAAAGCCCTAATTGATAGATAACCCTAATCCTGATAAAGGATGTTGGTGTTACTAATGTTTCATATGATGTGACAAATGACTTACATGACTGTTATCATGTCTATTAACCATGTAGACATCATGAGATGATTAACATAGCCAGATATGAGCTATGACTTTCATATAATTAACATGTTGTATGGCCTTATGTGCCTAATGCTGTTGTTTCTTAGTAAAAGTAACAAAATGTGCATGAACCTTATGAGTTCCATGAGTAAGTTGTTGTCTAGTGAAAGGTGGCAAAACGTTTAATAGGCTTTGAGAGCCATGTGAGATACTTGTGTAACAAGTATTATGCATACCTTGGTCTGAGGACCCAGAAGTAATAGTTACCTAATAAATGGTAACAGTGATAGTGATGAATTGAGGGTATGAATACCCAAAGTTGATAAGTATGATAATGGTGCTTCTGAGGAAAGTGAACTTTCAAAGAAATGAAATGAGGGACTGAGATCCCAATGTCTTATAAAGACTGACAAGTGATTGATGAAAATAGTACTTGTTTCTTAATGGTATTTGTCTGAATAAGTTATGTTTGAGAACTTGACTGATGCTAAAAGAAAATGATAATGTACTCAATTAATCATGTGAAATCATATCATGTAGAGCCCTGGCCATGGATCCATCATCGTCAGTAATAGGTGATGGTGAAACGGGTGCTCTACGGCAAAACCCGGAACACGTATTTTGAATATGTGGGGGTAATGGACGAATATATCCTGACGTTCTAATGAGGGAATTGAGGAAAGGTAAATAACAAACCTCTCAATCCTTCATTACTTGCACCGGGATAGATGTATCACGAATCTCCCAAACATTGGGATAGATACAGTACACATCTCCCAATATTGTTAATGTCAGATCGATGGAGATAAACATGAAATCTCATGATCGCAAAGAGAGTACAACACGCCATTGTAACTCTAATAGCAAAGTTTCCAGTATACGCTGGAAAGCTATATAGCAGAGACACGCGATGTCCTGCATGTAATCTCGCGCTGACCGAGATATGGGAGGTCTTGGTAGCCGACTCTACCATTGACCTTGTATGGTATCTATTTTGACTTCGCAATGGTCGGTTGGAGCATGAGCGGTATACCTAATCTCCTCAGGGCATAAATGTGATTGTAAAATGTAATAAGCCGTATAACATATTTGCTTAAGGATTGAATACGGAAAATTCATTGGCTGATGTTACATTTCTTTTATGCATTTTCAATTCATAAATGTTATTCATATCTCTTTATATTCATTGCAAGCAGATGCATGAAATGTGAATCTACCATGAGTAGATACAATGCTCTCCTTAAGAAAGGATATTACTTTACTCTGTTCATTCAATGATTAATATTATTGTTAATATATAAGAACTCCTGCTCAGTTTCATTATAATAAACTGCTATAACAATGTTTTGGCAGATAGTTATATCTCCCGCTGGGACAATTTACAATTGTCTCACCCCCGTGGGATCCAATGTTTTTAGGTAAATGCAGAAGAAGAAGCAAGAACCCAATAGTAAGAGAAAAGCAACAACAATATTAGAGACAACAGTGATAACTCAGGTGGAGGCACTAGCTGCCAAGTTTTGTATAGATAGTAGTCCTATGTGTCGTCTCTGTACTCTCAGGTCCTCAGAGTTTATAGTTAGTGTTTTAATGAATCAATCTGAGATTTTGGCTTGATGCCTCGAGTAATATGTTGTCTGTACATTATGTCTTGAGACAGCTGATGTTGTAATTCTCAAGAAGAGATAGTGCAAAATATATACTTTGAAACATAAAGTAAATGTTATATTTGGTTCTTGAAGAAAAAGATTTCCTATGCGAGGATCTCTTTGCAAACAATTTTAATTTTTAGTGATTTTCAGTAATCCTCTACAAATGCTTCGCTTCCGCTTAATTAATCTTGTTTTCGCGAGTCGATCGTTACAATCACAGTTCAATACCTCAAAATTACTCAGCACTATGTGTCAATACTAGTGGAACAACGTTATGTGGAGTGAGTACTTATTATTTGGTAAGAACAAACTCTTTTGGAGACCGTCATGTCCATTTTCTGTCATGTCCATTTTCGACACACGTCCAACTTATACACATTGTGGACATGGCTGGACACACGGCGTACACACACAAAATGTGTCCATGACGTGTTTGTATTGGACACATATTCATGGCGACCACTATAATCTCCCATAAGCATCCTTTGTCTACCTCATAATTGTCCTTCATACTAACTAGCCCATCCTCTTCTTCCTTCTCCTTATGTAAATGTCTTCCCCTCTACTTCCTCATGCTCCACTAATGGTCTCCTACTTTTCCTCATCACTGTAAAAATATGTCCAACAACAGCATGCCTCCAGTATGTCTATTGTTACCTTCCAATCCTTTTCCATCAACTACATAAACATACAACTTCTTCCTATATGTCCTCTTCTCCTATGTCATAGTCATCTCCTCTTCCTCTTCTCTTTACTATTTTATACGCACCCTCTTCCTTTTTTTCTCACTACTAACAGTCAATTATCAATATTCACAAATAAATGAAGTTCTTTAATTTTAGTGTTCTTAAATTGTTATTGTAACTTCTTTAGGTTATAAATTGTGGATTTTGTTCATATTTGGATTGTATGAATTTATATTGGGTTTGATTTTGTAGTGGTTTCACTATGGCTTCATTTATATGTCAAGATATTATGGTATTAATTGCACTCTTAATTTTTTTGAAATTTCAAAAAATTACATTCTTAATTGGTGTTGCTTGAATTAGGAAATGAGTCAAGTATCTTTGATGTTTTAAGTGATCGACAACTTCACACACACATGTACATATTTTTCAAATTAGAAAATATTATTGACTGAAGTATTGTAGTTCTTTTTTGTGTTACTACATTAATTAGATATTCATACAAACTCATAAATATATGTACATATAATGTGTTTCCGACGTGTCCGCATTCCATATTTTTCAAAATCTGCTAGCTAGCTCAGCTGATCAAGCCTGCTGCTTATGAAGTGCAGGTTGCAGGATTGAATCTCAACGAATTGCATTGGGGTACTACATCATGGGACTAAAAGCCCTTTTTAGATTGTAATTGGTTGTTGTCTCTCCTGATTACCTTAGACAGGAGTGAAATTCCCCACTATCAAAAAACAACAAAAACCTTGTCCCATTTCGATTTCTACATCCACATCTAGAATTGGCAATCGGGCGGGTCGGGTCGAGTTTGGGTCAGGTCAGGTCATTTCATGTCAGGTCATTATGGTTTAGAGATTATTTGAGTTATTTTATTCTTTTGGGTCGGGTCGGGTTTGGGTCGGGTTAGCATCGGGTTGGGTCCCTTTGGGTCATTTTGTATTTTCAGGTCGATTCGGGTTCGGGTCGGGTCAATTGTGGTATAGATTTTTTCATGTTACTTTATCGGGTCAGTTTGGATATTCTGAGTCATCTTAATATCATGTCAGGTCAATTTGCACTATTTTCTTGGGCTAGTTTGGTTTAGGGTTGAGTCGTTTTTGGGTTGGGTAATAAACAAATCAGGTTTTCTTGGGTTGCATATTTGGTTCACGTCTAGTTATTTTGAGTTGGGTCTTAGTCTCTTCAGGTTGGAGAGTTGGCAATCAGGCGGGTCAGTTTGGGTTTGGCCAGGGTCATTATGGGTCGAAGATAATTGAGGTTATTTTATCCTTTCATGTCGAGTCAGGTTTGGGCCGGGTTAGTATTGGTTTGGGCCCTTCGGTTAATTTTGTATTTTTGAGTCAATTCGTGTTCATGTCGGATCAATTTTGGTACAAGTTTGTTCAGATTCATTTATTGGGTTGGTCTAGGTTCACGTCAAATCACTTCATATCGTGTCAATTTACACTATTTCCTTAGGCTAACTCAAGTTTGAATCGAGTCATTTTGAGTTGAGTAGTTAACAAGTTGGGGTTGCTTCAGTTGTGTATTTGTATATTCACGTTGTTTTGAGTTGGACCTCATTCAGGTCAAGTTGTGACTTGTGATAATGAGTAATGAATGATATGTTGCATTAACTAAAAAAAATTACCTGTTATTTTCTTTTTTTACTATCCATTATCCCGTATATTTCCCCTTCTTTTTCCTTACTATCAAATTATCAAGCAGACTATTTCTTGTTAAATAATATATACCAAAATATACCGTACAATTTATACCTGATTTCTCAGCTTCTCGCTAGTTGCTACTCACTAGTACTCGGTTGAGTTAGTTGACATTGGGTCGGCAGTTGGGTTGAATTAAATTCGGGTCAGGTTGACATTGGTTCAGTCAATGTAGGGTTGACATCAAGTCAGGTTGATATCCGGTTAGGTTGGTGTTGGATCGAGTTGACATTGGGTTGGGTTGGTGTTGGGTGGGTTGACCTCGGGTCGGGTCAATGTCAGGTCATGTTGATATCAAATCAGGTCAAATTGATTTTGATTTTTCACGTTGATTCGGGTCACGCGATATCATCGGGTCAGGTGTCAAGTCAGGTTTGAGTATGTAATTCCGAGTCATATTCAGTTTCGGGATCGGGTTAGATTCAGATTTATATTTTCTTTGGATTTAATGGGATCGCGTCGCGGCTAGTGTGGGTTGGGTTTCTCGGATCCGGCCACATCCGCCAGCTTTCCAGCCAATGGACACCCCTCCTATTTAATGGGGGGGTTGCAACAGTTGAAGGAGCCACAATTAGGCCAGACGTTAAAACCTCATCACAATCAAGATTAGTAAAGTCAATAGCCTTAAGTTTCTGAGTTTTATGGCAGGACTTTTATGGCAAGTCACAAAGTTAAAGCCAAAAGATATTGAAAGATTATGAGTTCCGCGGTTGCGATCTAAGTTGACTTGAGGATCGAATTTCCCAAGCTCGTATTTCGGGCTCTTGAAATTAACAGTTTCTTGACCACTAAAAGCAGGAGCGTTCATTACTTTATTTACTAATTACAACTTTACTGCTTGTAACGTAGCGTGCTCGTAGCTAGATTACAGTTTTATTTAGCACCCGTTCTGCAGGAACGAGTCACATAAGCAAAGCTCCAGGCGTCCGTCCTTCAGTCCAAGTTGTTGCTTAAACTACTGCATCGCGATCTTCCTAGCAAGCTGCTGCTGCTCCTTCTCGAACCTTATGGTGACACTGTCCCCTCCCTCGCCTAGTACAATCTGGCCATTCAGGTTGTTGATACCCACTTCAGCGCAAGGACACTGTTTCGGCTGGCTGCAGGTGCATACCGATAGCTTGTATGACCCTTCTTTTTCTTCTTCGGCCCTCCTCACCTCGAACCACCTCCTCCGGATGTCGTTACTGTTTGGATCCTGTGCGGCGACGATTGGTGTGAAATCGGCATTGGAATTTTCTTTGCCCGTTGTCCACCTGCCCGGTAGCTTGCAAGGGTGGTTCCATTGTGCAATGAAATTGAAGGCGTAGCGGCCACCCTCCCTCATGGTGTTATCTTCAGAATCAGACATATCAGTGCCTGAAGTGAAGTGTACCAACTCGGCTTGGCGGCGGCTGGTTGACCCGACGTACTTCTCACACTGGCTCTGTTTGTTTTGGACTAGACCAAGCATGCCGTTCTGGCTGTTGGATGCGGTGTATTTGATCATATAGTTGTGGCCTATGCGGACATGCTTGCCGTTGGTGTCTAGCACGGCTTCTCCCTGCTTATCGCAGAGAGCAGCTGCGGAGCTTATGAAGGTTCCTGAGAGGAGGACGGCGAAGACAAGGAGATAGTTGTAGCTGAATGTTGCCATGGTGAACTGGTGAGTTTATTGCTCTTGCTTGTATGGCTCTCTTGGTGTGGATGTGATGATCATAATCCAACCTATTTATAGGTCCCAACGCATGAAGCGCGCTACCTAAAACGCCGTGGTTTTCAAAATTTTGCTTGCTGACTGAGGATGGAGATTGACGGACCAGAAACCGCAGCGGGTCGCTTTCGAAGTAGCTCTTTCTACGTGTCCCTTGATGTTGATGATATCTACTGACGCATCGCTTTTTTATACATATTGGGAAAAAACCTGCGCCGTTGAAACAAATTTGGAACACCACAGACGGTACAATATGATTCAGTGTGCACGTGAAGGAGAAGCCACATGACACTTCGAGAAGCTGGGTTTCATATAATCGCCCATAATCTGCTCAAAGCTGTAAGTTTGTCTTCGATTTCTTCTTATCCAAGAAGCATTGAGATATTGGCAATATGAGGAAGAGTCCAGAGTAAAGTTTGTTGCTTTTGTTTTGCGCATTTGGTACGCCCACTGGATTATTTAGTTTTAATGAAGAACGATGACCTCAACTTGAAACTTCCACCTATAATCTAATGTTTGTATCCAAATTGGTGTGTTTTTGGAAACCATTTTGCAGTAAAAATAACCATATCAGGCTATAAGTTAGATGATAATCAATCCCACATACTTTATGGTTTGTAGAATTTTGCATTTTAAACATGTTACAAACACAAAAACAAACCGTATTTATTTGGAGTAATGCAAGTCGAAAAATGACCACTATCAACGTATAACCTTCCATCAGTTAGTCTATGTCATAGAAATATTTTAACGGTATATATTTTGGGGGTGATTATTGGAAATTCTCTTCGTAATAGGGTCCACGTACCTTGCCGTCATAAGATATACTCTATACGCTACAAATACTGCAAAGACACTTTCGTGGTATTTTGGATAATACCTAATACATGCAATCATTATTGTTCCGAGGAAAGAGATAGCCGTTGGTATTGAAAATTATATTTATCTTAGGTTGACATTTTATTTTTGAGTCTGTCCAATTTAGTTGCCTAATGAAACGTGACAATTGTAAATTGGACAAGTGAATCGAACAAAAACTGGATATACGATCAAACTTCAAAACTAGAACATATTTAGCAATGGATTTCGTAAGTAACCATAGCCACCAAATTTGCTAGTAATGTCTCGATGGATGAGTGCATATGAATAACACGGTTAAAATGCAATGTCCAACTTATCAAACAGGCGATGAGAATTCTGAGTTAATCCGTTATCAAATATCTAGACAAGATTCGACTGTCTGCTCAATTGACAAAATCATCAATTGAATTAACATAAGACGATCATACGTCTCTCATGGTAATCAATCAATTTTTTAGATTCAAATATCAAATTTCCTCAACAGGAAAGCCACCGACCAGGATGAATGTCCAAGTCATGTACGCTTGTTTCAAGAATGTCTTGAAGATGTTGTCATCCGGGGTCCTAACCAAGATAGTCCCAAACCTTGATCCCCAAATATAAAAGTGCACCCCTGACATGCAAATTAGAATCCCACTTGTGCCTACAACGGCCAAAAGTCAAAGCAGGATGCCTGTCAGATATGTGCCATGTCATGGTAGGATGAATCCTGCCTCAAGTCACCCATGTTTGGTAAATCAAGTTAACTCGAACCTTGAAATGAGGGGCACCCATATTACTCACGCCCCATAACTTTTGCTAGTGTTGCAGGACGGCTTGTGAAAGAAGGATGTATATTACTCACATGTCCTACATTCCTTACCCCTCCAGAGTTGACTAATCATCTTCATGTCATCCAGAAATGCTACCAAAACATTAAAAAAATGGGGCACCGATTTGTTGCATGTTCTTGAATGTCAACGACGCCACATTCAAAACATGTTTGGAATGCTCTAAAAGATTACAACTTCTTATTCCATACTCCAGTTGACATCCATCTTGTTGGGTCTAACAATGGTTTCACTCCTAAATAATAACCCTAGGAAGCTCCTTAACCTCAACAAACATTGTCCCATGGCAATCTTTTGGGGTTATCTAGAAAATGGAGACCACATCAGTAGGTTTTAAAGACACAGTCTCAAAAATTGATACCATGCCTCTAGGATACTAAAGGAAGGATCAAGATTTTTTAGAATTAGCCCCATATGTCGCCACCATAGTCCATGATTGTAACCTTGATGCTAGGATACTATTGGTAGATCCTTCCCTCAAGAGTGAGTAGTTTCTTTCCTCTACAAAATGGTAAAACAAGGTAGATATGTAATTCTTTCACAATGTGATCTCCTTTTTTACCCCATTCTAAACCTATGGTTTTGTTAGGATATGAGTATCTGGGATGAATGATCACCTATTTTTTATTATTGCTTCTAACATTAGTTTTGTAGGTATTTTCTTATTAGTTTTTTATTATTGTTGTGTGCATGTCCCATTTAGAAGAAAACAAAAGTATTATGAATTTATAGGGATTTTTGATGCTGTAAGGGCATCGTTGGGATGCCTAACACCTTCCCTATGTGTAACCATATGCATTACCCCTTTGTCTAGTTTCTCTTTTGTCTTATCTCCTTGATTTTGGTTGTGATTTCATAGTTTTCCTCATTTCCTTTGTAAATGTGGTGGTGACTCTATTTTCCAAAACTGTCTTTTGACATCCACCCATGGTTTCCAAAATGACCTAAACCATAGTGGCAAATTGGATGGGGAATTTCAGCACTAAGTCATTGGAGGTTCTGTTGAAGCCCTCCTTTTATTTTCTTCATGACAAGGTGCACATCTATTGCATACCCAACCTAGGTCCAAGAACCACACCATCTTTTTCTGGCCCACTCCTTGCTCGAGCCACCCCCTCTTGGGCATAGAAGCCATGGAACCCATCTAATGGGCACCCCAACTCACTGTGGGCCCCGTTTCAATGTGTTATGCTTACTCCTCACTAGAGTCATCCTATATTAGACAGGATAGTGAAGGTGCTCATCTGACATATATTGTGGATGAGTTGGGTCCCCATGTCATTGTTCCATATATGATCCTTGCTAAAGTTGCCCCATTTTGGATAGGGAATCCAATGTCCCTAATTGATGTGCACCCCGGCTCAATCGAAGCCCCAAGCTGTCATTTTTTGGACCTCTCCTTGTCATACCTATCCTTTTTAAGTAGGTATCTAAGGTACCCATATATTGTGTGGCCATCCTAAGTGAATGCCTCACCACATCATTTTTCGACCATGTTTCCTCACTTGGCCACCAAATGTTTTTGGTTTCATCTAGGCTTGCACTTTGTCATTTTGACTTTGATGATAAAAAGTTAAATATATGAATCTTTGAGTACAAAAACTTACGCTAGGAGATGGGAGACTCCATTATTAAAATGATACTTGGTGATCATGTGATGGCCTTCAAGGACTTCGTGGTCATTTCCATCCCAAATAACATATGGAGAACACTTTCATTTTAGCATATGGCTCATTTTTAACCTTTTTTTATTTCTACTTTTTCCTTACTTTGGTCCTTTCTGTTGTCCTGTCTTTAATTGTCTTCTTTTATGAAAAATAAATAAAACAAAATATTTAGTAGAAAAGATTAAGATCATGGGAAACCCCCAAGAGTAAGTCACAACTATATACCTTGTGAATAGACAATGATGACATAATTATTGTTCATCTAACTTATAAAATATTAATATGAGGCCTCAATGTTTGGTTAGCTTGTAGATTTCTCACATCAAATTATTTGATCCAATTAAATTCTTATAGGTAAGTACATTAATGGTTTTGAATTGTTCCTCCTCTAAAATTTCTATGATTTTAAATGCCCTTGTCTCAAGTTTCTTGTCTTCTTAAGCCTTTTGTAAAATTCAAGTTCCATAATGTATGTATGAGACATTGGTCTCGATATAATCATATTTTCAAAACTCAATTAGGTCAAGACTTCCAATTTTCACAAGTTGGGAAAGGTTTTTAAAACCTAAGCTATAGAATACATGCATAAGCTATTTACTCAATCAACCCCTTCTAAAACAACTTAAGATAAAGGTGGAGTATGGTCCAAATTTTGGATCCTTGGTAAAACCTTTTTTTGAACTTTGAGACACATTATGGCACATAATATTTTGATTCCAGAACACCCTGCCATTTAAATTCTGATTAGGTTGGTGTTTCATAATCCAAATATGTGTAGGGAAATAAATGATAGAGCATGCATGGAAACCAAAATGACAACTTTCATATCCCCTTTGAATAGTAGATCGCTTCAAAAACTATGTAATGAGAAGGATGGTTTGTGATGTTATACCTGGTCCTGGAGCAAGTTCAACGATAATTCTCTTGCAGTAGTGTACACTTTTCTTCTAGTTGTACCTGGACAGTGTCAACAACAGCCTCCTAATTGATCACCACAGTCAGTAGTTGACCTTGTCCTCCTAACGGTAGGCAATGACGTCCTCACCGCTATAGTAGTCCATACGGACCACGGGGCACTCCTATCATTCTAGACAAACAAACAAGGAGTTGTCCCTTTTTAATTAGTGTGCTAGTGTCAACTTTCTCTCCCAATTGTCTCTCCCTTGTTATCCCTCCCTTTGATAGATAGGAATTTCTTGGGCTCTATGAGTTACCACAACCAGAGATGACAACAACTGCCAAAGCAAATTGATGTGTATGCGAAGCCCCCAATACCCCTCTATTTATAGGATGGTTAGGGTCAGGGTTCCCAGTCTGAGCGAGATTTAAAGGTTTCACATATTTTCACAACCTAAAAATGGCAAAACAATCGGTTCAGAGGTGAACCAATCATTTTCCATGTGAGTATATCAGTTCAACCCTTGAACTGGTCATTTCAACATATTTCCTAATCACAATTGTATTGGTAATTAATATACAATTAATACACAACATGATATCAACACTAATCTTTGATCCAATTGAATTGATCCACCAATCGGTCGATTCACAAACAAAATCAGTCAGCTCACAGACATGAGCCGATTGGTTCACTTGCTGAACCAGGTTGTCTCATGATTTTGATTGCCAATTTGGGATCAATTGACATGACACTTGAATGGATCAGTTTAACACATGAATCGGTCGGTTTACAGTCAAGTCAGTCAAATTTTAACCATTGTTGTTTAAATTGAATACCTAACTCTTTAGTAATCAACTTAAACTACATTCATGAATAAACTCCTACTTCAGGTGTGATGCGATGATTTTGAGTCGCATTTATAGACTTGTTTGATATATGTTTTATGCATTTATTAGTCATTTTCGTGGTTAATGTTGCATAATTCATCTACTTTGGTCTATGCTACTTCTCTATGTCAAATTTCCCTTATTTCAACATTTTTAGTATAATTTGTCAAAAGAATACGTTTTGTGTAGACTTATGTGGTCTCGTGTTATAATTTCAGGAAAAACAAGTATCTGCTACTGTCGATACCATCGACAGTGGTCGATACCATCGACCAGACCACAGGGTGCCAGCCGCAAGGACCAGAAGAAAGTCGATACTATCGACAGGGATGTCGATGGTATCGAGATACCATCAGGTTGCTGGCGAGAAGTGGGTCGATACTATCGACACATCAGTCGATAGTATCGACGAGGAGGAGTTTCAACGACCGAAAAAGACAAAAGCGACGCCTAAGAATGTCGATACCATCGACCTGCGTTGATGGTATCGAGATAGCATCAGTCGCGACAGAGAAAAGAAAAGAAAATCAGCCGATACAGCGCAAGGTCGATACTATCGACTCGCGTCGATAGTATCGACACCGTCAGATATGAGTTTGCTTCAGATTGATCTAAATCCGACGGCTGTGATTAATTGGCGACCTAACTCGGGAATTATACCTAATGACGGTGCCCAAGAGAGGAGGATCACGTCATTAGCCGTGACACACATCCCGAGAAGGTGGAGAGAAGAACGGAGCCCAGAAGCACGCCCCAGCCGATCCAGACATCGAAGAAGATGATTTCCACCACCGAAAGGTGGGAGAACGCGTATTCTACGCCAAAGATCGCTTGGATCTTCTCCGTTCAGGGGTTTCACCACTCAATCACGTTTTCCTCCATGTTTCCCCTTTTTTCTACCATGTTTTGCTTTTAGATGAACATGCAAGGCTAATCCCCTTTGTCTTTAGGACTGGGAGTAGCCCGGAAATTCATTGTATGACTATTTTATCATAGTAATTCATATCTTATCTCTTAAATCTGTGGTATAACTTCGTTTTCTCAATTATATTGTTATGCTTGATCACCATAATGATAATCTAATGCCCTTAATTACTTTGAAAGAAGAATTAATGGTTGAAAAGAGACGGAATTTACATTAATTGACAAATCCCTTGAACAAGGTGATGTAAGGTTAATGGTGGATACCGAGAGATCATTTTTAATGCACCTAGTTTAGGGTATAGGTTACTATGACGGTAGAACCGACCTAGACATAGGTAGTGAATTGTACCACGACAGTGGGCAATTCTGATTTCAGGCCACTACCCAGATAGAGAGATAAAAATTGAGTTACTACATAGAATTTAATACAATGAAAACCCGCAGTGAAACCACAATCCTAAAGATCTCATTTTGAATTGATTAAACCAAACATTTAATCAATTGCTTTTTTTGTTTTATTTTTATTTTCTTTTAATTTTAGCAACAAATATTAACTTTTTAATCGGTCTAGCTGATTGCGAGTAGTTAGTAGTAGTCTCCCACAATTCATGTATCCCTGAGTTCGATTCGAGCCTCACAAAGGCCTATATTATATTGACGCGTACACTTGCGTTTCTACGCACGTAAAAATTGTGTCAAGTTTTTGGCGCCGTTGTCGGGGATACGGCAAGTTGTCGGCACTACGAGTGCTGCAAGCGGCCACTGTAGGCCACATTTTTTTATCATTTTAAAAATTCATAGCTTAGTCTTTTTCGCATCTTGTAGTTGTCTAGCACTGTACTGAACTTAATTTACTATTTTGTAGGTATTGTGCATGGTGCAGACGCGTAGTACTGACTACACACAACAAGCACCCGAGGTTCCACTGACGGGACCTGACGACGAGGAAGGCCATAATCAAGACCAGCTAGAGGATATAGTTTCTGAACCCGAACAAGAAGAGATGGAAGAGCCACAGACAATATGGGAGAAGATCAAAGCTTCTTCCTCATCCTATTTCAAGGGGCCGATCAAGAGGCAGGCGGTTAATATTCCGACATATAAGATTGATCCAGCATTAATCAACTTGGTGAAGTCGAATGCTTTCCATGGGCTCAAGAATGAAGACCCCGTCGCGCATATAAGTCAATTTGTGGAGAATTGTGATATGATAAAAATAGACAGATTTCCACAAGATGTGCTCTACTTGAAGCTCTTCCCGAGTTCTCTAGCGGGAAATGCACGAGAGTGGTTACACAACCTGGACGATGAATATGTTGAATCCTGGGACCACATGGTGGAGGTTTTCTTTAAAAGGTTCTTCCCGCCCGAGAAGACCAATGACATGATCAGGAAGATCCACAACTTCACCCAAAAAGCAGGAGAGACCTACTCTGAGACCTGGGAAAGGTTTCAGATCATGCTTAGGCGGTGCCCGCATCACGGGCTTGACAAAGAGACACAGGTCAAGATCTTCTATTTTTCTCTTTCCGAGCATGATAGAAGCAACCTCGATTTAGCTAGCTCAGGATTCTTTCTTAAACAACACAGACACCAGGTGTTGGGAAATCCTTAAGAACATGGCCAAGAAGAAATCATGGGGTGACAGGGACACTGTTGAACATGTCTGAGTAGCAGGGGAGTCTAAAGCAATTAAGGAGCTGAGTGAGAAGATGGATCTTCTCGCGAAGAAACTGCTTGCAAAGGAGGATACTGAATCTGAGGACGAGGCACAAGTCAAATTCATGAGGCAGCAGCAAGGCTACAAAAATAATGACTATTCATGGAGGAAAGACAAGAAGTTCTCCTGGAAGGATCCAAACAACTTTCTGCAGGATCCAGATGCAAAACCCCAGCCAGTAGCGGAGGATAAGAGCACGGAGTTGCTCAATCAAGTGATAAAGAAAAATCAAGAATTAATGACTACTTTTGGCCAGCAAATAAAGCAACAAGGGGAGTTTATGAACCAATTTGGGCAGACACTGCAGAGCCATGGGGCTCAAATGAGGACAATAGAGACGTCCATGGCACAAATGGCAGTGGAAATAACCAATTTGAAGAAGCCGACACACCAAGGTTTTCCGGGTAACACTAATATTCCAGGAGGAAACCAGCAGGCGAAGGCCATCTTGCTAAGGAGTGGCAAGAAACTGTTAAACCCCAAAGACGATGAACCAAGGAATCCCCAAGCAGAAATTGAAGGTGAGGCCACTGAGGAGCTTCTCATACCGGTCACAGAACCAGTTACATTTGAGCCCCATGGCTCTGAAGATCCTATTGCAGAGGAGGAGGAGCCACAGAAAAGGACACCTTATGTGCCACCGCATCAAAGGGTACAGGTTGTCCCGGTCCCATATCTGAACAGTGCTAAGGCAAGGAAAGTGGATGCCCAATTTAAAAAGTTTCTAGACAATTTTAGAAAGCTTTCAGTCAACATCCCTTTATTGGAAGCTATTGAGCAAATCCCTTCTTACGGGAAATACTTGAAAGACATCATCACCAAGAAGAGAAAAATCCCAGACACAGAGGTTGTTGTGCTTAAGGAGCAAGTGAGTGCCTTCATCATGGGCACATTGCCACCAAAGAGGCAAGATCCGGGCTGTTTCATCATCTCATGTTACATTGGGAAAGTTAAGTTTGGTGAAGCGCTATGTGACTCAGGGGCAAGCATTAACTTGATGCCCCTCTCTACATTCAAGAAGTTGGGATTAAAAGAGTCACGGCCGAGCAACATGACAATCCAATTGGCGGACAATTCAGTGGTAAAGCCATACGATATTTGTGAAGATGTGCTAGTGAAAGTGGATCGATTTGTTTTTCCAGCAGATTTTATTGTCATGGAGATGCAAGATGAACAAGGCAATGAGCTACTACTCGAACGACCATTCCAAGATACAACTGACATGATACTTGAGATGGGGAGAGGTCGTTTGACCTTAGGTATAGCCGATGACCGATTTGAGATGGTCATGCCTTCCAGCGCCACTTCACCTAAATCCAAGGAGAAATGCCACATGGTAAAACATTTTGACAACAATATCTCACTTTGTCTAGGGAAGCCATTTTTAGATATGGCCCATGTAATGACCAAGGTGGAAAAAGGGACTTTGGCTGTGGACATCATGGAGCAGACCAAGGTGGTATCCCTTTGCAAGGCTGTAGGTTTTCCAAACGATGAGGAGGAGGACATTCCTCCCTCTACTGAAGATGAGGCTATAGAAAATTCAGTTTTTGATGCATATCCAGAATAACCACTTGAGGCCCATTTAGTCAATATCACTCTTGATTGGATGAGAAGCAAATCACTAAAGGAGTGTGCCAAGATGCTTCAGATGTTGCCGTGCTTCTATGCGAGGTACTATGAAGATTTAGGCAAACTCCCACCTCCGCTTCAATCATCCTTAATCATCCCTCCAGAATTGGAGTTGAAGCCGCTGCCACCGCACCTCAAGTATGCGTTTCTAGCTGAGGAAGAAAAGTTGCATGTGATTATTTCTGCTTATCTAAGTGATGAGGAGGAGGACCAGTTGCTGATAGTGCTGAAGAACCACCGGGGAGCATTTGGGTGGTCTGTTGCAGATATCAAGGGGATTTCCCCTACTTTGTGCCAGCATAAGATTCGGCTCAAGGAGGGAGCCAAGCCAGTGATTCAACCACAATGTCGACTAAATCCGAGCATGATGGAGGTTGTGAAGAAGGAGGTGATTAAGCTTCTTTCTACAGGTATCGTCTATGAAATTTTTGACTCGACATGGGTGAGTCCCACACAGGTAGTTCCTAAAAAGGGGGGAATAACTGTTACTCATAATCTCTTAAATGAACCTGTCACCATCCGCTTGGTAACCGGGTGGCGAGTTTGTATAGATTACCGATGAATGAATGCCGCTACGCTAAAGGATCACTTTCCTCTTCAGTTTATTGATCAAATTCTAGAGCACTTAGCCGACCGATCACATTTTTGTTTTCTGGATGGGTATTCGGGGTACAATCAGATTTTGATTGATCCTAAGGACCAAGAGAAGTCCACCTTCACTTGTCCCTATGGAACATTTGCGTACCGCCGCATGCCCTTTGGATTATGTAATGCACCGGCGACCTTTCAGCGTTGTATGCTCGCCATTTTTTCTGATATGGTAGAACGCTGTCTAGAGGTATTTATGGATGATTTCTCGGTTTGTGGTGCATCTTTTGATGAATGCCTTTACAATATGGATAAGGTGTTACAACGTTGCGAGGACACACATTTGGTCCTCAACTGGGAGAAATGTCATATGATGGTGAGTGAAGGGATAGTGCTAGGACATAAAGTGTCTATCAAAGGTTTGGAGGTAGATCCGGTAAAAATTGAAGTAATTTCTGAATTGCCCCCACCAAATTCGGTGAAAGGGGTAAGAATTTTCTTAGGTCACGCCGATTTCTATTTTCGTTTCATAAAAGATTTTTCAAAAATCGCCAAACCTTTATCCGAGCTTCTAGAAAAGGATGATGTTTTTTATTTTAATGAAAAATGTTTACACACGTTCAACATGCTTAAGGAAAAATTGATTTCCGCACCGGTTGTGCAAACACCGGATTGGACCAAGCCGATTGAACTCATGTGTGATGCATCCGATTTCACCATTGGAGCTGTGTTGGGACAGTGGGTGGACAATAAACCCACAGTGATTTTTTATGCCTCTAAGACTTTGAACGATGCCCAACTCAATTACACGACTACCGAGAAAGAATTGCTTGCCGTTGTTTTTGCTTTTGAAAAATTTCGGCAATATCTAGTTGGATCGAAAGTCGTAGTTTGGACTGACCACGCCGCTATTAAGTATTTGATGGAGAAAAAAGATGCCAAACCTATATTGATTAGGTGGATCTTGCTTTTACAAGAATTTGATATCGAAATCAAAGACAAGGCAGGGATTGAAAATGTTGTAGCGGATCATTTGTCTAGGTTAGAGAGGGTAGATGAAAAAGATTTACACATACCCATTACAGAGACATTTCCGGATGAACAGCTTTTGAAAGTGAATTCTAAAGATCCGTGGTTTTCATATATTGTGAACTATCTTGCTTGCAGAATCATCCCGGATGATTGGACATATCAAGAGAAGAAGAAAATTTTCCATTCTCTACGATATTATTTTTGGGATGACCCTATTCTCTTGAAGAAATGCAGGGATGGTGTCCTACGCAGGTGTTTACCTGAGGTGGAATATGAGAGTGTTCTTCGTCATTGCCACACACTACCGACGGGCGGACACCATGCAAGCTCTCGTACGGCAGCCAAAGTACTGGAAAGTGGCCTATAATGGCCTACCTTGTTTAGGGACGTGTATGAGTTCGTGAGGCAATGCGATTCCTGCCAAAGGGCGGGTAACATTTTGAACAGACAAGAGATGCCCCTAAATGTTTTCTAGGAGGTTGATGTATTTGATTTGTGGGGTATAGATTTTATGGGACACTTTGTGTCCTCAAATTCTAATTTTTATATCCTTTTGGCTGTTGATTATGTGTCAAAGTGGGTAGAGGCAATACCAACAAGGACTAATGATTCCACTGTAGTGTGTAGGTTCGTTAAGGAAAATATCTTCTGCAGGTTTGGGGTTCCCCGAATGATCATTAGTGATGGGGGTACACACTTCCGGAATCAAAAGTTCTCGGCACTATTGCAAAAATACGGGGTCAAACATAACATTGGTACACCATACCACCCGCAAACTCAAGGACAAGTGGAGGTCTCCAATCGAGAAATTAAGAAGATCTTGGAGCGTATTGTGGCTTCCACGAGGATGAATTGGAGTGCCTTACTACCGGATGCGTTGTGGGCATACAGGACGGCATACAAGACACCTATAGGCATCATGCCTTTTAGGTTGGCATACGGTCGGGCTTGTCATTTACCGGTGGAATTAGAGCACAAAGCACATTGGGCGCTGAGAAAGCTCAACTTAAGTTATGATGAAGCGGGGAAGAAGAGATTACTTGAACTAAATGAGCTTTATGAGCTGCGAATGAATGCATATGAGAACTCTCGGATATACAAGGAGCGCACAAAGTTGATCCATGATCGCCATATTCAGATGCGCACCTTCAAGAAAGGAGACTGTGTGCTTTTGTTCAATTAGAGGATGAAGTTGCATCCCGGGAATCTAAAATCCCGATGGAGTGGACCATTCACAGTCGAAGAGGTCAGATCGCATGGCGCGATTATGGTGCGCAATGGCGAGACCACATTTTTGGTCAATGGACAAAGGTTGAAGTTGTATTTTGGTGAAGATTACACGAGGAAGGTGAATGAGGTCAAACTCATTGCACTTTCCGATGCATGACGAGCTTCAAGTTGTCTAGCCTAAGACGTTAAATAAGGGCGCTTGTTGGGAGGCAACCCAACCATTGGTACTTTCGTTTAGTTTCTTTTACATTTGTAGTTTGATTTGTTTTGACTTTGTTTTTAGTGTAAAAAAGATACTGTGATCATTTGCTCATTGTGCAGGACTGAGGCAGAGTCGATACCATCGACCCTTGCGTCGATGGTATCGATCATGGTACAGGTTGGCGACTGCAGAAATCGCACTGCGTCGATACTATCGACGGCCTCGTCGATAGTATCGACACACCAAAAGGTTGATCGCCAAGTCAAGGTCGATAGTATCGACATGCCAGTCGATACCATCGAGATCTCTGGAGATATTCAGAAGAAATCATCTCAGTAAAGTCGATACCATTGACGGGTGTGTCGATGGTATCGACACATTCACACATAAAAGGCGGTGGCCGGGCCTCGTGAGGGTTTTCCCTAATCAGAGAGTCGATAGTATCGACTCACGTTGATAGTATCGACTCACGTCGATAGTATCGACTCACGTCGATAGTATCGACGCGCCACGTCAACAATCCGCGAGGAAAGATCTACGGCGATCGCAGCAACCAGGAAGCTGATCCGGGGACGGGTCGATACCATCGACACCTGTCGATAGTATCGACACGTCAGCGATCCGGGCCTCGTAGATCTAGCCATCGACGACCGTCGATACTAGCGGCAGTACGGATTGTGCTACTCGTGTCGATACCATTGACCCGCGTCGATGGTATCGACGGGCATACAACAGCGTCGGCCATGGCTATATATGAGTAGGATTGTCGTCATATGACATCACAAATCCAGAGCAATCCTCCTCCACCTGTGCTGAGCGTATTCCCGAGTGATCCAAGCCCGACGACGAGCAACACCGAGCATGTTCTTCATCGAGCGTAGATTTCTTTCTCCGATCTTCACCGAGCTCTCTCTCTATTCCTCTTTTTGTCGCGATCATGTTGCATGTTGCTGGTGCATCTTCGTCACGCGCCGACCTGATGGAAATCTCAGTATTCATGCCACCACCTACCGCGTCGATTTCACGCCCGCGACTGATTCATCCATCTGCGTAGGTCAAGAAGATTTACAAGGAGATCTTGAAGAGAAAGATCGAGCCGACCCGTTATGTTGAACGGGAAACAATCTACAACTTGGGGTTTGAAGCCAACCTCTACTATGTTCTGAAGGGGCAGGCCTGACACACGGGAAGAAGGCCTGACGAGCTGGAGTTCCATGCAAATGGCCAGCCGTTCTTCGATGAGTGGCCTACTTACAAGGAGCTGGTGGCTGAGTTTATGGCATCGCTGGACCTCTGCGTCATACCCAATGACGTCATAGCCACTGACCGTGAGTGGATCAGGGGTCGGGTGTCTTTCCGGTTGTACAACAATGACTACACCCCTACACTCTGACAGTTCAACAAGATCTTCAATTGGAATCATTCGCGGTCTGACTACCGGTGTCCGAACAACCACACCGACTATGATGCAATCTTCACCGAGCTTGCGAAGGTGCCACTGGGCAAATCAGTGAGCTACCATAATGCGGCGGTAGCAGATTTCGAGCACCCGTTCGTGCGGATTTTACACCGCATGATCTGCACCACTTTATTCGGCCGTGGTGATCTGGCTCTCAGCAAGTTCTAGGAGACATACTTGTTTTTCTTGAACAAACTTTTGAAGCACCAAGAATGCAACTGGGGCACGTTTTTCTTAACGTGCATTTTGGCGGTAAAGAGGAGTACACAGAAAGCTCCAATTCACTTTGGAGGGCTTATCAAAAAGATGACCTCCTTCCTTGGGTTGAATTTCCAACAACTTACTCCTCTCTCCAACAGGCGCAAGGTGAACCTGCAACATCTGCACCGCTCCAACCTCATCCTTCTTCGAGATGGCTTGGCGTATGCACACTGCCACATCAACCATGCATACCAAGAATGTTCGCTTCCCGATCCTATCTTCAATATCAAAGGGGAGCAACATTTCCGATGGCCTATCATAGCCATTGCTGATTCCGATGAAGATGGCGGAGAAGATGACAACAAAAATGATGATGAGGTTGAAGAGGAAGAGGAAACCTACACTCCTCTTCGGGCACGAGTGGCACCACAGAAGTGTCCTCACATGCATCCGGGTGCATCTTCATCTTCACAGCCTCTGCCACCACCACCGCCCTCGCAGCAAAGAGAGGATGTCTATTCGATGCAAGGCATGTATGCTATGCTGCAAGACATACAACAGACACAGCTGCACCACACCACAATGTACACCAGTATTCATGAGACGACGAACCAGTTACTTGACAATCAGAGGCATATCTTCGAGAATGAGCGCCTCCTCCTCGACAACCAACAACAGATTCATGACCGGTTGCATAGGATGGAGATGCAACAACAACCCTTTTATGATCACTACTGGAGCCAGAACTACTTTGGAGGCTATCCACAACCTCCACCTAGGGCCCAGTTTGATCCGAGCTTCCAGGGGGAGTACCCATCTTGGGACCCCACGGCTCCACAGTGCCCGCCTCCGCCTGAAGAGTAAATCGGTATCTCTGTTCCAACCTTTAAGATTGTTTTTGACTATGAGGCCATAGTCGAATTCAAGCTTAGGGGGGGAGTTGGAACAACTCTATCTTTTATTTTCTCTATTTTTAGTTTTATTGCTTTTGTTCTTGTCATTTATTTCTTGCAATCTTAGTTTGTTTGTTGGATCAACATTCTATCTAGTGTAATTGTGGATGTCTTAAGTCTTGTGTCATCTCAGCTGCGTGTACATGGGAATTAAGGGAAAATTAAAAAATTTTTGAGTGTTCGCAAGCTTGAGTGTTGTTCAACTTTGAGCACTTAACTGAAGAAAATGATTGGTTTTTTCAACTTTAAAACATAAAATCACAACTGTACATTCCTAATGATTCATGAAAGTGGACGGAATTGGTTATTTGAGCCTAAATTGACCAAATGATAATGAGACTCTAGTTTGAAGTAAGAGAGAGAAACCTCTTAACTACTACACAGGTCAGTAAGGAGGGACACATAATACTTTTCAAAGGTTTAGTCAATTAGTATTGTGATCTTTCCACCTCATTGCTTTTCACAATCCACCACAAGATTTGGAAGTAAAGTACAGTTTTAACCTTTTTGATTGCATGTCATGTAGATAGGACTTGCATTGCAACCACTTTCATATGTTTTGCATGGAAAATAAAAAATAGAACAGTTATATATGCACAATACCCTTAGGTGCATGTCATTTAGTTGCATTCATAACTTTTATGCATAGAGTACATTGTGTACCTCATTTCTTCTTTAATGGTGAATTAAATTGTTCCATACCTTCTAAATAGTTCAAATATTCGAGTTATGCAAAAAAAGTAAGCCCAATAAAGTATTCCTTGTTAATTATGGATATAAGGGCTTGAAGAAAAAAAATCTGAAAAAAATGAAATTGAAAAAAAAAAAGAGAAAGTCATTAAGAAGCAAGTAGAATAAGAAGGAGAAAGGAGCATAATCTCACCTACATTTTAAGATGAGTAAGTACATGATGTAGCTCAATTAGATATTCATCTCATTTTGAGATGGGATGTTAGTGCATGCATCATTCCACCCAATCTTAGGCATTAGGGCATTTTTCATGTGCATTTACATCAATTAGGGCATTTTTGTTTTATGCATGTTGAAACCGTATAATGCTTCCACTTCTTCCATTAGCCACCCATTCCATCCACCTGTTGCTCGAATTGGTAGGCCACCGTGATTTTCTCCTCACTTGTGAATATGAGGAGAATTGCTTCCAAGTAGATGGTAGTTAGGGCGAGCAACATAGTATAGGAGATCACAAGATGCACTAAGTCTGGACCGGCGAATTCTATTATGTTAACAGCCTTGTGTGATAGTGTTCATCAGTTTTGAGGTAGATATCTTTTATGGATGATTACTGTCACCTTTAGGGTAATTATCATTCTGTAGTTAGCGAGGGCTGGTATGCGGATGTCCGGTGGGAGTCATATGGGACGTTAGTGGTGATGCTTTGTTCTTTAGTTGACTCTGGCAATTCTATTCTAAGGTTTAGTTGCTCGAGGGCGAGTAATGTTCAAGCTTAGGGGAGTTTGATGCGATGATTTTGAGTCACATTTATAGACTTGTTTGATATGTGTTTTATGCATTTATTAGTCATTTTCGTGGTTAATGTTGCATAATTCATCTACTTTGGTCTATGCTACTTCTCTATGTCAAATTTCCCTTATTTCAGCATTTTTAGTATAATTTGTCAAAAGAATATGTTTTGTGTAGACTTATGTGGTCTCGTGTTATAATTTCAGGAAAAACAAGTATCAGCTACTGTCGATACCATCGACAGTGGTCGATACCATCGACCAGACCACAGGGTGCCAGCCGCAAGGACCAGAAGAAAGTCGATACTATCGACAGGGATGTCGATGGTATCGAGAGACCATCAGGTTGCTGGCGAGAAGTGGGTCGATACTATCGACACATCAGTCGATAGTATCAACGAGGAGGAGTTTTAGTGACGGAAAAAGACAAAAGCGACGCCTAAGAATGTCGATACCATCGACCCGCATAAATGGTATCGAGATAGCATCAGTCGTGATAGAGAAAAGAAAAGAAAATCAGTCGATACAGCACAAGGTAAATACTATCGACCCCCCACCGTCAGATATGAGTTTGCTTCAGATTGATCTTAATCTGACGGTTGTGATTAATTGGCGACCTAACTCGGGAATTATACCTAATGACGGCGCCCAAGAGGGTAGGATCACGTCATTAGCCGCGGCACACATCCTGAGAAGGTGGAGAGAAGAACGGATCCCAGAAGCACGCCCCAGCTGATCCAGATGCCAAAGAAGACGATTTCCACCACCAAAATACAGGAGAGCGCGTATTCTACGCCAAAGATCGCTTGGATCTTCTCTGTTCATGGGTTTCACCACTCAATCACATTTTTCTCCATGTTTCCCCTTTTCTCTACCATGTTTTTCTTTGAGATGAACATGTGGGGCTAATCCCCTTTGTCTTTAGGACCGAGAGTAGCCCGAGAATTCATTGTATGACTATTTTATCATAGTAATTCATATCTTATCTCTTAAATCCGTGGTATAACTTCGTTTTCTCAATTATATTGTTATGATTGATCACCATAATGATAATCTAATGCCCTTAATTGCTTTGAAAGAAGAATTAATGGTTGAAAAGAGACAAAATTTATATTAATTGACAAATCCCTTGAACAAGGTGATGTAAGGTTAATGGTGGATACCGAGAGATCATTTTTAATGCACCTAGTTTAGGGTATAGGTTACTACGACGGTGGAACTGACCTAGACATAGGTAGTGAATTGTACCACGACAGTGGGAAATTATGATTTCAGGCCACTACCCGGATAGAGAGATAAAAATTGAGTGACTACATAGAATTTAATACAATGAAAACCCGCGGTGAAACCACAATCCTAAAGATCTCGTTTTGAATTGATTAAACCAAACATATATTCGATTTCTTTGTTTTGTTTTATTTTTATTTTCTTTTAATTTTAACAACAACTCTCAACTTTTGAATCAGTCTAGCTGATTGCGAGTAGTTAGTAGTAGTCTCCGACAATTCACGTATCCCTGAGTTCGACTCGGGCCTCACAAAGGCCTATATTACATTGACGCGTACACTTGCGTTTCTACGCACGTAAAAATCGTGTCAAGGTGTATCTTATGTGTGTGACCCTATAGGTTCCAAGTTACATTAGAAGTGAATGTCCATAACTGATTTATGACATTACAAGCAATGGTTGGTATCTAGGAAGTCTTCATTGCTACTGAAGTAATTGGAGAGTTGGAGAAAAACTTCAACCTACAATCTATGATGGGTAGTAAAGTGATTGTATGGTTCCTTTTTATGTGATATTTAGATTGAACTCGAGGCTTGGAATCATCATCCTCTTGAACATTCAATCCATATTCCTTGTACTAGAGTAGACTATCTAATATATATATATATATATATCTATGTATGTAAGATCCATATCACATATGGACTCACATGTGCATGTCCATGCATTTCTTAATCTCTCTTATCAAGTGGCCATGATATCACACTTCTATAGGAGGGACAAATCCCATCTACATCACTAGGCGTCATTCCCATGTGTCATAATGCACTTGAGCACCACCTTTATGGAAACCCTTATTAAAGGTCACTGTGGGTGATGTCAAAGTACACTAAAATACATGTGACGAGTGTAGTAATTTCAGGTCTAAGAGCCACAATCATCACCATCATTATGATAGTTGATTCTAACTACCATTGAATGGTTCCATATATCACTCTCAAGGTAGGTATGTCTGATATATTGTTCTCTAACAAGTATATATGTGCTTGGTTTGATATCACATATCACGACTAATGAGATTCTATCATCAACCAACACACACTCTTGTATTATGTGTTATTGTTTTCTATCATCCTTCCACAATAACATCTGACTAGGGACATAACAAGAATGCATATACTCCTAACATCTAAATGATCTCATTTTTTAGGTCCTCATCCGTAAGACACACATCATTGAGTAATATCATTCTTTAAACCATTACTATAACAAATCATTTTCTCATAACTAAATAAAATAGAATCAATTAGAAGATTGCTTTTATGATCAGTCAGATCATTTATAAGATATGCCATTACAATCATCATATGATTAGCTCTTTAGGCATAGTTATCAACAATATGTTGGTCAGCTATTTCTCAACCTAGGCCACCGCCCGGTTAGCAAGTTTATAGAACCCTAAAATCAATGGGGAGATTTTCTATATTCCTTACCACTCATATGGAAAAACTTACCTGAAAATATTTTGAAACTACTATGTTGATTCAAACCCCCATAATGAATTGAAGGGTTCCCTCAGATCACTTAGGAGCACAATCATACATAAAATCCCATCATCATAATGGTTTGGCAGGTCTAAGCCATGATAAAACATATGAATACAATCTTAATAAGAAATAACCCCCCACGAATAAGTGAATAATAAGAGATGATTAGCTCTCAATTATTTCTCATAAATTAGAAGTGAATAAACTGAGAAATTATCACTTTTTTCCTTCATGATCCATGTGGATGAGAATCATATGTCCTAATTTTGACATGTCGTCACTCACATTGGAGAAACCCTAGTGAATTGAGCAAAGATATGTGCATCTGATTCCTCAAAAGGGTCTCGCTCCCCAAATTTAAGTTTTTTGCATACGAAAAGTCATTCAATTAAATATGCCAAAGCTCTGACCATGGAAGGACAACCATGTTATTCTACATATGCTTTAGGATAAGTAAATGGATGTCAATGAAGTCTCATGAGATAAAATATAGTTGTAATTACTCAAATAAGTTATTAGGATGCATATCATGACCATCCACATAATCAGTTTTGAAATTTTTAATTAATATTCATCCCTCCTTACCCCTCCCTAGGTAATAGGAAAATTTCATATTTGTTTTTCTAGTTTGTTCAAGAGAAAAAAAATGATAACTACTTATAAATGTCATCGCAAGGGAAAAATGTATTCCTTCCTATATGGCATTAGATAATACATTTATGTTTTCCCCCTTTTCACGTAAGTGGAAATTTTAATTGTTGTTAGAATCCCTTTTTAAGGGGTGATATTATGCACAGCTTCTTGTTTAGGCTTGTAAGACTTGACACTTACTTACAAAGTGTGATATGTACAACTGTTAGGAATTCACCTTTAACTGAGCCCCATCGACATATTCTATGGTTGTGCAAATACCTAGCATCGATGCATTAACCATTCTAATGCAACATTCTTCATGTTACTAGTCATGGGAATGTATCAAGTAGTAATCCCCTTTAACAAAGCCCTCCCCACATATCACACACACATCTAACATGAACTCACACGTTGATGAAAGGCAACAATCCCCTAGCAATTGTTTGTGACCTCAATCAACTAATTATCCAATATGTTTGTCTTAGATGCCAAAAATTTGGCAAGACATAGGTCAACATATCAACCATGGACCCGCTATGATAATTTGATTTCTTAGATCAAGAGCCAACCATCAATACCAATGGTACACAGATTGGACACTCAACATTTTTATGCCATGACGGTACAAATCATGTCTTCTATGATCTAAAACATGATGGGCCTCTACGCCTCAAATATTATACTAAAACACCTTTAACTCACAGGAAGAGTGCAAGATCAATAAAAAAATTCTCTTTAGTTTAAAAAATAGATAATTTCCAAATCATACCTATTATAAAATAAGTTTCTTTCAGTAAAATAAATAAGAGAACTAGGTCTCCTATATATAAGATCTAGGAAGTACATGGGCTAAATAGAAATAAGAGAAAAAATAGAATGAGCCTAAACCCAACTAATAAAGTATACAAACAAACCCCTCAAGTTGGAGAGTAAATATTGTGAAGTCCCAACTTGATGCCCATATACTTGATTAAAGCAGGAGGAACAAGTTTGGTAAGGATGTATGTATTTTGATCACCTATTCTAATGTGAGGAGTGATGATCTGATTGGCTTTCATTAAGTCTCACACAAAAAGGCAATCAATTTCGATGCATTTTGTGAGATCATGGAAGACTGGATTATTAACTATATGTATAGCCACCTGGTTATCATGGTATAAAGTAGCTAGAGTTTAGAAATGAATTCCAAACTCAGTCAAGATGGACTGGACCCACTTTAAATCACAACATGCATGAGTCATATCTCGATATTCAACCTTAGTGTTGCTACCACTGCCTACTTTTTACTCCAGGAAACCAGATGAGTGCCAACCATGCACAATATCCACAAGTGGAACGTCGATCTTTAGAATCACCATCCAAATATACATCTGCATATCCAGAGATAGAGATTACATTGGACTTAGGACGTTTGTAGAGAAATCATCATCATGGAACACTCCTGAGATAGAAAAGAATGCATTGAATGTTGGACTAGTGGACTTGGAGTGGTGCATTCATTTGTTGGCTAACTACCCCGACAACATATGTAATATCTGGTCAAGTAATATTCAAGTAAATTAGCTTCCCGACTATAAGAAAATACTTCTTTGGATTAGAAAAGAGTTCTCCTTCATGTATAGGCTTCGTATGAAAGTCCATCAGGGTAGAGACCAGTTTATCTTCTGCCATGTTAGCCTCTTGAAGAAGGTCTAAGACATAGTGTCATTGTGACAGACTGATCCCTGAGGCTGAGAGGATGACTTTGACTCTGAGGAAGTATCACAGGGTGCCCAAGTCTTTTGTATGGAACTATGCATGTAAAGACTACTTGATCTGGGATATCCCCATCATATCATTGCCAATGATGGTGATGTCATCAACATAGACAACAATAAGAACATGGACTTTGGAGGACTCAGAGAAGAACAAGGAGTGGTTTGTAGCTAATGTCTAAAAGTGAAGATGTGATAGGATATCACTTAACTTGTTTAATCAGACCATTGGAGATAGCTTGAAGCTATATAGAGATTGTTAGAGATGACACCCCCTCAACAACAAACTCTTGCAGTTGTTGCATGTAGACTTCCTCTAGGAGATCTCTATGGAGGAATTCATTCTTAATGTCAAGTTTGTAAAGAGGCTAGTCAAGGTGAGCTAAAAGGGAGATAAGGATGTAGATGGTGGAAATCCTTATCATTGGAGAGAATGACTCAAAGTAATCAATGCCATAGGTTTTTGTGAATCTTTTGGAAACTAGGCACTCCTTGAGTCATTCAATATAACCATATGACTTAGGATTTATAGAGAAAACCAATAGAAAACCTATGATATTTTTTCTTGCCGTTGGTATCACAAGATCACATGTCTAGTTTTCATGGAGTGCCCACAATTCTTCCATCATGGCAGCTTTCCATCCAGGATGGTGCAGAACATCTACTGCACACTTAGGAACATATTTTGTGTCTAGGGCCTTATCAAAAAATGAGGTAGAAGAATAAATACATGCTAGACAACAAGTGTTGTAAATAGGATTCTTGACGGTGCAAGAGATTATATACCTTTGTGTAGTGACAACCATAGATTAGATTGGTTGGGAACTAACAATGATGATGTCAATGCATCCAATGACTCATCTTCCATGCATTGGTTTACTGTTGTTGATGGTGGAGATGGTGGTGGTGTTGGTGGGATGAATGGATCATGCAATGAGACCATAGTATCAGTATGATTAATGGGCAGTGAGGATGATTGAAAGAACATTTCATCCTCAAGAAAGGTGACATCCATAGAGATATAGATTCTATAAGAGTTAGGTTCATGATACTTGTATCCTTTTTGAGAAAATGTATAACTGAGAAATACTGTTCAGATTGCTCCGGGGGGGGGAGCTTATCGGCCTTAGGATCAAAATTATGAATAAAAGTGACACAACTAAAAAGTTGAGGCAGTAGAGGGAACAATGTATATTGAGGGTAAACAATGTAAAAAGGAGTTTGCTTTCTGAGAATAGAGGAACGCTATCGATTAATAAGAAAGCAAGTGGTGAGGACCACATCAAACCAAAATTACTTGGGTGAGTCAGAATGAATGAGAAGAAAGTGTGTAATGTCAAGTAAGTGACAATTTTTATTCTTAGCAATACCGCCTTGTTATGGAGAATATGCGTATAAGCGTTGATGATCATCCCTACATCACGAAAAAAGGATCAAACAACCTTTTGGGTATATTCAAGGGCGTTGTTAGTTTGAAGAATCATAATAGACATTGAAAACTAAATCAAAACCAACTTGTGAAACTTTCATATTATGATTAAAAAAATCATTACGAGTTCGAAGTAATTAAATCCATTTCATTCTAGAGAAATCATCAATAAATGTAAGAAAATAGCTATATCCATTATAACTAGTAGTCTTAAATGGACCACACACATCAGTATGAACTAAATGAAACATATGTGATGATTATTTACATATATACGAGCCAAGAAGGACACACAACGGTGTTTCCCTAGCTGAAAAGCATACAAAAAATGGAAGAATAGGAAGACAAAGAACTATCTAATAGTTTAAGGTTGTCTAAAGGTAAATGGCCATGATGTGGATGCATTTGAAGTGTCTTGGAGGCAAGAAGGGCTTGTGGTAGGCTGGAGGGTGGGGTGGAGAAGTAGTAGATATAACCATAGCTTACTCCCTACCCAGTAATAATCAAATTCCTCCAATCACATAAAATAAAACCAGATGGATCAGAAAATATGAAACATTTAAGGGAATCAAAAGTTTTTGATATAGACATCAAATTGTATAAAAAGTTCCAGGCTAGTGTCTAGTATACAACTTTATTTTAGAAGAGATAGGAACAATGCCACACCAAGTTACTTGTTTAACTGACCCATCCTTCATGGTGATAGAGAATTTGAGCAATAAATGAATTAGATGTGGTTAGAAGACGGGGCATACGAGTCATATGTTGTGTCTCACCTGAATCCATAATCCATTTATAATTGGAAGCAAGCATTGAAGTCCCAGAGTTACCTTGAGAATAAGTGGCTATGTGGGTAGAAGAATTCATAGTAAGTAAATCATTGAATTGCCAATCAGAAGAGGTAGAAGTGGTAATGTTGTTATAGAGGGGAAAATCTCTATAATATTGGGCAGCTTGGTGAAGGTGTTTGTACTCCTCATGGGATAATGAGACATGAGAAGTTTGAGAAGATTCTTGTAGTGAAGGAGGTGTACAGACAGTTACAGAGGCATATGCTTCACTAATGTGGATATTTTCTTCAGCAAAATTTACATGGCCCTTTGCACATCCTCTCACAGTGTGTTGGATGACCATGCTTTGAGTGACATACTTCTTTAGTGTGACCCAACTTACCACAATAAGTGTACTTTGGGCATTGGCCTCATCCACAATCATGAACTCTGGCCGCCACAACCATTGTTGGTGGAGGTTTAGATTCAGTAGTAGGAGAGATGCAAGCAGCAAGCTTTTGAAACTAGGCTAGACATGCATATGTGATGAGTGCATACTCATCATAATTTTCAATTACCTTTTTGGAACAATTTAATATCTTTTCCACATCTTTTCACCCTAATATGAATCATAATGCACAAAACTACTAAGTAATTCAATAATCAAGGTTTTAACTAAATATCTTTCATTTTATGCAGGTACAGCAGGCAACTCCATGCAAACGGTCTCAAGATCGTTTGGATCCATGCGGTCTCAAGATCGTTTGCTGGAATACACAAAGAAACAAGACGAAACCAGTTGCCCAAGAAGTCCATGCGGTCTCAAGACCGTTTGGTCCCATGCGGTCCCAAGACCGTTTGGTCCCATGCGGTCTCAAGACCGTTTGGTCCCATACGGTCCCAAGACCGTTTGGTCCCATGCGGTCCCAAGACCGTTTGGTCCCATGCGGTCCCAAGACCGTTTGGTCCCATGCGGTCCCAAGACCGTTTGGTCCCATGCGGTCTCAAGACCGTTTGGTCCCATGCGGTCCCAAGACCGTTTGGTCCCATGCGGTCTCAAGACCGTTTGGTCCCATGCGGTCTCAAGACCGTTTGGTCCCATGCGGTCCCAAGACCGTTTGGTCCCATGCGGTCCCAAGACCGTTTGGTCTCGCGCGGTCCCAAGACCGTTCGATGCAAGCACAAGGATCGTTTGAAGAACTAAAGCCGCGCGACCACACCAAAGCCAGACTGATCAAAGCAAGACCGTTTGGCGCTCAAACGACCTCCAAACCGTTTGATGCCCAAACGGTCTCAAGACCGTTTGGTGCCCAAACGGTCTCGAGACCGTTTGGCGCCCAAACGGTCTCAAGACCGTTTGCGCCCAAACGGTCCCCAGACCGTTTGGCGTCAGATCTAAAACTATAAATAGACCCCCAGGGTCCCCATTTGAGGCATCGGTTCCGGACGCCGAAAGGCTGCCAGAGCACCATCCCGATCAAGTTCCACTCCACCTACAGCTGGTGTTGCGTCCAAGGAGGCTAAGAAGGAGAAGAAGACGGAGCAAAGAGCGCATCTTCTTCACCGGGCTGCGTCCACCTTCTGCACCGAGCTCATGGCGGATCTATCTTCTTCTTCTATCTTTCTTGTACCTCGCATCATGAGCGAGTAGTCCTCTTTCGCTGGGGTGCGGGGACTAGCCCCGCTGCCCATGCAAACCATGTTCTCTTGTTAAACTTTCCATGGCAATGTATATAACTCTTCATTTTGTCGTTTATCGTTAAGCTTGTGAGTTGGCTATGTGCGTGTTTCCATCTTTGTGCTCCCTATGTTGCGAGAACTTCAATGCATAGGTATGAATGTCGTTTAGCATGTTAGACTCCTTGACGAGAACTTCCGATAGGATTCCTTGAGGTAGTAGGTGTAGGATCCGCGAGGGGACGGTCCGCCTAACCTTCGGTGACACTTGTGTGCGCCTGACGCCCGAAAGGGGGGTTCACAGCCTTAGTTGGATTTTGTATCTTCGTGCTTTTCGTCGATGTTTACACGTACAATAGTCGCTTGTTTGCTTTGCGGTTTGCGCGGTTGACTCCCTGATTAGAAATAGGATGGGATTTCATCGAGGTCGTAAGTGTATGATCCGCGAGGGGACGGTCCGCCTAACCTTCGGTGACACTTCTGTGCGCCTAACGCCCGTAAGGGGGGTTCACAGCTTCCGTGGATTTCTGTTTCTTCAGAGCCGTAAGACGTATGATCCGGATGGCGATGAGAAATCGGCTGCCTATGGTGACGCTTACGCGGACCTGACGCCCGTAAGGGGGGTTCTGCAGCAGCTCTACTTGGAGTGTTATTTCGTGCCTGGATTGTTCGCGAGAGAGTATGATTGTGTGTGTGGCGGTGGTCAAACCCGGTACCATCCCAGCGATTTCGTATCATTAATCTAAACCCATCTTTTATTCCACGTTTACTTTCTTGCAATTAGTTTAATCAAACCAAAATCAACCTATTGTTCTAATTATTAGTTTTACTTGAGCTAGATCTAACTGACAAGGATTCTTAAAAACGTTGTCCTTTGGGTTCGATCCTAAACTATACTGTGATAAGATCCGTCCGCTTGCGGGTGGTATTGTTGCACTTGGTTTTGGTAAAAGCTCGGGGATATAAACCCCGAGTGAATTTGTTAGTGCATTCAAAAGCCACATCAAATTCTGGCGCCGTTGCCGGGGACAACGGAATCAGTCAGTCAAATCAAGTTCTTTTAAGACTAATCTAGGATTTTGTTTTTTTTCTTTTTGAAACTATCGCTTATCTACTTGATCTTTATTCTACTCCAAGGATCTCACTTTCAAACTTTTTTTAAGTTTCAGGTGCTCTTGACGATTAGTGTATGCACCGTTCGGATAGTCTCGGACTGACTGCGAGCTTTGATCCCGAGATCGATAGAACCTTCCATCGTCAGATCCGAGAGAATCAAGCCAGAATGGCGCAAGAAGAAGAAGTAGCCCGTAGGGTAGCTCAAGCCATCAATGCGCAGAGAGAGAGGTTCATGCAAGAAGCTAGAGCTGCGGTTCAACAAGAGATCTTAGCAGCACAAGCAGCAGCGCAGGCAGCGGAACTTCAGAAGGATCTTAGAGAGTTCTCTATCCCAAAGGCCGCAAATGTATATCATCCGGTGCAGCCTCCTCCCATCGAAGCTGCCAACTTTGAGATTAGAGCACATTGGATAACCTTGCTTCAGAACAACCCATTCTACGGTAAACAAGCTGAAGACAGCCAAGGTCATCTTCTCAGATTCATTGACCTGTGTGCCATGACGAAGCAAAATGGAGTCTCTGATGATGCTATTCGACTCCGTCTCTTCAAGTACTCTCTGGCTGACAAAGCCATTAGTTGGTACAACTCACTGCAGAGTGATGTACCCATCACCACCTGGGAGCAGCTTCAAAACGCCTTTCTGGAAAAATTCTACCCCCCATCTCTTACATACGAAATCAGGGGACGAATCACAAATTTCACTCAAGTCCCAGGTGAAACTCTTTCCGAAGCTTGGGATAGGTACAAGGAGCACCTACGAAAATGCCCACACCATGGAATTCCTAAGAACCAGCTGATCGAGATATTCTATAGGGGTGTGGAAGATGATGTTAAGATGTTCCTTGATTCCTCGTCCGGAGGGAACTTCATGCGGCAAAGTTACGACAGCGCATGGAGAGTTGTCACCCTGGGAGCAGAAAACCAAGCCAGCTGGGGTAGATCTGTTGGTAAAGGAGTCCTAAAGGTAGCTATGGCTGATGCTATCCCAGAATACAAATCTATAGCTGAAACTTTGAAAGTCTTGGTCGCAAAGCAAGATCACATAGAATCATCCCTTGCTGCAATTGGAAGAGGACATTCTCCAACTAGGCAACCAGAACAAGTCAAGTCCACTTCTTTGTTTTGTGAAGCGTGCAAAGGCACTGACCATTCAACACTATCATGCAATGTTCTCTATGATGTTGTTTTAAGCAATGCCTGTGGACAAGGAGATAGTTGCCAGATGGAAAATCTTAATGCTATTAACACCAACCCTGGGCAGAACTTTTACAATCCAAATCAAAATAGGAATCACCCAAGCTTCCAGTACGGAAATCCTTCAGGAGCTATGAACTCACATCAATTTGTTCCAAATAATCAACCAAGAGGCCCATCTGGGTATCAGTTTAATCAGCAACAGAACTTTGGGAATCAAGGAAACTTCAAGGGAAACTTTCAGAACAGAAACTATAACAATTATCAGAACAACTCTCAGTATCAAAACTTGAACCAAAAACAGGGTCAAACAGGACCTATCCCTTCTGATGACAAGCTATCTACCATCGAGAAGTTATTGCAAACACAACAAACGATGATAGCCAATCAACAAGCCCAGCAGAAGGCTATTGAAACTCAACTAGCTCAACTTGCTGCTAGTATTAAGCCACAAGCTGGGATCTTCGCTGGACAACCTGAGAACAATCCGAAACATCCGGAGCAGCTGAAGGTTATCGCCACAAGATCAGGGAAAAGTTATTCGGATCCACCAGCGAAAACAACTATGGATATCCCTGAGGAGAATGAACCCTTGACTGATCAAAACTCAACAACATCAGAACCGCAACCGAAGGTGAGAAATAATGATAAGGGGATTTCTGAGAAACCTACCAATGAAGAAGTAGAGACTCCTGAACCAGAAATTCCTGTATATAAGCCTCGTGTCCCTTTCCCATCCCGTCTGAGGGAAACCAAGTTTGATACTAGATTCATCAAATTCAAAGAAGCTATGAAGAAGCTCCATGTTGATATACCATTCTTGGATGCTCTTAATGAGATACCAGCCTGGACCAAATATCTTAAGTCGCTTCTCACCAAGAAGTACATCACGGAAGAGTGTGAAACTGTGAAATTGGCTGCAACTACATCAGATATCATATTAAGCAAGATGCCGAAGAAACAAAAAGATCCAGGATCCTTCGGAATCTCATGCCACATTGGTGATTCATCATGTAAGAAAGGATTGGCAGATCTTGGCGCAAGTATTTCTATTATGCCGCTGAGTCTATGCAAGAGATTAGGATTCGAAGAATTGCTTCCAACTGCTATGACAATCCAACTTGCGGACAATTCAGTAAAAAGACCGCTAGGAATTCTCGAAGACATCCCGGTCAAGGTAGGCAAGGACGCATATGTCCCATGTGATTTTGTTATCATGGACATAAAAGAAGACACCAAATACCCTATTATCTTCGGTCGTCCATTTCTCGCTACTGCTAGAGCTCTTATCGATGTTGAAGCCGGAACCTTACTGCTCAGGTTAGGAAAAGAAACTCTGGAATTCAAGGTCTTTGAAAGCATGAGAAGACCAAGTATACAGGAGGAAGTCTATCTGATAGATTGTGTTGAGCAGATGTCACAACTTATTCAAGAATATCACGAGTCATGCGATCCTTTGGAAACTTCTCTATATGACCTTTTTAATGATGAACCTACTGACCAACAAGATAAGGATTGCGCCAAACCTCCCGACTCTGCTGAGGAGAATCATGAAGCTACCTATGAGGAATTAAAGGTTACCGAAACCCCAGAAGAAATCTGTAAAAAACCAGAACCTCCTGAAATGAAGCCCCTACCTGAAGGGCTGAAGTATATGTTTTTAGACAATCTCAAAGTTTGTCCTGTCATTATAAACTCTGGTTTAACAACCAAACAAGAAGAGCAACTTCTGGAAATATTAAAGGATAGCAAGAAAGCCATAGGCTACAGAATGAGTGACCTCACAGGGGTCAGTCAAGCTTTGTGCATGCACAGAATTCCCATGATGGAAGACCATAAGCCAACAATCGAGCATCAATGAAAATTAAACCCGAATATGAAGGAAGTGGTCCGTCGTGAGATCATCAAACTCCTTACAGCTGGAATAATATACCCGATATCGGACTCACCATGGGTGAGCCCAGTTCATGTTGTACCCAAGAAAGGAGGTACCACTGTCACAAGAAATGAAAACAATGAGCTCATCCCCACCCGAACAGTGACTGGGTGGAGGATGTGTATTGATTATAGAAAATTAAACAAGGCCACTCGGAAGGATCATTTTCCTATGCCCTTCCTCGATCAGGTTTTGGAAAGATTGGCTCACCAAGAATACTTCTGTTACCTGGACGGTTACTCTGGATTCTATCAGATCCCCATACATCCAGATGATCAAGAGAAAACAACTTTCACCTGTCCCTTCGGGACATATGCTTTTAAAAGGATGCCATTTGGCTTGTGTAATGCCCCTGCAACTTTTCAACGTTGCATGACTGCCATTTTTGCAGGGCTTACTGAAACAGTTATAGAGGTTTTCATGGACGACTTTTCTGTATATGGTGACTCCTTTGATTCTTGTCTTAAGCACCTCTCCATGGTACTCAAACGCTGTGAAGAAGCACATCTGGTGCTAAATTGGGAGAAATGCCACTTTATGGTAAAGGAAGGCATAGTTTTGGGCCACAAGGTTAGCAACAAAGGAATTGAAGTTGATAAAGCCAAGATAGAAGTCATATCTAAATTGGCAATACCCACAAATGTGAAAGAAGTTCGTGCTTTTCTCGGTCACGCTGGATTCTATAGAAGGTTTATACATGATTTTTCTAAGATAACAAAGCCGATGACCAATTTACTTCTCAAAGATGCTAATTTCAATTTCAATAAGGAATGCATCAAAAGTTTCGATACGCTGAAGAAAGCCCTTACGACTACCCCCATTATTAGAGCTCCAAATTGGGAGCACCCCTTTGAAATTATGTGTGATGCCAGTGACTACGCAGTGGGTGCAGTCTTAGGACAATGCATTGAGAAGAAACATTATGTTATCTATTATGCATCGAAAACCCTCGACGAAGCTCAAAGGAACTATGCCACTACTGAAAAGGAACTTTTGGCAGTCATCTATGCCTTCGATAAATTCAGATCCTACCTTACTGGTTCAAAGGTAATCGTTTACACAGACCATGCTGCCATCCGTTACCTTATGGCAAAGAAGGATGCTAAGCCAAGGCTGATCAGATGGATACTCCTTCTACAAGAATTTGACCTAGAAATACGAGATAAGAAAGGAACGGAGAATGTCGTAGCAGATCACCTGAGTCGCATCCACACTCTGGATGCTGAAGGAATTCCGATAAACGACTCTCTACCAGACGATCAACTTATGAGAGTCTCAGAATCTGAACCATGGTATTCAGACTTAGTAAACTACCTCGCCGCCGGAGTCATCCATCCTCAATACACAGGGAACGGTCTGAAGAAATTTATGCATGATGTGAAGCATTACTATTGGGATGAACCATATCTCTTCAAACTCTGCGCGGATGGATTGTATAGACGTTGCGTCGCCAAAGAAGAAGCACATTCCATTTTGGAACAATGCCACTCAGGACCCGTGGGTGGGCATATGAGCTCTAAAAAGACTGCCTTAAAAGTTTTGCAATGTGGATTTTTCTGGCCAACTTTATCCAAGGACTGTTATGATTTTGTCATATCATGTGATAAGTGTCAAAGAGCTGGCAATATAACCAAGAGAGATGAAATGCCACTGAATCTATGGCAAGAAGTAGAGATATTTGACGTCTGGGGAGTAGACTATATGGGGCCATTCCCATCTTCTAATGGATTCTCTTACACCCTTGTGGCGGTGGACTACGTCTCCAAATGGGTTGAAGCTATACCAACCGTCACTTGTGATTCGAAACCAGTCATCAAACTATTCAAAGATATTATCTTCCCACGGTTCGGAGTGCCGAGAACCGTGATTTCTGATGGAGGCTCCCATTTCATCGAAAGAAGCTTCGAAGCTCTATTAAAAAAATATGGCGTCTCACACAAGGTAGCTTCTCCATACCATCCACAGACCAGTGGACAGGTAGAAGTCTCTAATCGACAACTAAAGGCTATCCTTGAGAAAACCGTTGGGCGTAATCGAAAAGATTGGGCGACAAAAATCAACGATGCCCTATGGGCTTATCGCACTGCTTATAAAACTCCCCTTGGTACTACTCCTTTTCGTTTGATATATGGAAAAGCTTGTCACCTTCCGGTCGAATTAGAACATAAGGCATGGTGGGCAATTAAACAATTAAATTTCGATATAAAGGAAGCAGGGCAAGCCAGGATTCTGCAACTCAACGAGCTGGATGAACTTAGAATGACGGCCTATGAAAATGCTCGAATCTACAAGGAACATACAAAACTTTGGCACGATGGACATCTGAAAAGAAAAGACATTCAAGTGGGAGACCAAGTTCTGGTTTTTAACTCAAGATTAAGGATATTCCCAGGAAAACTTCGCTCACGCTGGTCTGGACCATACATTGTCAAAAGCATCTCTCCTCAGGGCACTTTCTCTTTATGGAGTGCAGAGTCGGGTGAATTCATAACCAATGGCCACCGCCTGAAGAGATATTTCACCACAACAGACATAGGCACCAAATCAACGCTGGAACTCACCGATCCTAAGGATCCCACATGACGACGAAGGACTCTGTCGAGCCATCGACATAAAACAAAGGCGCTTGTCGGGAGGCAACCCGACCAATAAATCTATTTTACCTTTCTTTTCCCAATTTTGTTTTATAGTTAATTTTCCTTAAAAAAAATTTGCCTTATGGATAGTTTTCTTTCAGGATACGAGATCGGATTGGTGCTGATCACAACGAATTCATTCTCGGCAGTCATACCTGGTGTTTCCTTTCCCCTCCATCTTGAATTTAGGGTTTGCTCGAGGACGAGCAAATCTCTAAGTTCGGGGTGGAGGGTGGGTGGTACGTATTCCACTTCCACATACACACCCTCTTTTATACTCAATATGTCTCTATCATAAAATTTTCCAAAATTGTGAACAGATACTTGATGGAATTTTGTCTTTTATTGATAAAAATGTAACTAACTGTTTGCTATGCATCTTCTATCATAACATCCTCCTTATTCGAAACAAATCCCCAAGAGGACTGACTTTTGAAACTTGCCTGAAATCATCCTGTGAAACTTATGATTCCTAACATCATAATCCTTTTTACATAATGACAAGTATCTGTCAAACTGATAGGGATCAAACACGTTGCGCTTCCTAACTGACTAATGGAACAATGGCTCAGAAACCCCACCGGATCCGCACCAAGTCATTATTTGAGCAGAGTATGACAAAGAGAATAACCCGGTTTTGAATTGTAAATCAAGTTGCATCTTGATCTGAACTCTCTTCTACACTTCTTCTATCATCTTCGTATCCCTCCATCCATAAATACCACCAAAATTGCCAAACTTGTGCCAAATCCCTAAGTTCGGGGTGGCACGCCACTTTCCCCATATCCGCTTCTTCCATACCCCTTCCAATAAGTAGGGGCGTACCACCAAAAATGCAATCTCGAGTCGAATAGAGGAGAGATCTGCAATAAAAAGATGCCAAAGTGCACACAAAATAAATGCAATCTCGAGTCGAATAGAGGAGAGATCTGCAACAAAAGATGCCATAGCGCACACAAAAAAAAAATATATGCAATAAATGAAATTGCAAAACAAATAAAAATCTCGAGTCGAATAGAGGAGAGATTTTCTTCTTCCTTTCATACCACCTTTCACTCATTTTTCTACCTAAGGGCACAATACATGCCCTACCATCCTTAACAATACCAGTGTCAGATCAAATGCATACTTGTTGATTCTGCGGGTATCTCAGAACTCCTACGACACTCTTTGACATGCTTGGTGTTAGAAAAGGCGGGTAGGAAGCGTTGTTGGGAAACGAACTCAGGAACGAAGCTATGGAAAGACGTGTTTAGTGGTCCCAGGAAGTTGAGGTACTCATTCATACCGAGCAGAAAGAAAACACTTGTGATGTGAAGATGAAGAAATCACATGGATCGAAAGTATTTCATTAGGCAACAGTTTCAAATTTTATGTTACTCGAGGACGAGCAACGATTTAAGTTCGGGGTGTTTTGATGAGTGCATACTCATCATAATTTTCAATTACCTTTTTGGAACAATTTAATATCTTTTCCACATCTTTTCACCCTAATATGAATCATAATGCACAAAACTACTAAGTAATTCAATAATCAAGGTTTTAACTAAATATCTTTCATTTTATGCAGGTACAGCAGGCAACTCCATGCAAACGGTCTCAAGATCGTTTGGATCCATGCGGTCTCAAGATCGTTTGCTGGAATACACAAAGAAACAAGACGAAACCAGTTGCCCAAGAAGTCCATGCGGTCTCAAGACCGTTTGGTCCCATGCGGTCCCAAGACCGTTTGGTCCCATGCGGTCTCAAGACCGTTTGGTCCCATACGGTCCCAAGACCGTTTGGTCCCATGCGGTCCCAAGACCGTTTGGTCCCATGCGGTCCCAAGACCGTTTGGTCCCATGCGGTCCCAAGACCGTTTGGTCCCATGCGGTCTCAAGACCGTTTGGTCCCATGCGGTCTCAAGACCGTTTGGTCCCATGCGGTCCCAAGACCGTTTGGTCCCATGCGGTCCCAAGACCGTTTGGTCCCATGCGGTCTCAAGACCGTTTGGTCCCATGCGGTCCCAAGACCGTTTGGTCCCATGCGGTCCCAAGACCGTTTGGTCTCGCGCGGTCCCAAGACCGTTCGATGCAAGCACAAGGATCGTTTGAAGAACTAAAGCCGCGCGACCACACCAAAGCCAGACTGATCAAAGCAAGACCGTTTGGCGCTCAAACGACCTCCAAACCGTTTGATGCCCAAACGGTCTCAAGACCGTTTGGTGCCCAAACGGTCTCGAGACCGTTTGGCGCCCAAACGGTCTCAAGACCGTTTGGCGCCCAAACGGTCCCCAGACCGTTTGGCGTCAGATCTAAAACTATAAATAGACCCCCAGGGTCCCCATTTGAGGCATCGGTTCCGGACGCCGAAAGGCTGCCAGAGCACCATCCCGATCAAGTTCCACTCCACCTACAGCTGGTGTTGCGTCCAAGGAGGCTAAGAAGGAGAAGAAGACGGAGCAAAGAGCGCATCTTCTTCACCGGGCTGCGTCCACCTTCTGCACCGAGCTCATGGCGGATCTATCTTCTTCTTCTATCTTTCTTGTACCTCGCATCATGAGCGAGTAGTCCTCTTTCGCTGGGGTGCGGGGACTAGCCCCGCTGCCCATGCAAACCATGTTCTCTTGTTAAACTTTCCATGGCAATGTATATAACTCTTCATTTTGTCGTTTATCGTTAAGCTTGTGAGTTGGCTATGTGCGTGTTTCCATCTTTGTGCTCCCTATGTTGCGAGAACTTCAATGCATAGGTATGAATGTCGTTTAGCATGTTAGACTCCTTGACGAGAACTTCCGATAGGATTCCTTGAGGTAGTAGGTGTAGGATCCGCGAGGGGACGGTCCGCCTAACCTTCGGTGACACTTGTGTGCGCCTGACGCCCGAAAGGGGGGTTCACAGCCTTAGTTGGATTTTGTATCTTCGTGCTTTTCGTCGATGTTTACACGTACAATAGTCGCTTGTTTGCTTTGCGGTTTGCGCGGTTGACTCCCTGATTAGAAATAGGATGGGATTTCATCGAGGTCGTAAGTGTATGATCCGCGAGGGGACGATCCGCCTAACCTTCGGTGACACTTCTGTGCGCCTAACGCCCGTAAGGGGGGTTCACAGCTTCCGTGGATTTCTGTATCTTCAGAGCCGTAAGACGTATGATCCGGATGGCGATGAGAAATCGGCTGCCTATGGTGACGCTTACGCGGACCTGACGCCCGTAAGGGGGGTTCTGCAGCAGCTCTACTTGGAGTGTTATTTCGTGCCTGGATTGTTCGCGAGAGAGTATGATTGTGTGTGTGGCGGTGGTCAAACCCGGTACCATCCCAGCGATTTCGTATCATTAATCTAAACCCATCTTTTATTCCACGTTTACTTTCTTGCAATTAGTTTAATCAAACCAAAATCAACCTATTGTTCTAATTATTAGTTTTACTTGAGCTAGATCTAACTGACAAGGATTCTTAAAAACGTTGTCCTTTGGGTTCGATCCTAAACTATACTGCGATAAGATCCGTCCGCTTGCGGGTGGTATTGTTGCACTTGGTTTTGGTAAAAGCTCGGGGATATAAACCCCGAGTGAATTTGTTAGTGCATTCAAAAGCCACATCAATATGCTTGGCCCATAGATGAAAGGGTTGCACCAACAAAGAGTAGTTATCAAGTAGTAGAAAAATGAGGATGAAGCTTATTGAGGAAGGGGCTAGTAAGGAGAGTTTCTCTTTCTTTGGTAACCTCAACAGAGGTCTTCAGGGAGAAAAAAATTAGTTAGTTGGCTAGGGTGCAACGTCCCTGGTATTGAGGCTTCAGATAAAAAGATCTTGAAAGGAATGATTGGACTATTCATATCACCAAGGTGGTACTTTTCAATTAGGCCATCACTAAAGAGATCTTCAATTAAGCATGCTCTGCCCAAAGTAGTACTAGGATGGGAGGCCAATTGGGGAAGTTAACACTAGCTGTGCGTGAGAGAGGACAAAGAGCATAGCTGTTGCTAGTCGTGGTATGTGGGGCCAATCATCATTCTTGAAACTATACTAGAGCCTTGAACATATTTAACTGTTCACCTCTCCCATCTCTAGTAGTATACTTGGTTTATTTAGAGGAGGATATGAGTAGGATGACTATATGGGCTACCTTATGTTGTGAAGGCACTATGGCTGTAAACTAGCTAGTGATAAGAAAATCCTAATTCTCTTCCTATGACATTGGGTAAAGTTATGACTTCCTTAAGTCTCAAGATGAAATAGTGTAAATTATGATTAAAAGTGACTTGGGGACTCTTTTTTGGAATGAAGTTATAGCATGTGTTGTTTTATGGAAGGTAGTTGACTTGGTTCTCAAATTAATTCGGTTTCCAATTTTTGATTTTCGTCCTCAAAATTTTATCATCACACTTATTTTCATTATTTAATTATATGTACTAAAAGACAAGCTTTCAGTTTTTATTGATAGTTTTTGGAACTGAGTCACTATTACAAGGAAGCTTGAGATGTAGAGAAATCCTTTAGCGAACAACCCCTTAACTGGCATGCTCAACCCTGAGACCCTAAGCCTAAGCATGATGTAGAACTTAAGATGATGATGTTTTAGATGTGTTTGACCTATATGACTCACCCATGTTGTCTCTATGGATGTTTATATATGTTATAGATTAATCCTTCTAAGGGTGGAGACTTGGACGCCTTAATCAATAGGAGTGTAACTTAACTTAAGGACCAATTGAGCTAAATAGAGGTTGAAAGAAGTAATTCATGCCTAAGAAATTTAGCTAATCCAAACCAAGGTTATCGGTAAACCTTTCCATTTTGAGTATCATAAATGTTACTTGCATAAGTGAAAATAAGACTTAAAATGTATCCTCACATAGTCGAACTTGTACACATTAGTGAGGTAAGATACTAAGTAAAAGAAAAAAAGCATGATAAGTGGAAGGTAAAATCACCTTAATAATTAATACAATACTATTAAGATAACACTAGGCTTTAGCGTAGCTTCCCAATCTCAACATATTTTATGAGAAGACTAATGGAGACTTGACACATGGAGTTATATAGTTTCACCCTGAGGTTTAGACTATAGTGTGATATGGGGTGATGTACTATCACTCATATATTATGCGAACTAGAAATATATGAATAGGTTGAGAAGCATGGCCTCCTATCTATAAATGGATGAATTTCAAAATCCCTTTTGAGGAGGGGAGTGTTGTAACATACCAAACTATATATGCTTTCTTTATTCCTTCAATTTTCTTACTACTTTCCATCAAACTCATATTAGGTACATCTTTCCCTTATCCAATATATATAAAAATTTATTCGAGTCAAATAATAGCATGAATGTGTGAATATCCTTTATATATGAAGTGTTAGGGGTAAAATAATTAAATAAATTATATCATAGGGTTTGGCATGAAATTCTTCCAAATATTAGTTGTTTATCCTAATCTAAGTCTCTAGATTCTTCCAAGAACTAAATTATGAAAGATATATAGAAAATATGGAATATTGCATCATAAATGATTGATCAAGAAAATAAACACATTAAATGTGTACTTAACATACATGAAGAGTAATTAAACGTCACATTCATTGAAAAGGTAAAGTGAATGTCACAACTGAAGTATTCACACATTTATAAGTGTAGGCATCAATATTGGGGACAAGCGGATGTTAATTTCTTCTCCAATTAAATTATATTACGAATGCTATTTAAGACCATGCATTTTTCAAGATTAACGATGATCATCGATTTAATTTCATTTAATCCTCATATCATTTCTCTTCCCTACCCTCATTGTGGGGTCCCTCTCTAATCACACATCTTGCACCTTAGATGAATGGTTAATTTGTTCTCTCCATCTTCTTTGCTTCTATTACCTCCTATTCCTCTCCACTCACATCTCCTACTTCTATCCCCCATACTAAATCTCCTAGAGTGACCAAAACCCTAGTAGCTCATCCTATCTTAACCCTACACCTAGTAGTTCCAAGCAACACCATCTAGAGCCCAGAATTGCCAAGTTGTGTCACCTCCTCCTCTTCTCTTCCTCTTCTTCCTCCTTTCCTTCACCTATTTGTAACACACCTCTTTTCTTATAATTTCAATCACTATTGACCTTCATGGTGATCATATGTTTCCTCCATGAGCGACGCCATCATCAACCCTATACTGCACAACATCCCTGTCAGATCTACTAGATATTGCCGCCTTTATCTTCTCTTCTCTTCCGCATCTCCGTATCTTAATACAACTCCAGACCTACATTCCACCATCTCTTCCTCCTTGTTTCTTCTTATATTCCCCTCTCCTTATTTTTCCCTCACCTTGTGCCCACCCACCAGATTCTACCGCAGGAATCGCCACCACCAACCATCACCGACGCAAGGCAGACTTGCCACACAAAAAGAATGCCTTACACCACTGACTCCATCCTAACTTATTCTCTCCCCTACTCACTCCTCCTATCTTATACTTCCTAACCCCAAGTTTCGTTGCATGTATCATATATCCCTCTTACATGTTCAAGGGTCTACATAAGCATGGGTGGTGGTCAGAACTGCCTACTACCCCCATCATCAGGGGCACCACAGATCACGCACCTCACATCCCTTTTTGCCAATGGTAAAGGTGGTAATAACTATTATAACTACCAACTATTATTCTTCCTATATTCTTGCATTCCCTATAACCCTATCAGCCATAACCAACAACCAACATATGCCCTCCACCATGACAACATGGTCGCCTACCTTCATGATGACCAGGCGCTTCCACCACCAAGATCGTGTTCATCTGCCTTAGAAGAAGGGAAACCAGTAGAGATTGCGAAAGCCTTTTTGTAGTGTCAACCTACCACTCTCAAACACTTGAAAATCACCTTCTTATTCTCCCTTGAAACTCCACCACCATCCACCAGAAGGTCGGATCCCTCATCTGGGAAACATGCCTACATCTTGCTTCAAGGACCTATCATCCTCCTTTGCCTACTTCTGTGTCATGAGCACTACCTACCCAAGTCTGATCCATTTCCTCATCTTCACCGGAAGCCCCACCACTGCAGTAGACATCCTTGATGCCCAGAAGATAACCCTTAGGATCAGTGATGATGGGTTCACTACATGCCCACTTCCTCTATGACAACATTGACACAGTTAACCATACTAATAAAAGATACAACCAGCTCCTGTCATGTAGCTGCCCCCACATCATTCTCCCTTTCAACTACACCCTCACCCTACTTGAATTTCCACATTCATGATGAGAGACATGGGTTGTGATCCTATTATCAACCAATAGAGCACATGATTACCATGAAAATAATATACCTATAAGTTTTGGTTTAATTTTACAATGTTCTAGTTTAGAAAACAATTTAAAATGGAGATGTTGTACATGGTGCAGACAATTATCCAAACAATCAGATACATAGCCTATGCACTATATCATAAACTAGTTAACCTAGTTATAGAAACTAAATACATTATAACCTAAACTAGGTAACCTAGATACATATCTAAATATAAAATAACCTAAAGTAGTCAACAAGCTTACTTATCTATATTAGGGTATATACATTTTAGTTTATTAATAGTAGTAAATATTACAACCATGACATTGAGTTGCTAGAAACCAACCCATAATGATGCACTGGCTTGGAGAATAGATATTAACTACAAGATATTAGGTAAAACAAGGGTACATTGGTCATCCAAAAAATTTCATAGATCACCGCATTCCTAATTGTATACATTACCAAGTTATGAGATCTAGAGTCATGAGTGAACATATCCTAATTTCAGTGATACCCTTCCCATGAGTTGAAAATATTAGATACATATATATGTATTATAGGATACATAAAAATGGATATGGATCTAGGGTACACACCTATCCAGATGAATCAACATTGAATAATAGGGAGCATGAAATATGTATAAGATATCTTTATAACTGTAAGTTTGGGTGAAAAATTGACTAAATATACATTGAGATATACTTCCAATTATGTATGTATTAAATACTGGTGTTTTTGGCATATTCAAGAATTATTTTATAATATGTGTATACACACTAACATGCATTCTAATTGTGTCATTAGGAATAATATCAAAAGACATGATCTTAGAGAGTATGACATTTCTAAACCTGTACTGGAAAAATGTAGATCATTACCCACACTCATATTTAATCTAGACATAAATAAACTTATGAGAGTAAATATGAATCTGAGAACTAAAATAGATATCCTATAGATCATATATTCTCTTAGTAATATTAAAAACCCTAATACGTCATTAGGTGATGGGGGATAGAATGAGGAAAATATTAAAATCCACAATAGGAAAGTATAAACATGTTAGTTTGGATTTGGCTAACATACACGATGTGTTCCTAGGATAAATAATCAACATTGGGGTTGAGTTTCTGTTGAGTTAACCATTATCTATGATGAACATGTACGCGCATTGTCTATTTTATTTTGGGCATTATTTGACTGAAACCTACATTCTTTTAATGAGACATCTCTTTAATTTTTATTCCAAATGCAAATACAATTTCTTGGACATGTATATTTCCTAATTTTGATTGATTATATATCTGTGGTTGTTGAACTACTTTGTTTATATGGGTTCTTGGATCCCTCCTGTATGATTGTCATTTTATGTGAAATTGGCTAAAATTCTAGTCTCACTCCTCCATTTATGCATGCTACATGTTTGACTGGAATATCTAAAATAACGATACTTATGTACAACCATACTATAAAGGACATGCATAATCCACCTGTGGTGTGTGTTTCCACCCTTATTTCTTTTAGGCCATGATCATATGGTGTTATGGCCCTATTTTAGGTATATTTAGTCTACATTGTTATGAATGCAAATGTTTATTGTTTTAAATTGAAGTTGTGGTTACCTGACGTGGAAAGACATTTTATTCTTCATACTTGTACTTTAAATTTTAAAATGTCTTATTTATCTTGTTATAATTCTTTTAAACTTATCTAATTGCAAATAGACACCTTCTTGTAGGAACATCTCATTTCTATATGTTTACCCCAATATAATGCCCAAAGTGTTTATCATGCATACATACTCAGCTCTTTGTTGTCCTCTATGTTGTTTCCCATGTTCTAGGTGATGTTCCCTTCCACCCAGGTATAGGTACTTTAGAAGACAAGGATGCACATAGATCATATACTGAATATTGGACCTATGGATATCTTGGACTGACCAAATTTCCCTCTGTAACTTGTCTTGCATATGATTAGATTATAATATGTATACCTTTTTACTTTGTTATACTACCTTTTATGGTGAGAAACAATTGTAAATGAATGATCATGTAACTATTTAATGGTTTACTTATTTATTACCTTGCTCTGTATATATACCATTTGAGAAATAACCAATTTCCTCCTTTGCTCCATTTTGTGGATTTGGATGGTTTTATATTTCTCAATTTGGTGAAGCATGAATCCCCTCTCAGGTCCCACACTTTACACATGGATTTCATTGTGTCATAGTACTTGGATGGGGGTCGATCCTATTTATGTTCAGAGAAGATTTTAGCCATGGTATTGTGATGCAAAGGCAATTGTTTTCATGAGTAAAGAACTGGTTCATTTCAACCCACACTACTTTGGCACACTTGTGCCACATATACTTGACTGAAATGTAAAGCTCCATGCATCCCTAAATCCAGTAGAGAATCTAGTTTTTTCTTGTAGTCCGTGTAGTATCTGGTAAGGCAAGATCATCCTCAATGATAAACTTGAGTTTATGACGTGATTTGAGAAATGTATAAAAAACATTCATCCAAAGTTGAAAGTTGTCATCATTAAGTTTAGCGACATATATGTATGGCATATCATTGTAAATGATAAGTCATTTTAGCGACATCATCCTTGATATGAGAAATGAAGTACTATAGTATGGAGCACGGTATAGACAAAAAGTAAATGTGTCGTAAAGTAGCATGTTGCAAATAGAAAGTAGGGTACCCGAATATAGCGTGGTAGAATATTAAGTATGAAACCCTCTAGAGGGGGGGTGAATAGAGTTTTATAGAGATTTTAAAATAATTTAAACTCAAGCAACCACAAAGAAAGATTGGACAAAGAGACACAAGGGTTTAGAGTGGTTCCTAGCCTTAGCAAATACTAAGGTAGTCAGTCCACTACCCGGTTGCTTACCCAACCGGGATTTGAAAAGAAATTATTTTATTACCTCGCAAGGACTTTACATAAAATACATTTCTTTTCCCTAAACCCTTCAAGCAGCCTTCACCTAGAAGTAATCGCCCAACTCGAAGCAGCCTTCCCTTGAAGTAGATGCACCAACACCCGTTGCACCAGCCTTCTGAAGTAGCTTCCCGTGCGATAGCCTTCTTGAAGTAGCTTGAAGTCCCCTTTTCCACCTGAGAAGTCCACCCTCTCCAATCCGCAGCCTCCAACCCTAGGAGTAGCAAGGAGAGTACAAGGAATAAATAGGAACAAGAAAGAAATACAGAAATTACAATACCGTTGTAAGCACAAGGCTTGATTTTCCTATATCAAGCGTTTGGATCTCCCTAGCCAATATGATGGACTTGTGATTGCTAGGGTTAGGAAAATCTAGCCTATAGGACGAGCTTGAGCTAAAGGGAAAATGGCCAATTGATCACAAAGCTCAGTTCACACAGATTGCACAAGAGAGCTCAAGTATTTTCTCAAGTATAGCAAGTGTAAGAAGTGTATTTTAGTGTCCTATGGCTTGTCCTATTTATAGGAATAGCCTAAGTATGCTTAAGGACGTTCTAGACAACTTCTAGGGGGTTCCTAGTGCTTAACTAGCCGTTAGGAATAAGTTAGGCACATTAGCAACGGCTAGTTAATTAATTCTGCAGTTGCTGTCAGAGACCATCTCGGTCGAGGACTTGTCGACCGAGATGCCCGGTCGGTCGAGGATTTTTCGACCGACAGGCTCTCTGGATTAACGTTTATTTGCAACTGTCAACTGCTGTGTTTAACAGCTACTTTTGGTCAATCTCGGTCGAGAAGTTTGTCGACCGAGAGTGTCTCGGTCGAGGAGTGTGGTCGACCGAGATTGACTCTGTTTTCAATCTTTCAATTAAGATACTAAGTGAGTGCATGAGTGTGCATTATGTGATCCTATTAGAAGGAGATGTCCTAACTAAGTGTAGTGTTTAGTTAGGGAGATCTAACGCTTGATTTACATGAAGTCTAAGTACTTGTACATTATATGTTTGTACAAGTTTACATATGATTACATTGCATGATATTTATAAACATTCAAGCGTAAGGATTCCCTAGAACTTTGTCATCTCCTTGTTCCTGCACACTTAAGTAGCTCGTTAGATTAATAAGAATGAAATGTTTGTCATCATCGAAACAAAGGGATTTATCATAATATCCAATTTATCCAACAATCTCCCCCTTTTTGAAGATGACAAACATTTCCTAAATATGAAATAAGGAAATATAAAGTATATGAGTTTCATACCTGAAAATTTACCTTTTGTAGCCATTTATGTTTTTCAAGTAAGTGCTGGCCCAGATGTGATGAAACTCTTTTATATATATTTTTATATTCTTTCTCCCCCTTTGTCATTTCAAAAAGATATCCAAAGTTGAATGTTTTATTTTTCTTCTCCCCCTTAATATAATGCTCCCCCTTAATTAGATATCCTATTAGGAACATTGATTTTTATCTAATTTATCCATAATTTGTTTCTCAATCATTTGCAAAGGATGTTAAGCCTTGAAATGAAATAAGATACCTTTAAGCATATGATGAAATGTATATGGATTTCTCATATATCAAAGGATGTTAAGCCCTAGATTAGATGAGAATCCTCTAAGCTTAGAGTACCTAAAAATGTCTCCATCCAAATGCAAGGGATGTTAAGCCCCATTTTGGGTAGAGAGTTCCTTCAAGTACAAGATACCAATTTCAATAAATTCATAACTTTCTTGAAAATATTCAGTTATACATAGTGATTTCAAAGTTTTTGTAAGCTTCTTTTAAACAATGATCAAAGTTTTAATGATCTCCCCCTTTTTCTTATGCTTTGCTCCCCCTTCGATAGATATCTCAAATGAAAGTTTGAATACTCAGCAAATACATAAAATGTCCAAGACTTTAACAAGGATGTATGCAATTATGTCAATCTGGAAAAACAGAAACCCAGTCGGTCGACAGTTGCTCGACCGACAATGTTCTCGGTCGACTAGTTGCTCGACCGAGAATGTTTCTGGAGAACTATTTTGTTATTTGAAAATTTAATTTTAATTTGTAATAGTTGCCTGTTTTAATTATTATTATTCCCTTATTTGTTATGCTCTACAATAATGAACTGATAACCCATATTTTGAAGATGTCATCATAAGCCAAACAAATAACCATGCAAATTTCATTCAATATCATGAAGAAGATTACAATCATATAGAATTTGACTAATCATTTGTATTACAACTATTACAACTCCAACACTTCACAGGAAAGATTTAAGAATTACATCGATGTCCGGATCTTTCCCAAGAAATGGCTCGGATCCATAGTATTGGACCAGAGTTTTCCAATCCAAAGCACCAGTTGTAGTCAACGCATATGCTTCCAGGAAAGTGGGAACTCGGTCAAAACGGAAGTGAGCAGCTATGTCTTGCAATTGTATGGAAGAAAATTGAGTATGTGCAAGATCCATTGATGGTGAAGGTGGAGGTTGATAGTAGTTGTATGAGGGGTTAAAGGGGTTGAGCATGCCAGGGTTTAAAGAATGCGGATATTCATCGGTTTGATTAGGAGAAAGGTTTTGCATTCTTTGATTTAAGTATGTCATGGCATGGTGATTGTAGTTTAATTGTCTACTAAGATGGTATTGGGAGCCAGCAATATAAGTAAGGGTATTTTGGATGGGATCAATGGAAAGGTTAGTAGGAGGAGGGGGTGGTATATCCTGATGTGATGACTCTCCTTCTACTCTTGCCCTTTTATGGCCAAAGTCAATTCCCATCTTCTCTACGGTGTTCTTACTTATCTTTGGTGGTCTACGCTCCCATATGTATCCCATATCTTCAATGTTTGACTTAAGAAAATGTTGAGTAATCTGGCATACAAAATCGGCATATGGTGGATTGCCAGAAAACTCAAGCATATTTTTAAGTATTATGCGAATGAAGTTGATGGGAATTTCTTTTATGATAGCATAAATTAGACACATACGGAAGATAGGAACCTCGGATTTATTGGCTCGTGGATGTATGTTGGTGGAAACAATGAGGTTTACTATTCTACATGCCGGTTTTAGGTTTATTGCATAATAGGTTCCCCTATCTTCATGACAAGTGGTATTGGCTTGAAATATGGCTCTTTTTATATCACTAAGACTAGTGGTGTGGTCATCATGGGAAAATAAGTTTATTGGATTGCCGGTGGAAAGGTCAAGGAAATCTTGATATTCATCTATATCAATTTCAAGCATGTCAAGAATATCCCCTTCGGAAAATTTAAAACTATGCCCATTGACCATGGTGTAGAAGAAAGTGATGTCATTTTCGGTGTGGGAAAGAAGATTGGCATAGAATTCGTTGACTACCTTAATGGAGTAGGAAGGAAAAGATGGATTGATGAAGTCCTTCAGCTTTTGTACTCCAAAGAGATGCTCCAGGTCGACTATGTTGATGAAGTCCATCACTTCGACCGGACGTCGGGGAAGAGGAGCTTTAGAGGAAAGCCGAAAGTATCTATCTCCAGCATCTCCGTCGACGAAAGCTATGTCATTGATGATCGTCAGTGGCGGAGTGGCTTCCCTCTCTTCTCTTCTTTTTCTTCCAGCAACTTTCTTCTTCCCACGGACAGTTGATGATGAGGCCATTGTGTTTCTTGAGAGCAAGGAAGATTTGAGAGTAAGAGTGCTGAAGGATTGCACGAAATTGCACTAGAGATGGACTATGGAAGCAAGGAAATGCAAGTGTGAGTAAGTGGCTCGTTTTTGCACTTATTTATAGAATTCCAGCGACCCGGTCGGTCGACGACTCGTCGACCGAGCGTCCGCAACGGTCGAGTTGCAGACGCGCCACTTGGACCTCCAACGGTAAAGAAAACGGTCATAACGGTCGGGTCGCAACGGTCGTATCCAACGGCTATTTCTCGGTCGAGCGCTTGTCGACCGACATTGTCTCGGTCGAGCACTCGTCGACCGACAGTTTGTCTGATACTGAGTCTGTTTAGAATTTGTCGGTCGAGTGAGATGGGCTGACCGAGTGGTTCTCGGTCGAGCATTTGTCGACCGACTAACTTACTGAGTTCAATTTTTGGCTGAATTTTAATGCAAATCATAGAACATTTTTGTAGAGCATATGTATATTCCAAGGGAGTAATAATATTTAAGGCTTCTAATTACCACAAATGATTTGACGTTTTGATTTAAAAATATGCTAAGATTAAGTTCAATAAAATAATGTTCAAATAAACAATTTTTTATCAAAGTTTATTTTAGGTCGCCCTTGATTACGACCATAGCGCCCCTTGGTCAAATTTTATTTTAACCAAGAGGCATATTCTGCAGGTTTCCAGTATGAATCATTCATATGCGAAGTATGAGTTCTGCAGATAGCTTGCAAATATCAATTTGAGACACATTAAAGTGTACTAATTATGAGAGCTTAATAAGGACATCAAATATGGTGAAGCATATTCAAGAATAATATCCATTCATGAATTTAAGATTACTTTGGATAGACTAAAATATAAAAGCACACAAAAATTTATTTGAAACATTTTATTCATTGCAAGTATTTCTGAAAAAAATGTGCAATAAAAGAATGATTAAATAGAATCTTTCAAGAATAATCTTTCAAGAATCTTTCAAGAATAATTTTCACATACAATGTAAAGATTTACAGCAGTTTGAGATAAACGTATGTGTATCAAGGTGCTATTAAATCTTTTTAATTTTTGATTTTGTTATCCCTAAATGTTAAGTTGAGATAGACATAAGGATATACAAATTAGGTCTATGGTCATATCTCAACTTAGTCGAACCTATTTAATTTGGAGTTTTTGGAACCCATACCATTTCGACATGCTTTTTCTTGTATGGGCATGAAAAAGAATAATGTCCAAGGCGTGAGCAATAATGACAACAAATTGAATCAACCTCAAGCCTTTTTCTATAGTTTTGATCTAGGTTATTCTTGGGTATATACATTTTTGTGCCTCTAGGTATATAAGCGGATTGACTCGCTTGTGTTCTTCTAGGTTGTTGATGAGATTTCTCATTAGGCTTATAACCTAGTCCTCTTCTCCCTATTTGATGATAGGAATTTTCTAATATTCTATCAAGGATTCCATTGTTGCTTAACTTACTAACTTCTTGTTGCAACTTAACAATCTCATCCATTCTTTTCTTGATATCTAATTTTGCTTGGTCTAGATTGGATGATAACATATTTCTTTCTTTCACTATATTGTCATAATCTACATGGGTGCACAATATAGGTTGTTTTTTAAAATCATTTAATTTTGTAAGCAATTCAGCTTTTTCTTGACATAGAAGATCATAGTTTGTTTCTAGAGTAAAGATCTTTACTTCACTGTTACTTAGAGATGATTTCAAGGTACGATTATCAGACATAATGCTATCTTTTTCAAAACCAAGAGTATTCAATTTAGCATATAAATCGTCATTTTCGGATGTAAGAGCAAGAAGTCTAGCATTTAGATCATCATTTTCTTTACTTGATTTCTTCAACTTCTTTTTGCATTCAACATATTTATTATATGTTTCTTCAATAATAGCAACTAACTCTTCCTTGGGTAAATCAAGCAAGCTTACCTCTTCTTCTTCTTCCTCACTTATTGTAGCAACGAAACACTCTTTATGTGCATCTCCTTTCTTTGACCTCCATGGACATTTAGACGTAGAGTGCTTTGTTCCTAAGCACCAATTGCAACTTGTCGAACTTTGGTCCATGCTCCTTTTCTTGTGGTTGTAGTCACCTCCTCCCTTTATCTCTTCAAGACCTTGTTAGGGCTCCTTGAAGCCTGCTCTGATACCAATTGAAAACCTCTAGAGGGGGGGTGAATAAAGTTTTATAGAGATTTTAAAATAATTTAAACTCAAGCAACCACAAAGAAAGATTGGACAAAGAGACACAAGGGTTTAGAGTGGTTCCTAGCCTTAGCAAATACTAAGGTAGTCAGTCCACTACCCGGTTGCTTACCCAACCGGGATTTGAAAAGAAATTATTTTATTACCTCGCAAGGACTTTACATAAAATACATTTCTTTTCCCTAAACCCTTCAAGCAGCCTTCACCTAGAAGTAATCGCCCAACTCGAAGCAGCCTTCCCTTGAAGTAGATGCACCAACACCCGTTGCACCAGCCTTCTGAAGTAGCTTCCCGTGCGATAGCCTTCTTGAAGTAGCTTGAAGTCCCCTTTTCCACCTGAGAAGTCCACCCTCTCCAATCCGCAGCCTCCAACCCTAGGAGTAGCAAGGAGAGTACAAGGAATAAATAGGAACAAGAAAGAAATACAGAAATTACAATACCGTTGTAAGCACAAGGCTTGATTTTCCTATATCAAGCGTTTGGATCTCCCTAGCCAATATGATGGACTTGTGATTGCTAGGGTTAGGAAAATCTAGCCTATAGGATGAGCTTGAGCTAAAGGGAAAATGGCCAATTGATCACAAAGCTCAGTTCACACAGATTGCACAAGAGAGCTCAAGTATTTTCTCAAGTATAGCAAGTGTAAGAAGTGTATTTTAGTGTCCTATGGCTTGTCCTATTTATAGGAATAGCCTAAGTATGCTTAAGGACGTTCTAGACAACTTCTAGGGGGTTCCTAGTGCTTAACTAGCCGTTAGGAATAAGTTAGGCACATTAGCAACGGCTAGTTAATTAATTCTGCAGTTGCTGTCAGAGACCATCTCGGTCGAGGACTTGTCGACCGAGATGCCCGGTCGGTCGAGGATTTTTCGACCGACAGGCTCTCTGGATTAACGTTTATTTGCAACTGTCAACTGCTGTGTTTAACAGCTACTTTTGGTCAATCTCGGTCGAGAAGTTTGTCGACCGAGAGTGTCTCGGTCGAGGAGTGTGGTCGACCGAGATTGACTCTATTTTCAATCTTTCAATTAAGATACTAAGTGAGTGCATGAGTGTGCATTATGTGATCCTATTAGAAGGAGATGTCCTAACTAAGTGTAGTGTTTAGTTAGGGAGATCTAACGCTTGATTTACATGAAGTCTAAGTACTTGTACATTATATGTTTGTACAAGTTTACATATGATTACATTGCATGATATTTATAAACATTCAAGCGTAAGGATTCCCTAGAACTTTGTCATCTCCTTGTTCCTGCACACTTAAGTAGCTCGTTAGATTAATAAGAATGAAATGTTTGTCATCATCGAAACAAAGGGATTTATCATAATATCCAATTTATCCAACAAAGTAAAGGTACCAGAATGTAGCATGGTATAAAAGAACAAAACATAAATACTACTAGAATGAAATCTTGGTAGAAGGAGGAGTAGCACTGCCAAAATGGAACTTGGTAGGAAGAATGCAATACTACTGGAATGAAACTCAATAGAAAGAGAAGTGATACTACCATAATGGATCTCGTAGGAAAATAGAAAGCATTGTCAGATTAATGGAAAGGTTGGATAAAGAGCTTGAAATCCCTAATATTTTAGAAAATCACTCAGACATGTGGTTTAGGGGAACCATATGGAGAAGAAAAATAGTAAAACATTACCCCTCTTTTGTTTTTATGCTTTATAGAACAGTATATGGTCTTTTGATTTGTCTTTTTTTTATTTTAATTTTAATGTTTTTGACATGTGGCCATATTGCTAACAACTCACATACTTGTGAGTAGGAAACAAATTAGCGATTGGGAAAGGAGATTTGATTACATTAAAAAAAGTTGGCAAGAAGAGAGTGTGATCGATGAACAGTCTATGAATACAGATAGCTTTATAGATCAGCATAAGGTCTTTTGATTTTTTTTCTTTATTTATATTGTAGATAAGAGGGAATACTACTAACAATTCACATACTTCGGAGAAGGAAACACATTAGCGACTGGGAAAGGACAACTGATTACATTAAATAAAAAAGGTGGCAAGAAGAGATTGTGATGCATGTATAATCTATTAACAAGGAGATCTGATGACATTCAAAATCCACTATTGCATGATGTATGGATTATCTATTAAAAAATCATGAGTTGGAAAGTAGAATTAGGGCTGATAGTGATGGCCTTTGAAGAAGTTGCACTTGCGATTAGTAGAATAAGTGAAGAAGTTCTCCGCTCACGGTTAGTAGAATAAGAGAACAACTCTCTTATGCCATTGAATTGGTTGGGAAGGTTTCTCTTCCCCTTTTATGCTTCGTCCAATCCTACATCACATGTTGGATCGAAAGTCTCAAGGCCAGACCCTATGTAGCAGCTGTCACCAAGAAGAGAGAAAAATAGTGAGAGAGAGATGAGGATTAGGGTTATTCTCTTGATACCATGTAAAATAATCCTTTAGTAAAAAAAAGAGTATTGGGTCTCCTATATACAAGAGGCAGAAAGTAAACAGACTAAATAGAAATAAGGGAAATACAAATACAATGGACCTAAGCCCAACTAATACTAACAATTGTTATTCAACCCACAAAACCATCTTTTGTTCAAAACTCAAGTCATGGTAAACTTAGTAAAGTTCTTTCAAAACTAATCTACATCAATCAATCTAATCCAAAATCAACTAATTATATCAACTCAACCTATAAACCTCAGGCTCCTTTTTCTTTAGTATAACCACACATGTACAAACATGTTCAACCACTAAGTTTGTCTACATTTTTGAGATGTTTCTAAAAAAAAAAAGAATACCTCATTCCTTTTCCATATCAACTTAGCAAGACTATGATCTTTGTATATACATATATTATCTCTATTTCATATCAATTTTAGGCCCTTGGATTTAAAGAAATGACATGCACCTCCACATACCATTTACAAGAAAGGATAAAAGAGAGAGGACTAGATTTCTAAAAAGGGATTGCACCCCTCGATTTAGCTATATCATTAGAAAGGTTGATCTACCTCATATACCAGTTCGATCATGTTACAACTGGAGGTTAGGTGTATAATTTTCATGGAGGGAAATTTGAAGGTGGATAGGTAGATGGTTCCACATGACGTTAGGCCTTTTAGCTATTGAACCAAAATTTAGAAGACAACATAACATCCATGACCAGGCTTCATCTCTATATACCCCTCCATTATCTCATTGCTACACAAAGGACAACTTTCTTTTACTTTTTCATTACATTGTATCTTAGAATATGTCTTTATAGACGCCACACAAGACACCTTTACAAGAGATAAGTATATTTTCTTTATGCAACTCGAGCATGATCATCATCAAATCCCCTTTTCAACTCAAATGGACTAGATTTCTCTCATGTTAGTGGGTTTCTCCCCATTTGACATTCAAGGGGAATTTATATTTTGACATAATTTTTAGAGGTTTAGTTGATCCATATATTATACATATGGTTGGTCACTCCTTCACAAAGTGTTTCACGTCTTGTCATTACATTTACCATATTAGAAAATAAGGGAAAGGATTACAAAAAACTTCACATTTGGATCTCGAATATGAAGCCACCACCCTTTACTAGTCTACAAGTGTTGGTAGAGTCCTCATCTTATCCTGGTACACCCCCATGTATCACATTCCAAATACAACTCTGAATAGATGTGTTGCGACTGTGATCATGTGGCTAGAACAGTTAGACAAGTCTATTGTTCCTTCGAGGCCCCCAATATCTAAAGCTTGAACCTTTGGTGAATCCTCACTTGTAGTATTGACAACCAAGAAGGGAAATACAAAGGTCACCACTAGTGGTTGCCCCAACACATATATCAAGATATCAATGATATTTAAGTTCAATCATTGGTTGTTGTCCCTTAGTTTCTATGCTCCCGATCAACAAACTTGGTTATCCTAGGTACACCAATATCAAAGTAGTTGTGGCTAATAAATCATATGACATAGTAGGGCACATCAAGAACACTCATGGATACATCTTTTTGGGACTGTATATAGAGCTAAGTGATGCATTACAAATTTATTCTCAATATCCTTGAAGACGTGCTTTTTTGAAAGAGTATCCACCCCAAGAAATTGACCAGGATAATGTCTAGATTGTTGATCAAAGGTCATAACATTTTGTAAATATGATATCCAAGTTGACATGTGTATAATATCATCACTGTATATTATGATTAAGCACAATGATATGAATGTACCCCATGTATAAATCAACAACAGTGTTGGGTTCAATGTTTTCCCACTGTAAAACTTTGTGACACTTGCCATTGAGTCAAGTGAGATTCATTCAACCAACATTAATGGATATACCTTTGATGGGTCTCCAAAGTAAGTCATGGGAAGATCAAAATGGCTATCCAAGTGAGTCCAAGACTATGCATACACAAATTTATTTTCATGGATATAATGCCTCCTTCAGTCTCTTGTTAGGTCATCCACTAATACCCAAAAATAAGGTGATATCTTCATCATGATAACATATGTATTTCAACCAATAGGGCTTATATGGTAAATACCAAAACAATAAAAAATCTAATAATATAATGGTATATATAATCAAATTGTATGAGTGGACATGAATCATGTATTCTCATGTCTCAATACAAATAATAGGTCAAAATGGGGGAAATGAGAGGGAAGATGCTATAACAATGAAATAGAAACTTATAAAAGTATTTTAGTGATATCAAAATTATATAGGTGGTCATTTAGCTCAGGTGCACATATGTTCATACCATTAAGGGTTAGATAGGGGGAAGGAGAGAGGAATCTATATAATTTTAGATTGAAAGTAACTTGCATTGACATTGTTGAGACTATAGGCATATCTTTCCTCTCATTTCTCTTTTTGATTTGAAGGCGATAAAGAATGTATCTTTGGGTTTTATTCTTAAAAGGGTGGTTATTTTGCATATCATTATCCTATTTTAAAAAAAGATATATCTTATAACAACCCCGCCTCCCGATAACCCCCATTAAGGGAGACCAAGAGGTCAGAGCCGTTATGCCAATTAACAGGATCAAAGGTTCATCAAATAATCAATAAAAATTATCAAATTTTACCAACTTAACTGTAAACTGGTATAAAATAAAACCTTCCATACCTTTTTAAAACTTTGGTAAACTACTCTATCCACAACCTGGATTCATTTTATCTAATCCTCCTTGCACTTTATTTCTTATTTCCACAATGTGTCACTTTATTGTTTGTTCTTTCAATTGTTGTACCTAAAACTCCGACAAACAAAACGTCGGTCAACATATAGGAATATGCTGGTATGTGGGAACAACCAAAATTTCACAAATATGGCTAACAATTTAATTATCACAATCAGGGTGATTAGCAAACCAATTTACATTTTCAATGTGTCATTCTCCACCGCTTTTGCCCTAACCCTGGAATACCCCTCTAGGGTTTCTCCTTTGCCATTGACTTAAGGCTACCTTCTCAATCCCGAGCTTGGTGCCTGGGGGTATCCTCTCATGGTGCCCCATAGTCATGCAACATAGACTGCCTTCTCATTCCCGAGCTTGGTGTCTGGGGTTACCTCTCATTGTTCCCATTAGTCTACCCTCTTGGGCCTGACATTTATGGCATCTTCCATCAGGGTGGCATGTAGGTGCGAGAATACACATGTATTTATAATTGGGATAACCGTAGTGACTTTATAATTGTAGTATGAACATCCAAACTATTTAGTTTCAATCAATGTGATTAACCATCCGAGAAACCTTCGGGAAAACTAATGTGATTAATTGTAATTAACCACATACCTTTCAAGCTGTCTTGAATACAGAATTAATCCAAACAAGCAAGTAATACAGAATCAAGCAAGCAAGCTCAATTCAGTCATGAAATATAGATCGAATATTTTCTATCATGGATCATAGTATCCAAGTCTAATAGGCCTAATCGTACCCTAGGGTTACTAGCCCTTTTTAGGGTTTTGATCATAATTAGGGTTCCACTTCATTTTTATTACTTTTAATTTACTTTCATCAAAATATCCATCGAACCCTAATTATCTTATCTTATTTTCCATTGAGATCCTAAGATCAGGTTTGGACCACAAAAACCCTAATTTTCGGATTACTATATCTTTTCTTCCCTTTTTCCTCACTTTAGGGTTTCTAAGGGTTTTAATTACAACATTAGTTTTAAAACCCTAATTCTTGCAATTCCATCATAAAAATAGGTTAAAATCAAACTATATCATTAAACAAGTTAACCATGCTTGAATTAACCTAATTGCAATATTAAATCTATCCTTGATTAACAATTAGGGTTTCTATCTACAAATTAACACCCTTTTCATCAAAATAATACACTTTTGTTAAAAGAGGTAGATTTAGGCTTTCAAACCATTTTTAACTTATTCCTCATATTTTTCCGAACAATTTTCATGATTAACTTTCCTCATCCGAGTTTTCTAGCTCAAGATATGATTGTTGTAAGAAAATCCCTTTATATTGATTTATTAGCAATTTATAGTAAAACTAGGATCATTAGATCTGTGGTCCACTGATCCACTCAAGATCCAACGGCCAGGAACACACATGCCTTTACTTGTGATCAAAAGTGAGCCGAAGGACAAGTTTGCCCTTACCTATAGTGAAGGCACCACGACGCAGTTTGGTAAATGACCGGGCTGGTCGTCTTCTACCTCTGCTCAGCCTGTTCGCGAGACAGGCTCCTCAGCTGAGTCAACTCCACCATTGACTCCGACCTTCTTGCTATCCCAGACGCCGATGAAGGTTGTTGTATCTTCACCAGTCCTCGACAAACCCTTTCAAGCACTCGATTCCCTTTCGTGCGTGTCAGAGTTGTTAGCCGAAGAATCTTTCCACCCGACGAGGTTTGCAGGTCGTAGAGGGGAAAGAACATGACAATTTCACAAATTAGCCACACAAACGCACTCGTCGCCTCTCTCCAAACACACGAGTTTGGTTTGTGGGAGCGTTGGTCCCACGGAACACCTCCACTATATATAGGGTCGAGTCAGGCTCGTGAGAATTGGGTGTTTCCCAAAACACCGACCAAATCTAATCAAAATAGGGATGAATCTCTGTGGGTTCCTCACCTGTGTCTAATGGACCTATCAACAACCTTGTCCAAACTCTGGATCACGAGAAATTCAAGATGGGAAATTCTCCCTGTAACTTGCAAATTCCCAGTCCATGTGGGACTTAGAAGATGAGTGACTAGCGTTGGATTGAGATCCAACAGTCCTCAAAGCACGCGATCCAACAAAAGGAAAATATATTCCTAATTTCAGAATAATTCCCAATTTTGGAGATAACTTGAAAAATCTGTATCTCCTAAACCCTTGCTCCTTTTTAACTTAAATGTTAAGGGAACGTTTGTCTTTACATTATCTAGATATGTACGAAAATTGGGAAACAAATTCCAATGGATGAGTAATCTTCCTTCTCTCCAAAGTTAACCCTTAATTAATCCAAAATTAATTGGTATTTCTTTTCCCTTTGCTATTATTTTGTTATTTTGGGTCCCTTGGACCTCATTTCAACCTAAAGGCACGAACTCCCGTATTAGGGAATATTCCTTAGCCTTTTACTTATCCTTTATCTATTTTCTCTTTCTTCTTATTCATTTCTTTAATAAAATATCTCTTTTCAAGGATTTCTCTTTATCTTTCTTTTTATTTTCCTCATTGGCATCCCTTTTACTATTAGGAATCCTTTGGATACGAAAATTCATCAAGGATAACTCAATTATACTTATTTTCCATATTTAATCATTATTTTCAATTTCTTTTCTTAATAAAGCAATATCTAGTTGATCTTTTCTTTTCTTATTGCTTTCTTTTTGCAACTTTGGACTCCTTCGAACCCAAGGAACCCAAGAGGCACGAAATCCACCTTTGGATTATATATTTATGCCTTCTATAGGTTTCTACATTTTTTATTTTCTCCATTTCTTATTAATAATGGAGTTCCTTTTTGTCTCTTCCTTATTATTGGGCCCAATAGCCAATAAAGCCCAAAAATAAATCAAAAAGGCTATTTTAAATGAAATTCATGCATTCAATCAAAAGACATCATTATTTGTTCATTTATCTTTATTATGAGAAATTACATTTCTCACCAAATGAACCCAAAAATTGGGGTTGTCACATATCCTCTCTCAAAATCTAATGTCCATTTCCTATATGGTCCCTAGCCCTTGAAAATGATAGCTTTGGAGTTGCATCCCCTTTAGGGGAGGTATATTAATATCATATGGGGTTTATATAGGGTTAGGACCTATGGAGGAGTCCCAAAGGTGGTTTTTAGTTCAAAGGGTATGCATTAACTAGGTGCCCTCCATCTAGATCCTTCTTGATGCATTTAGAATGTGGTCTAACTAAATAAATCCATCAAGGAATGTTAGGAGTGCTAGGTAAATATAGGATGTGTGGAGAGGTAGGATGAATGATTGCTTCATACTCCCTTCTAGGGGCTTCATTGCTTCTAGAAGAGTGATTGATGGACCCAAAATTGATGGAGCATGTGAGTCACATATTATATGGGTGTCTTGCCTAATTTATACCTCTGCATACACATTGTTCATGTTGCACAACAAGGAGTGCAGCTAAAAATCATATCATGGGAGACACAAACTAGGTTATAGAAGTTGCTTCAGTCAGGACAATGGCAACAAGGTCCAATATGCATAGCGGATCATCCATCAATTCGATGTTCAATCCTACCAAAAACCTTTCCACCCATGGGTTGTACAAAAGTTCATGAAAAAACATAGGGTTGTCTTTTTCTAATTCATGAAGTGATTTTAGATTATACCATTTGTATGAATATTTTATTATAGATCTAATAAAAAATCTCAAAATTAGCTAGATACTTGAAGTAATGCTTTAAATAAAATTTTCTATATCCTAATTTCCCTTGCAATGTTAATCACAAACCTAAGATTTTCATATTGCTTTCCCTCACTCCAGAGTGACCATTAACACCTTATGTATTTTTTTTACTCTGGTTATGGAAAATCTTCTTTGCTAAATCAGTTCTAACTTTGGAGTTGGTTTACATATCTAGTTTTGATTTGTACATTGTTTGTTTTTATACCTTTAAATATCTCGTTTATTTTACAACTATATCATGGAGACTCAAAATTATAATTTCAACAGTTTTCCCCTCACAAGACAAGGACTGAAGCATGGTGGGTAAACCCACTAATGATGAGATTTGAATTATATAGACTTGGATATGGTTGATTTTTTCATGGACGTCCCAAGATATAGGTTAATGTATGAGCATGACTATACTCATTTAGTAAGTAGAGTAGGCCCAGGAAACCATAAGATGCTTGTTACTAAGACATTAGTGACCACCAACATTAGAGAAAGCTCAGAATAATCATGCTTACTTGTTGCAATGGTTTGGAAGGTTTACCTTCCTCATATGAACGCTATATATACAAATTGAGAGCTTCTTTGTGAGAGTCTCTTTCAAGTGAAGTGGGATCATCATTTCCCCTTTCATTTAGATTTTGGATTTGAGTTACTGATAGCTTTCAACTTTTCTATGTAGTCATGAGTTCCCTTCTTTTATTATGTGCGATTAACTTTAGGATTTAACTTTACATGAATGGATTAATCATTAGTTTCCTTCATTGATAGTGATACTAGTCATTCAAATATTATTAGATTCATACTTATTCTATCTAGTAGTAGACCTCCAAGGATTGAACAAATTTTATGATAATAGACATAAACACAAATTTTGGAAATAATTTATTATTAGCTTTATTCAATATATGTACAAGAAGTAGAAGAAATCAATCTATTTTTCTATTTTGAACCCCAAAAACTGTTAAATTATTTGAAAAATGTCAACACACTATTTTTCTAGGATATGACTTTTTTACTATATTGTTGATCCCAATATATCTTAAGTTGCTTAGTCATGGTACGTAATATTAATTGTATGTCAAAAAAAAATTCCAAATATAAACAATATATAATAATAACATATTAACTATTCTCCTTCCAATATCTTCACTAAACCTTTTAGCCATATATCATCTCATTTGTGATGGTTTTAGTGTATAGTTTGAATTAATCCATCAATGTTATACCATGTACTCGTATGTTGTTACAAATGTCCTAGATGAAAGTAAAAATATTTCAAGCCTATTATCCATGTAAGTATGAGTCTGATTGAATAGTCAAAGAAATTTATTATGATATTTAGATACAATGACCACGTGACATGCTTTAAGAAATAAATTCAACAACAAAATTAACATTCGATACATATAAAGTGTAGATCCAATAGAGTTGCTAAGCATAAATACTAGTAGCACTATAACAAAAGTAAATAAGATCAAAAACTTGTTCAAACTAATTTATGTATAGACTTACTTAAGTAAAAGTAGTTATCTCTATAGCTACATGCAAGTTTCCTATATTGTTGCTTTTAAGATACAATGTTCGCGTATGTGACATACATACCAGGGCTTGGAGAAACTTTTCCTCACTCAGGACCTAGGTAAAATTGGCAAAAATGACTAAACATCTAGACATGTTTTAGTGGGAGGAAGCTTCTGCCACATAGTGAAGCACGATAATGGAGTGATTTTCCCTATGTTATATGTCATATGTTTTCACATATTCACACTCTAGAAATAATGACCTCATAATCAATTAATATTGTCAACTAGTGAAAGTAATATACCACATAAAATTCATAATTTGTTAGTTTCTTGCAATCATATCTAGCTATTATGAGTTATAAGTTTCATCTAATACCAAATGTGGGGATTACCAAATCATATATGAACCATGTAATTGATTGAATACAAGATATGTTCAATCATGTAGATGATCGAAACAAATACATATAAAACCATATGAAATATTTAATTCATAAGATAAGCATGACTTATAAAACCATATGAAATATTTAATTCATAATATAAGCATTATATATGTTCAATTATCATACAAGACACACATTAACAAATACACTTAAAGTAAACACAAAACATTGACCTATTATCCATTTTTATAAATTTATACCAGTCATAGGTTGAAAGGTTTGAGAACCAAGACTCATACTCCACCAGTTGTTGTGTGTGGGTGTCTACGTGTAATCAACACACATTTCTCTAGTCTTTGTGAATATAATTCTACTTATTATATCATATTTTGCATTTTTTACCAACTTCATGATGGACATTGTGAAAGTGAACGGTATTTGTTTCACACAGTACGAACAAAACACTTCACCTTCTCATGAATACATATGGTATAATACAAGCAGATAGTGGTAAAAAAACCTACATTTTTTACCATTCATGGGTGAATTCCTCAAGGTAAAATTGTGGGAGTAAGTATGATTGCAATACTTATATATTGGAATCATATCAAGGCTATATTCTAAAGAGAAAAAGAAATTTCATTTTCAAAGACGTGTTTGAAACAATAATCTAGTGAAAGACTTATTTTTTCCTATATAAAATCTCATTGACTTCTCTTTTAATAGTAAAAAACTAAAACATAAACTTATTTTTGAAAAACAAATGGATTTTTAGTTGTTGTCTTTAGTCTAGGGTTAGAATTTGCTAAACAAATATGTAGACTGATGTTCAAACCATATAAAAACAAGAAAGTACTTTTTTCTTAATATGTGAAACTAAAAATAATCAAATAGTGCATCTATACAAGAATTTATATTTTAAAAAGGTTTTACTTCTAAAAATTCATTTTAATTGAAAATTGAACATAGAGAATATAATATTTTCTAAATACCACTTTTGTGTGAAGATATGGGACAATTCATTAAGTCTAACAAATTTTAAGCAATCCTTTAAATACTTACTTACTATGGCCTTTTATCAGCCAAAATGGATTAAGTTTTTATTCTTCATATAAACACACATCAATTTGTATAACTCACTAGCCATTTTTAGTTACATTGTATACTTCATCAAGCTCTAATATTACCATAAGGATAAAATTAGGTTCTGATCACTGAGGAAAACCACTTATTGAATTTATAGATAGTAAGCAAACCTATATTAGAGATATATATCATATTTTCATATAAACATGATATTTTCAAAAAACTTAGATTTACAATTTGTAACAAAGGACTAAACTAGAAATTTGGTGTAAGACCCCTGACCTAGATTTTTGGTTGATCATGCTTGATTAGCATAATTAGATGTTTTAAACCATAATGTAACCTTATGACATGCTTTGATATCATGGGACAAGCTTATGTTTTAAGTTTGTTTCAGTTTTGGTGTTGTTTGAGCTAGTTTTGCATATATGTGCCTATTTTGGACCTAAGTGCAATTTATCTACTTCTAGGATTTTTCTTGAAGTTTGTCACATGCTTTTTGTGCCTCACATGTTTTGACATCATGGTGGAGAGAGTGGTGCTTTGGGGGTTCCTTATCACACCTTGCTTTGAGTGACGACATGTTGTGTTGAGAATTAGGGTATGCATGGATGCCCTAGTTGATGATTGACCTTGATATATGTTTAACCGGTGAGCTTTGGTTTTGGTGGTTTCCAAGGATTTTGTGATCCATGTTTTGTTCAGTCATTGAGGTATGGAATGTGCCCTTTGGTCTTGACGGCCGATGAGGCATGTGACCCCTCTAGGTCGCCAACTATGTAGGGTTAGCAGTCATAGAGTTTGATCACCTTGGTCATTGAAAATCTTCACTGGTCATTTGGGTTTTTGAGCACCCTATCCACCAAGAATCCTTATCCGTCATTGACCTTTTCCGAACAAAATTGGTCATTGATCTTTCTTAGTTTTAATGCCCTAGTTATATGTATGAGTGTGGTGCTTGTATGGACGAGATCTGGTAGACACATGGGATGAGTTAGAATGATACCTAACCTTCTTTCTCTCTCTCCAACCCTTAGGTATATGAACCCCTCTCATTGTATGCAATTAAACCCTTTGCAACCTTTTTGTCTATTCTTTCTCTCTTTGAGCTCGTCCCCTTATTCTTGGTGGGGAAGGTGGATCTCAAGCTTATAGAAGGTGGTCGAACCCCTTGCATGTGGAGCAAGGGTTTTGTGCTACTCTCCTTAAGATCTCTTGGTGCAATCCATGCTTTCTTCTTGATCTTGGTAAGTTATATCCCTTTTGATCTTCATTTTATTTTCTCTACCCTCTTCTTCTTTCTCTTCTTTTCCAAATTCATGGTATTTCATGGTAGTTCTTGACTTAGAGTTCGAAGATCACCCTTTTCTTGCTTCCCTGACCTAGGGTTTTTCTCTCTTTGTAGTGGTGGAGATATCTTGGCCAAAAGTGGTGATCAATCTAGGGTTTACTTCCTCTCTTCTTCAAACTATCTTGCTATTCAATGCTTTATACATCAACTCTAAGGTGAGTTATATAACTTTCTCCTCGATTATCTATTACACATGACTTGCATGAATTTAATCTACCATAAAATGTAGTTACTAGTGGGAATTCAATATCTTTGATCTAGGGTTTATGTTTTCATGGTGATCTTGAGTATATATTTTCTCATGGATAAACCCTAGTCTTTGTGCAAAAAGTTCATCTTGGGTGATAAAGGTCTTGAGACATGCATGTTGGTGGAAATGTTGGATTTCTCTCTCTAAACTTATGATTTTGTTCTCTCTCATGATGATTATGCGTTCAGGTTTTGGATTTCATCTTCTTCTTGTGATTTACACTTTGATGGCCTATCAGTTTCATGGTTACAATCAACTTCTTTTCTCCTTGTGGTTGATGAGTTTTTCTCTCTCTTAATGGTCACCAAGCTTAATCCTGTGTTATAGTCACTAAGGATGTTGACATCTTTGAGGTCACCAAGAGTGCTGATGTTTTGTGGTCTCCAAGATTTCCTTAGTGGTTGATGAGTTTTATAGCTTCTTAAGGTCGATATGTTTACTAGTTTAGCGGTCAAAAAGTATGGAGATTTCACTTCGGTCAATGATGATTTCTTCCTTTGGTCACCGAATTTGGATCTATGTGTTGTCGGTGATGTTGTTGGTCCTCAGTGTTTGTTGATGTCATGGATGTGCAACAATTGATGAAGGGTTGAACCCAAGTTTCCTTTGGTCGCCAACCTTGTTTTTTCAATGGTTGCCAATATGGTTGACCCTTAGGGATCGATGAAGGTGGTGGACCTAGTCTTAGCAGTCGCCAACCCCTCTCAGTTTTCAACGGACGATGACACCACTAACCCTAAATGATTGATGAAGTTTTTCTTCTATAGTCATTATGTTTGTTGACTCTATGTTGATGAGGTTTGACCTATTTTCTTCCTAGATTGCTGGAGATGATGGTAATTAGGTTTTAGCTTTAATTTCCATTTTAAAACCCTAATTCAACTTGCCTTGTTGAACTTAACCTAATTCAAGTGCATTGTGATAATGTTTAACTCTCTTAAGTTATTATTATGATGATGGAGTACTTTATATATTCTAATGTTGTAACCCCAATTTGTTGTTAAATAAACATCATAGCTAATAAGTGATTTTTGTATTTCTTATTTATCACATGTATGATGATGAGCCTTGATGAGGCATGGAGAGATAATGGTGTTCTTGTAGGGAATGATGTGATAGCTCTATGACCTTGACTATGGTCTTGAGCTTTCCTTAGTTAAGGTTATATCCTCTGTATGATGTGATAAGGGATTGGAATCCCATAGTGGTATGATGATGATGATGGTCTCGTATATTACAATGAAATATTACCATGTGAGGATGTGATCAGACTTATGTTTCATATGTTTTATATCTTCTGAGGTTGCAATATACCCCTATTTTTGTAGAATTTTATTAGGGTTTGTATGTTACTTTATTGATGTAGTTAAAATACACCCAATTTTCATTAACTAACAAAGTGAAACCTTAATCATGTAGTTTCCCTATGCCATTGATCCATTCCGGTGTCAGGATTTGCTGGATGGTGAAACTAGTATTCCTAAGGGAAACTCGGAGCGCATACTGTTGTGTACGTGAGGTGCAAGAGACTATGTTTCCTTATCATCTTTATTCCAATGGTTTTGAAGATGGATGTGGTTATGCCTTGGTAGGAGAACAGTTGTAGCCATATCTCAGGTACATGATGTGATTGAGGATAGTTGTGGTTGTACCTAGGATTCTTGGGTTTGTATACCTTGTTTTCACTAGTGTCGTGACCAATATACCAAGGACAGACTAGGATAACTAGCATCTTGACCTATTGTGGTGGACTCATATTGACCGAGGGCATATGAGATATTATGAATCCAACTCTCTTATAGATCTTGTATGGCTCTGATTTCATCTTAACAATGGTCACTTGGAATTTAGTTGTATACCTCAATTCCTATGGGCACTAATATAAGATGTAATACTGCAGTGTATAACTGCTTAGGGTTAAAAACGCTTCACATTGGATGCTTGTCTTGTTTCTTATACTATTCATTGGGTGATAGACTTACATGTTCTTCATATTCCTTTCAGTCATAAATGTTGCCATGCTTATTCCATTAGTTCGCAAAATCTGTCTAACATGTTGAAATAGTTTAATATGTAGCAACAACTTAATGATACCTGTTGTTACAATAATTTTTGGCTGAGAGTTATATCTCTCAATGGGAAATTGATCTCACCTTGTGGGTTACCACATCTTTATAGGTGGTTGTCAATGGTGTGGTCAGGATCATATTGTTGAGGAAGAGTAGATTGGAGAAAAGTAGAAGTAGTAGGTTGGATAGTTTTTTGTAGTAGAGTTCTAATGTCATCCATGTACCCTCAGGTCTAGGTGGGGGACGTTTTGTATGTGTTGTATATCGACACATGGTTTCGGAAGTATGCCTCTGTTTGTATATATGACATGTATATGTGGAACATCTCTTTTATATACAAGTTGTGGCTGATGCCACTGGATATGTGTATACTTGATATGGTATGGGTTGATACATGTTGATGGACCTTAATGTAATGTTTACACACATGATAATTAATGCATGAGTTGGTTTTAATTTACCATGTTTTCTATCTATGTGGTTAATTAGTACTTGATTGTATGTTCAGTTTTGGGTTATCATGTTTGGACCTCATACGATAGGTTGGTATTAGAGCTCTAGATTTTTTGAGTTTACATGATCATAAGACTTATGTTTGGTCATTGTTCTTATGTCATCCAACATATTTGATTATAGCATTTGCTTATGCAGATATGTCTAGAGAACATGAAGAACATGATGAGAGTATCTTTGTCATGCCAGGAGAGTGGTGGTAGGAGGCAGGTACAGGATGGGAGAGTGTTGGTGATAGGGCATGATAAGCCTGTTACGCATCAGTTTGACCCAACAACCATACCCAATCCAATGTTTTAATCCATGTTTGGACAGTTGATGGCCACAATTATGCATATGATGGATAGAGTGCTCATACCTCAACCTAGGGTAGGCATCCCCAATGTGGAATCCCAAGGTTCTGGGAAGACATTTTCATGGTTGAGACATGTGGGGAGATTGAGTATGAAGGTACAACAGACCCGAAAAATGCAGATATGTGGTTGACAGAGCTTGAGAAGGCTTTCTACATCCCCAATATCCCAGAAGAAGACAAGGTGAAGCACATTGTTTATCTACTGAAGGATAGTGTTGGACATTGGTGGGACACAAAAGAGGAGAAGAGACATGCAGTTGTGATTAGTTGGAAGGAGTTTCAACATGAGTTTTTGAGCTGATACTCCCCGAAGACGAATCTGGATGAGAAGATACCATAGTTTGAGAAGATTTTGTATCGTTCAATGTCAATCAATGAATATGAGGCAAAGTTTATGGAGTTGTTGAGGTTTTGTCCTCACATGGAAGCGACGGGTAAGGAGACGATCCTCATGTTTGATAATGATTTGTATCTTAGAGTTGTCCACGACTTCTAGTACTCTAGAGAAAAGAGAGAGGTTCTCTACCCTTGTGGAGTCAGTGAGGTGGATTGAGAGGTCTACTTTGAAGAAGCATGAAGCCAATTCTAAGAAGAGGCTTGCTCAGTTTTAGGGACACTCTTCTGGTGGCTTTAAGAAGCCAAGGTTTTCTTCAGCTAAGTCACAGTCCAGACCAACTTTTTCTAAGTTGAGATTAGGTGTACAGTCACAGTGGTCCAAGTGCAAAGGTAGAAGCCACAGTTTTCCATTGGAAGAAGCACACAACATGTCGTCTGTTTCAGTGACAGGGTTGTCTAGGCCATAGTATGACTCTAGGACTTGCCGCAAGTTGGGGTAGGTAGGGCATATTAGGTGGTTTTTCTCTATGAAGGATGAGGAGGTGGCATAACAACTAAGGTAGAGTCAGTGAGGTTCTCAATAGCATAAGTTCAATAGTTGTGGTGAAAGAGGATGTGGTCAGGCATCATAGGAAAGATCTTTTGGACCAAAAGACAGAGGATGTGGACTACAATAGGCAACATATATATTCTATGCTATGAATCAGCAAGAAGGAGTGGTCAATCCATAGGTCATGATAGGTCAGATGGAACTTTTTCATTCTGATTTGTTTGCTTCTTCTTTTTTATCTATTTTGGTTGACACGGGTGGATGCACTCCTTTATCGCTAGAGAGTGATAAGTCATTGTAATCTACCTATTTGTAGTAGATCTGATAGTTTCCTTTTAGAAACCACTCTTTTTGGTTCTACTGAGCGGCGGGAGGTATGTCCATCTTGCACTCTTTCTTTTTTAGGATGCAAAATTTAAGTGGATCTTATTCCACTTGACATGCATGGATTTGATGTGATCCTTGGGATGGATACCTTAGAGAAGTACAAGGTTGTTTTGGATGATGGTTCCAAGGTGGTAATGTTATGTGATGGAGATGTTTTGTGGATCTTCCAAGGAGATAGGAAGATTCTTCCTACCCATTTGGTGTCAGCTATGAGAGCATAGAGGTTGATGAGACATGGCTGTGAGGCCTTCTTGGCACATGTTGTGGATACTAAGGTGAGGAGTCCTAGTATCTAGGAGGTTCTTAAGGTTTTATAGTTTGAGGATGTTTTCCCCAAGGAGTTTCCTAGTATTCCCCCTCCTAGAGAGATTGATTTTTAGATCAATCTGGTTCCTAGAACACAACCCATAGTGCACTCACCTTATAGGATGGCACCGACAGAATGCATGAGTTGAAGAACCAGTTTCATGAGTTGTTAGATAAGGGTTTCATCAGAATGAGTACTTCCCCTTGGGGTGCTCCCATGTTGTTTGTGAAGAAGAAGGATGGATCTATGAGGTTGTTCATAGACCACACACATTTGAACAAGGTCACCATAAAGAACAAGTACATATTGTCGAGGATAGATGGTCTTCTAGACCAGTTGTGAGGTGCTACTGTGTTCTCCAAGATAAATCTTAGATTAGGATACCACCAATTGAGGATCAAGGAGGATGACATACCTAAGTCTTATTTTAGGACTAGGTATGGTCTCTACAAATTCATGGTTATGTCGTTTGGGTTGACCAATGAGCCATCAACTTTCATGGACTTGATGAATAGGGTGTTCAAGCTGTATCTGGATCAATTTGTGGTAGTGTTCAAAGATTATATATTGATAAATTCTAGAGAAAGACAATAGCACAAGAAGCATCTTTTCCAAGAGTTGACATTGTTGACACAATAGTAGTTGTATGCCAAGTTCAACAAGTGTAAGTTCTGGTTGACAGAGGTGTCTTTTCTAGGTCACATCATATCTACTGAAGGCATTTGTATGGATCCAAAGAAGGTACAGTTAGTGCTAGAGTGGGAACACGCCAAGACACCAATGAAGTTTTGAAATTTCCTAGGCTTGGTGTGATATTACAGGAGGTTCGTCAAGAACTTCAGTGTTGTGGCATTACCCCTAACCAAGTTGACAAGGAAATGTGTTCCTTTCATGTGGTATGACAAGTGTTAGTGTTCTTTACAACTGTTGAAAGAGAAGTTGACCAGTATTCCATTTTTCATTCTAGAAGAGCAAGCAAAAGGTTACAATATATCTTCTTAAAGAAGGAGATGAAGATGTGGCAGAGGAGATGGATGGAGTTGATTAAGGAATATGATTGCAAGATAGACTACCACCCTGGAAAGGCAAACATAGTGGATGATGAGTTGAGTAGGAAGCCTTCTTTGTCATAATCTACAGACAAAGCACAGTTACATGCTTTGATATGTCACAAGCGATGGTGTCACTTCACCAGGTGCACAAGAAGTTAGAGGTTTCCTTGTTGGAAGGGTCATTGGCATAGTTGCAGGTTAATCTTGCCTTGATGTAGCAGATCAGAGATGCACATTGGGTTGATACCATGACACTGAATATCAGGTCAGAGTTTGGGAGCAAGAAGTATGATGGTTTCCATGAGATGGATGATGGGACAACTTACTTTCACAACAGGATAGTGGTTCCATATGTTGATGGTTTGAGGAAGGTGGTTCTTGAGGAGGATCACTCTTCGATGTACGCGATGCATCTTGGTAGTACCAAGATGTATCATAACCTAAAGGATTTGTATTCGTGGCCTAGTCTAAAGTGTGATGTGGTAGAGTTTGTTTCTAGATGTTCTATTTTTCAGTAGGTCAAGGAAGAGCATCGGAAGCCTGGATGTTACAACCTTTATGAATATCGTAGTGGAATTAGGATCATATTACTATAGACTTCATGGTTGGTCTTCCTAGGATATCCAAAGGTCATGATTCCATTTAAGTGATAGTTGACAGGTTGGCCAAGTCATCTCACTTCTTTCCAGTCAAGACGATGTTTACAGTGAAGAAGTTGGCAAAGATATATGTGTTGACTTGAGAGTTATACATTGTCGATAATGACTTAACCATTCCACTCCTATGTATCTAATATCTTTGTTCAAGATTTATTTCAGGCTTTAAGTACATGAAAAGGATCAAATTATACAAGTCCTAGCTTGTTCAAATTCAAGTCAAATGCAATGCAAGTGAACATTTTGGTAAATCACTCCAAAATGACATTAGATGATTTTTGTAATCACTTGTATTGATGATATGACTTGTAACTAAGATGAGAAAAAATCAGGTAAACTTAATTCCAAGGTTTAATCAATCAAATGTCAATTTAGAAAATTTGTCACAGGCTGTTTATCGGTCAAGTTGGAAACTCGACCGATCCAGTGATGGATTTTTTGAGGATGATCCATCGGTCGAAACACACACTCATAGAACTCGACTGAAAGACTCACTGAGTAAAACCAATTTTAGCTCATCAGTCGTGTTTCCGAGAACAAACTAGATCGATATTTTGAAAATTGGCTTTGTCATTTAGTGGATCGGTCGAGTTACCTTTATTGAAACTTGGCCGAATGTACTATAGGGAAAACACATGAAAAGTGATTATAACCATCGATGAATTGTTTTGGGCAAGAATAGATTCGTTGCAACTTGGAAAAATGGCTATATTTTGACCTTAAGTGATCGCACACTTAAGGAAACATCCCCAGCTATAAATAGGACCTCTTGGAGTTCATTCCAAGTTTTCTCATTCATGCTATTCTAACTCCTTGCTATAGTTGAGTGTTTTTCAACTCTTTGAGGCCATTTCTCTCTCTAGTTTACACTTCATATTGTGATTATGAGTGACATAGGCCAGTTGTAAGAGAGGTACTTCCTTGTGCTTATAAAGCTCGTGTTCCATTCCATCTTCCCTTCCCCTTTCCTACATAAAGCAAAGGTGAAGCAAGCTACTCCGAGTGAAGGTGGAGTTGTCATTGTTCTTCTTCAAGGTTGAAGAAGAGGTGAAGATCTTCTCCAGGTGAAGGAGAAGGAAAAGGCTGAAGATCCATGAAGAGTGGGCAATCCTTTGAAGGCTAAAGATTTGTGTAAGAGTAGGTAAGTCTTTGGAAGAAGGCAAAAGACTCTTGCAAAGTGGGTAAGTCCTTGGTAAGGTGGAAAACTCTTTTTTTTGGATGGGTATGTCCTTTGGTGGTGTTATGTTGTAACTCTTATTGGTGAATATAAAGAGAAAAGCCATTGAAAAGTCCTAGAGGTTGACCCCTCTACATAGTGGAATGACTCTCTCCTAGTTTGGAGAGTGGAACCACTATAAAGGACTTTGTCAAGTACTTGTTTTCATTCTCTCTCATCCTTTCTATGCTTCTAGTTAGGACTTCAAATTGCACTTAACTATTAGCTTTGATTGATAAAATTTGAAGGCCTAATCGATCTTGTGAGAATTTTTGAAACTTTATTCACCCCCTCTAGAGCCCTAGATCCAACAAGTGGTATCAGAGCCAAGGATCTTCTGGAACAATCTCCCATGAGATGAGAAGATGGGAAACAACCTACTTGGTTCTATCAACCTATAGGGAGGCTTCTCCATGCGTCCTCTGGTCTTTGATGGCACCAACTTTCTCTATTGGAAGAGGTAGATGCAATTCTACATTCAAGGTATGAACTTTGACATGTGGAAGGTGATGGCCACACCATACAAGGAGTGAACCGGAGCTGTTGCAACATGGAGTGAAGTTGCACTCAAAGAAGCCCAACTCAATGCCAAAGCCATAAGCATCCTCTATGCAACCCTTACCCCAACAGATTTCAATTGGATCTCATCTTGGGACACTGCCTATGAGATTTGGGACAATATGTGCATCACTTATGAGGGAAAAAAGAAAGTCAAGGAGGCTAAGATCTACATGTTGAACAACCTTCTACAGAACTTCAAGATGGGAAAGAAAGAATGGATTGCAGACATGTACTCAAGACTCAATGTCATTGTCAATGGGCTGACAGCTTTGGGCAACACTTTGGATAGAGGAGTAATCAACTCCAAGATCTAGAGGACTCTACTGAAGAGATGGGAGTCAAAAGTCACCTCCATTGAAGAAGTGAGGAGCCTTGGTGACATACCAACTAAAGAGCTCATTGAAAACATTCAAGCCCATGAGCCAAGGCTTGACAAGCAAGAAGAAGAAGCCAAGCAAGAAGAGAAGGATGCCAAGAAGATTAAAGATAGTGCTTTCAAAGAACAAGTGGAGGTGGTCATCCTTCAACAACAACTTGCTCTCTGTACTTATCCTTCCTCTAGTGAAGATGATGGCCCAAGTGAGTATGAAGCCAACTCCATCAAGGGCAAACACTTCAAGGGAAAGTAGGCCACATCCTCCTCTACTCCTACGTGCTACAAGTGTGGACAAAAGTGACACTACAAGAGTGAATGTCCTAAGTCAATAAAGTCACATCACGAGGGTAGATCAAAGAAGGAAGAGGAGTACACGTAGGAGAGCAAGTATAAGAGGAAGGAAAAGAAGGATAAGAGACACAATAATGCAGCTCATGCATATTGGGAAGCTTCATCCTCAAGTAGCTCAAGCTCTGAAGAAGATGGAGAGTGCCACCTTGCACTCATGGCCTCTACTAGTGGAGAAATTGGTGAGGTAAGTGAGGTAATCTTTCACGATTTATCTAAGGAAGCTATTATTGACATGTGTGTTTCTACTCATTCACCTTTTGCTAAATGTAAATCTAAAAGAAAACAGTTAGGAAAAATTGTTGATGATTTGTATGCTAAACTTGAAATTTTTTAAATTAATGAGAAAACTAATCTTGAGAGCATTGATAACTCACAAGGCCAATATCTTGATCTTGAGCTCGAATACAATGGAATTGAGGTAGATAATGGTATCTCTTTTAAGAACATTGAAACTCTCAAGGAAGATAACCAAAAGTGCCTAAAGGAGCTTGAAATTCTTAAACCTAAAAATGCTGAATTTAAGATTCTTGTTGATGCTCGTAAGGATGAAATAGATGTTTATCTTAAGGAAATTCAAGTGCTTAAATCTGAATATGCTAGGTTACTTGGTCAAGTTAATGATTTATCTTCTAGACCTATATTGCCAAGTAATGACATTGCTTCTATTTCTCTTGAGAAAGATTATTATTTAACTAAAGCCCTCTGTCTTGAGGCCGACCTTGTTCATTCTAGAGATGATATTGCTAGTTTGTCTTCTACTATCATATCTCTTAATGATAATAATAATAGATTAAGGACCTCTCTATAGAAATTCCTCAAAGGGAAAAACTCCCAAAATGAAATCCTTGACCATTCTACCAAACAAAGTGGTAAGTAGTTTGGGATTTGTAGGCGGGGCACCAAAAGACAAGAGCAAAGCCAAAGGTAAGAGAAAGAGAAAGTAGACCTCTTTCTTTGTAGGATAGTCCTCTGGGACTAAGAATCCTATGGTTTGTTTATATTGCAAGTGTAATGGTCATTACTCTATTTATTGTCCTTACAAGTCTAAGGGTACCAACCCAAAGATGAAATGGGTCCCCAAGGTAACTCCAGATCCCAAAGTTTGAGTTGGGAACAGACATTCTCCTTTATTATAGGGATAAGGAAGATGGATTGTTAATAGTGGTTGCACTAATCATATGACAAGTGATATAAGCCATTTCAACAATTTCACCAAAAAGAAAGGAGGTCTGATCACCTTTGGGGACAAAAAGAAAGGTAAAGTCAAAGGTGAGGGTGATGTAGGTGATTCCTTATGTATCAGGAATGTTCTTTTTTTGGATGGCCTGCATCAAAATTTAATTAGTTTTAGTCAACTATGTGACAATGGTTACCTTGTGTTATTTACTTCCTTTGAATTCTTGATTCTAGATTCCCTCACCTACCAAGTTATATATAAGGGAACTAGAAGTGGTAATATTTATGTTTTTGTTCTTGACTCTACTAAGCATGTTGTTGGTAGATGCCTAGTAGTAAACTTGAATAATATTTCTCTATGGCATTGTCAGTTTGGTCATGTAAATATGCATCAGTTGAAGAAGTTGAGCAAAAAGGACTTGGTCAAGGGACTTGCCAAATTGGATTTTGAAAAGGATGAGGAATGCCAACCTTGTACCCAAGGAAAGCAAACCAAGTCCTCCTTCAAATCCAAAGGAGTCCTTAGTACCAAGAGAGCTCTTTAACTTCTTCACATTGATCTATTTGGATCAATGAGAACTCAATCGCTTCATGGTTTCAAGTATTGCCTTGTTTTTATCGATGATTTCTCTAGATACACTTAGACCTTCTTTCTCATTTCCAAGAGTGATACGCTAAATGTTTTCTTGAGATTTTTTAAATGAGTTGAGAATGAAGCCTCTTTCATCATCATTTCCATATGTAGTGATCATGGGGGAGAATTTGAAAATGATCTTTTCGAACATTTTTGTCAAGAATCTGGTTATGCACATAACTTCTCTTCACCTTGAACACCTCAACAAAATGGGGTTATAGAGAGGAAGAATAGGTCTTTATATGTGATGGCTAGGATCATGCTTCTAGAGTATGACACTCCAAAGAAGTTTTGGGCTAAAGCTGTCAGCACCTCATGTTTTGTGCAAAACTATGTTTTTACACATCCTTCTTTGAAGAAAACACCCTATGAGCTATGGCATGGTAGGAAGCATTCTATCGAGTATTTCCATGTTTTCGTATGTCCTTATTTTGTTTTGAATACAAAAGTTTCTCTTGACAAGTTTGATCAATCTTACAATTCTTTCTTTCTTGGCTATAACATTACTAGCAAGGCTTATGGAGAATTTAATGTTGTTCTTGCTAAAGTAGAAGAATCCATAAATTTTAAATTTATTGAAACTAACCCTTCTATTTGTAAAGATATTGTTCCAAATGATGATGTTGCAGGTGAAGTGATTCTTATTCTAAAAGAGTTCAACATCACCCAAAAGGGAAAAGATACGGTCAATCAAGAAGAAGAGAAATATGAAGAGAACAAGGATCCAACTCCCTGATTTGCAAAGAACCATCCAAATGAGCGGATTTTAGGAGATCCATTTGAAAGAGTGAAGACACGGGCTGCATTCAACAAAGAACAAGTCAACAACACCTTCATCTCACAACTCGAGCCTAAGAACATCAAGGAAGCTCTTGGGGATGATGAATGGATCCTAGCTATGTAAGAAGAGTTGGAGCAATTTGAAAAGAACAAAGTATGGACCCTAGTGCCAGGACCAAGTGATAGAAAGATCATTGGCACCAAATGGGTCTACCACAACAAGCTTGATGAACGCAACAAAGTGGTAAGGAAAAAACCAAGGATAGTGGCTGAAGGATACAATCAACATGTAGGTATAAATTTTGATAAAACATATGCACTTGTAGCTAGACTTGAGTCCATTCTCATGTTACTTGCTTTTGCTAGTTATAAAAACTTTCTTCTTTATCAAATGGATGTTAAAAGTGCATTTTTGAATGGTACAATTGAGGAGGAATTGTATGTTGCACAACCCCTGGGTTTTGAACATGATAGTTTACCTAACCATGTTTATTTGTTACAAAAAGCTCTCTACGGACTTAAACAAGCACCTCAAGCTTGGTATGAGAAATTAGAGAATTTTTGTTAGATCATCGGTATATCATGGGAAAAGTGGATTCTACCTTATTCCTAAAGAACACTTCTAACAATTTTCTTATCATTCAAATATATGTGATGATATCATTTTTGGCAGAACTAACCTTGATCTTTGCAAAGAATTTAGTTATCTTATGCAGAGTGAATTTGAGATGAGCATGATGGGTGAGCTCACGTTCTTCCTTGGCTTTCAAATCAAGAAAACAAAAGATGGGAACTTCATCAACTAAGGCAGGTACACAAGTGAGTTACTCAAGCAATTTGGGATGGATAACACCAAGTTGATGGACACACCCATGTCAAACACCGCCAAACTTAACAAAGATGAAGAAGGTGAGAAGGTAGATGGGAAGCTCTATAGAGGTATGATCGAAAGTTTACTTTACTTAACTACCTTTAGACATGATATAATGTTTAGTGTTGGCTTGTGTGCTTTCTTTCAATCAAACCCTAAGAAATCACATCTTATAGATGTTAAGAGGATTTTAAGGTACTTAGCCAAAATCCAAAATTTTGGACTATGATATCCCAAGTCAAGGAACTTTACTCTTACTACTTATAGTGATGCAGATTATGCAGGGTGCTTGACTGATAGAAAGTGTACAAGTAGTACTTGCTTTCTTCTAGGACCATGCTTGGTGTCTTGGTTCTCTAAGAAACAGAGCACAGTGGCATTATTAACCACCGAGGTTGAATACATTGCATCCAGGAGTTGTTGTGCCCAGGTCCTATGGATGATGCGAATTCTCTAAGACTTTAACATTCATTTTGATGCTTCTCCTATCTATTGTGATAATACTAGTGCAATTAACTTGTCATACAATCCTATCTTACATAGTAGAGCTAAGCATATAGAGGTGTGCCATAATTTTCTCTGTGATCACATTGCCAAGAAGGATATCTATATCATGCATGTAGACACAGAAAATCAGTTGGTAGACATTTTCACTAAACCTCTAGCTAGAGAGCAATTTAACTTTATTAGATCTAAACTACTCATAACTACTTTGAATGAATCTGATATGACTTCTATCTAGTTGTCATCTATCCTACATGCTTTTCCTATGTTTTGATCACCATTGCTTGCTAATATGCAAAAATTGAGTTTTTCATGTTCTTTTTGTCTTGTTTCTCTTTTTTTGGATATTTTTCACAAACACATATTTTATCGCAATACAATACCCAATGATCGTGATATGTGCCTAAGTATGTTCAAAATACATAATGGACTTGAAAAACAAATTTAATTAGCACTCTAATGGCTAGAAATTAGGATTTCTAATTTTAGGTCAGGTTGACTATCTGTCAAGTTTCCAACTCGACCGATCAAAGGCCAAGAGCTTTTTTAAAAGAGACTATCGATCGAGTTTTTGAGTCGGAGAACTCGACCGATGGTCGGGCTGGAACAAAATTAAGATAGGTTCGGCTGACTATTCTCCCTCTCAACTAGAGAAAAGTCAACCGATCCGACCTCTAGCTCCCCTTAGCTCTCAACCCTAGCCCTAACCTTCCTCTCCCAGCCTAGTTCAACCTAGCCCGACCTCTCTTGACCTTACAACTTGCTAACCTAGGTCTGTGGACAAGTTTTGGTGGTGATTCCTTAGCTTTTCTCTCTCCTTCCTCTCCTTTTCATTTCCATGACATTTAACAGGAGGAAGAGGGCCGCCCATGCTAATGCACCTTCATCTTCCTCTAATTCCCGCTTGATTCAGTTTGATGATACCTTCTTCGTCTCAAATGAGGCTCTATATAGGTATAAGGAGCTCCTTCCTAGGAACCCTATCCCTTTTTGTGCCCTATTTGAGCCTAGACCACGAAGACAGGAGGTCATAGATCAAGTAGAAGAGTTTCTTTATGATCACCATCTCTAAGCCTTGGATGTTGAACGCACGTGCTATAACAATTCCATCACAAGCACCAAAGTCATTCACAAATTCTACGCAAATTTGTGTTGGAATTACGAAACCCTCGTACCCCCACCAAATACTCAAGTAGTCCTCACATCTATGATAGCCAGGAAGAAATTCTAAGTCTTTGAGGATACCCTAAACATCTTCTTTTTGGGTACTGAAGTGACTGACACCTGGCATAACGACTACCCAGTTGAGCCTGAGGCCTTCTATAAGAAATATGATCTTACTATCCCTAATATTCACAAGTTCTTGAAGAAGACTCAATTCTCATATAGGAAGAAGTACACCCTTCCCTCCTCTACCTTGCACCTCAAGAGACACATCCTTGTCTTAGTCGTTAACTACAATATTCACCCAAAGAAGAATCAGATTGAGATTGCAGAAAACATTGTGGTAATCATGTATTATCTCTTAAAGAACATCAGAGTCAAGTGGGAGAGATATGTTCTCCATCACATGACCTGCTTTGACTCTGGAAAGAACTCCCACTGCACCCAACCACCCTACCCAGCCCTGATCTATGGTCTATTCCAGCTTGTCACTAGTAAATCTCTTTTCCATGACTTTCACTACAAACATACCCAGACAGGAGTTTGCATCAGTGAGACCACTCCTCAAAATTTGGTGCATATCCTATCCTCCACCACACATGGTGCCTCTACCCGAGCACCTCCACCACCTCAGCCTACCCGACCTTCCCATGCCTTGTTCCATGTATTTAATGAAATGCTTATGGGCTACATGATGCATCAACATGCATACAACCTTCAGGTTTAGGAGCACCTGCATCAGGATCTATGTTCCATCATTTCCAACATGAACATGTTCTATACACACCCCTACCCTACCTACCAGCCTTACCCAGGAGGTGACTATGCATCCTTTCCATATGATCACTTTTACCCTACCCCTACACCTGCACGTTCTGCTATTGCACCCCATGTAGTTGGTGGATCTACCCCTAGTGTGATGCCTCTGATAGCTGGACCCTTGGCCACTCTGCTTGCTAGCCTGAGTAGTTCTACTCCTTGCTTTCCAAAAGCCAATGAGCTCCATGCTCTTGGTATGTATTGGGATGAGCAGAATGCACATTGGCCATGTCATGGTTTCAGTCCCTCTATTGATGAAGAGATGTCAGACCAAGATGATGAGGATGATGGTGATGCTTCTGATGATGGATCTAATGGCTTTGCTGGTGACTCTGGTGATGAAGGTGATGTTATTGCACCTTCAAACAGAAATGACAACTACGAGCCTAATGCCTCTGATGCTGATGATGTTGTGGATGATGTAGACTTAGATGACCTAGATTTTTAGTTGTTCTAGTTTTTAGTCTATTTGCTAATCATATATATCTTTCTAGGCTATTTTTTATTAAAAACATCTGGGTACATGTTCTTAGTTGTACTATTTTATCATCTAGATTTCATTATTTTGGCTTGTAGTCATTTTCTGAGAACTTACCTTCTAGGTTGTAATCTTAATATTTTGCATACTTACTCTTTGATTTACTATATCTCATGAGTTGGTGCCATGTTTTACCATATTTTGATTATGACTTAGATTATTTGTTTCTCTCGTCTCTATTTGGTGTATGCTTTGAGATTGCATGTTTTACATATATGCTTGGTTGTGCTAGGAAAAGACATGTTCTTTGCTCTTCTACCCCCCTTCCTTTTTGATAATGTCAAAAAGTGGAGAGAATCTCAATGTTTTGAAGCTCAACCATATTGTTTTTATTTGCCTATGTGATCCTTTTCTTGTTCATTAAATGCTTTATCATGTGACTTTCTAAAGGACCATATAGTATATATGTCATGTTGCTTTGTGTAGATAGACTAACTATGTAGGTTAGACTAAGCATACATTGAGGGGGAGCAATTCACATTCTTCAAATCTTGAATCCCCTTGTTATTCACAAAGAAAAGGTATAACTTCAAATATCCTTTTCAAAATGATTGGGGAATGGTTTGTCATTGTCAAAAAGGGGGAGAATGTTGACTTGAGAGTTATACTGTTACAACCCCACCTCCCAATAACCCCCAATTAAGGGAGACCGAGAGGTCGAAGTTTCACCCATAATCTCCGGATCAAAGGTTCGGCAATTAACCACGAATAATTATCAAATTTTAACATACTATACTGAAAAATTGTAAGAAAATAAATTTTTGCATACCTTATTGAAAACTCGGATCTCTAAACTTCTATACACTTAAGGATTCTACTTTAACTAATCCTCCTTGTATTTTACTTCATGTATTTCACAATATGACGATTTACTGTCTGTCCTTTTGGCTTGTACCTAAAATGCTGACAAACAAAACGTCGGTCAGCCGAAGCTGGTATGTGGGGGAAATAATAATTATGTAAATACGTTAACAATGTAATCATTCAATTAATCATTCAACAATCAAGATTACATTTTAGATATAACTCCGCGATCCAAGAGTACCCCATCCTCTGTATTGTCCCCATTAAACCCCTCATGATCAACCTATAAGTGAACCAATTTCTAGGGTTGAGTCAAATGGCACTACTCGTAAGTAGCCCACTCCTTAACTCATGGTAGGCTAATGACTCTCATGGCACTACACGTAGGTAGCCCAATTTCTAACTCTCGGTAACCTAGACCTTGCTCTAGGATTACCCCTTTTTTTCTTAGCCTTTTCAAAGCAATAGAGGTGGACTCGAATCTAGCCAGTTATATACGCACATTTATAGTGATAATCGTATTCACTCTATAGTTGAATTAAATAAATAGACGTCCAATAGTTATTTTCAAGCAACCGATTAAAACTTCAGGAATCGCCGTGAAACTAGAGCGATTATTCATAAGTGTAACCACATACCTGATTTGATGAGTCATGCAGATTATTCAACATATACTTCATGTATATACAATCAAGCCAATCAACAGATCCAAGCAAGTAATTCAATCATCACATAATTCCTGAAAAGAATATGTACTCTATTTATTACACACTTTATCAAGAATCTACTTTATTGATTTGGATTCACTTTCTAGGGTTTCTAATCCGCATTAAGGTTTCATTAATATTCATTAGGGTTTCTTAGATCAATTTCTCAACTTTATCCCTTTTAGGTTAACAAACCCTAAAATACTCTTTTCCATTTATATGAACCTTAATTGCCCAACTATCCATTTTAATAGTCTTTTATACCCAAATTGACTTAGGATCATCACATCCCTATTTATTCATGGATTTAGACACTTAAACCAATTAAACGATATATTCTCCTAATTAGGGTTTTCAAGCTCATTAATGCATAATCATGCATGAAACCCTAAATTAAGCCAATTATATAAAAATATCATCTTTTAGATCCTACTTTCACTTTTATTAACAACAAGTTAATAGCAGCTTGAATTATCCAAATAACGTCATTAAGTCCATCTATCATCAAGTCTAAGGGTTTTTCCTTAATTAAATCATTAAAGATGATAACTTTATGTCCTTTTCAAATTCAAGCACATTTACGCACATAAACTCTAAATTAGGCTAATCATGTGAAAAGTTCTTCCTTTTTGAACATAATGTACCTTGTTGCATTTAACAGGTTAACATCAACTCTAATGATCCACTAAACCCTATTAAACACTTTATTCATTTCAAAATAGGATTTCTTAATCTTTAATTCATTAAAGGTGATAACTTACACTACATTTCGAACTATGATCATATTTAGGCTATAAAACTATTTTTATTGGATTCCTCTCGTTCTCCTGATCAAAATTCCTATATTTCTTGTCCTAATCGGAACTACCGTTAATTAGATATGAATTTCGCAAGGTTTCACTTACTTGAACCAATCGGAAGCTGCCACGTCATCTTTGTCAATGCATAGTTGAATTGGAAACATAATTAAATGATGTATCTGCCCCTGCATAAGTTACTGGTGCTTCATACCCCGGAGGGGTAGAACGGTCCAATGTGACCCTCGTCATCTTCATCCTCGCGCGGTCGAGTTACGCTGCCCTAGCCGACCTTGTGTGGCTACTCCTTCACACCTGGGCCCTCGACGGCCTTCGGGGACAAGACCCCTCCCTTCGCCATGCCCCCTCGCAGGTGGGGCCACCCTCGGTTTGGCCGCAACAGCCGGGAGTGGGCTCTGCAACCCCGCGGTTTACTGCCTAGCAGCAGTCGTGCTACAGGTGTGCCGCAGGCGTTCGGGTGAAGTCCAAAACTCCAAGACGTTCACGGATCACCCACTGACCATTCGGGGTTCATCAAGCTTTCTTCAATATGGTTCCATGTCTCTCCGTTGCTCCAGAGAACTCACCACCTGTGGTTTAGGGTTAGTACGTAAGGAAGAAGGAGTAGAGATTAGAGAAACGTGGGGTTCTCCTTCCCCTCAAACCAGAGGTCTTACCCCTTTTATAGGGGAGAGAAACGAAGCCATAGGTTGGCTATTCATGAACCAAAGAATCCCTTTCCATGTAGGAAAACAATTCCTTCAATGAGAAGTATATTCTCACTCTTTCTTTTATCCTTTGGATAATATATATTATTTGGATATTCGAAAATCCTCTCTTATTTTCTTTGTGCTTGCCCTTTTTATTCATTGGCCACGAATTTCTATTATCTTTTATTAGAAAACACTTCCTTTCTATCCTTATCACAAAATCCATTAATAATGTATCACATTATCCTCTTATTTTGCAATTATGGTATTTTCTCTTTCTTTCCTCTTTATTGGGACTCCTTGGATCCCAATACACTCCATTATTTCGAAATTCTTTTTAGTGGATACTTATTATCCATCTAAATGCATCTTTATGCATTATTTCACATTATCTTGTTTATTTCTCATTAAAATATCTCTTTTTGAGGATTTCTTTTTATTTCTCTTTTATTTTCCTCGTTGGCATTCCTTTTAATATTAGAAACCTCATGGATGCAAAATTTCACCAAGAAATCTCATTTATGCCTCTTTTCACTTATTTTCCACATTTTCTCATTGTTTTCAATTTACTTCTTAATAAAGAAATAATTAATTAATCTTTTCTTTTCTTATTGCTTTCTTTTTGCAACCTTGGACTCCTTGGTACCCAAGGAACCCAAGAGGCATGAAATCCTATTTGGATTTGCCTTCTAGAGGTTTCTACATATTTCTTTTCTTAAAAAAAAATTCAATTATCCATTTACTAATTGAATTTCCTTGTTATTTGGGCCCAATAGCCAATAAAGCCCACAACACAAACATCAAGGATATTATAAATGAAACCCATTTATTTGAAGGAAATTATATCATTATTTGTTCAAATATCTTATGAGAAATTACATTTCTCACCAAAAGAACCCAAAATTTGGGGTTGTAACATCCTTCCCCTCTTATAGGAATTTTGTCCTCAAAATTTTATCAAGCAAACAAACAATTCAGGATAAGACTTTTCCATGTCCATCATTGGCCCCTATGTGGCTTTACCGTACTCATGGATCTTCCACAGAACCTTTATCATCACATATTCTTTTCTCTGAGTTCTTTCATCCCGACGTCTATAAACTGCACAGGTGACTCAGGCCATGTCATCCTCCCTTGGGGCTCACTAGGTTCATTGCTCAGCACATGGTCGGGGTACCTCACATAGTGCTCTAAATTGGACACATGGAACTCATCACGCATTACTTTATCCTAAGGGGTAAGGTCAAACCATGTCAAAAGAACCCATACATCGGGGACTCAGCTCAGTCAGTACGAGTCAAGATGCAGGACATCTTATCTCTCTGCTAGATAGATTTCCAGGGTATACTGGAAACTTCACTATTAGAGTTATAGTGGCATGCTGCACTCTCTTCGCGATCGAGAGATTTAATGTTTACCTCCATCGATCTGGCATTAATATCATTGGGAGATGTGTACTTCATCTATCCCAATCATCGAGAGATTCATGATACATCTATCCCGATACAAATAATGAAGGATTAAGAGGTTTAATTTTTACCTTCTATCAATTCCCTCATTAGGACGTTAGGATACATTCACCCATTGCCCCCACATATTCAAAATATGCGTTCCGGATTTTGCCGCGGAGCACCCGTTTCAACATTCAGCAATTCTGATGCTGATGGATCTATGGTCAGGGCTCTACATGATAATATTTTACTTGGTTAATTATGTGCATTATTATTCTCTTTTAGCATCAGTCAAGTTCTCAAACATTATTATGACAAATGCTACAAAGAAGATTGTAATTTATCTATCAAGTACTTTTCAACACTTCATAGAACATTGGGATCTTAATCCCTTGTCACATCATGGTTATTCTCATCCCTCAACATCTCATCATCATGATTATGGAATATGGAAATTTAAACCCTCAGTTCATCTAGAACACTTGTTACCACTTATTTTGGTAACGAAAACTTTCAGATCATCTGACCAAGGTGAACATGATACTTGCTACATTAGCATTTCACATGGCTGTCAAAGCCCATTAGTCTCTTGTTACCTCTTACTAGGTAACAATACATATAATGGCTCACAAAGCCCATAAGGCATTTAAATAATTAATACATCATAGCTCATACCTGGCTATGCTCATTATCTCATGACCACCTGTATGATTATTACATAGAAATAGTTATATCAAGTACATATCAGCACTTATGCAAAGTAAGAGTAGCATTTTCATTCCCTTATTTAGGATTAGGATTTCTCTTACATATCATCACCCTCCATTAGGGTTATCCATAACTAACCATTTAGGTTCTCAGGATCATATCATTAATGATCAAGTCCTAAGTCATTGCTCCATACAGCTAGGAGCCAACATTGATAATATAAGTATTTGATCATACTTATTTATTCTCATCACTCATCATTAAATGAATTATCATCACAAGATATAAGTTTCTCTCTCAACTTTGTCAGAATATGATTATATCAAGCTTTATTGATTTAATTTAACCTTTTCATAGGGCATATTAGCTTATGCTTATCAAAGAGCATTACTTCATAATGTAACACTTGTCTTGACATACTTCGTGTACTATTCCCCAATTATAGGGGATTTAGAATACATCAAGGTATATCTATCTTGAGGTGCTGGATGTGATATCTATCATGTGTTGATATATCACTTCCCTCATCACCTATATCTTACTTGAGTTCGCCAACTTGTTTGGTATTAGGGTATCTCCCATCCTAATACTTTATACACCAGAGCATCATATTATCATGTAATGTATTTTGTCTAAATAAATTATTTGGAATATGCAACCATTACCAATAATATGGACTCACCTTTGAGTTGAGGAATTATTGATATAGGGTTATCCATTACCAATCTCTTTAAGTATTTCACTTATCAATATTTAGTCACTATTCCATTATTAGGAATAGGGTCTCCCATTCTTATCAATTAGGGTTTACCTAGCATCACCCTACATTGAGGTTTCATATAATATCAACCTTCATCAGGATTTCTCATAACTTTACCCTTATTTTAAGGTTTCATATAGCATTATCTGAGATTAGAGTTTCTCAACTCATAGCCACAATATTAGAGTTATGGTTTACCATCATATTGCCCAAGATTAGGGCTCATGCACTATAACCCAAAATTTGAGTTTCACATACCTTCACCCTATATTAGGGTTAGGATTTTATGCTAAGGTTTCATATATCATTTATGAATATCAATTCAAGGTATGAGTTCATCTCTCAACCTTACCATGGTATGTTTATATCATACCCATTATCTTGGCTTAACCCCTTTCTCATAGTGTTTAGCCAACACTTATCAAAGTGCATTGAATTCATTACATATTCATTGTAATAATTTACATAACACACACTTCTTATGTTTGTTATCCAAGTATGTTGGATTGAGATGCATCAAGGTATAGGTATAACAACCCTGAAATGCTAAATGTGATATCTATCATGTCCTGATGTATCACTTTTCACCTCATTCCATCTTACTTAAGATAATCAACTAACCTTGTATTAAGGTATTTCCCTCTTAATACTTTTAACCATTCACTATCACTTTCATCATATAGTGCATAGGTTACACATTAGTATTGTCCAACTATCTTTAATGATATGGACTTATCTAATGGTTAAGCATTGTTGATATAGAATAATCCATTATCAACCACTTTAGGTATTTCAACTCTTAGGATGTTATCAACATCATAGTTTAATGTTACATACATCATTCCTAAGAGTTTCATGTCCTCATCTTTGTAAGGTGTATAGGGTTGTTACACATGTAAAGAGTTGGACATATAATGATCTAGGTATTATCTTGTCCCTTATACCCTTACTCATTAGAGTATGAATATTACCATTTATATGGTTTATCAATTTTACCCATCATGGGTGTAACATTCTCATCTTACTTGATTATATTAGCCACACCCTTCTTTAGTGTATTGACCAATATACTATCACTAGGGTTTCATATATCAATACATGGTATCACCCTAGATTTGAGTCTCACATCACATCATTAGTCAGGGTTCCACATAATATCATTCTTATTTTGGGTTTCATATGCATTACCATAGATTAGGGTTTCACATTCAAATACCCACAATTAGGGTTTACTATTCATTCCAATTAGGGTTTTGAATTATATTACCCTGAATTAGGGTCCCACATGTCATCACCCTTAATTAGGGTTACATCCTTACCATAGATTAGGATTATGCCTAGCATTTCCCTAATTCGGGTTAAGGTTCATCAATCTCCTTGATTAGGGTTTCATGATCTCTTTATCATGGATCATTCCCTAAAATTCATAGTTTCTTTATATTGAAAGCATTGAGGCTTATCCATTACATGATTATTCTACATTTATGGATTTCTCTCTCTCTCTCATCCTATCTAGAATATTGACTATGTCAAACTTGGTTAGATTAGGTCATTCAACCCTTCAATTAAGTTTATTCAATTAGGGTTGACATAGCATATTGAAGTATTTCTAATATAAGCTTCAAGGATTAACTCATCTAATATTACCAATCACTTGGTACCCTAAAGGTACAACCCTAGTGATTTTCTTTAAGATAAATTAGTAACAAATATAGGGTCAATTGATCCTTCATCTCATTAAGTTATCAATTGATTTGACCACTTTGTGTTACCAAACGATCTTGACCCTTTAATCTCTAAACGGTTTGAAACCGTTTAAGCAAATTTCCTTTGAAACTGAATGGGCTTGGGTCTCCAAACGGTTTGAGACCGTTTTGTCCAAAGCATCTCAAAACTGAATGGACCAAAAAGTCCTTTCAACACTTACGCAATTCATGATTTCAATGGATGAACCAATTATCAATTGAGTCCTTGATTTATTTACCACTTGAAATATTGAATCAACCTTCAATTATACCATCAATTAGGGTTTTGAACCCAATTGATCTAGGATTTCAACTCAAGGAACCTTAAATTAGGGCTTGGAATCGAATAGCCATCAATGATCAACATTGTGGAATTGATTCCATTGCAACTAATGAATCATTATCAAACTTTTGATGTGACCAGTCCCCAAACGGTCTTGAGGTCATTTGTATGACCTCCAAATGGGCTTGAGACCGTTTTCCCCATTCTACCCTTGAAATTTGTGGAATTCAATAGGATTTGGGTCATTGGATAGATCATTAAATCAACAATTGATTGCATTTCAATTTGGTATCTTTGGACCTTCAAATACTCAACCATAATTAACCCTAGACCTCCAAACGGTCTTGGATGACCTCCAAACGGTATTGAGACCATTTGGGCTAAGTCAACCCAAAAACCTCAATTAACGAAATTGAAAATCAACACTTAACCCGATTAGGGTTTACTAAATAATTAACCTTCAACTGATGATCCCTTTGGAATTCATTAATAAAATTTGATAGGTCATCATACATCACCATTAACATCATAATTCCCAAATAGTCAACCATGGTCAACTCTCTCAAATGGTTTGAAACCGTTTAACTTCAAACAGTTTGATAAAATTGTTTGCTTTCAAACGATTTTGGTTGAAACTGAATGAGCAACATGTTAAAACCGAATGAGATACAATTCTTTGGGAAAAGTGTCCAAGATGATGTCATCATCATCTACCTTCGTTCATGTAACTCCTAGTACATCTAATTTCATGGAAATACCATTTTCAACAAGTAATTAATCAAGAAGATGAAGGAATCAACGAAATTGCAAGATTAATAGTTGAATAACAATGTAGAGGGGTTCAAGTTAAATAACCCACCTCCAATTGAGCTCCAAATCTTCAAGTTCACATCAACAATGGTGTATGAAACTATTTTCACTATCCCCAGGCTCGTCCTCAAGCTTTGAGTGAAAAGGAATGGTTAGAATTGAAGAGGGAATCGAGATAAGAAGAAATCATGCATTGATTTGTGATTTTCACCATGGATTCAAGGTGAAAGAGGGTCAAGAAACTTACCAACAGGTTGGGGCTCGTTCTCCTCTTGTTCACAAGCTCCCAAGGTCGTTTTTCAAGCAAAGGGTGGAACTGAATTCGAAATTCCCCTTTTACTCTAAGGATAAATGAGCTTATATGCAATTTTTATTAAAAATTCAATTAGGAGAGAGAAAGTAGGAATTATCACCCCCTTATCCTTGACACTTGCCCCCTTATCTTCCTTAGGGACGAGGCTATACTCCTTGCCTCTTACTCCTCTAAATTATCCATACTTTAAAGAAAACCAAATTAAGCACCTTAAATCATTTTATAATAATATCCATAAGTGAGTGGATATTTCTTTTTCTTATAATAATCTGAGTGAGTTATCCACTTCCTTTGGATATTTTCGTGCCTTTGCAAGGAACAATCTCGTACAAACTCTTTGCAAATTCATCCCTTAACTATTGGTTTAAGGGCTCTTTAATTAATATATTTCTTTTTGCATTAAATTGAATTAGGGTTTCAATTATGCATAAATCTTGATTATTTTAATATCAAGATTCTCTCTCCTCCAAATTAATTCAAATGCGGTTCCCCTCACATTTTATCTTCTCTACACGATGCCAAGAAATATGAGGAACTATTTCGAAGTGGTAATTTGCATATTGAACCCTAGGTTTTGGGTAAATTGCACTTTACACCAAAACTAGGTTTTAATGTACAAACATTGCTTTATCAGCTCTTTCTTGGTACTCAGGCTTGTAAAGACCATACCACTGCATCATACTCATTCATATGATGCTTCAACACATGAGGAACATTTAATCATATAATATTTGCAAGTTAACCACTCAACTTGGGTAATTTGCACTTTAGTCCAAACTAAGAAAACATTGCTTCAACATTATTCAAACAGGACCAAAATTGAAATATAAGTTCCTCTTGAGCCTTAATTACTTTTCACAAGATAAAATTAAGGATCTAATACTTGATTAAGCAAAAATCCTAGGGTTAATACATAACCCAGGTCAGGGATGTTACAAATTATAAACCCCTAATAAGGATTTCATCCCCAAAATCCCAGATAAAGGAAGATAGATATTATTTATTCATCATACTATCTAGTCTCCACATAACATTTCATTGTTATGTAGACACCATAAAGCTTTGATCAACACCAAGTCATTCCACATAAATTTATCATGGAGTAATTCACACGGGACACATACTCCACTATCCTTTTTATTATTGATTATGGAGTTGATTTTGTGTCAGGTAACACTTTCCTTATTACTTGTACTAACTATCTCATTAGTTGTACATTTTATCATAATAAGGAGAAGTTACTTATCAACTAAGAATTTATTTTAAAGATATCTTTAATTGTTATGTTTATGTAAAGCATAAACCCCTAACATGTGATGTTCCTACTATTTTACATGATTAATCTAATTTCATGGTTGACCACTCCAGATCGTCAACTGAAACCATACGATATTTCTTAGATACCATCATATCTTACCTTGGTATCTGTCGCATGTGTAGAAAACATATCACACATTTATCTTCCTTTCAACTTGGGACATTACTTGTCACATATATCTTCACCTTGGAACCAAAGTCTAAAATAAATTGATACTTTTCTAAGTATCCATCGCATGAACATTTTTATCTTATGCACATCAAGTGTCCTAAGACCCACTTGATTTCCATGTCCCCGAAAGGGAAGAAAACAAGGAATCATATTCCTCTTATTATTTCATGTATTTTCAACTATTCAAGAATCATTTACTCTTTATCTCATCCTAGGTTCCTTTCCCTTAGCATATGAATTTATAAGGATGTTTACATAACATTATTCCTTTCTTTATCATTATCTAACATGTTCATGAGCATCTTGTGATCTTCATCACATTTCCTATTTCCACACTATGGGAAAAGATCTTTATTATATTTACAAACTTTATTGAATAGGGATCACTTTCCTTGTTCCCATTCTTATCTTATGAGGAGTATACTTTTAATTACTCATACACACATGCTTATCTGAGATTATCTCAAACTTCTCTTTGTTGTACTTAGGATATGACACCTTTATCCATACCATATTTTAAATTTCATGATACTCATTAGATTGTCTCAGAATGACTGCTTGATTAGGGCAATAAAAAAGATAACAATCTCGGAGTTTCCATACTCACTTTATCATCAATAGTTGTATACCTAGCCAGGGTATATAAATACTGAGAGTAAGTAGTATGCACTTTGTATACTATTATTTTCCCTCCTTTTCATATTATCATGAGCATAAGATTCATTATTTCTGGATTTTATCCGAGCATCTTTTCTATACCTCATCTTTTCTCATAGAGGTAAGAACAATATAAAACATCTATAATGTTTACTATGCAAAAAGTAAGTCCTCATAGGACTAATCAAAGAGAACTCAATCAATTACTTTCTCAATTTAATCTAGGAAATCATAAAAAGACATATTAGAATGACATTATTTTGTCTAACCTGTCATGATTCATGAATTATTCATTGCCCTAGGCTGATTCTGCCTAAGGGGTTGATTCACCATATCATTTCTGGCTAAGAAATTTCTAGCCAGATGTCCCGCCTGTCTACATTGGTAGTAAATTCTGGGCTTTGCTTGTGGTCTAGAAGGTTCTTTACCCTTTCTGGGTAACCCTTTCCTTGATGCACTAGGCCCTGGTTGTACTGATGGTACCAAAAACTTCTTCCTTTTGGAAATATCAGGCCTCTATTCTTGGATTTGGATAGGCCTTTTCTCAATTCTTCATTTATATTCCTTTTCTGGACAATTAGGTCTGATATGTCCATGCTTCCTACACCTATGGAAAATCCTGGTTTCAAATTGTATCCTATTCTTTTCATCATTAATCATTGCTCCAACAGGATGATGTTGAACAAGAAACCTATTGGAGTTCAAAACTTCATCAACGGGGGATGGTAGTCTAGGTTGCATTGCTAATTCATGATCTACTATGTGTATCATAGTTGTACTAAATTGCTCAAGCAAAGCAGGGAAAGCTGGACTCTCTATCATGGCTAGGTAAAACTATGGATGTGCAGGTGTATGTTCTTCTCTGCTCTGATCCCCTGCATCCCTTCTTGGTGCAACATTGCTGCTTTCTACAGCAAACTCCTCATGAGACCAAATCATCTTCAAGTTCTTCTTCTCCTATATGAGCAGAAGACACTATCAGATACACTGGAAGACACTAGAATAGACTCTACTACCTTAGTCCTATGTCTCTGTAGACTCAGCAAACCTAGAGTTCTGATACCACTAAATTGTGGCATCCAACTCACATAAACAAGATTAACTAAGCGGGAGCGTATCATTCGCAGCGGATTATCAAAAATCACTAAAAATTAAAACTTTTTGCAAAGAGATCCAAACATAGGAAAACTCTTTTAACAAGAACCATTGTATTAAATTTACATCCTGGTTCATAAGTACATAACTTGTATCATCTGTTCTCGTGGATTACAACAGCAGCTGCCCTATTAACATTATATACAAACAACATGAGAACCTCGAGGCATCAAGCTAAAATCTCAGATCGATTCATTAAAAAATTAACTATAAACTCCGAGGACCTAAGAGTACAATGACGACACATAGGACTACTATCTATATGACTTGACATGCAATATCTCCACCTGAGATATTATTGTTGTCCCTGATGTTGTTGTTGTTCTTTCTCTGCTATGGGATTTCTGTCTCTCCGTCCGCGTCCACCTAATAACATTGGATCTCACGGCGGTGAGACAATTATAAATTGCCCCATCGGGAGATATATCTCTCTTCCAAAACATTGTTATAGCAGTTATTATAATAAAACTGAGTCAGAGTTCTTATATATTAACAGCAGTATTAATCATTGAATGAACAGAGTAAAGTAATCTTATTTCCTAAGGAGAGCATATCATCTATCCATGGTAGAATTATAATTCATCCATCTACTTGCAATGAATATGAAGAGTTATGAATAATATCTATCAACTATAGATGCATAAAAGAAATGTAACATCAGCCAATGAATTTCTGTATTCAATCCTTAAGCAAACATGATATACGGCTTATTACATTTTACAACCACACTTATGCCCTGAGGAGATGAGGTATACCGCTCATACTCCAACCGACCACTATGAAGTTGAAATCGGTACCATACAAGGTCAAAGGTAGAGCTGGCTACCAAGACCTCTCACATCTCAGTCAGTACGAGACAGCATGCAGGACATCTTATGTCTCTACTAGATAGCTTTCCAGGGTATACTAGCAACTTCACTGTTAGAGTTACAGTTGTGTGCTGCACTCTCTTCGCGATTGAGAGATTTCATGTTTACCTCCATCGATCCGACATTAATATCATTGGGAGATGTGTACTGCATCTATCCCAATCATCGTGAGATTCGTGATACATCTATCCCGATACAAATAATGAAGGATTGAGAGGTTTAATGTTTACCTTATATCAATTCCCTCATTAGGACATCAGGATACATTCGCCCATTTCCCCCACATATTCAAAATATGCGTTCCGAGTTTTTTCGCGGAGCACCCATTTCACCATTCAACAATTCTGACGCTGATGGATCTATGGTCAGGGCTCTACATGATAAGATTTTACTTGGTTAATTATGTGCATTATTGTGCTCTTTTAGCATCAGTAAAGTTCTCAAACATTATTATGTAAAATGCTACAAAGAAGAGTGTAATTTATCAATTAAGTACTTTTCAACACTTCATAGAACATTGGGATCTTAATCCCTTGTCACATCATGGTTATTCTCATCCCTCAACATCTCATCATCATGATTATGGAATATGGATATTTAAACCCTCAGTTCATCATAGAACACTTGTTACCACTTATCTTGGTAACTAAAACTTATAGGTCATCTAACCAAGGTGAACATGATACTTGCTACATTAGCATTTCACATGGCTGTCAAAGCCCATTAGTCTCTTGTTAGCTCTTACTAGGTAACAATACATATAATGGCTCACAAAGCCCATAAGGCATTTAAATAATTAATACATCATAGCTCATACCTGGCTATGCTCATTATCTCATGACCACTTGTATGATTATTACATAGAAACAGTTATATCAATTACATATCAACACTTATGCAAAGTAAAAGTAGCATCTCCATTCCCTTATTTAGGATTAGGATTTCTCTTACATATCATCACCCTCCATTAGGGTTATCCACAACTAACCATTTAGGTTCTCAGGATCATGTCATTAATGATCAAGTCCTAAGTCATTGCTCCATACAGCTAGGAGCCAACATTGATAACATAAGTATTTGATCATACTTATTTATTCTCATCACTCATCATTAAATGAATTATCATGACAAGATATAAGTTTCTATCTCGACTTTATTAGAATATGATTGCATCAAGCTTTATTGATTTGATTTAACCTTTTCATAGGCCATATTAGCTTATGCTTATCAAAGAGCATTACTTCATACTGTAACACTTGTCATGACATACTTCGTGTACTATTCCCCAAGTATAGGGGATTTAGAATACATCAAGGTATATCTATCTTGAGGTGCTGGATGTGATATCTATCATGTGTTGATATATCACTTCCCTCATCACCTATATCTTACTTGAGTTCACCAACTTGTTTGGTATTAGGGTATCTCCCATCCTAATACTTTATACACCAGATCATCATATTATCATGTAATGTATTTTGTCTAAATCACTTATTTGGAATATGCAACCATTACCAATAATATGGACTCACCTATGATTTGAGGCATTATTGATATAGGGTTATCCATTACCAATCTCTTTAAGTATTTCACTTATCAATATTTAGTCACTATTCCATTATTAGGAATAGGATCTCCCATTCTTATCAATTAGGGTTTATCTAGCATCACCCTATATTGAGGTTTCATATAATATCAACCTTCATTAGGATTTCTCATAACTTCATCCTTATTTTAAGGTTTCATATAGCATTGTCTGAGATTAGAGTTTCTCAACTCATAGCCTCAATATTAGAGTTATGGTTTACCATCATATTGCCCAAGATTAGGGCTCATGCACTATAACCCAAAATGTGTGTTTCACATACCTTCACCCTATATTAGGGTTAGGATTTTATGCTAAGGTTTCATATATCATTTATGAATATCAATTCAAGGTATGAGTTCATCTCTCAACCTTACCATGGTATGCTTATATCATACCCATTATCTTGGCTTAACCCCTTTCTCATAGTGTTTAGCCAACACTTATCAAAGTGCATTGAATTCATTACATATTCATTGTAATAATTTACATAACACACACTTCTTGTGTTTCTTATCCAAGTATGTTGGATTGAGAAGCATCAAGGTATAGGTATAACAACCCTAAAATGCTAAATGTGATATCTATCATGTCCTGAGGTATCACTTTTCTCCTCATTCCATCTTACTTAAGATAATCAACTGACCTTGTAATAAGGTATTTCCCTCTTAATACTTTTAACCATTCACTATCACTTTCATCATATAGTGCATAGGTTACAAATTAGTATTGTCCAACTATCTTTAATGATATGGACTTATCTAATGGTTAAGCATTGCTGATATAGAATAATCCATTATCAACCAATTTAGGTATTTCAACTCTTAGGATGTTATCCACATCATAGTTTAATGTTACATACATCAGTCCTAAGAGTTTCATGTCCTCGTCTTTGTAAGGTGTATAGGGTTGTTACACATGTTAAGAGTGGACATATAATGATCTAGGTATTATCTTGTCCCTTATACCCTTACTCATTAGAGTATCAATATTACCATTTATATGGTTTATCAATTTTACCCATCATGGGTGTAACATTCTCATCTTACTTGATTATATTAGCCACACCCTTCTTTAGTGTATTGAACAATATACTATCACTACGGTTTCATATATCAATACATGGTATCACCCTGGATTTTAATCTCACATGATATCATTATTCAGGGTTCCACATAATATCATTCTTATTTAGGGTTTCATATGCATTACCCTAGATTAGGGTTTCACATTCAAATACCCACAATTAGGGTTTACTATTCATTTCAATTAGGGTTTTGAATTATATTACCCTGAATTAGGGTCTCACATGTCATCATCCTTAATTAGGGTTACATCCTTACCATAGATTAGGATTATGCCTAGCATTGCCCTAATTAGAGTTAAGGTTTATCAATCTCCTTGATTAGGGTTTCATGATCTCTTTATCATGGATCATTCCCTAAAATTCATAGTTTATTTATATTGAAAGCATTGAGGTATATCCATTACATGATTATTCTACATGTATGGATTTCTCTCTCTCTCTCATCCTCTCTAGAATATTGACTATGTCAAACTTGGTTAGATTAGGTCATTCAACACTTAAATTAAGTTTATTCAATTAGGGTTGACATAGCATATTGAAGTATTGCTTATCTAAGCTTCAAGGATTAACTCATCTAATATTACCAATCACTTGGTACCCTAAAGGTACAACCCTAGTGATTTTCTTTAAGATAAATTAGTAACAAATATAGTGTGATGACCCAAAAGTTTAGGAATTTACTACGTAATATATTAGTTGAAGGTATAGCTAGTAAGAATGATCTAATGATGTACCTTGAGGTTTGATGTGTTGTCAAGTGATGTATGTAAAAATCTATTTGACCAATAATGCATGATTAAATGACTTATATCCAAGGATTATATAATTAATTACTAGGCCCTTGTGAAATTTATTTTACATGACCAAATAATAGGTTTTATGTCCCAAACTTGGAGACTTGGAGAGAATATGACTTAAGATATGATGAGACTATACTAAAATTATCATGATGAGAGGTTCAGGTTCCTACTAGATACTATAAGAGTTTGAAGTTATTAATATTTTATTTTAATGTCCTGCCAAACCTTCGTCATATCTTGTTTAAGATATTATGGCATGTGACAAATCATATCAAACGGCCAAGCTTGCAGTGGCATTAAGGAATACGATATGTATTTTTTTAATTCTGAATCGTTCTAGTATATCTGACAAAGGGACCCCGCCCTCAACCTCCGAAAACTACGGTGGTGAAGGAGGACCAGGCCGGTATACTTTCCCGATCGCCTAGCACAAAAATTGTGGATCAGGGTGCTATACCGGTGGCAGTATTAGCCCTGCCTCACTGAGATCTACCATGTGACCCCTCACACAGACTCGGTTGTTGCTTCTTCTAAGAACCCAACCCAAGAACGCTCTCCGGATCTGGACCAGCCTGGAGTGGCTACACCTGTGCAGTGTCTCAGCTGTTGGGAGAAGAAGACCCACAACCATACGAAGGAGCACCGGCAGCCATGAATCTGAGTTCTGTGGACTGAGCTAGATCGTGGACCCACGTAGACAGAATGTGTCGCAGCATTTTGGCGAGAAGGGAAGGACGAGAGAAAGAGGCGGCGGCGCTACATTTGTGAACTCAGCCCTCTGGCACGAGCAGGTGCGGGCGGAGTCCAGCCTGAGATGAGGCATGTGGTGGTGTTGCATTGTGTGGAGAAGAGAGGGTCCTTGTGTGGGACCTTTCTCGCCAGGGAAGGCCTCTTGCGGCGGAGTCTGTGAGAATGAGTTCCGTCCTAGACGACGGAGATCTCACAGAAGACGAGATCCGCAACCAAAACCCAAGGTTTGTGTTTCTGCGGATGTCAGGGGCGAGACTCCGAATGGGATGGTGGCTTTAGGTACGGATGAGGAGCATCATTGTGCCATCACCTGTAGGCGGGAGTCGAGCTTCAAGATGGTGGGCACTCGTACAGATCTCGGGCGGGCGTGAATTCGCGTGAAACAGAGAAAGAAAAGGGTGATCTCATCGACGGGTCCTGAGGCATTGAACCGGCAAGAAAACCCCTGAACCCACTAGTGAACCAGACCAGATCAACTAAAGAACCGGCCACAGCAAGCAGAGGAGATGCGCCAGCCTTAGTGGCCATGTGGCGTGATCCAATTGGTCGCTTAAGGTAAATATCCCAGAAATGCTTAGTTCTTGTATAATTCATAGAAATTGGCTCGATGATCAGAAAAATACATATAATATACCAAAATTCTCAAAAAAATGTGTAGAACACAGTAGAATGATAATATCAGGCTTTTGATGCATTAATAATAGTGATATCATATAAGATGTGAAATGCTCATATGATGGATAATAAATATCAAACAATATTCTAAAATTATGATATCATGTCAGTAAGTTTATATTCATGTTTATAATGCATATGATATCAGATATGGTCATGATGATGCACGAAAGTATATAATTTGATTAATATGGATAATTAGGGCTAATAACACTAAAGATAATGTATTAAATGCATACCTCCTCAATAAATGATGAAATTCACATAGTAAGGTCATATCAGTATATGGAACTTTAGTTTTAATTATGAGATCATAATGATGAAGAAAATCCATGTTATATGAAGATGAATCTTAATACATGCTATAAAACCCTAATCTGGGTTAATGATGTAACCTAGGGTTATTATGTGCACCAAAAAGAATATGGAACCTAATATTCAGATAATGAATCATAATCTGGAAAATGACATCAGTAGGATAAATATAAGACAATAAGGCAAGTAAACATTGGAATATCCTAATGAGATAATATAAACCCTAATGAACACAACTAGGGTTAAGATGATGAGAATCTAATGCGAGTATATGATTTTGTTATTAATCAGGTGCTGACCAGTTTATCTAGATGATCATGGACATGATTAGAAATATCTGAACTCAAGTATGTGGGTTTTATTAAGTATAAGACTAGTTTTCAAGAATGCGTAATGATATGATGTACTTTAGATGCTTGTGTTTGCATATAAATTCTTGGATGTGTATTAGTAGTATATGCTCCGCAAAACATTACAGAACATAAAATAATATAGATGCTTTGTAGCTACTGAGTGGATATATGCTCTCTCTCTCTCCCTCAATCCTATCTCTCTCTCTTCCTCTAAATATAAGGTCGGCACTCGGTCCCCATAGTCCAAGGGGCGGGGAAAAATGAAGTGCGACATCTCTCTCTCTCTCCCCTCTAAATATAAAGTCGACACTCGGTCCCCATAGCCCAAAGGGCGGGAAAAAATGAAGTGTGACACCACTTAGTAGTAAAAACACATCAAAAGGCATCTAAAAATGTGTTTACCTGATTATCACTTTAAATAATGTTTTCTTTTACTCTTTCTTTCTCAAGATTATTTCAATTATGCAAGCATATTAGTATGTATCTTTCTACCCACTTGCACAACACCTTGTGTGTTGATTCATTATTTCACGTATGTTTTAGGTTCAGAGCTAGCTTGGGATAAAAGACGGGAAGTGAGCAGTTGTCCAGGTTGTACCTATTGTATTAAGATCTTGTTAGCATACATGTTCAGACTTGTAGAATTTCCATTCAATATGTAATTGTAAATCATTGTGTAATAATTCATGTTGTATAAATTTACATGTTGAATGTTGAGAATGTTATGGTTGTATGTTCATGTATGCGTATTATGCTTTCGCATCGCTCTCTGATATGATTGGATGATGTTTTTGGATTCTGACCCCTCATTCCCTATAGGGTTTGGAGAAGCCAAAATCCGGGGACGTCACAGTTGGTATCAGAGCATGAACAATAGGTACACCTAGCAATTTCTCACCATGGAACATAAAACTAAATTTCACCTCTCACTTTAAATCTTAGAAACTTAGTAAGTTGTTTTATAGGAATAAGGTTTGACTTAGCCTCTAAGTTAGAACCTAGATATTCGAGAACTAGGTTTAGACAAGTGTGAGAAACCCTTTCCATATAGAGCTCATATGTATTGGGTAGCTACACTAGTCTACATCTCATTCTCACCATTTCACTAGGTGACATGGCACTAGACTATCTATTGTGTGTGGGACACTCGTTTTGTTGATTTGGTTTTGTTTTCCAATCGGCTCGAGCCTCGATAGTTTTCTCTTCCGTCTGCCTTCTCAGAGAAAAACTATATAATATTTTATTACCTATATGTAAATATAAAAATGTGTCCCTCACACTGGAGAGTAGTTAGTGTTCATGCAATCTAAGTGAAAGGGAGTGACATCAGTCTAGAAGAGAAAATAGATCTAGATTAGATGTCTAGAGCCTCATAAGGTTATGTGATAGATAGATAGACAAAAAAAAAGATGAAGGAAGTAAGCATATAGAATCTTATCTAAGTTGGACTATGATGGTATAAGTTTCCTTATTAATATTTGAGTTATATATGAGTCGAATCCACTCTTAAAAGATCTATTCTAAGTCATAATGATGAAAGTACATTCCCTTTTCCTACTTAAGATAAGCTAAGTTAAGATAGAAATGAGTGTGCATGAGCCTCAAGCTCTTATACAAGGAGTATGTCTAGTGGTAGGATGAGATATGTGGTGAACTCTAGAGAGAGTAAGACCCACAGGGAGAAGGTCATAGGACCTAGCCTCCAATATATGAGACATATGTTAAAAAAACATCCTACACTAGATTACTCTCGAGTGTTGAGTTGAGTCCTTATGCATGATTCAAATCTATATGTGAGAATTGGGTAAAAGAAAAGGATGGGTAGATGACCCATATGAGAAAGTTAATCCTTTGACTAAGTTAGGTCCTAGCTTGAGTGACTTATGTTGTGAACTCATCATTAGCTGCAAGTGAGGTGATATATGAAACTTTGGTTCTGACAATAAGATGCCTTGTGCATAAGATTCTCATAAATGTTATTCATTCCTTATCTCTTTCTTGATAGACGATGCTTGAAACCTCACTTGAGCTATATAGATGATTTATATATGAGGAGTCACTCGTATAAGCTTGAACTATTCTATATCCCCCCTATATCATACATGTAGTACCAAAGATTGAAATCATGATAAGTTTGACTTTAAAATATTCTCTTCCCCTTCATATGAAATACGAAAGATATGATGTTGAGATCATGGGATAAACTTAGTATATTCTCTTTTTTCCCTTACATAATACATACAAGACATTAAAAAAAATTGAACTCATGAACTTGATATAAAGATATTTTTGGATCATAGGATATATGATCAGAAATATAGTTCGTAACTTTAATCCTTCTCAATGTATGCTTCTAAGTTGAGCATGAATATCACACCATAGGGGGAAACCCTAATGGTCAAACATGTTATGTAATCCCTTCTTAAGTAGAAAAGAAAAATTCTAATATCAAGGATGAAGATAAATCTCCTCTAATTCTGAAATCATTGTAAGATGTTAATGATGATAGAATTGAATGATCTAAATATCATGGCAAATAAACGAATTCCTCTTGAACTTTAAAAGTATTAACAAAACCAGTATCTTTAGGGGTGATGTAATCCTAAGATATCATAATGTCATGTTATGGCCAAGACTTTAAGTGATGATTCCACATATATAAGGTGGGGTGGACACACCCAAGAATCTCTAGACCCTAAGCTAACAACTTAGAGTGCATGCAACTATGGTGGCCTTAGAATCTAAGCAATGATGAAGTATATGAAGTTGAACTCCTAAATAGCCTCTTAAGGATGAGATTAGTTGAATTTCGAGGACGAAATTACACATAAGGTGGGGTGATTGTGATGACCCAAAAATTTAGGAATTTTCTACGTAATATATTAGTTGAAGGTATAGCTAGTAAGAATGATCTAATGATGTACCTTGAGGTTTGATGTTTTCAAGTGATGTACGTAAAAATCTATTTGACCAATAATGAATGATTAAATGACTTATATCCAAGGATTATATAATTAATTACTAAGTCGTTGTGAAATTTATTTTACATGACCAAATAATAGGTTTTATGTCCCAAACTTGGAGAGTTGGAGAGAATATGACTTAAGATATGATGAGACTATACTAAAATTATCATGATGAGAGGTTCAGGTTCCTACTAGATACTATAAGAGTTTGAAGTTATTAATATTTTATTTTAATGTCTTGCCAAACCTTAGTCATATCTTGTTTAAGAGATTATGGCATGTGACAAATCATATCACACGGCCAAGCTTGCAGTGGCATTAAGGAATACGATATGTATTTTTTTAATTTGGAATCGTTCTAGTATATCTGACAAAGGGACCTCGTCCTTAACCTCCGAAAACTACAGTGGTGAAGGAGGACCAGGCCGGTATACTTTCCCGATCGCCTAGCATGGAAATTGTGGATCAGAGTGCTATACCGGTGGCAGTATTAGCCCTGCCTCACCGAGATCTACCATGTGACCCCTCACACAGACTCGGTTGTTTCTTCTTCTAAGAACCCAACCCAAGAACGCTCTCCGGATCTGGACCAGCCTGGAGTGGCTACACCAATGCAGTGTCTCAGTCGTTGGGAGAAGAAGACCCACAACCATACGAAGGAGCACCGGAGGCCATGAATCTGAGTTCTGTGGACTCAGCTAGATCGTGGACCCACACAGACTGAACGTGTCGCAGCATTTTGGTGAGAAGGGAAGGACGAGAGCAAGAGGCGGCAGCGCGACATTTGTGAACTCCGCCCTCGGGCACGAGCAGGTGCGGGCGGAGTCCAGCCTGAGATGAGGCATGTGGTGGTGCTGCGTTGTGTGGAGAAGAGAGGGTCCTTGTGTGGGACCTTTCTCGCCAGGGAAGGCCTCTTGTGGCGGAGGCCGTGAGAATGAGTCTCTTCCCAGACGACGGCGATCTCACGGAGGACGGGATCCGCAGCCAAAACCCAAGGTTCATGTTTCTGCAGAGGTCAGGGGTGAGACTCCGAATGGGATGGTGGCTTTAGGTACGGATGAGGAGCATCGTTGTGCCATCACCTGTAGGTGGGAGTCGAGCTTCACGATGGCGGGCGCTCGTACAGATCTCGGGCGGGCGTGAATTCGCGTAAAACAGAGAAAGAAAAGGGTGATCTCATCGACGGGTCTTGAGGCATTGAACCGGCAAGAAAACCCCTGAACCCACTAGTGAACCAGACCAGATCAACCAAAGAACCGTCCGCAGCAAGCATAGGAGATGCGCCAGCCTTAGTGGCCACGTGGTGCGATCCAATTGGTCGCTTAAGGTAAATATCCCAGAAATGCTTAGTTCTTGTATAATTCATAGAAATTGGCTCGATGATCAGAAAAATACATATAATACACCAAAATTCTCAGAAAAATGTGTAGAACACATTAGAATGATAATATCAAGCTTTTGATGCATTAATAATAGTGATATCATATAAGATGTGAAATGCTCATATGATTGATAATAAATATCAAACAATATTCTAAAATTATGATATCATGTTAGTAAGTCTATATTCATGTTTATAATGCATATGATGTCAGATATGGTCATGATGATTCACAAAAGTATATAATTTGATTAATATGGATAATTAGGGCTAATAACACTAAAGATAATGTATTAAATGCATACCTACTCAATAAATGATGAAATTCACAGAGTAAGGTCATATCAGTATATGGAACTTCAGTTTTAATTATGAGATCATAATGATGAAGAGAATCCATGTTATATGAAGATGAATCTTAATACATGCTATAAAACCCTAATCTGGGTTAATGATGTAACCTAGGGTTATTATGTGCACCAAAAAGAATATGGAACCTAATATTCAGATAATGAATCATAATCTGGAAAATGACATCAGTAGGATAAATATAAGACAATAAGGCAAGTAAACGTTGGAATATCCTAATGAGATAATATAAACCCTAATGAACAGAACTAGGGTTATGATGATGAGAATCTAATGCTAGTATATGATTTTGTTATTAATTAGGTGCTGACTAGTTTAACTAGATGATCATGGATATGATTAGAAATCTTTGAACTCAGGTACGTGGGTTTTATTAAGTATAAGACTAGTTTTCATGAATGCATAATGATATGATGTACTTTGGATGCTTGCGTTTGCATATAAATTGTTGGATGTGTATTAGTAGTATATGCTCCGCAAAACATTACAGAACATAAAAGAATATAGATGGTTTGTAGCTACTGAGTGGATATATGCTCTCTCTCTCCCTCAATCCTCTCTCTCTCTTCCTCTAAATATAAGGTTGGCACTCGGTCCCCATAGTCCAAGGGGCGGGGAAAAATGAAGTGCGACATCTCTCTCTCTCTCCCCTCTAAATATAAGGTCGACACTCGGTCCCCATAGCCCAAGGGGTGGGGAAAAATGAAGTGTGACACCACTTAGTAGTACAAACGCATCAAAAGGCATCTAAAAATATGTTTACCTGATTATTGCTTTAAATAATGTTTTCTTTTACTCTTTCTTTCTCAAGATTATTTCAATTATGCAAGCATATTAGTATGTATCTTTCTACCCACGTGCACAACACCTTGTGTGTTGATTCATTGTTTCACGTATGTTTTAGGTTCAAAGCTAGCTTGGGATAAAAGACGGGAAGTGAGCAGTTGTCCAGGTTGTACCTATTGTGTTAAGATCATGTTAGCATACATGCTCAGACTAGTAGAATTTCCATTCAATATGTAATTGTAAATCATTGTGTAATAATTCATGTTGTATAAATTTACATGTTGAATGTTGAGAATGTTATGGTTGTATGTTCATGTATGTGTATTATGCTTCCACATCGCTCTCTGATATGATTGGATGATGTTTTCAGATTCTGACCCCTCATTCCCAATAGGGTTTGGAGAAGCCAAAATCCGGGGACGTCACATATAGGGTCAATTGATCCTTCATCTCATTAAGTTATCAATTGATTTGATCACTTTGTGTTACTAAATGATCTTGACCCTTTAATCTCTAAACGGTTTGAAACCGTTTAAGCAAATTGCCTTTGAAACTGAATGGGCTTGGGTCCCCAAATGGTCTGAGACCGTTTGGACCCAAACTCTCTTGAGACCGTTTGGGCTCAAACAGTCTTAAGTCTATTTGGGCCAAACCATCTCAAAACCGAATGGACCAAAAAGTCCTTTCAACACTTATGCGATTCATGATTTCAATGGATGAACCAATTATCAATTGAGTCCTTGATTTATTTACCACTTGAAATATTGAATCAACCTTCAATTATACCATCAATTAGGGTTTTGAACCCAATTGATCTAGGATTTCAACTCAAGGAACCTTAAATTAGGGCTTGGAATCGAATAGCCATCAATGATCAACATTGTGGAATTGATTCCATTGCAACTAATGAATCATTATCAAAATTTTGATGTGACCAGACCCCAAACGGTCTTGAGGTCATTTGTATGACCTCCAAATGTGCTTGAGACCGTTTTCCCCATTCTACCCTTGAAATTTGTGGAATTCAATAGGATTTGGGTCATTGGATAGATCATTAAATCAACAATTGATTGCATTTCAATTTGGTATCTTTGGACCTTCAAATACTCAACCATACTTAACCCTAGACCTAAAAATGGTATTGGTTGACCTCCAAACGGTCTTGATACCTTTTGGGTGACCTCCAAATGGTCTTGAGACCATTTGGGCTAAGTCAACTCAAAAACCTTAATTAACCAAATTGAAAATCAACACTTAACCCGATTAGGGTTTACTAAATAATTAACCTTCAACTGATGATCCCTTTGGAATTCATTAATCAAATTTGATATGTCATCATCCATCACCATTAACATCAGAATTACCAAAAGGTCAACCATGGTCAACTCTCCCAAATGGTTTGAAACTATTTAACTTCAAACGGTTTGATAAAACTGTTTGCTTTCAAACAATTTTGGTTGAAACCGAATGAGATACAATTCTTTGGGAAAAGTGTCCAAGATGATGTCATCATCATCTACCCTTGTTCATGTAACTCCTAGTACATATAATTTCATGGAAATACCATTTTCAACAAGCAATTAATCAAGAAGATAAAGGAATCAACGAAATTGCAAGATTAATAGTTGAATAACAATGTAGAGGGGTTCAAGTTATATAACCCGCCTCCAATTGAGCTCCAAAGCTTCAAGCTCACGTAAAAAATGGTGGATGCAACTCTTTTCACTATTCCAAGGCTCGTCCTCAAGATTTGAGTGAAAGGAATGGTTAGAATTGAAGAGGGAATCGAGATAAGAAGAAATCATGCATTGATTTGTGATTTCCACCATGTATTCAAGGTGAAAGAGGGTCAAGAAACTTACCAATAGGTTGGGGCTCGTTCTCCTCTTGTTCCCAAGCTCCCAAGGTCGTTTTGCAAGCAAAGGGTGGAAGTGAATTCGAAATTCCCCTTTTACACTAAGGATAAATGAGCTTATATGCAATTTTTATTAAAAATTCAATTAGGAGAGAGAAAGTAGGAATTATCTCCCCCATATCCTTGCCACTTGTCCCCTTCTCTTCATTAGGGATGAGGCTATCCTCCTTGCCTCTTACTCCTCTCAATTATCCACAATTTAAAGAAGAGCAAATTAAGCACCTTAAATCATTTTATAATAATATCCATAAATGAGTGGATATTTCTTTTTCATATAATAATGTGAGTGAGTTATCCACTTCCTGTGGATATTTTCGTGCCTTTGCATATTGAACAACCAGACCTTTTAAGCTCGGGATCCTTGCTTTTTGAACCTTATTATCTTCCCTAGGTGTGATCTTCATAACCCCCTTCCCATATACTTCTTATTACATGCTTAAAACTCATGATCTTATGTTAAAAACTGATGATGTGTCGATTTCTAATTGGTCGATTTTCAATAATTCATAACTTTTGATTCATTTGTCCAAAAATTAAAGTAAAATATGTTATGAATTCAGAAAAACATGTTATTTTCAATAAAAATATTTCCAAGTATTGTTTTTCAGTTTTGTCGAAAAGAGTTTTTAGAAAATGAATTAAATACCTAAAAATCACCAAAAATACACTTTAACCTTCATAACTCCAATATATGCAAAATTATATGTTTTCTTAATCAGAAAAACCTAATTAAGTTAGTGGTGATATTGTTGAGGTCTAAATATAGGTTTTGTGTAAAATTTTTATATATTAGGTTTTCAACTCTTTAATGTATATATGCTATTCTAATACATGAATATGAAATTGGAAATAGGACAAGTGGACCTTGATTTCAACTAAAGGTTTGGAAAAAAGGATAATAGGACTCTAAGTATCTATGTATGTACTATCCCTATATATGTATTTGCTATCCATATCTATGTATGTGCTATAAATCCCTATTTGTGTATGTTGTATCCCATATTCCTCTATGTTGAGCAATTCACCTATGCTTATTCATTCTCTTTGTCCTATGGACATTAGCCTGTACACAATATCTTTTCTTTTGAAAATCATTGTTCATGTGAAATACCTTATTTGATGTTGAACATGTGATCATGGATATTCTTTTGAAATCTTATCTTATGCTTTGTTTATGATGGAACTCTAAAAGATGACATGTGATGTCTTTTGCCCACTTATGGGGTGGATGTATATGTTGGCCACTTATGTGGTGACTAGTTTATATATTCTAACTATACTTTCTACTTGCCTCTATATTTAACATGCTATGTGACTCAATAGCACTAGAGTAGTATAATTTCATTGGTTTTTATGGCAGATGTGTTATTTCCTGCCGAGCAGATGTGATATTTCCTACTCTTTTGGGATGGAAAGTAACCTCATACCCAGGGCAATATGTGTGATTCTTGGCCCATGTTTTATATATTTGGGGAGATTGGAAGTATTCCTTTCTCTACCAGGTTTCAAGTTTATGAGACTTGGCCGCCTTTGTTTTTATAATATTCTAGTGTTATGCTTATCTCACATGTATGCAGGATGTTGATCATGAAATGTGCATGTGGCACTTCTTTATTATTTTACATATGGCAAGTATCTTTTTTGTTGTTGTTATGAATCTTATCTTTTATGCCCATGTGGGTAGTCCTTTTCTTTTCTATGGGAAGCCTTTTATATTTGATGTCCTTTATTCCATATATTGCTCAATTTCCTATTTAGTATGCACATACTAGCTTTTGCTGATGTCATCTATTTTCTCTTCTTGATGGAGTATGCTTCCAACCCCAGGTTAGATCAAGGAGTATATAGCTTTTGGCTTGGACCTAGATCTTGGAGATTTTGCTTTGGAGACAAGATTCAAAGTAGTTTGGACTTCCCTATATCTAAATCCTATTTTGTATGTTGATGTAACCCTAAATTGGAGAATCTGATGTATTTTTTGTAAACCTTTATGAAATTGAATATAGTTAGAGAAATTTTTATTCCGATGCTTTCCAATGAGTTTTGATTATCATATTTTAGTAAAGGGGTGATTTCACTCTCCTTACAGCATGCTAATTCATCCCTCAACTTTTGGTTGAAGGTCTCTTTAATTAATATATTTCTTTTTGCATTAAATTGAATTAGGGTTTCAATTATGCATAAATCTTGATTATTTTAATATCAAGATTCTCTCTCCTCCAAATTAATTCAAATGAGGCGCCCCTCACATTTTATATTCTCTACATGATTCCAAGAAACATGAGGAACTATTTTGAAGTGGTAATTTGCATATTTAACCCTAGGTTTTGGGTTAATTGCACTTTACACCAAAACTAGATTTTAATGTACAAACATTGCTTTATCAGCTCTTTCTTGGTACTCAGGCTTGTGAAAACCATACCACTGCATGATACTCATTCCTATGATGCTTCAACACATGAGGAACATTTAATCATATAACATTTGCAAGTTAACCCCTCAACTTGGGTAATTTGCACTTTAGTCCAAAATAAGCAAACATTGCTTCAACATTATTCAAACAAGACCATAATTGAAACATAAGTTCCTCTTGAGCCTTAATTAATTTTCACAAGATAAAATTAAGGATATAATTAACTTGCTTAAGCAAAACTCCCAGGGTTAAGACATAACCCAGGTCAGGGATGTTACAATGATCGTTGTTGTACGCCTTTGTGGGCTTGCCGAGAAGATCATGTAGTCGTTCGGCATAGTCCTTCGCCACTTCCTCTGTGGGCGTCTTTGCTGAAACAACATACTATTTTTGGTTTGGATCAAACTGGCTGTCGGAACTATTGTAGATGATTTTTGTTCCTTCATGTAGGTTTGTTTCTAGTAGCATCCAGTGCTTAGAGTGCAGAAAAGGAAGCATGATGAACTTCAGAGTTGAATGTTGAAGATCTGAGATAAGTGCCTCCATGGTTCCAAAGTTTGTTGACCCTAGTAGATCATCCTTCATGTATGCTGACGCCATATAAACCGTAGGTTGGTCCCGTGCTAGGAGAAATTGGTATGCAGGCATCAAGATCATGGATAAAGAACCTTTCATCTGTACGGTTTCACAGAGTGAATCTACCATTACTAGAATGTTCCCTTCGTGGAAAACAAACTCATCGTTCTCTGCATAAAGCCGAGACATGATGAGTCTGAGTTCATTGTTAGACAGACTCTTGCATGCAATAAGGTCGAAGTTTGGAAACATTGGTTGTATGGCAGATAGAGGCACCATTGGTTGGGATAATCTGTTGATGGTGGCCCCGGTTAACAAATCGATTTCCCCCTTGTCATCCTCCATATAAAAAGTATAAGGGTCCCATTGGCGTTGTTATGGGACCTTGGTGGTCTGCTGTTGCTTTTTCTCCAACTCCTTTAGAATTATTCAGTATGGACGCTTTTGCGGACGTTGGATAGCAGATAAAAGGTATCGAGGGACGTCGTCTTGTTCCATAGTTGGGTCCTTAAAAAACTACATGTCACATATAAGCTCCATGGTGTAACATCCTCGTAGAGAGTGCATATCCTCTATGGCTAACTAAGTAAAGGGAATTTGTCTATTGAGTCCTTCTGTGAGTCTTATTGTATAGAAAGCTTAGTCCCCAAAACCTTCTAGTGTTTAGACTGTTGGGTTGATGATTTGGAACCAGGGTTGGTTCCAAACATGTCGAAGAGATGGGCAGGCAGACGATATTACTTTGATAAGTCAGAAAGGAATGCATCGTGCTTCCCTGGCTTCTAAACCAGCAAAATTGATCTATCTGGTCGTTAGCTCACTGGTGCAGAAGTTGTACACCTTGGCATCGCAGGCCTCAATGTCGACGATCATTAGTAGCCAATGTCCGAAAACTCTGAAGGGTACTATGATCTAGCGTGCCTTCCATGCAAGACCAATTCGTAGTCTCTCTATGGACTTTACCTATAAGTCCTTGTGTAATAAGGATAAGGATAGAGTAGGTGAAGCATTGAAAACAAGCTGCAACTTCTTTGGGCTCCGAAATTCCTCAATAGAGTTGGCAAGGAGGACACGTAAGATAGCCATCTTCACCGTCGATTTTGGTCGAAGGAGGATACAAAAGTCTTCTCAGGTCAACTTGTGTTTTTTCTTTGTATTATTGTAGATGATGTCCCCCCCCATTCTTGGCATCATCTACAATAGTGTTTAGGATAAAGATGTCCTAAACATCTAATGTAGAGATGGCCACCATGTCCAAGTCTTTCATCTTGTGAGGTAGAGGTGGCGGGGGGGGAGGTCTTGTGGTGGAGGAAGTGAAGTTTTCTCACTATTATCCAAAAGTTGAGGAAAATCTTCATCTTTTCCAGAGTCATCTCCAGAGTCGAGTCTATCATCTGTGTCTAGACTCACTCTGTCGGATTCCTCTTATTCAGGGGGGAGGGGTGTAGATTGATGTTGAGTAGAATGTTGATGAATGGCTATTGTGGGTGGGCTAATGTTGGTTTCTAATATGCATTGTTGAAACTCAGAAAAAGTGGCTTCTTTTGCAGTGTCCCCTAGGGATACCATAGCTGAGAAGTTAAAGAATTGATCACCATGTGACATCGTTACATTTTCATTATTATTAGGGGACTTGGTATCTTTGTTTCCACCCTCTTGGTGGTCTCTATTATTTTCCTTCTTTGCAGGTTCTGCCCCTCGGCTGGTGCCCTCCCCAACAATGCCTAGGTCGTCGGGTTGATCGTCTGAGGAGGAGCTGTCATCATTGGAGTCAGCCTAGGAATCAAAATCCTCATCATCATCCTCACTTTCATCTTCATCATCATCTACTACCTTATCTTTTATTTTCTTGATCAACATTTTCTTGCACTACAGATGGATAGCTTGTATTTCATCGAGTGCCACTTGCACGTGCTCATGGGTTTCGAGCAGTGCGTCGTGGCTTTCTTTCATATCAGTATATCTCACTTCAGCAGAGAGGAGTCTCGCTGATATATCTGTTACTTGTGCATGTAGATGATTGATTTCATCATTTGATTGCTCCTCTTGGCGGCGAATGAGCTGCATGATGTTGTTGTTGATGTCGTCCAAGCACGTGCTTAGGGAAGTGTGTTGCTGCTGAAGCTCGCGAAGGGTCTCAGGAAAAGGTTGAGTTTGCTTAGAGTCCATGTCAACTTGTTGAGCCAACGCTTCTTGCTGGCCTTTCATCCTGAGTACCAACTCTGGTAGGTGTTTTAAGCAGTCGTCGATGCGGTCGACATGCTTGGCCGCTGCTTCCTGCCTTTGTTGAATGCTGGAGAGGATTCCTGGTAAGGTGTGGTTCCACTCATCGATCTTGGAGACATATGTAGCAAGCCCCTGCACACAGGAAAAAATGGATTGTAATATGTTAGAAGGGTCAGTGAGGAGGTTTCGAATGGCGTCAAATTGACATTTGAATTCCTCACCGACTTGTAAAAAGGGGACCCCAGAGATGGATGGGTGGGATGGCTAGGGTCGAGGTGGGAAGGTGGTAGTGCCTTGCAAAACAGACAATATTGATGGAGCCGCAAATTGCATGGTGACTGTAGATGAAATCACCAGCGATATCGGGGTGGTGATGGATGAGAATGGTGGTAGTGTTTTTTCTTAGTTTTCCATACTCTTTCTTAGATAGATTAGATAGAATAATTAACTTAGATAAATTAGATAGTGTGGTGGCGGTGTTTATAGAGGTGAGCCCAACATCCAGATCAAAGATGAAGGGTTTTGGTGTTGGGTTTACTATGTTCTCAACACAGTGTGGTGGGTCTGCCTCTGGGTTAAACTTTGATGTGGGCATCCCCGACTGTTGTTGTTGTTGTATGCAAAGTTTTGAAAGTCGTGTCACTGGTATTTTCGTTGGCCTTGTTGCTAGGGCAGTGACACTATGCTATATCTGCCTGTCTTTGCTTTTTTCTCATTTTCTTTGACCGAGGCAAGGAGGTTGGAAAGCTCCTCTTCAGTGAAGAGAAGCTTTTCTTTGTCATAGTCAGCCAGTTCTGGAAGCGATAGTAGTGTCCGAGATGCTTTGATAGTTGGGCAGAAGATATAATGAAGTTTGGAATCCTTCTCCTTTATGATATATGAGTTCTTTAGACTCTTCTCATTTGTTAGGATGTCGCCTTTTATCACTGTGCACTTGGGAAGTGGTCTATCCATGTTAAGATATTTCAAAATTGATGTTATGTGACCACCCATGTAGATTTCTTTTCTAAGGGCGTAAGCTGAGTGCTTATGTATCAGATGTCATCTGATGTTGACCGGTAGCCCTTTGAGAATGGACCATAGGATAAAGAGATCAGAAATAATAATGTTCCCACTCTCTATCCTGGGGAATATGGCACATGTAATGATTTTGTGTAGAGTGCACACTAGGCCAGAATGTATGTTAGAGGCCTTGCAAGTCTTCGCCTCGTAGGTTAGAATCCCCATCAAAGACTTCCAGAAGGTGTGCCTATTGAACTAGGAGTGGTCCAGGTCTGCCTCTTTAGCTTTCTTTAGCTATTCTTGGTTGTCAATGAAGATCTTGTTCAGCGTGTTCTCAGTCAAGACAACATTGTTTCCAAAAAGTGAGGTTACCAGCATGCGGTCACCTCCATCCTTCCATTTATCCTTTGCGTCCAAGATTTCTTTCTTGAGGTATGTGAAGACCTCTTTCATGGTCTCAACATAAGAATTTTCTATGATAAAGCAAAGTTTTGAGAGATTCGCATTGTCGAGCAAGGTGAGAACTCTGTCATAGAATCTCATCTTCTTCAGTACGTTGGAGCAGACGTACTTTGTTGGTCATAGTACTTTGTCACCAACCAGGAGGTTTTGGATGTACAAATCAATTGATGTTGGTTCTGTGGTGGTGGTAGCAGGAATGGCAGCAACATGGGTGGCATGTCTTGCCAGGATTTGTTCCCTGACAGTGGAGGGCCAAACTTGCTTCCGTGCTAGTTTCTTGGTTGGTTGTTCTGTGGTAGCCTCCTGGGCCTTCCTTTTGCCCTTGGATTTGGTGGCTGGGTATTCCTCCTCAAAATTTGGTTCGTATTCCGAGCCTTCTTTGGTGGAGGAAATCTCTTCGACCTCTCCAACTGGATCTTTTGCTAAAAATTTGTTGTCTCGCTCAAGGGCAAGGATGACCTTGGGCAAGTTAACTTTTGATGGAGTCTTTCCAGTTTTTTCGCATATGTCAAGGATGCACTGAAGCTAGGAGCGACGAGCTAGGAGCTCTTCTCTTGTCTAGATGTGGGAGTCAACAATATCTTTTGCTGGTGATGCCATTCTGGAAAATTTGAACAAGAGATCATGTATGTTGGATTGAAATTGTAAAGATAATAGATTTATGAAAAGAAAATGCAACATTGTGTAAATTTCATTGTTTTTTAGGTTTTGAAAGAACCAAACGGTTTTTTTGACCATTTGGGTGCAAATGATTTCAAGACCGTTTAGTTCCAAACGGTTTCAAGACATTTGTGTCCAAACGGTTTCATGACCGTTTGGGTCCAAACGGTTTCATGACCGTTTGGGTCCAAACGGTTTCACAACCATTTGGGTCCAAACGGTTGTTGAACCAAACGGTTTGCAAGACCGTTTGGGTTCAAGACCGAAAGATATGAAACCGTTAGGAAGGTGATGTGGCAGAGGTGGTGTGTGACTAAAGCGGCGGCGAAAATGGTACAAACAACACTGGTGACATAGACATCGGCGGCGGCGATAGCGGCGACAAAAATGATAGCAGTGGCGATGAAAAGAAGGATGGGAAACATGGTGTAGCGTCGGCGACGAAGGTGACAGCTATAATTTTTGCAGTCTACCTTTCTACTAGCGGCGAAGAGAGAGAAATGGTAGATAAGGACGGTGCAACATCCATGAAAGGTCATGAAGATGATGGTGAACGTGGAACAGAACAACTAAGTTTTTTTATGTAAATTTTTATATTTGTTTTAGTTGCTTATGTAAATTTTTATATTTTCTGAATAGAGATGATAAGTTTAAAATAAGCAGTTAAGAAAAAATAGAAAATTGTCAAAACTAAGAAAAATACAATGGAAAAGTAATATTGAGTTCTTGGGTTGCCTCCCAAGTAGCGCTTTGGTTTTACGTCATTGGCTCGATGAAGATTTGGTATGGTTAGGTTGATGCAGTTGGATCATGAATTTCAATGGTTTGTCTTGGATTTTTATTGGCTGGGGTATAGTATTTCTTTAGTCTATGACCATTAACAGTTATTTCTCCTCCATTGTCATCGGAAATGATTACAACTCTAGTTGGGTAGATATGCTTGATGGTGAATGGCCCAGACCATTTTGTGTGGAGTTTCCTGGGAAACATTTTGAGTCTGGAATTAAAAAGAAGGACTTTATCTCTAACAATGATATCTTTCCTCTTAAGGTGGCCATAATGCCACATCTTGGTTTGTTCTTTGTAGATCCTGGCACTTTGATAGACAGTCATTCGTAGTTCCTCTAGTTCTTGTAATTGAAGTTGTCTGTATTCACCGGTACTTTTGAAATCAAAATTCAATTGTTTAATGGCCCACCAAGCTTTGTGTTCCAATTCAACTGGGAGATGACACGGCTTCCCATACACCAAACAAAATGACGTTGTTCCTATTGGTGTTTTGTAAGCAGTACGATATGCCCAAAGAGCATCGAGAAGTTTGGTGGACCAATCTGTGCGGTTTCTGTTGACAGTTTTCTCTAAGATAGCCTTCAATTGTCTATTTGAAACTTCAACTTGGCCACTAGTCTACGGATGATAAGTCACAACGACCTTATGTTTTACTCTGTATCTTTGCAGAAGATCTTCGAAGCTTATTTCTAAGAAATGTGACCCTCCATCAGATATAACCGTTCTAGGGACTCTGAATCTAGGAAAGATGATATCCTTGAATAGCTTAATCACCGGCTTAGAGTCACAAGATACAGTGGGTATAGCTTCTACCCATTTGGAAACATAGTCCACATCAACCAGAATATAATAGAATCCATAAGATGGGGGAAATGGACCCATATAGTCCACTCCCCATACATCAAAAAGTTCGATCTCCTGCCACAAAGTTAGTGGCATTTCGTTTCATTTCGATATCCTTCCATACAGTTGACATTTATTGCAAGATTGCACAAATTCACGGGCATCCTTCGCTATTGTTGGCCAGAAGAATCCTGACTATAGGACTTTAAGGGTTGTCTTCTGTGAACTCATGTGCCCTCTAGTGGGGCTAAAATGACAATGTTCTAAGACTGTAATAATTTCTTCTTTAGGGAGACAGTGACAGAATAATTTGTTAGCACATTAGCGGAAAAGATATGGTTCATCCCAAAATTATTGCTTGACGTCATGAAGAAATTTCTTTTTGTCATGGTAGGAAGTAGCAGGGTGGACAATTCCTGTAGCCAGATAGTTTACTATATCGGCGTACCAAGGAAATCCGATGGCGACTTTCATGAATTGATCGTCAGGTAGAGAGTCTCAGATAGTTATATTGTCTTCATCCTTAGGCTCAATACGGCTTAAGTGGTCGGCGACGACATTTTCTACCCCACTTTTATCTTTTATTTCCAAATCAAATTCTTGAAGCATCAACACCCAGCGAATAAGTCTGGGTTTTGCATTTTGTTTCTGGATTAGATATCTTATTGTGGAATGATCTGTGTATACTATGACTTTTGATCTGATTAGATAAGAATGGAATTTTTCAAAAGAATAGATGACTGCCAAGAACTCTTTTTCTATAGTTGTGTAGTTCTTTTGGGGTTCATCAAGCATTTTTTATGCATAGTATATCGCATAGTGTTTCTTATCTATTCTCTGTCCTAATATTTCCCTGATAGCATAGTCACTGGCGTCACACATTATCTCGAAGGGTTGTGACCAGTCAAGGGCTCTTAGTATAGGTGCAGAAACTAGGACATTCTTTAAAGTCCTGAAACTGTGTAAGCATTCTTGATCAAAATTTAAATCCACATATTTGGTCAACAAGTGGGTCATGGGCTTCGCTATTTTTGAAAAATCTTTGATGAATCTTTGATAAAAGCCGGCATGGCCTAGGAATGTCCGTACCCCTATGATGTCTTTTGGTGGTGACAATTTTGAAATGACATCTATTTTTTCCTGGTCTACTTCAATCCATTGTTCACTTACCGGATGCCTAAGGACAACACCTTCTGTCACCATAAAGTGACATTTTTCCCAGTTAAGGATCAGATTTGTTTCCTCACATCTTTGTAGTACCTTGCTGAGATTAAGTAGACATGTTTCAAAAGAATCTCCATAAATTGAAAAGTTGTCCATGAAAACTTCCATGATGGATTCAGTTAGCCCTATAAATATGGAGGACAAACATTGTTGGAATGTAGCAGGTACATTACATAGTCCAAAAGGCATCCTTCTAAAGGAATAAGTTCCGAAGGGGCAAGTAAAAGTCATCTTTTCTGGATCTTTAGGGTGTATCATAATTTGATAAAACCCAGAATAACCATCAAGATAGAAAAAGAAGTTTTGGTGGGCTAGACGTTTGAGGACCTCATCAAGGAAAGGTAGAGGGAAATGATCTTTTCTTGTTTCCTTGTTCAGTTTCCTATAATTGATACACATCCTCCATCCTGTGATAGTCCTTGTGGGCACCAGTTCATTTTTATCATTTATAACGACAGTGGTTCCCCCCTTTTTAGGGACTACTTGGACCAGACTAACCCACTGAGAATCAAAAATTGGATAAATGATACCAGCTTTTAGGAGTTTAAGAACCTCCAGGAAAACCACCTCTTTGATATTTGGGTTTAGTTTTCTCTAGTGTTCCCATGAAGGTTTAAACTCTTCTACCATGTATAATTTGTGCATGCACAGAGCTGGATTTATTCCCATTAGGTCAGCCATCTTGTATCCAATGACTTTCTTATGCTTTCTTAATTCAATAAGTAGTCTTTCTTCTTAGTCGTCTATTAAAGTGGAACTGATAATGACCAGACATAATTTTTCTTTGTCAAGGAAGACATGTTTGAGCCCAACTGGTAGGGCTTTCATCTTAGATGTCTTGGGTACTTCTGTGATTTCCAAAATGGTGACAAATTTCAAATCCTCAAAGGTAGATTTGGGGGTTTCTTTAGCTTGTTCAAGGTATTGCAGACATTGCTGAACTAGTTCGTCAGTTGAGAATTTAGCTTTTGGATTTGTTAAGACACTTTCCAAGTCATAAGTTGGCAGGTTCTTGCTTTAACTGAGGCATTTTATCAATTGCTTTGAGAAGAAAAACTTCTTCATGGATGCTAGGACCTTTTAAGCTGTCAAAGACTCTGAATTGAACAACTTCCTTTCCTAGTCTTAAGGTAATGGTGCCATCTTCAACATCGATTAGTGCTCTGGCTGTAGCAAGTAAGGGTCTCCCAAATATTATTGGATACCTCAGATCTTCTTTTATATCCATAATAAAAATGTCACAGGGAACATACGAGTGTTTTACTACTCTTACTGGGATATCTTCAATAATTCCCAAAGGTGTAGTGATGGTAGAATCAGCCAACTGAATTGTCATTGTTGCGGGTAGAAAATTACTAAAACCCAATCTTTTACACATGGAAAATGGCATAATGGATATGTTGGGCCCCAAATTGGCTAATCCTTTCTTGCAAGAGGTATTTCTGATAGAACATTGGATGCCAATGGAGCCAGGGTCCTTCTGCTTTTTCGACATCTTATTAAGAATGATGTCAGAAGTAGTTTGAGATAATTTGACAGTCTCATGTTCTTCAGACATATATTTCTTTGATAGTAAAGTCTTCAGGTATTTGGACAAAGATGGGATTTCAGAAAGAGCATTGAGGAATGGAATATCGACATATAGCTTCTTCATAGCTTCCTTGAATTTCTGGAATCGACCTGGGTAGGGTATCCTAGGATTATACGGTGGGACTTCTGGTTCCTTGGTAACTTGCTCTTTTTCCTTTTCTCAACCTCTACAAATTTTTTTGTTTCTTGATTTGTGCTTGCAATTGGGTTGACTGAAGTTATATTTTCGTCTTCTTGAATAACATTGGTGACTTCAGCAAGGACACGACCAGACCTTGTGGTGACTATGTTTAGTTGTTCTGGTCTGCATTGATCGTGTCTCGGGTTTATTTATGGCTGACCAGCAAAAGTACCTATTGGGGGTTTCAGTTGGACTGCAATATGTGCCAATTGAGTTTCAACATCCTTTTGTTGGGCTTGCTTCTTGGAAAGCATGGTCTGCTGAGATTACAACATTTGCCTAATCATGGATAACTCATCTGTTGGCAAAGGCAGATCATTCTTTTGTTGATATTGTGTAACTTACCGCTGCCATTGCGGTTGTTGCTGCTGAGGTGCTGGTAATTGAGGTTGTTGTAGTTGAGTTTGTTGCAATTGTGGATGCAACATAGGGTAGTATGTAGAAGCATTTATTGGGTAGAAAAGCCTTTGAGGCCCACCCCTATAATTTCCTTAATTTCGATTATAATTGCTTTGAAATCCAGGTGGTAATAAATTGGAAGACCCACCTTGTGTCTGATGTTGTAGGTTAGTAGTTCCTGCAGGATTCCCATACTGAAAACCGAGATGGTTCCTCGGTTGATCTGGATTATAATATAGTTGGTCTAGTATGGAGTCGATAGAATTCACTTGCTCAGGTAGCTGATCCTCAGGATGTTCAATAATTGGTTCATATTGTAATTGTGGTGGTTGTCGATCCATCATTACATTGTATAAGAGACCACATGATAATGTGGGGTGATTGAATGCATGACAAGTTTCATAAGTTTCGGTAGCTGCTTTGACTTGGTGAACCTAGGAGTTCTTCTTTCTATCATATTCCCCAAATGATGTTTCAAGAACTTGTTGCTTTTGAGCTATGGTTTTTAGAGCTTCGGCGATGGCTTTCAACTCTACATATTTTTCAACTTTACAAACCTTTAGAAATCCTTCGGTAGATGGCCTTCCCTAATTAGATTGGTTCTCAGCTCTGAGTGTGACAATCTTCCAGGCATCTTCATAATTCTTTCGCATGAAATTCCCCCCATATGAGGAATCCAAGAACTTCTTAATGTCTTCACTTACTCCTCTATAGAATGTTTCTATGAGCTGATGTTGTGAGATTCTGTGATGAGACATTTCCTCAGTAATTCCTTAAACCTTTCCCAAGATTCTTGTAGAAATTCTCTAGGAAGTTGGGAGAATTGGTTGATATGTCCCCTAATCTGGTAGGTAAGTGAGGGAGGAAAGAACTTTTCCAAAAACTTTTCTTCCAAGGGAGCCCAGGTGGTGATTGGCTCTCTATCTAATGAGTTATACCAACTCAATGCCCTTCTAGATAGAGTAAAGTTGAAAAGTTGAAGCATGATTGCATCATTAGTCGCTCCAGCCTGTGGTACCAATCGATAGAGTGTCTTAAATTGCTTCAGGTGATCCATGCAATCCTCTCTAGCATTCCCAGAGAATGAGATGCCTTGCATAATCTAGATCCATTGTGTTCGGATCTCAAAGTTGGGAGCATTGATGAGAGGTGGATGGACTGGGTGATCATCTTCAGAGTTCTTAGGAACAACGTAATCCCGAAGCTGCTTGTTCCTTATCAAAAGTTGAGCAGCTATTGTAGCTGCTTCATTTTCGGCATGGATATGGTCTTGCTCTTCAGCACGAACTTCCACTTGAATTTGAGCATGTGTATCTGTGATGAGCTATGCTCTTTGAACTGCTACATCTACGTTGACTCTTTTCAGCACAAAAGCGGCCTGCGTTGTTCTTCAGCCATCTATCTGGCACGTTGGAAGTTGAGTCTAATGCATCGGTGGAAGCTTCGTTCTATCTCAGAGTCATACTCTGGTTCAGGGGAGAATTCGATGTTATGTGAAGATTACATACACGTTTTCTACCTGAGTATAAGAAAAATCACACTTTAGCCGATGTCGAGAAATGATAAGGTCAAAAAGATATATGAAGTAATTATCAAGGTAAAGTGTAAAATCCTAATCAACTCGCAAGTTGACCAATGGAATTAAAATGTTCCGTTGTCCCCGGCAATGTTGCCAATTTTTTATGGAGCCTCCACTCGTGTGGAGTTGCGTATACCACTAAAAATCCTAGAGATAGTAAGTCTCTAAGTTTAGCCTTTCATGTTCTATAATAAGACCTCCACCCACGTATGCTAATATATGTGGAAGTCTTATCATAGTACAGTTAAGGGTCGAATCCATGAGACAACAGTTTAACAAGATGGAAAACGTAATAATTCTACTTATCTACTTGAAAGTTGATATTTAGATCAAAGAGTTGATTTGATGATTAAACTAAAGGGAAAAGTAAAGTAAATGGTAGAAAAGTAAATTTGAGGTTGTAAATGATATTTTGGGAAACCACTAGGATGTGACTGAGTTTCACCACCACTACGCATAGATCAAAACATATATCATAATAACATGGCTTGCAAAGAAAAGGGTCTAAACAGTTAGTATCTTTGTAGACTTAGCTTCCTTTTGAATAACTAACTACAAAAAATGCGGGAGTATTGTAATTCCAGCCATCCCCAAATGAATGGTCACCTATTTTGCATCACTCCCCTCACAAAGTGTGTTCCTCGACCTGTCAAGGTTGTACTTTTCATACATCAACTTATTCCATTTCATAGCATGGAAGTACAATGATGGAGGTGAGTTTACTCCACTCCTAGAGAAGCATTCCTAGATATCGAATAGATGTATGGTGACTACATACATCAAGAACCAACATGCAGTCGATATTCAAATATAAAAGTACAAACATAGACAATTCGCACTAGTAGATAATAGATAACACATGTTGGTGATCAAGAAACTAGCATTCATTAAACGATTGATGTTGAACTGAAAAGATAGTATTTTTCTATTGAAAACTCATGAATTACAATGTATGAAATGAAAATATGGGTAGCGGGGCTACTCCCTGCACCCTAGTGTATGGGACTACTCGCTCATGGCAAGAACAAAGAAGGAGGCTAGAAGAGAGAAAGAAAGCATCATCTCCACGTAGAAGGGAGGAAGGTCGACCCGTTAGAGTAGAGAGAAACTATCTTACACCACATGGTTGCCTTAATGAAGAATCCTTCACTTCCCACCTTCTATGTCAATGAGAGAGGAAGTAGATTGAGGATGGAATGTGCATCTTGAACCGACAGCCTTGGGGTGAAGGATGAAGGATGAATAGCTCTAGAGTGATTGGTACAGCCTCTGGACGTCCAAGAATTCTCCCCCCTAATGAGGACCCTTAGGGTCCTATTTATAGGCTCCAAAGGGGTCTTAAACGGTCTTGAGTTATTTGGATTCAAATGGTATGGAGACCGTTTGGTCTTTGTTTGGTCTTGGGAACGTTTGGATTTCGTACAATCTCGGGACCGTTTAGGTTCATACGGTCTTGGGACCTTTTGGCTTCCATTTGTTCTTGGGACCGTTTGGTCTTCATGAGGTCTTGGGACCGTTTGGCCTTCATACAGTCTTGGGACTGTTTGGGTTCTATACGGTCTTGGGACCGATTGGCCTTCATATGGTCTTGGGATAGTTTGGTCTTCATACGCTCTTGGGACCGTTTGACCTTCATACGGTCTTGGGACCGTTTGAGTTCTTTTGCAATTTTTTGTGTTTTTCTGTAGAAGAAAGGGGAAAATATCAATTTATTAGTATATTCACGATAAAGCAGAAGTTAATTATTCTATCGAATTTATCTAAGAAAGAGTATGGAAAACTAAAAAAAACTAGTAAGATAACATCACAAAATGGTAGGTTATCACCTAACTATCTCTTGCCACCTAAATGACCGTCACATAACAACCTCCTATGTTTTTCTAAAAAAAAACTAAAATAACCTAGTTTGACTAAAACAATACCTAACTAACTTAATTCTAAACTTATTTCATAAATTGCCTAGTTTGAACGGGGACAGAGTGTGGAGGCACTATTTATTTTTACATCTCCTCTCCTAATGGTTGTTGTTATTTTTTTTATATATCCTTGTGAGAAGCTCGCCAAAGCCACTTGTGTCACGTGATAACATCTCCTAGAATAAGCTATTCCATTTGATGTATTCATCGAAAGGCTGTCGAGTGGCATCAACTTTGTATTTTTTATCAATTCTTTTGATGCATTGATGTCATTTAATATTTAAATTTAATACAATATATTTGAATTTATATAATTATTATATAATAACATATAATTACGTTATTATATTAATTATATGATATATATGTCACCTAAATCTATTATTATTATATATATTATATATCAATATCATTATTTATTTTTATAAATAATATTTACGATGTATTAATATAAGTCTTATTCAAATGTCTCTATGCAATGGATATAATAGTTTACAATATGACATAAAATGTTTTGGATCTAGATTGGATTTGAATATAAATTTCGAACTATTGAAATTATTTAATATACATTTTCTATTCTACTATATAAAATATACAATTTAGAAAAAATTATTACAATTTATGTTTTTTTGATGAATAGATTGTAAGGAAAATTATATAATATTTTTAATAAAATATAACATGCTTAGGAATGTGTATAAGTATACATTAATTATATACTCAATGTTTTTATATAAATCATGATATTTATTGGAATAATATATTATTATATTCTAATTGCATATACCTAAATTATCCATATAAGTAACATATATTTCTAAATTGTGTTTACAAAATATTAGATACATTTTCTATTAGAATACAATAATATTTGATGTTTGGTTAAAAAAAATAGTATCCTACAATTACATTGGACACCACTACCTACTCGAACAATGAACTACATTTTTTTAACAAAAAATTGCTTGTTTCTAACCTATTTCACAATTGCCAAACCACCCGAGAATAAGATTATATTTCTTCATCAAAATGATCATGAAATTCTTTTTCAAAAAATGTAAGAAAAATTACATTGTGTAACAAAAATCTATTATGTTCTCGATGTCCACCTCCGACTTCCACAGTGGTGGTTAGAGGTAGTGGTGGTATTGGAGGTATAAGAGCTTGTTTTTAAGTAGGTTATCTATATAATCAACTGTGATTTTAGCATACATCATTCATGTATTACATTTATTTTCACAATCGAGGCTGACATGATAAATGAAAACCCCCCTAGTTAGGGGAAAATAACTGCAACAAATTTAAACACCAAGACTTTGATCAAAATTGAGATTGGTTGTAGAAAGGAAGTCTTATAGAATTTCATGTACGCAAAACAATCAAGAACTTTGTGTATCCTTAAAACCATCAGTGAAATGAAATGAAGCCTCTCTTACCATGCCCGCTATAAATATCTTAATTTTAGTCTTGGACCTTGCTCAATGGAAGGAAAGGTTGTACAAGAATCCAATCGATAATAAGAGGATGAGGTAAAGGAGCATGTAGTCTATGCCTATGAGAGACCTCAGTATGTGCTAGTCTCTTGTGAATATACAATAGTATACACCTCAGTCATCATTTTGGTAGTTGTGAAATTTGTCAATATCATTTATAAAATCACAATTCATTCTAGAGTTGGAGTAAGCAATGTAGCCGGTAGGTTTGTCAACAGTAAAGGTATGGAAAAGGTATGGTTTTACCCTTAACCTCACCCTCCAAAAGGTATTGGTTGAGGGTAAATGTAGTTACCCTTATAAGTAGTCCCCTTACCCTCTCTTTACCCTTATCCTATTCCCCATAGGGTACACGTGGACGTTAAAGAGTAAATAGATAATTCTTATAAAATTCTACTTTGAAACACATTATGTAGCATTGAGGTGCATGACTACAACTATAGTCTCACATTCATATTTTACACTAATAATACTTGTCTGAATAGCTATCTGGGAGAGGGGAAGAAAGGTGGAATGAGGAAACTTGAAGGTGTCGAGATAGGAAGCATGAGTTGTCCTGGATGACAAGATCAATCCTCGTGCATGAGTAGTGGTGATGTTGGTTAGGCATCGGTGTGGTTGGTCCAGGATCGGTGTTGCTGACACCTCAAAGTTGGATAGTGCTACTTCCCTAGGTAGTAGGGAAGAAGGAGGATGTGTGGAGCTATAGCTGCCAAGCTAGGGAAATCGAAGGTCACCCTGGTTGTTGGGTGTGGGGGAAAACACCACGCTGATAGGATCCATCTTTGCAAGTATAAGGAAGTTGAGGAGGTTGAGATTGTCGATGTAGGGCACCGGAGACCGTCCTTTACAAATTCATGACCCTCGAAGAGGAGAGGGAGGCTGTGAGTGGGAAAGACCCATCCTGAATTGACTTTAGGTCAGTTAGGGTAGAATAGTTTCTTAAAGCCCCAAAGTAATATATTCAATATATATTTATTGTTGGAAAAGGATTGTTTCGACCCATGTCCTGATTGGATTTGGGCTTGAATAGGAGTTGGTATTTTGTGTTGCCAATCCTAATAGGAGTTGAATCCAAGAAGTAAAGAAGATGGTTCCCTATTTACAAAATTAGAATTGGATTAGGAATTGGACTATGACTTGGAGTGAGATTCCTAGTTTCTACCACATGTCATGGAGGCCTATAAATAGAGGTCTTGGGGAAGGCCATTTAGATAATCCCATTAGTTGTTTGTTGTTGGTGCCTTCTATGGTAGAAGAGACAGAAAATAAGAACAACTGGTAGTGCTCTCTTATGGTAAGAGATGGTCAGTGACTTTACCTCAAAGTGAAGTAGTGACTGACAGTCAGCGACACATTGGTGGTGCATTGATAGTGGCGGCGTATCTGATCAGCAGAAGATGCACATCCGTTGGTGGCACTACATTGGTATTCTGGCAGTGACTACGATAACAGTCTGTCCTTTCAGTGGAGGACACACATCTACTCTTTCAGGAGGAGAGCGTTTCCAGTGAGGTAGGCGACCTCGTGAGGAATAGAGGTGGCCCAGTCAACGTTTGCAGTGACAATAGGTAAGGGCACAACTATGTGTCTGATCCCCTACAACGAAAGAAATGTTGTGAGAAGAAAAATATAAGTGGGATATTTTTGTACACGTTGGGTGTAATTATGTTCTTCCTATATTTGTTCTCATGTGGGGGGGGAGATATCCAGATTTAGGGGTAATTAAATCTGGACAGTGTGAGTTTTAATCTTGATTTCATAGTACTTGTTGGATGGTATTGCCCCGTGGTTTTTCTCTTCTCATATTGGTGGAGAGTTTTCCATATTAAATCTTGTGGTTTCAATTTTGTAGAACATTTTACTTTCCCACTACAAATCCTAACAAGTGGTATCAGAGCAAGGTTTGATGGTTGAAGTGGAAGCGACAATGACATTTGAAGACAGAAAAGTGTCCATTGACAAGTTTTATGACAAAGATTTCAAATTCTGGAAGATGCATATTGAAGATTATATGTACCATGAGAAATTGCATCAACCTCTAGTGGGGACTAATCCTAAACAAATAAAGCAGGAGGATTAGGATCTTCTTGATCGCCAGGCACTTGGGGTGGTCAGTTTGACATTGGCATGGAATGTTGCATTCAACATTTCCAACGAGAAGAAGATGGCGAGACTTCTAAAGACGTTGTCAAATATGTATGAGAAGCCAACTGCTGCAAACAAGGTATATTTTATGTGTTGTTTGTTCAACTTGAAGATGAGTGAAGGAGCCTCGGTAGCAGATCACATCAATGAGTTCAAAGTCATAATTACTCAACTAAATTCAGTGGAGATAGAGTTTGATGATGAAGTCAAAGCCCTTATCTTACTTTCCTCTATGCCGAAGAGTTGGTCTGCTAGAGTGACAACAGTCAGTAGTTCGTCAGGAAGTATGAAGCTGAAGCTTGACGATATTTGGGATTTGATTCTGAGTGAAGACATCCACAGAAGGAAATGTGGAAAATATGCTTCTTCAAGTTTAGCTCTATACGTTGAAGGTATAAGAAGAAATCAGAGTCACAATCACACTTCTGATCGCATGAAGTTAAAGACAAAGAGTAAAGAATGTTACTATTGTGGAAAAGTTGGACACTTCAAGAAGGATTGCAAGATCTATAAGAAGGTGTCACAAGAACTTGCCAAAGAACATGAGGATGATGATCATAACAATGTAGTTGCCATCATAGAAGATCTAATATTGACAGTCCAAGAGTAGGGATTGAACAAAGAGGATGGTGTTGAGTGGGTTGTAGACACAAGAGTGACGTGTTGCAACTCACAGGAAGTTCTTCACAAAATATAAAAAGAAGGAACTTTGGTAGTGTGAGGATGGGGAATGCTAGCTACTCAAAGATCATCGGGATTGGTGATGTCTAGGCCAAAATAGATGTTGGGTGTACTATCATGCTCAAGGATGTTTGTCATGTTCTAGACTTGTGGCTTAGTGTAATTTCTAGTTCCTTGTTGGATAGGAGAAGATATGATCTTTGGTTCGGTGGTGACATGTGTAAGGTAAAAAAAAGGGTTCTTGGTGATAGCTCGAGGCAGACTGTGCTACAATCTATTTAAAACCACATTAAAAGTGTATAAAGAGAAGGTTCAGAAAGTCAAGAAGCCAATTCCAGTTCAAAGGAGATGAGGAGGACTTGGAAGTATTCCTATAGATAGTCATAGGTCGGATCTGCGATATTCTCTCAATAATGTCAGTAAGGGTATAAAGGTAAGTTTCTATGAGCATCAAGATGACTCCCAACTAGATAAGGTCTCTCCAAAGACTTCTTCCTGACAATGCGCACATGAGGAAGAAGGATAATACATTGGACATGTAGTTGATGCATATGGAATGGAGGATTAGGCTCTTGATGTGGGGTTACATCGATAGGGGAATGTTGACGGAAGGTTTATAAGTCTTACTACAGAAGGTTAGAAACAAAATTTTCATCTAGGATGGTTCGACAGACGGTCAAGCAGAGCTAAGAGAGTTCCAGGTGTGGGCATGGAAAGAGAAGTAGCACAACCAAAATACTTATTCTCAGTTTTCTGGGAACAAAGTGAAGTCAGGGTGGTACTTCAAGAAAAGGGATGAAAATGATAGGATGATGACATGCTTGAGGAGAATGACCAACTATCATAATCCATCATAGGTGGTGATGGAATCCAGAAGTTATTTTGGATGATTGTTGAAGACAATCACTAGTACAGAAATAGTCTATAGCGTCGGTTTTTTTAAGCCTATAGCGTCACTTTTCAGCCGACGCCTAAGTGGTCGTCGCTACAGTAATTTCTCTCTAGCATCGGTTTTTTTAACCCAAAAAAACTGACTTTGTATAGTAAACAACCGGCCCTATAGGCTCTCAAAAACTAAACCCAAATGAGAAATGAAACTGTACTTGAAACCTATAACGTTGATTTTTTAATAAATAACCAACTCTACAGATTATATCTAAAGACCTATAGCGTCGATTTTCTTAAAAAATCGACACTATGTGTTTTGGCCGTTCAGCGTAGAACGGTCGTGCTGCATAAAACGGCCATGTTGGGAAGAGGTAAAATGGTCGTGCACACTAGCACGACCTTTCTACCTCCTCCCAACATGACCGTTTTATGCAGCATGCGTCGTTCTACGCTGAACGGCCAAAACACCTATAGCGTCAGTTTTTTAAGAAAACCGACGCTATAGGGTCGGATTTTTTTTTTAATTTTTGTAGAAACTGAATAGAACAAAATAGAAGAACAAGAATATATAAGATATGGGAGAGGGGAGAATTTATGCTCAACCGTAACCATTCCAAACCACACATTCATAACAAAAATGATTCATATATATTGAGTTGAGTATACATAGTCACATCATAATTTACAAAATGATAGATTGCAAGTCTGAGATGATATATATTAAAAATGTCAGATACAAAAGTAAATATGAAAGAGTACTGAAACCACATACATAAATGGAACATAACTGACATGTTTATTCCAATGCTATATTGACTTCATTTAGAAAAGCATCTGGCCACTCTTCTCAGAATTCATTTAAGTCCTCACGTGTGTAAGGCTGAGTTGTAAAGATCTGTAAACAGAAAATGCACATGCTAATATTTTATAAAATGACTACAACTCATTTGTAAATTTATGATGTTATTCTTTATTACCTGATCTATAGTCTGAATGTCATTTGATGCTTGTTTGACAATAGCTTGCATATATTTCATTACATAATAACCACAAGCCCAGTCATTATTTTGTATAGGACACTACAAATAACGAATTATACTTAATGTTAGTAACTACTATAAATAGAAGACTATAAGAGTTGACATATAAGAGTTGAAAATTAATACATATAAGACTAAGCAGTTGTCAAAGTAGCTACCTTGACATTTTTCAAAGTCAATGTCTTTAATTTTGTGTGTATTTGTCCTCCGCTTTCATGAAAAGATTTTATACCCCTATCAAATTAAACGACAGTTGGTAAAATAGAAATTCTAAATAGAAATATCATGTTGAAGCATTGACTATATTTATGCTTACGCCATAGATGGAAATTTCAGTTTGTGACCCCTTGTTCTTTTTCCCATTGGGTCAAGATAATAAAGAGTCATCAATTTTGGGACAATCACCACTAATTCCCAATGTCTAGATCTGAGTAAGAATAAAACAAACATTAAAATAAAATACATTTATTCATTATTAAAATTATATTGAATGATAATACTTACTCGACGTTAAAAGGAATTAGGATAATTTCCTTTCCCACGGTAGCAAGATATTTGAATGCATCAGAGAAGTAATCACTCACTTCGTCAATATGTGTCTCCACCTGAATAGTGACCGAAGGAACTAAGAATCCAACATTCTTTATATCAAAGTTTGTGGTCTCAGTATATAAATGGTTGTTAAACATTTGTAATTATTTTCATATGTAGAAATAAGATAAAAATGTGTATTGGAATTTTCTATATTGATAGATCCTTACCTTATCCATACTTCTAATATCGAAGTATTCAGCCAATCATAACGGAACAACTCTACAATATCATCAAGAAAAATATAATTGTCAAAGTCCCTCCCAGTTGCATCTTCTGTTAAATTGATCAACATTTTTAGTCCAAAGCTTTGGTTGGCTAAGTATTGACACAAACATTTACATTTACTTCCCAACTCGTCGAATGTGGATTCTGGAATAATAGATGGCTTGGGCATAGGAGGACGACTAGTAGATTTTTTACTTTTTGGTTTGCAAACCTGTTAATTAAATTACATACTTCTATTAGACGAGTTCATATATGCACTCAAATATGAAAAATATGGTAGAATTCAAGTATACATTGTCATTGATAACCAAGTGTATAGGCCAACCCACCATAGCACCCTCTGCTTCTTCAACTATACTATATTCAGGATTAGGTATGGGTAGTGGTTTGTCCCCCATTCCTTCATACACATGATGGATGGACACATGACAAATGTCATCAGTAATTTGTTGGCAATGCAATGTTCCACCAAAGTTATACACCTTGCCCGCTGCCACAACATTATATTCTGGAACCTCCACTACAAGTTTACAGTTCATACCAACCTAGATTGAAATAATATAGGTTATATAAGAAGAAGTAGAACAAATACATGTTACAACTATATATATTATCATATATCATACTAATAAAACAACATATAGAACAAAAACTTACTGCAGATTGTTGTGGTGGATCATCGGGAGTGCTCCCATGACCTTCTGCAACTGGAGCATGGGCTTGTACCTCATCACTTGATAGACACATAGTATGATAAGGTTGACAAGGTTGAGTAGGATGATATGAAGACATTATTTCTTTTACTTTCTGCGCTACTAATACTTCAACCTCCTCTTATGTAAGACCTCCTGCACGACCTCTTTTAGATTGTGAAGGACCAAAATAAGACTTGAATCCTATGCCAGCTCCTAATCCCCTAACACGTCCAGGATGCTCCTTCGTACCAAGCGCAACTGATAGTTCATCCATGTGGTCAGTTGGGATGAACTTTCTTTCCTTCCTTTGCTCGTGGAGATCAATCTATTCATAGTTAATAAAAATATTAAAACACAATATCAATTAGATATAAATAAATCTAAGTTTGTGGGAGTTACTCTTTACTTAGTTGGGATAACCCTACCATCTTTTGTGCCACCTCCTTAGTTGCAGGGTTGACAATTTCACCTACTCGATTTTTTCTAGCATCAATCCATGTCAAGTGTCGGGGTGGTCGCTCAACTTGAGTTTTACTAGATTCTTCTCCAAAAGAGGATTGCTTCTCTTGTAGTTGGCGGCGGAAGGCATAATCACCGGGCCCCAAGCGATGGTCATGCACATTTTTGGCCCATCATTCCTTTTGAGACTGGTGGATAGCCTGATCATTTAAAATGAAGTATTGCAATTTAGACTTGGCAAACATGTATAAAAAGATTCACCTCCTTAATTGTATAAAATTAAAGATTCATAAAATACATCACAATCTTTATTACCTGAAACTCTTCCGATCTCCTAGCTGCAACAAATCTTTCCCACACCTCAGGATCTATAAAAATATATACATCTATTGCTTTCTTCTTTTGTTTAGGATTATCTATAAATTCCCTTGTGAGATATGTCTTAAAACCCCTCCATCGTACACCACAACGTTGTAGCACTCTTTTCTTGTGATCTTTTTCATTTAGATGAAAAACACCCTATACATACAAAAGAAGCAATTAATAATGTTGTTTTGAAAAGCAATTAATTCCAAGAAAACTAAATTAGAATCAATAGATAAAAAAACATATTAAAATAATATCACTTCCACTCATAGATATATCTTTCCATATGAGGTCTTTTTTGGCATTAGGAACATCATGCCAATTTTCTATATCTATTGACACCTTACTGCGTGCGGTCGCCCCTACGTAATGCTTGAAAGCACTAGCATGTTCCCCAACAGGTGCTCCTGTATTGGTTGAGTTGTTAGTTAAGGAAAACACGCCTCTGTATTAGCAGATAAGCGTTGAAATCGTGGTATTATTGGTAGATACCACATCACCTTGGCAGGAGAGACATTTTTAGCCTTAGCTGAATTTGTGGTCTTATACCTTGACGCACCACATTTTGGACAATTTATTAAATTACTATAGTCCTTCTGAAATAACACACAATCATTTGGACATGCATGAATCTTCTTAGCCTCCATTCCCATTGGGCACATTATTTTCTTTTCTTGATATGTTGAAATTGGAAGCTCGTTGCCTTTAGGAAGAATTTCTTTTAACAAAGACAACAGTGAAGTGAAACTCTTATTGCTCCACCAGTTTTGATCTTTAAGAGTATATAATCGCATAACAACACTCAACCTCATGAACTTAGTACAACCCTTATATAAAGGTTTTTCAACATCATGGACTATGTTTGCAAATAAAGAAGGTGGATCAATGACAATGTCCCGACAACTGCATAGCATCTCATCAACCATATCATCCTGAATTAGGTCATCCTGAATCGGTTCATCATTGAAATTATCATCACTATCTATATCTTCTATGCCACAACTATTAGTATCGACATTTTCTAATCCATTATTAATTTTCTCTCCATGCCAATACCATTCATTATAACCTCGTATGATCCCATTGCATATGACATGATCCTTAATTTCCTCAGCAGTATCAACTTTCAAATTGTTACCACAATTTCTACATGGACAATAGAACCTATCTGTAGGTAGTTTCCTATGTTCCTCAACAAATCTAATAAATTCATCAAGACCTTTTGGCAAACTCTGGACTACAACGGTTCTTGATAGACATCCAACTTCAATCCATTTTCTATATCACATTAAAAATTAATTACAAAACTAAGCATTTAATATTGATACTATAATATGTAAGTTTTTATTGTTAGGAAGTTAATTACTTATATACTAAAGTGTACCACCTATCCCATTTTTCAATATTTAATCTCATTAGTAACTGTATAATGTATGTTTAGTTTTGAAGAAAATTTCAGCAGCATTTCCCCTAAGTTCTCCAAGTACACCGATGTAAATGGTAAATAACCACTCACATATGTACCCAGAAAACAAATGAGGAAATACTACTAAAATTTTCTTCAACACTAAACATACATTATATAGTTACATCCTAAGTGAGATTGAATATCCAAAAATAGTCCCAAACCGGGGACTATCCAATATTTACTCCTATGAGTAAATTTTGAACAGGTTTCTAAGTTGATACATGCATAAATGTATTATTGTCTTATTTATAAATTAAGTTAAACATCATGCATTCAATGATCTCATATATAAACCCTAAAGTGTCAATCTGAGACTACACAATTCTCTTATAATTTAAGGCATTAGGGTCAATATACATCAATATTAGAGGAATAGAAAGATTTTAACAAATGCAGTTCAGCAACTCAGCCAACACGGCCGTGCTACCCAGCACGGCTGTGCTACCTAACAAATATATTTACTCAGCCACAACCACCACGGTCGTGCTACCAACCAACACGGCCGTGCTACCTAGCAAAAACATACACTCAACCACAACCACCACGGCCGTGCTACCCAACACAGCCGTGCTACCTAACAAATACATCAACTCCAAACCTTTCCTCAATCACAGCATTACAATAATAAGAAAAACGGTTGTGGTTATGGCACAATCGTGCTACTACCACCAACACCCATCGCTACCCACCGCCGACCCCAGCGTCGATGTAAGACGTAAACGGAGGAGTGAGGCGGCAGAGACAATACCTTGAGAAGAACTGGTCGGTGAGGGAGCTTGTGCGGGAAAAGAACCGGAGAGATGCGCACGGCCCTTGCAACACCTAAGGCTTCGTCGTCATCGACTTGCACGGAGGAGTGCACGGCCCTTGCATGATGGAGGAGTGAACGACCTTTGCACGACGGCGGCATACGGCACGATGGCACGACGACGGAGGAGTGCACGATAGTGGGACACGGCTGGACTCTTTGGATAGGGCGGCGGCGTCGGAAGCGGAGATGAGCTCCTTGGACACAGAGATGGACGCCGACATCGGAAGGAGGGGTCTCTAGCGCCGTGCTTTCGAGCAAAGCAAAATGAAATAGAAGTCGATAGGTCCTAGGTCGCGCATGTATTTGCTAGCAGCCTGACCTGTAGTGTCGGTTAACTGAGAAAACCGTCGTTACAGCCGTGCTCTATAGCATCGGATAAACCAAAAAACCGTTGCTACAACCTAAGTGGTGCCCGAATTTTCGTAAACCATCTATAAGTTCGGTTATTTTAAAAAATCGACCCTACAGGTCAGTGTTTATAAGGTCGGTTATCCTTAAAAACCGACACTAGAGGTCCAAAGCGGTGCCCGCATTTTTGTTTGACGCTATTGCATCGGTTATTTGGCAAAACTGACGCTATAGATCGACGCACGAAGCCAAAATCACGTGAATTGTTTCCACGGGAAACCTGTAAGGTCGGTTTTATGATAAAACTGATGCAATAGTCTATTAGGTCGGTTATTCTAATAAAAATGATGCTATAGGTAACGACGTTACTGGCCAAAAATGTAGTAGTGAATGTCTCCTTTATGGGCCATAGGGAGAGATTGTTGGAAAAGGATTGTTTTGAACCATGTCCTAATTGGATTTGGGCTTGAGTAGGAGTTAGTATTTTGTGTTGCCAATCCTAATAGGAGTTGAATCCAAGAAGGAAAGATAGTTCCCTATTTACAACATTGGAATTGGATTATGAATTAAACTATGAATTGGAGTGAGATTCATAGTTGCTAGCACATGTCATGGAGGCCTATAAGTAGAGGCTTTGGGGGAGGCCATTAAGATAATTCCATCAGTTCTTTATTGTTGAAGCCTTTTGGGATTGAAGAGCCAAAAAATAAGAAAAACTGGTGGTGCTCTCTTATGGTAAGAGAGGGTCAGTGGCCTTGCCTCAAAGAGAAGTAGCGATTGACAATCAACGACACATTGGTAATGCATCTACAGTGGTAGCGTATCTGATCAATGGAATACACACATCAGTTGGTGGAACTATGTTGGTGTTGTGGCAGTAACTATGATAGTAGTCCATCCATTCAGCGAAGGATGTGCATCTTGTCTTTTAGGCAAAGAGAGTTTTTCATTGCCAACGGGGTAGGAAACCTCATCAGGAGCAGAGGCGGTCCGATCAGTGGTCACAACAGCAACATACAAGGGCACAACCATATGTCTCATCCCCTACAACAACATAGGTGTTGTGAGGAGAAAAAGATAAGTGGGATATTTTTTACACATTGGGTGTAATTATGTTCTTCTTATCTTTGTGCTTGTGGGGGGGAGCCATCCAGATTTAGGAGTAATTAAATTTGGATGGTGTGAGTTGTAATCTTGATTACACAGTGCTTGTTGGCCGGTATTGCCCCATGATTTTTCCCTTCTCATCTTGGGGAGTGTTTTCCATGTTAAATCTTGTGCTTTCAATTTTGCAGAACATGTCACTTTTCCACTACAATTCCTAACATTTATTAGAGAGGATAAATGGATAAAATGATATAGATAATGTGCATATCTTATCCTCCCCTATTAACATGGTGGGAGGAAATGGGTAAATAGATAAAAGATAACAAAAACCATTACATTTGCCCTTACCTATAAAGTATGCATAAAGGGTAAAAGGGTATATTCTTACCCATTGACAGCCCTAGTAGTCAGAGGTGGATGTTAGAGAATATAATATAGTTTAGTTGTGCAAAGTGTTATTTTTGTCGAGCATATTAGATCTTTTTTTTTGAAACAAGCTCAATATCATTAACAACAAGCCATACGACACCTACAAGATAAAGATCGCACATCGAAGTACCAAACAAACACTCCTTTAGAGGACCGACATAACACATGACTCAGATTGGGATGTGATAGGTAAATTTCAGCACCAGTCAACTCTCGTAGTGGTTGTCTAGAACAACTATCTGGGAAGGAAGCCATCAATCTCCATGAGTCCCTAAGCATGACAGTGGAGGATTTAGAAGCACAAATAGCATGGATCACCATCTCATCTATGAAGGAAACCACAACAAATGAAGAGAACATGAATGACACAACAAACAACAAAAACACCAAACAACAGAGCACGACTAAACTACAACTAAAATAAAAGACCCACAAAAGAGACAAGGTAGGCCAAGAAGCCAACCAGACCCCCAAACACTCACACAGGAAAAAAAAACAAATACGATGGGCGCACCCCCAGGTGACGCCGGGAAGGAGACCAAAATCCCCATAGGTGCAGGCACTGAGGAAGGAGGGCTTGAATAGGTGAATGGTTGGGGGTAGAGGGAGACGAGAACCCCAACACCTCCTCCAGCCACCATTGTGGCCCCTTCCAAAATCAAGTTGCGGCTTGAGGTGGACAAGGACAGGCAGGTGCGGAGGCACCTGCACAACACACGAACCCCGCTTGACTCCTTCCACAACCAACATGCCATGGGGACATCCGAGCGTGCCAGCCACCCACAGGGTACGCAAGGACCAAACCTGCAAATAGGGAAAAAGGAGCAGAAGGGGAGGTTCGACCATCGGGGAGTCGCCACCCCAGGATCCGCCACCTTTTAGTACCACTCACCAGAAACGGAGACCACATATAGGAAGCGACACCACAGGAGGGCCCTACGTGCACACAGGTTTCCAGGTGGCATGGGACGAAGAAGTTCCAGGCGGAGGTGTATCAGATACCAAGAGATGAGCTCCCCAGTAGTACGAACAAGGGAGGTGAGGAAGAAAACCCAAAGGGAGAAGGAAGTAACCAGCTAGCCGTTGATCTCCCCCCCCCCCCCCCCCCGGGAGCACAAAGCCTCCATTGAGGGAAAACTTAAATCGCCAGAGCTCCGCAGGGTTTGATTCACTTCGAGCATACTAGATCTTAGTTTCACACAATCTAATTTTTCTTATAATGTTTCGAAAATTATTTTGTGATCATTATGGTGAACAAATATAATTTTATTACATAGCAGTTGTCATTTTGGTAATTATGAAAGTGGTTAGAAGCAAGTAGCTCATTTCTCGTGAGTTCTGATATTGCATTGATCTGTCTAATGTAGAAGAGTAATAGAGTAGCGGTGGAGAATAACTGGTGACTTCACTAGTGTAAACTTAATAACATCTTGCATACAATCACTAGAGTAAACGTTAGATATTGGTTTACTTTTCAAAATTAGCTTGTCTGTGTTATCGGGTGTCTGCTTTCAACCGATTATTTTGGAACTTTCTACAGGCCTAACGTCCCTACTTGCCTCTCACCTTGCTATGTTATCATACCATAGTAGTGTATGCCTTCCAAACCCTGGTGGTCACTCCATCAAATTGAAATATAAACACATTGTATTGATGGGTCTCCAAATTGAAACATTTTTTTTGAAGATGTATTAGTTGAATGAAGGATATATGTAATCCATCTAGATATGAAAATCCAAACATTCCCATTAATGCGAGGCTACTAATAATATTCTTATGTAGAATATCTAGAAATCAGATTGGGCAATTATAGTTGGGTTTGTGCTTGAAGGGTCGATAGTTGGGCTCAAGCCCTACATCTCCCAAATTCTTTTTCTGTGTGAGTATACCAAGCCCAAAGAATCTCACCAAGGGAACGAATAACCATATCTAAAAATGGGAAGTACTACATGTTTCAAACAACACGGAGTTATTTTGAACAAAGTGAAAATGGACTTCCTCCATTCCCTTTGGAAAAAACCCTCAATATATCATCCCTTTATGACATGATGGAAACCAAGTCCCTTTATTATGTGATGGAAACCAAATGAGACACGAAAAAGATATATGGTTTTCTATTACTATTAGCATTTCTTATCTAATAAACAACTCATCCTCCAAAACTCAATCACAAAAAAACATTAGCTCTCTTCCCTACTACAAGAGATCAAATCTGTAGAAATCTTGGTCAAATCAAAGGGGTAGGATGGATTGTGAAGTGGCTAGTTACAATACGAGAACTAGAGGATTATATACTCGATGTGACCAAAGTGAGAGTAATCGTCACGGGGTGATTTGGAGGTGACTGTTGGGGTGATTCATCACCTTCCCAACAATCACCCCCAACTATGCACTCTGCCAGTCAGGCCCAGGTCCCCTTCATTTTTGCCCTGGCATCTCCCTGAAATAGTTGTTGATGGTCTCCGTATCCTTCTCCCTACAGTTTGTAGCAACACTTGAGGAGAGACGACCCAGGTCTCACAGTATGCAGGCTAGGCGCGTGGTTGTGGAGAGACAAAAAGAGGCATCATCCTCTTTCACACCACAAGACGACCCACTATAGGACCTGCAAAACATCTTCCATCAGCATGAGACTGAGGAATCCTACATGGACGATGAACATCCCACATCCACTATAACCGGAGAGATGCATCAACATCTTCAACGGGAGAAGAACCATGCAGAAAAAAAACAAGGAAAAGCAAAATAATGATGACACCCTCAATATATTGTGCCTCATGACTCCTACTTTAGATTCCTTAGGTGAGGTTATTGGATGAAACAATGTGAAATGCAAAGGTTTTCTACAAGTGATGTCGAGTGGGCCATGTGGTGCACAGATGCCATCTACCTCCTCCTCCTCATGAGCCCCCAAAAATATCTTTGCATCATGTGTTCCCTCTTCTTAGGTAGTTTGGTCCACTAGAGGGGGGGCACATCATGTTCCAAAGAGGATGTAACAATCAAAATCCATATGATCATGTACGACAAACAAAGACATACACACTGAGGTTCATAATTGAGTTCCATGGTTGATTTAGGACAAATGGAAGAAGTTTGCTCTATTCTTGTGCAAATCATGGTCGTTGGTGGTCAACATCTACATACTTTTTGAGGCAAAGCAACTGTATTTTTTTCAACTCTAAAGATGCCTATAAGGTGCTCGACACACAGCTATTGAGATTCAACAACAAAGATCTCCCTCTGTGGTTCATGGAAAATCATAAGCAAGGATCATGTAAAGAAAGGTTTTGGTTTTTGGGTTAGTGCTCTTTCTCACTTGCTGAGATGATGACTCTATCAATGCCATTATCTTGTCTTTTGGTACGCTCATGTAGATCTCTATTTGGGAGAGACAAGACGATGAAATATCAAGGGTTCTCACCCTTATGGAGGCATTTAATGAAGACATACCTCAATTCATTGATACCACCTATCGTAACCACAGATAGAACACAAAATTACACATCATAGCTTGTGCCCCTGTTGTGGCACTCACATGTACACTTTCTAAAGATGGCCATGAGATATGTATTTCCCTAGATGCCCTCATGATACCGTCATCACCTTTAGACCAATCACCTTGTTTACTTAATGGGTAGCTCCAATAAGCTGGCATATGAACTAGAATACAAAATCCTTAACTGTCAGACTGACATTGGTAGATCACTGCTTAGAATGGTGCTATACCACGAAGGTAGAACAAAGGTTCTTGCTAACAAATCATTAAAGGACTTCTTAATATTTGATAATAGATAATTGGATTGTAAACATGGACACACCTATAGTTGTCACAAGCAGGAGAACAAAGATCACTTTTATCATCAAAGAAGTCTGAGGCCACATATGCACAGAGACAAGTCACATGCTTATTTAGAGTGACCATACTACAAATTTCATGACAGATGCCATAGGTCTTATGATGGTGATCACCCTTTTTATGAGGAGGAACAAGATGGGGGATGGATTCAGAAGGGGTCTCTTTTAGTAAGCCCCTCTAGCAGAAGGCATCAATGCTTATTATATGTTCATGCTTTATCACATGTTCTAGAATATTTGGGGTGCTAATAACAACCCCAATCGAAAGGTCCTTGGCTGGATATGTTGACAACACAATCTTATAAGTGTTTCTCTCCTTGAGCCCTTCATTCATGTGGTTAGAGATGAAGAGTTGTTAGATATCATTGAGTTGGATTGGGTGGCTGACAAGTAGGAGCAACATGGGTAAATCTGGGTTTATGTTGATTCTTCTGTACAACCTTCAATTTACCAATCACATAGGCAACATCCACCGACAAAGATGGTTGGTAATATAGGTCTTGAGTCCTTCATCATTGTTATCTATGACAAGTGTGATACTACATCCAAGCGTGAGTTATGATATGAGTTGATTATATTGTCAAAAGACATAGGTGACATGACCTAAGGGATTGTTGGATTTTAACATAGTTTATTCCATTGAAGAGAAAAAGTTTAGAAATGATCCAACTTTCCAGAGCATGTTGGATTAATTATTGATATTTATGTGTCAAAGATTTGTTATGAAAGGATCTGCTTCATGTGGGTTGGAAAACAATACCACACACTGACCACCTAGTAATGTCAACTATTACAATTTGTCAATGCATCTTGGTTGGCTTGTTCCCCATCTGTGATGTCTACACACCTCGTATAGTGTAGGGTATGCAATCCTTGTCCTATCCTGATCTCCATGGGGGAGAATCTCAGTGACAAGCAAAATTGTCCATTCTTCTGTATGGAGGTCTAGTTGTAACATCCTAATGGTGACAAAGATATTCACATGGATTGGGTGAAGGATGGGTGGGGAGATGCATCCTTCAAATTCTTCTCTAAGATGAAGCATCTAAACAAGACCCTCAATGTGTGGAACTATGAAACTTTTAGCAGTGTCTCACAGAAGAAAAAAGGCCTAGAATATGTTATACACAATTTGCATATTGAATTTTGATGTGAATCTTGACCAGATGAATCGACATCTTTTACAAGATGATGAGAAGGAACTTGAGGCCATTCTTTCATAGGTTGAAGCTATTTGGAAGGAAAAAACTAGGATTAGATGTCTATATGACAACAAACATAACACTGGATTCTATCACACGGTGGTCAAGGCTAGGTGTAAATGCAAGATTGTCACTTATGTTATACATCCTGATGGCTCCATCATTTCTTACCCTCTTCTCATGGTGCAATCATCCATATCTTTCTTTGTAGAGTTCTATTCATAAGAGAGATCAGGAATGATATTGATGATGGCTCTTTCTTGAACCTAATTCCACATGTTCTTTAAATAAATGACAATATGAAGTCGAATCTTACGCCATAAGAGACTAAGGTGGTTGACACAATAAATATGATGGATAATGGTACATCACCAGGTCCCAACAAATTCTCTTTTAGTTTCTACCTTGCTTCTTGGTATATGGTCATGCTTGATTTCAAGAACCTTGTTGAATTCTTCTTAAGGGTGGTCGTTTTCAAAGAAGCATTTTATGTAGCCAAATTGAAATGATACCAAAGAATGAGAACCCACATGACTTGGAAAAGGACTTTAGACCCATATCCATTGAGAATGTCTCCCTACATATACTGGCTATAATTTTATGCAACTACATCTTTAATTTTATTCATTTGATGATCTCAGAAGGGAAAAAGTGTGACGTCATCTTTAATATTCATATCACAAATATAACATGGTTGATTGGTCATGTCTTCAAGCCATCCTAACTAGTTTTGGGATGATACCACAAGTGATTGATCTTTGTTTGAGTTTCTCTCTAACATCTAGATGAGCTTCACCTTAAATGGCATTACAACTTCTTTCTTTCCTTTGCACAGGGGCCTTAAGAAAGGAAATCTCTTGTCACCCTTTCTCTTTATTCTATTTGTGGAGACTTTATGAAGAAGAATTAATCAATATTTATCCGACCAATCAATTGATGAATCCAAAACCATAGGGATAAGGGCCTCCCCCGCTATACTATAATACGTTGATCTTTTCCGATGATCCTCCTATCATTTTTGGAAGTTGTCAATTCTATTTTGAATTTCTGATAGAAATGATGAAGAATAAGGTGGCATTTTAGAGCACCAAATACCTCTCCTCTACAGTGAGAAAGATGCCCATTTCTCATACTATTACATGTATATCTCTACATACAATGGCTTTATCATGTATAGTATTATAAAAAGTTTAACTTGATGTTCTCTTCTTTATTATGGGTTGATCATGTGGGCAACCGTAGACATTCTTGGGTGGCATGGGAAATTATCATTAGACCAACTAATGATGGTGGACTAGGTATCCTATCTACTCAACTATTTACTAAATCCTACAAATATAAAGCATGTTGGGAGATTGTATCAAGGAACTCCAAATGGGAAATTTTTTTTAGGGTGAAGTATTTGAGAGAGCTTAAGAATCACCAAGGTTGTTATCCTACTTACTTCAAACTAGGCTCATTCTTCTCCTCTCACTGGAAAAGAATTTGGAAATGTTTCCCTTTGGTGCTTCTACGATGTCGCTGGGCTTTGGGAAGGGAAAACATCAATTTTTTGGATGAAAGGTGGTGCCAAGCCACTACATCCATTTTCTTTGTGTGTAGCTAATGTGGATCTCAACTTTAAGATGGTGGATTTTGAGATGTAGAAGGGTGGGTGTGATGGTAAATCCCTCTCCCACATCATGGGTGCTAACTATATACAAATGATCATATCGGCCAAAGTGGCGACTATAGATATCGATGATCATATGATTTGGACCACAGATGCCATGGGTTCAGTTTACTATGAAATATTCTAGACATATTTTAATAGATGCAGATGTTGATCAGTCTCATAGATCATGGATGTGGAATAATTTTTTTCTCCCTAGAGACAATGTTGTCATATGGATGATTTTCAAGAAGGCTATCCCCACTAACAAGAATATCTAGTGATGGAAAATTTCCTTAGCATCCTGCAACAACTATTACAAGTAACCTATATTTGAGTCAATGGATCATCTGTATCTACATAGTAGCATAGAAGTGTTCTTCTAGTTGAAATTTTCTGAGTGGATGATTGATAGTGATGATAAATTTATTATATCTCTTAAAGCTTTCCTTTCTTCCTGCCACACACATTACTCAAAGTGCATCTTAAAAGGCTATTTACGTACATGTCTAGCCTCTCTAATTTATTGGTCTATTTGGAGATATAGATTCCATTCTAGGTTCAGTGGATTGAAGATGTTGTTGCCTAACCTGTGGGATTCTGTGGTATCTATAACAAATCATGCACTTATGAAACAAATGTTCCAAAGATTTTATGAACCAAATTTTACCAATCCTTAAAGGAGCATGGATTTACTGATCCTTCCCTACGGATAACGAAGCTCATGATGCTTAGATCATCCCTGCACGATGCTTCTAATTTGAAACGTAATTTCATATTCATTTTGATAGAGTTGTGGATTTGTTTAAAAAGAGTTGGGTAGCTAGAATTGTTAGAAATTGCCATGGGTACTCTAGGTTGGCCTTTAGACACTAGCTAAATGGGAAAAGTTACATAGAGGCATACATACAAGGATGTATTTTTTCTTTAAAAGTTGTTGATGAAAATAATATCAGTATTTGGGTGAGAAACTTAAATATACAAATCTATAATATCATATGGAGTGACTCACCCATCCATTGTGGGTTATTCCTTATGTTAGTGAGATCAAGCAGGTGATCCAGGACATTGATAGCATTAGTTTTCAATGTATTGAAGATGATCAACAATACGTAGAGAGAGTTTGGTAGATGGGGATGCCATTCATAGGAGGATATTTGATCATGGAACCTTTTCTTTTGTCGATGCATTACTATGATTTTTCAATTGATAGGTGAAAATAATGAGTGAGATTAATACGAGTAGCCACCTTTTTTATTACTTGGCATCCTTAACTAATGGACTGTTGCTATTGTTATCGGTTTTACAAATAGAAGATGGCCTGGACTATCACAATTTGGTTTGTACTATAAGGGCCAATAGCTGGTCTAAAATCCCTCTCTCTTTTTTTAATTTCTTTCCTAAAAACAACCAAGTCCACAACATCCCACCACAAGAACCATATCCAAAAATGGGATATACTCTAGAGTTCAACATCAACTTTTGTACAAAGTTTTAATTGGACAAAACGAAGATGGACTTCACTTTGTTCCCTGAAGAACAGTACGCAAAATTGTAGTTTGATTTTTTCCTTCATTCATGTAATAATACCTATTGATAATATCATCCTATAATGAGGAAATGGAAACATAATGAAATAAGAAAAACACATATTATTTTTTCTTTTTTGCTTGTCATATATTCTCTAATAAAAATACTTCCTTCAAAACTCGATCCTCCATGCTAAGATAGATCAAATGAGTAGAATTATGGTTGACTCAAAGGGTAACTAAGGGGTGTGGTGTTACAGTTACTTCATGAGAATAGTATGGATCATATAGTCTTAAGAAAACTCACATCACACAAAATTGGGTATTACCATAGTGAATCTCCTCTTACTCCTAATCCAACAGATCTACAACATGCCCTATCCAGGTCCATAATTAACCCATGGTGCTCCCAACTTCTTGTTCATCTGTGTTGCTTTTCAAATTTTTTTTTTAAAGAGGATTTGGAGTAGGAATTTCAAACATGAATCACCTCTCTACCACATAGGAAGCACAACAACTACAACTTAAATCATTTTCAGCCTAACCTATTAAATCTTTATAAATCAGTCTTGCATTCATCTCCACTATAGATAATAACCAAGTTATCATTTTCTCCCCACCATTTTTAGGCTCAAACTTGACATGCTAATCAACTAAGGCAAGTTGAAAATTCCACCTTACTCTTGAGAAAGTGTATATACTCAATATAAATGCATATTTACCTATATGTTCCTAAAATATACCAAGTTGCGTGCTATAGTAATAGATTCCATATAGAATCACACCACACAGACAATTGCAAGTGGTAGTGAAAATGTAAGACAAGTGCCCAGATCTACTACTAAACCTAATTACTTATTATTGATATAATTAGTTAATGATAATCCAATGTCTAGGTGTTGATGAATAATCTTATTGATGCTTGTAGTGAATTAAAGTGGATGGCTAGCATTGGATAAAATACCTAAGTGAAAAGTAAACTCTAATTGAACATATAATGAGAATAAACATGTGATATGTAAAACCTAAGTTGAATAGTAAATTGGTAAACCAATGGGGTTAAACCCTCATGTTATCATTATACGCTATGTTTGATGACTTTCTAGGAGTGGAGATATTCTAGAGGTTAGTGAACCCTTATATGGATCCTAGATACCTTGGTGTAGTTTTTGATCCCTTATAATAGGGTTTTATCTATTGGAGTAGACAAGTTAGAAGAGTTTCAATTTTGTCAGTCCGACTTGCATTTCTTCAAGGGTTAGTTTGGTGGAAATGTGAAGAAAGTTATATGTATGGGATCAATCTAGAGAACTCAGTCGACCTTTGTGTAACTAATCTGAATTGTAGGATTCCAGGGATGAAATTTAGTTGAAGTGATGGAGAGATCGATGTAAGAGACTAATATATGAAGTATGAGGGTTAGAAGTTGGTCTAACCTTTCAGAAGTAAGTCATCCCATTTGTGATTTTGGGGCTCAATATGGGCCCTGAGTCATCCAACTTGACTTTAAGTCAGCCTATCCCAAGGAATTTTGGCCTGTATTTCAAGAATTCAAATGACCTTCTTTGAGGGGCCCTAAAAAATGGAAGTGATGTTTTGGTCCTTTTGAGAGACGATATACTAGTGGTTATTTTCTTTGGGGTAATTATATGCTTTGGAAACATGAGGACAACCTAGAGGAGTGGTGAATAATTGGTTTTGGATGGTTCCTAGGGGTTTTACACTTTTAACCTTAGTGGATCTTGATTTGGTATTTTTCTTGGTGAAGAAAACATCATTTAAGGTTAGTTACTCTCTATCCTTAGTTCCTCTACCTATTTCTATGGATGACCTATAAGAGAGATCCTTCTTCTAATTCTACAACCTTCCTAGATTTTATGGATAGGATTGCGCTAGAAGGAAGCATTCTTGGAATTTGTTATTCATACCTAGATAATTACTTATATGTGGAGTTGGTTTTATTGTTATCATCATCATATAATCAATACTCTAGGTGAGAAATTACTTCTTACATAGTGGTTTAGTGGAAAAAATGGATGGTAGAGGGAGGATAAACCTAATTTATGGTTGATTGATGCTTATTCAAGTCAAATTCAATGACATGATTGTTTTGTGATTATAATCGCTTTAAGAATTTATTTTATAATCAATGTGACCCCCCTTTTCACCCTAACTGATTAGTAAGGAATTAGTCTTGTGATATCTTTGTATGATGTAAAGTCTACACAAAAATTAAGCTAACTACTTAGTGAAGTGAAATAATAACCTTAGGCCCCCTTGTTGTGCTATGTTACTCGAATGGATCATGTTAATATGTTTAGAAATATGAACGGAAAAAATATCTAATTTGACAAGGATTCTAGTGCGTAAAAATGCTATATATTTTAATGATAATTTGATAGTCAAGATTTAGATACATCCGAGCCTCCTTAGGCCTATATTACTCAATACATAAATTTGTATTTTACATGTATAGTTTAGTCGTGTTAGGGCCCTAGTTGGTAAGAATCCTCATTGGTCGATGACCTTTTCTAGACCAATGTGGTCGCTGGTCTTTCTTGGTTTTAATTCACTGGTTATATGTGTGAGTGTGATGCTTGCATCGATGAGATTTACTAAACACATGGCATGTGTTAGCATGACACCTAACCTTCTTTCTCTCTCTCCATCCCTTAGCTATACGAACCCCTCTCCTTTCATGCAACTAAACCCTTTGGAACCTCTTTCTCTCCTCTCTCTCTCTTGGAGCTTATCCCCTTATTCTTGGTTGTGGAGTTGGTGTTCAATCTTAGAGAAGGTGGTTGAACCCCTTGCATGTGGAACTAGGGTTTGGTGATACTCTCCTTGAGATTATTTGGTGCAATCCTTGCTTTCTTATTGATCTTGGTAAGCGATCTCCCTCTTGATCTTCGTTTTCTTTGTTCTACCCTCTTCTTTGTTCTCTTCATAGTCCAATCCATGGTATTCCATGGTAGTGCTTGAGTTAGAGTTTGAACATCACCCTTTTCTTACTTCCTTGACCTAGGGTTTTGCTCTCTTTGTGGTGGTGGAGATAGCTTGGCCAAAAGTGGTGATCAAGCTAGGGTTTCCTTCCTCTCTTCTTCAAGATATCTTATTGTTTGGTGTTTTCTAAATCAGCTCTAAGGTGATTTCTATAACATTCTCCTTAATTATTTCTCTTATCACTTGCATGCACTTAATCTATCCTAAAAATGTAGTTACAAATAGTAAGTCAATATCTTTGATCTAGAGTTTTTGTTTTCATGGTGATCTTTAATATATATATCTTCTCTTGGACAAATCCTAATATCGGTGCACATGTGCTCTCTTGGGTGATGAAGGTATTGACACATGCATGTTGGTGGAAACATTGAATTTCTCTCTCTCAACTTATGATTTTGTTCTCTCTCATGATGATTATATGTTAGGGTTTACGAGTTTATCTTCTTCTTTTGATCTACAATTTGATGGCTTTTTAGTTTCATGGCGAGGGTGACCTTGTTTTCTCCTTGTGGTTGATGAGTTTTTCTCCCTCTTGGTGCTCACCAAGCTTAACCCCATGTTTTGGTCTCTAAGGTGGCTGACATCTTTGAGGTTGCCAAGAGTTTTGATGTTGAATGGTGGCCAATATTTCCTTAGTGGTCGATGAGGTTTACATCTCCTTGAGGTCGTTATGTTTATTAGTTTAATGGTCGCCAAGGATGGAGATTTTTCTTCGGTCTATGATGATTTCATAATCCTTTGGTTGCCAAGTTTGGATCTGTGTGGTCATTGATGTTTAAGGACCATCATGGTTTTCGACGCCTTGGCTCTTCAGTGGTCGATGAAGGGTTGAACCCAAGTTTTCTTTGGTCACCAATCTTATGTTTTTAGCGGTCGCTAATATGGCTCACCCTCAGTGATCGATGTAGGTAGTGAACCTAGTCTCAGCAGTCGCCAACCCCACTTAGTCTTTAGTGATCAATGATACCACTATCCCTAAGTGGTCGATGATGTTTCTATTCTATATGGTCATTATGTTTTGATGACTCTATGTTGATGAAGTTTGACCTATCTGCTTCCAAGATTGCTGGAGATGATGGTAATTAGGATTTAGCTTTAATTGCTATTTTGAAACCCTAATTCAGCTTGCCTTGTTGAACATGACCATAATTAAAGTGCATGGTTATAATGCTTATCTCTCTTAAGTGATTATTTTGGTGATGGATTGCTTTCTTTCTTATATTGTTGTTACCCCAATTTGTTGTTAGATAAACATCATAGCTAATAAATGATTGTTGTATCGCTTATGTATCACATGTATGATGACAAGACTTATGAGGCATGGAGAGATAATGATGTTCTTGCATGGACGGATGTGATAGCTCTATGACCTTGAGTATGGTCTTGTGCCCTAATTAAGGTGATATCCTTTATATGATTTGATAAAGGATCGATATCCCATAGTGGTAGTATGATGATGATCGTCTCATATAAGAATGTGAAATAGTACCATGTGATGATGTGATAAGCCTTATTTTTCATACATTTTATTTTTATGAGATTGCAACCTATCCCTATTTTTGTAGAATTATCTTATGGTTTGTACGTAACTTGATTGATGCAACTAAAATATAATCAATTAGCATTAACTAATAATGTGAAACTATAATTATGTAGTTGTCTTGTGCCATAGATCCATTCCTGTGTCAAGATTTGTTGGATGGTGAAACGAGTATCCCTAAGGGAAACTCGGAGCACATATTGTTGAGTATGTGAGGTGTAAGAGAATGTATGTCCTTGTCATCTTTATTCCAAAGGTTTTGAGGATGGTTGCAGTCATGCCTCGGTAGGAGAATGGCTATGGTCGTGTCTTAGATATATGATGTGATTGATGACAGTTGCGGTTGTACATCAGATGTTTGGGTTTGTATACCCTATTTTCACTAATGTCGTCACCTGTATACAAAGGATAACTAGGCTAACTAGAAGCTTGACCTTATGTGTCATTGTGGCAGACTCGTAATGACCGAGGGCGGTGAGATCTTAGGATTTTGAGTCTCCTACAGATCTTGTATGGCATCGTTTTGACCTAGTAGTGGTTAGTTGGAATTGAGTGGTACACCTAAATTCGTTGGGGCATTAATAAAAGACGTAATACCACCTTATATATCTGCATAGGGTTAAACACTCTTCAATTGGATGTTAACCCTTATCCTATTTCTTATATTTTTCATTAGGTGATAGACATACATATTCTTCATATTTCTTCCAGTCATATATGTTGACATGCTTATCTAATTAGTTTGCAAAATCTGCCAAACATGTTAGAATAGTTTAATGTATTGTAACTGCTTAATCTGCTTAACCTTCTTACTTAGCTAGTCTGCTCATCCTATTTATTAATGAAACCTACTATAACAATGATTGTTGGTTGTGAGTTATATCTCTTACTAGGACATGAGTTTCACCTGGTGGGTTACGACATCTTTTTAGGTGGGTGTTAGTGAAGTGGTCGGGATCGTGTTGATGAGGAAGAGCAACTTGGAGAACAAAAGGTTGTATAGTTATTTATAGTAGGGTCCTAATATCGTCCCAATACTCTTAGGTTTGGGCGGGGGATGTTTTATATCGACACGTGATTTTGGAAGCATACCTCCCTCTGTTTGTATATATGACATGTATATGTGGAACATCTATTTTGTATATAGATTGTGATTGAGGCCATTGTATATGTATATACCTGATGTGGTATGGGTTGATACAAGTTGATGGACCTTTATGTAATTTTTCCGTACATGATAAGTAATGCATGAATTGATTTATTTTTCCCTATTTTCTGGCTATGTAGTTATTTAGTAGTTGATCATGCGTTTTGTTCTAGGTTATTACGTGGGCCTCACATTTGGTATTTTGTGCTTCACAATTTTTTTTATTAAAGAAGTATTATAGCGATGCATTACAAATAAAAATTCTTATGTTTCTATAATACCCATAAATGAATGTCTGACACCTAAGCATTCGTTCTACTTTCACATTCAAGCTTATCCCTTAAATGAATTTATGTAACGAACTCGATGTTGAATTAAAATGTAGAGTTGATATTACATAATAATATTTCTAATTTGGAGAGAATCTATGTTCATACAAAATTCTAAATCTGTCAAATGATGGAAGGGTTGGGTCATGACAGATTTGGATCTAATAGGTGTGAGTCAAAGAGATGCTATTCTAGATGGTTAGAACAAAAGTAAACCCAAATTCAGCCTTGTGCGTGCCCCCATAATATGTGTTCTGTGAAAAAAAATACTTTTCAAGTTTCAAATCTAACATTAAAAAATACATTATATGAAATATATAATAAAAAACCGACTACTATCTATTGTTTTTATCAAACAAACTAGTATGTTGTCACATTGTTCACTCTCTATTGTACCATTAAGATTATGTTGTGTATAATTTTACTAGAAGGACTACCATTACTAACTTGCAGTACAATTTTATATTAAATTTGATAAAGTAATTAAATAATAGTAGATGTGGATTTCTTTTTTTGTTTCTCTTACTCAGGTATCAGATTGTATTGAGAATGTTTGAGTTTGGATTGAACCTCCTAAATAATTAATATGGATAGGTGGTAGTATATCATCATATTTATTTTAAGAACAATTTATAGTGGATTACCCACGGGTGCCTGTGGGCCGGCTGAGAAATCTATGGGTGGGCATTAACTTGGTTAATTTTCAGGGAGTACACATTTCATCATCCATCGAAATATTGTTTCTATTATTACTGAGAATATATTTATCTATTTATTAACAATAAATTTATTTAATTTTTTGGACTCGATAATTTGCAATGTAGGATGTTGTCTGGTCATATTCAGCTGTAATGTTATGATATCTATCCAGATTTGAACGTTGTATATCAACTCTTTCGGAACAGATTCCGGTTTACAAATTACCCAAATTTTGAACTACGTCTAAGATCAAGATCCAATATTGATTTAAAAGAAAGAAGAAAAGTTAGACTGTGAATGTGGACCGAGACCCGACATCATCTATAGTCGATATAACAAGCACACATACTTATGTATTTCTCTAATATATGTACATAATTATAATTTCAGAAAGTATAGAAAATGATATATTTGTAAATGAAAACTAGTACCAAAATACAATAGTTGAACCTGGTTTTGATAGCATTTCATCATTTCAAAGAAAACTAATTTAAATAGAACTGGATTACTTGTTGGATATTTTGCTAAGCCTAGATTCAGACGTGGTCTTATATGCCTATGACAATAATGGAAGTACAGTTGAACTATAGACTTTATTGTGTGATAAGCACCTGACATTCTCGAACTGTTTTGCGCGTGTTTGTGTGTCTAGATGCTTACTCGCTCATCCTCTATCGTTTGTACAGTTCTACTATAGATTTTGTAGGACCACTTACTGAAGCTGCTGTTGATTTCAACGGCGCAGATTTTTTTTAAAAAGAATTAAGCAGGCTATATTGGTAGACAATAGCAAGCGACACGCGCACATCTGTTCAGCGGGTCTGTCTGGTGCTAGCGCATGTAAGCAACTATCATCAAGCTTTATCAAATCCGTAATAACTAACAAATAATTATACATGGACGGACCCCGTTTCGGAACCTAAAATGAAACCCATTTTATAATGACACATAAACTATGTTATTATATTTAGATACATCTTAAATTTGAACAAGAGAATACGGCGAATTCGTGCTGTATAATTAGACGAAAATAAAGAGAATGATAATGCAACCAAAGAATACACGATTTATATGATTCGGTCGTGATGACTTATTCCATGGGAGGGGGTGAGATTTCCACTATTATCATATAAGAGGATACATGATGATCAAAAACAGAATACATGACGATCTAAAATCTTAATCAGAACGCATATACTTATAAATGTAGAATCGTAATCGGATTTCTATTCGGATCCAAAAATTTGACCATACTGCGCAGGGAAGGGGGGTTTCTCCCAGCACACACTTGACATTGGCTGGCTAATTAAGACTCCCACAATACCCATTAATTAGGTCAGCAGTGGTCTATTTTATTTGTAGACAGATTTAAAATCAGATTAGTATAATTTTCCAGGCACACAAGAGTATAAAATGACTTAGATTCCATTTTCAGTTTCAGAATATGTCCACCTAACAAATCCCATAGTTGATAATCAGATTGTCAAGGCATCTTGCGGCGTCTCGTTTGCGCATCTACCTATCCCTTCATCCTCTGTCGTTCGTACCAAAGATAAGCATACTGCATGGTTTCAACGGCACAGGCTTTTCCTGTAAAGTAACCACGGATAAGCTCAACACCATTTAAATTCAACAAGCCACGTGTCCAGACCTAGAAATTTAGGATTATCCTATTTGTGACTTGACCAGAACCTGCTTGCCGTCCGTCTTTCTTCACCATCACGCGCTGATGCACACCATAAAGTTGTGTAGCCCTTGTATGGATGATTCTTCACCATCACGCGCTGATGCACACCACAATGTTGTGTAGCCCTTGTATGGATGACTTGTCCGTCGTGGTTTCGGGGTCGATGGAAAAAAAATTAATTTAACACACTTCTATAAAAATATTACCAACATAGCACATTTTTAAAATATTTTCTAAAATAACATACTTTGTGTTGAATCTGTCACTTGTAGTGACATTTTTATATGCGAGATTGAAAAACACCACAATAATTCACGTGTCTACTTTTAAATAAAAAATTGAAAAAAAAATAAAAAAAAATTGAAAAACGCCACATGAAGTGGCACTTTCTATTAGCACTTCATGTGGAAATGGAAAGAGACACTTCATGTGGTGTTTTTCAAATTTTTTTATTTTTTTTTTCAAATTTTTTTATTTAAAAGTACACATGCGAATTATTGTAGTCTTTTCAGTTCTGATTACGAAAAATTCCACACAAAGTAACATTTTCAGACCAAAGTGTGCTACTTTAAGAAATATTTTACGAAGTGTGCTATATTGGTAAATATCACCAAGCCGTAGCAACCAGCACGAGCAACCATCTCAGCAGCTTCACCATGGCAACACATGCTTATGTCCTCACCTTCCTCCTCCTCTCCGGAACCCTAATCATGTCGGAAGCTGCTCTCTGCCAGCAGCAGGGAGATGCCGTGCTAGACACGGACGGCAATCAGGTCCGTCTCGGCCCCAATTAGCAAATCGAATGCACAGGATCCGACGGCCATACGGGTGTGCTAGGCCTTCTGCGCAACGATCAAAGCCAGTGCGAGAAGTTCATAGGACCAACCAGCCACAACGAGGGCCGGCTGGTGAGCTTCGCTTCAGGTAATGGTCTTTCTCAAGACAACATCATGAAGGAAGGTTGATCCCAGTGACCAAGGCTGGAGAAGAAGAAGGGGCCTATAAGCTGTGGTTGTGTTCTTGCAAGCAGCCCGAGGAACAGTGCTCCTGCTCTCGAGTAGGCAGACATGATCTGAATGGCCAAGTTGTGCTGGGCAAGAATGGGAACCCCATCACCGTGAAGTTCGTCAAGAAGGAGCATCTTGTTATGTAAACGGCAACGCAGTAGACGAGGTGCTGGGGCGACGGACCTGGAGCTGTTCATGTCGCCGGTAAATCCGCGTATCCAACGGGGAAGGACGCTAAATAAAACTGCATTTCTGGCCATGCAAATGTATGTCACTACGAGTTGTACCGACGTAAAAAATAAATGAAGACTTTTTGTTCTGCTTTACTTTTCTTTGAGTTAGAAGATACATTAGTTTTCTTCTACCCTCACCTAGCACTAAAACCCAGATAACCCCAAGGGAGATAATTAAAGCATACTAGGATGGCTAAAACCCCTTTAAAAGACTTATATTCTCGACCACCAACACTACACTTGGCGGTGAATTTTCTATCCATTCCTTAAAATGAAATATAACATCTTTATCGATTTCCTGACTATCTCTTGCCATCTAAACGACCGTCACATAACAACCTCCTAACTTTTTCTAGAAAAAAAAACTAAAATAACCTAGTTTGAATAAAACAATACCTAACTAACTTAATTCTAAACTTATTTCATAAATTGCCTAGTTTGAAGGGGGCGAGAGTGTGGAGGCGCTATTTATTGTTACATCTCTTCTCCTAATGGTTGTTGTTATTTTTTTTTATATCCTTGTGTGCAGCTCGCCAAAGCCATTCGCACCACGTGATAACATCTCCTTGAATAGGCTATTCCATTTGATGTATTCATCGAAAGGCTGTCGCGTGGCGTCGGCTCTATATTTTTTATCAATTCTTTTGATGCATTGATGTCATTTAATATTTAAATTTAATACAATATATTTGAATTTATATAATTATTATATAATAACATACAATTACGTTATTATAATAATTATATGATATATATTTCACCTAAATCTAGTTTTATTATATATATTATACATCAATATAATTACTTATTTGTATAAATAATATTTACGATGTATGAATATAGGTCTTATTCAAATGTCTCTATGCAATGGATATAATAGTGTACGATATTACATAAAATATTTTGATCTAGATTTGATTTGAATATTATTATAAAATATTGAAATTATATAATATAGATTTTCTATTCTACTATATAAAATATACAATTTAGAAAAAATAATTACTATTTATGTCTTTTGATGAATAGATTGTAAGGACAATTATATAATATTTATAGAAAAATCTAACATGCTTAGGAATGTGTATAAGTATATGTTAATTATATAATCAATGTTTTTATATAAATTATGATATTTATTGGAATAATATATTAGTATATTCTAATTGGATATGCCTAAATTATCAATATAAGTAACATATATTTCTAAATTGTGTATATAAAATATTAGATACATTTTCTAATAGAATACAATAATATTTGATGTTTAGTTAAAAAATAGTATCCTGCAATTAGATTCGACACCACTACCTACTCAAACAACGAACTACTTTTTTTTAACAACGAACTACTTGCTTTTAACCTATTTCACAATTGCCAAACCGCCTGAGGATAAGATTATATTTCTTCATCACAATGATCATGAAATTCTTTTTCAAACAATGTAAGAAAAATTACATTGTGTGTAACTAAAATCTATTATGTTCTCGACTTCCACCTCTGACTTCCACATTGGTGGTTTGAGGTAGTGGTGGTATTAGAGGTACAAGAGCTTGTTTTTAAGTAGGTTATCAGTGAAAAATATATAATCAATTGTGATTTTAGTATACATCATTCATGTATTACATTTATTTTCACACTTGAGGCTGACAAGATAAATGAAAATCCCCCTAGTTAGGGGAAAATAACCACAACAGATTTAAACATCAAGACATTGATCAAAATTGAGATTGGTTGTAGAAAGGAAGTCTTATAGAATTTGATGTATGCAAAACAATCAAGAACTGTGTGTCTCCTTAAAACCATCGGTAAAATTAAATGAAGCCTCTCTTACCATGCCCACTATAAATATCTTAAGTTTAGTCTTGGACCTTCCTCAAAAAAAGGAAAGGCCGCACAAGAATCCAATCGATAATAAGTGGATGAGGTAAAGAAGTATGTAGTCTATGTCTATGAGAGACCTTAGAATGTGCTAGTCTCTTGTGAATATACATCAGTCTACACCTCAGTCGTCATTTTGGCAATTGTGAAATTTGTCAATATCATTTATAAAAGAGGCGGGTAGGGCTTCCGGACAGAGCAGCTTTCGCAAGAACGTCGCTCCCATTCAGAATTCTGGTCACAATTCATCCTAGAGTTGGAGTAAGTAATGTAGTTGGTAGGGTTGTCAATAGGAAAGGTATGGAAAAGGTATGGTTTTACCCTTAACCTCACCCTCCAAAAGGCACCGGGTGAGGGTAAGGATAGTTACCCTACTCAGCAGTCCCCTTACCCTCTCTTTACCCTTATCTTCTTCCCCATAGGGTACACGTGGACGGTAAAGAGTAAGCTGATAATTCCTATAAAATTCTACTTTGAAACGCATTATGTAGCATTGAAGTGCATGACTAAAACTATAGTCTCACATTTGTATTTTACACTAATAATACTTGTCTGAAAATAAGAAACATGCACAACAATTTGTCTATTATAAATAGTCTTTAAGGAGAAAAAACATCTCAGCAATAACTAATATTTTCCATCAAATCAATTAAAAGGATCTATAAATATTAAAACATGTTCATTATTTTAACATCATATATCTTTAGAATGGTCAAATTAAAATCTGGGAACAAACGAGATGGGTTGTTATCTGAAAAACTTATTGTAGGATCAGTCCTATAATAATATGGTAGGATCTAATAAGAATTTGTTACAATTCCTAGTTTGCGTTGCTCTCTCTTTATTTTTTTTAGGGGGTGGGGTCTTAAAGAGGAGAGAGGAGGAGATGTTGTAATGTGATTGGTTGTCCTATAAAAAAACTATAGGACCAGTTCTTTAGTAAGTTTTTTGGTTGTTATCCAACATATTAACTAATCTCCTTGTGAAAGAGACAAACTACATGTCATTTTGATGCATTGAACATAGTATGACTGTGTAAATGACAAGGTGAAAGCAGAACATCAAAAGGATTAGGCTTTCCTTGAATGTAGTCGTGAACAATGATTTTGCAATTTTGAGTTGTCATTTGAATGACCGTAAATATGTATTTTTTTTTAAAAAGTCCATGCAGTCCTTTGGGTAGTGAACACATCACGCGTCTAGTAACTCCAGCAAGGAGACATCAAAAGCAGTTGATGATGCTATTGAGGATAGCACATACTCTCTATAAGTAGAGTAGAGGGGAGATTTCGATGGGAAGAAGATGATGCTCAGAATCCCATGCTACAAGAGATGAGTCAGAGGCAGTTCCTGTGATGTGGATTGGCGTGCAACCTCCTCCACCATAGTAAGGGAAAGGAGGAAAAGGAACAAGTTTGTTTCCTAGCTTCTTATTCTGAATTCAAAAACATCTACTATCACGGGACTAGGGTCTTGGCAGAGAGGTTAGTGATTTCTCGATGTTGGCTCCCCTGACTTGAGTCCTTGGGAGAGGGGAAGAAAGGTGGAACAAGGAATCTTGAAGGTGTCGAGATAGGAAGCATGAGTTGTCCTGGATGCCAGGATCAATCCTCCTTTATGAACAATGGTAAAGTTGATTAGGCATCAGTGTGGTTGGTCCAGGATCGGTGATGCTTGTTTGTATGTATGCCGTGAGAGACAATCATGGAATGATTGGTGGGATATATTAAGATTGATTTGATAAAGATCAAAGGCAAGCTTCCAATTCTTTCTGGTTTAGTCATATGAGATAATGATAGAACAGATTGAATGTCTAGAGAATGACAAGACTCAATGATGTATGCTTTCAGGTTGAGGACCTGAATGATGAGATCATACAGATGCTAAGAGTTTGTACATTCTTATTATGTCCCTAGTCAGATGTCATTGTGGAAGGTAGATAGACATCAATGACACACAAGATTAGATTGTGGTGTTGGTTGATGACATAATCTCATTAGTCATGAAATGGAGATATCAAGCCAAACACATAAGTACTTGTTAGAGGACAAGTGTACCAGACACACGCACCGTGAGTTTGACACATGGAAGCATGACATGGTAGTCACAGTCAGTTCTCACAGTGATGGTGGTGAGTGTGATTCTTTGACCTGAAATCACTACACTCAACACATGTCGTTGGGTACACTTTGACATCATCAAACGCAGTCCTGAAACATGGGTTGTTATAAAGGTGATGATTTGGTGGCTTTGACACATGGGGCTTTTGAGGGGTGAGTGATAGATATGGGAATTGTCCCTCCTGAGGGAGTTTGATATATATGGCCACTTGATGAGTAGGATTGAGATAGGTGTGCACACACATGTGTGAATCCATATATGATATTGATGTCATACATATATCATCCAATCTACTCTGAGATCAAGAAAGTGAATGAATGTTGACATGATGACTGTTCCATGCCTTGATTTCATTCGGGATATCAATGACAAAGGAATTATACATTCACTGTAACACCATTCACATATTGTAGGATTGAAAGTTGTTCTCCAACTTTCTATTTCACTTGGGTAGCACTGATGTGCGACTAGGCACCGCTCTTTACTTGTGAAGTCATAAGTGTTATGGACTTTCACTGCCAACGTGAAATGGACCTGTAGGGTCACACTCATAGGATTTAACCTGGAAGAGGAGTTTATCCACAAATGATGTTTAAATTTATTACTAAAGGTGTTTAGTAGTTCAATTAAACAATCAATTGATTGATAGCTCAAAATTATAGTATTCAAGGTGTTGGATCGATTGATTAGAGTATCGGATTGATTGAAACTGCAATTGACTGATTTGCATGAGTCTGCTGCTCCAACCAATCGGCTCATGGGATGAACCGATTAGCTCAGGTTGGTGAATCGATAGGCTCATGTGATGAACTGATCGACTCAGGACAGGGTGAGACGACCAGTTCAAGGGTTGAACTGATTGGCTCAAATGGTCTAACTGAGATCGTTTGGAAAGTTAGAAGACTATTTTGCAAATACAATTTGTTTCACTTGTACAAATTTAATTTGAACAAGGATTAATATTTGATTAATCAGAGACAAATTTGAAAGCCAATTTGAGTTGGATCAGGACCACGAACTGATCGGCTTAGGTGCCCCTACCGATTGGTTGAGGTGTGAACCAATCGGCTCAACTCCCCAACCGACCGTTTCATGCATGAAACGATCGGTTCAGGTGGCTTAGTTGGTTGTTTTGTGGAAAATCTCGAACCCTTCTAGTCCTGCATTAATTCCGCATTGCCCAAGATAGAGAACCCTGTCCCATGACCCTCCTATATATATAGGGGTAGTGGGGGCTTCTCAGAAACACAACTCAGTGCACCAGTTGCTCTGTAAAGTTGTCATTCTCTCTGGTTTTGGTAACCGAGAGAGAGCCCGAGCAAGTGCTACTTGATAAGGGAGGCACAACATGGGAAAGACAACTGCAGAAAGTGACTGGTGGCAGGAGAGTGTGTCGGTGACTAGTACGCTGACAGGAGGGTGCAACTCCTTCTGATTCCTAGTGGGACAAGGAGATCGGAGTTCCAAGTGGTACATGTGGACTACTTCAGAGGTGGGAGACTTCTTCCACTCGGAGGATAGTTGTCAATCCTGCCAGTCCTGGTGAGACCAGGAGGTGCCAGTCCCGGTGTGACCAGGAGCGGCACAGACACCGTCCAAGACCGGAATTGAAGACCATGTTGACTCAAGGTCAATTAGGTCAATGTTGACTCACATCTAAATTGACTAAACTCGTGTTTTGATGATGACTAACCATTCCACATATTGGTGTCTAATGTCTCTACTTGAGTGATTTCAGATTAGGTATAGACATACTCCAAATGCCCTATCTTGTGCATATCAAATTGGAGAAAAGACAAGTCAAAGTCATACAAGTGCACATTTTTGTAATATGATGTAAATATATTAGAATCATGTTGTAAATCACTTGTAATGATTGTATGACTTGTAATTAAGCTTAGAAAAAATCAGGAGCACTTAGATCGAATGTTTAAGCACTCAAAAGCCATTTTCCAAAATTCAAATCAGGTTGTTCATCGGTCGAGTTCTGTGAGTTGCAAACTCGACCGATCCTGATTGGATATTGAAAATGACTTTTGATCGGTCGAGTTTACACTACACAGAACTTGACCGATGGAGTAGCAAACAAATTCAATTTTCATTGGTCGGTCGAGTTTCCCCAGGACAAACTCGACCGATGGTATGAATATCGACTTTGTCTTTTACTCTATCAGTCGAGTTACCCTTATAGAAACTCGACCGATTACACTGTACGGAAAAGTGATTCTAGCTGTTGTGGAGTTGCAACAAGTGAAAATATATCTGTTGCAAGCCAAAAAATGGCTAATTTTCGTTCTCAAGTGTTCTCAAAGGCTAAGAGGCATCCCCAACTATAAATAGGACCCCTTGGGCTTCATTCCAAGATTGAGCAATCATTGCAAACTCTATGTGAGGTTCCTATTGTATAGTTGAGTGCTTCCTACAACCTCCTCTCTCTCTCTAAGCTTAATCACTTTCTACATCCATTAGAGTGAGTAGGAAATCTATAAGAGAGCTAGTCCTACATGTATATCTTATGAAGCTCTCAATTCCACCACCACTCCTTTCTCTCATTCCAACCATGAAGATGAAGGTTCTCTCTCTTAGCTAAGAGAGGTGAAGAAGAACAAGGGAAGGCATCCCTTGGTGAAGATCAAGGTTGAAAACTTGGAGCAAGAGCGGGTAAGCCCTTGGTGAAGGTTGAAGACTCCTTGCTCAAGTGGGTAAGTCCTTGGTGGAAGCTTCTCTGAGTGAAGGTAAAGTCAAAGGAAGAAGATCCAAGAAGAGTGGGTAATTCCTACAAGGCTTAAGACTTTTGCAAGAGTAGGTAAGTCCTTGGAAGAAGGCGGAAGACTCCTTGCAAAGTGGGTAAGTCCTTGGTAAGGTTGAAGACTCTTTGTATTGGATAGGTAAGTCCTTTGTTTGGTCATGTATTGTAAGTCTTATGAATGAATATAAGAATGTAATGGTTTGGAAATCCTAGAGGTTGACCTCTCTAGGTAAGTGGACTGATATACTTTTAGTTTGAAGTGTGGAACCACTCTAGTCTACTTGTGTTTGCTCAATCTCTCTCTCCCTTGCTATGTATGTTATAGTTGCACACAAATTTTCTATTTAACAATCTTATCTTGTGATATATCTTCAAGGTCTAATGAATTGTGTTTAAGTGCATTCAGCTCTATTCACCCCCCTCTAGAGCATCTAATCACCCATCTAGGATCCAAAAGACCACACTAGCTGCGAGGTAACGTCGCCGAGCAAGCCTTGGGACAAGGTACGCCTCCATAAACCATCCTTCTTATTGTATAGACGTTGACGTGTTTCCTTTGTTCTGGGTTTGGGGAGAAGAAAATGTTTGTTTCCGCTGCCTTCTCTATCTCCCCTAAAATCCAAAAATGGTATCAGAGCCACGTCAACTGCTCTATGCTTTAGGATTATCGATATGATCGATTTTGGTTTGTTGCCTTTATTTATTGCATACGATGTGAATAAAATTAGCTTTATGCATGTCCAATCCTAAATCCACAAATCCCAATATACATATAAGATATGTAATTAAATGCCCTCGATACGCATCACCCTTAAATGAGTTTTGTGGTGGATGTATAGCGTGATTATGACCAATAAACCCTATGTATGTGTGCTTGGGTATATGTGGGTTGCTTGCATCTCGGTCTGCGCACCAATTCCCTACCTCCTTATTCCTGATTTAACTCGAGATAACTCGAGATTTATTTCCTACCTTTGCTCCCCCTGAATGTAACTCAGGGTTTCCCAATTCAAATGTAAAATAGGATAGATCTTTTATTTCCTGTTATGTCAAAGAACAATGGACAACCTGACGACAACTGAGATGATCGGTTCAAGGCGTGAACCGATCGGTTGGTGATCCAGATGACCAGTTCAAGGAGCGAGACGATCGGGTGGCGGCCATGAGGAGATGCACAACGACTAAGTGAACTGATCGGTTGGAGGAGCCAACCGATCGGCTGGTGGCACCCAACCGATCGGCCTGATGGCGAGCCGATCAATCATGGAGATGAGTTGATCAAACCTAGTAAAGGCAAAGCACAAAGTTCATCTTGTACAGGTTGCATGTGATGTAGACCTAGATGACCGTGATTCCTCTTGGCTCGAGGAATCACATTAGGATGGCCATAATCATCACTTTTATCATTTCACATGTTTTCTGTGGGATATCGCATGTATATGATACGTACTATGTATTGTGGCGATTGGATATGTATATGTACCTATAAAAACCAAATACCTCATTAACTATTAAAGTTTTAGATGCCTTACAAATGTGACACACGTGAAAAGCTTGATCGGCCAAGTGTGGGCACGCCCTAGTGTGGTGCACTGTCTATCTCGTGGAAGCGTGAAGGATGAATCTGTGGGTCTGCCCTAGCAGGGTGCATATTCATCATGTTGGCTTTGGGTTGGACTTAACAAGGTGACCTAGATAGGATCTAGCACCTTGAGGCATGGAGGTGATCATGGAAAGGAGTTGCATATGCCATCTTTCAAGAGTTGCATATGATGCAATTGGCAAAAGTTGCCTTCCTGGAAGATCTAAGTTGTGCGTGAAAGCCCTAGCTGGTTCATGACTTAGAGGATTTTAGGATCTTGACCCACTAGAAGATTGTACGCTACAATCTTCCGAATTGATGGTGAGGGCTATCAATTTGAACAAAAATAGTGGGAGCGATAATTAATTAAAGTCCTAATTATATCGTCAACCTTTCAAATCAATCAAATAAGTCAAAATTGAGTTTTGGACTAAATTGTATATATTTCCTTTTGTAGAACAAATGACAACAAACAACAATCACTTTTCATTGCGATCGGTCCTTGAGAAGGACAAGCTGAATGGGACTAACTTCTACGACTGGTTTAGGACATTGAGAATTGTTCTCACTCAAGAGTGAAAGCTCTATGTCCTGGATACTCTAGTTCCAGAGGAACCTACTCCTACCGCACCAAAGGCAGAAATGGATGCTTATAAGAAGCATTCTGATGATGCCATTGATGCAAAGTGCTTGATGTTGTGTGTAAGGACCCTAACCTTCGTTTAGGGCTTATCCTGTTTACTTTGCTGAACCCTGGTGTTTTGGTGCCTGCTAATCACCTTTGTTGGTGATTAGGGTTTGGTTGTGCTTTGTTGTGAGTTGAAGGTGCTACTTGCCAATAACCCAAGTTTAGGGTTTTGTGAGCAAGCTTGCCATCTTGTGAGGTGTTCTTTTCTCTCTTTGCTTCCTCTAGGGTTGAGAGGAACGCTTGGGCTTGTTGCTTGAGTTCTTTGGGCCTTTATTGAGCTTGTTTGGGCCTTGAGGTGCCTAGTTTTGGATTGGTTGAGCCTTGTGTCACCCAAGTGAAGAGTGTGTTGACCTAGGGTGGTTGTGTCGGCCAACAAGGATGTGTGTCGCCCTAGTGCAAGCTTGGCGTGTCGCCCATGGAGCTTGGTCTTGTTTGGTGGACACTTGGTGCATGTTTTGGACAAGTGTCTTATGGCTTGCTATGTGGTGGATTGAGCTTGTGGACAAGTGTCCTTTGTGGGGGTGACACCTTGCCATGTTCCACCTTGTTTTCTCCTCCCTTTCTTTCTATAAAAGATGGTTCCTTCGTTAGCTTGAGGTCCCTTTGGATCCTCTCCCTCTTGTGCCCGACACACTCCCTCCTTTCCTTGCTTGGAGGTTGACACACCCTTGGAGAAGAAGAATGGTGGCAGATACACTCTTGAAGGAGTAGCTTGGAGGTCGACACCCCCCTTGGAGGAGATTTGGTGGTCGATATCCTTTGGAGATCTCCATCCTCTTTGCTTGGTGATGCGTGGAGCTTGGAGTTCTTCTTCTTCCTTGAAGCTTGGAGCTTAAGGCGGGTTGCATAACTCTAACCCTAGCTACTCTACTCTCTTTTCATATATGTTGCTTTAATCTTGCCTATATGCACGTTAGTAGTTGGTTTTTGGTTATCTTGCATGTTGGACGATCCATGTAAGTTAGGGTTTAGGTCGCAACACACCTTTCTCCCCTTGGTTTTGAAGAGTGAGTTTGGGTCCTAATACCATGAGCAACACCCCTCTTTCTTAGCCAATTGAGGTGAGCTTATGACTTAGTGGCTTGAGCAAGACTCTCTTCTCACCTTGGGCAAGAAGGTGAGCTCATTAGATGACCTTGATGAGATGCATCTTGAGCGTTTGGTGCTTGTAGAGGTGCTGCCCGACAACCCTCATGGCTTAGCTACTCTTGCACGGCATAAGTGAGCAATGTATTCCTTTTGTTCCTTGAGCGGGTGAGCATTCTGACCTTGCACGCCTTGAGCTAGTTCTGCCCGGCAGACTGCACGCCTTGGGGCTGCACTCCCAGTGGGCTACTCGCCCAACGCCTTGCTCGCACGATACATCTGCTCACCCAACACCATGTTGCTCGCCCAGCATCAGCCAGTGTCGCGCGACACACTCTGCTCACCTGACACCATGTTGCTCGCCTAACATCAACCAGTGTCGCCCGACACACTCTACTCACACGACATCCCTCTGCTCGCCCGATACATACCCTACTCGTTTAGCTTCACCCTGCACGCCCAACACACTTGCGCGCTTAACAGAGTTGCACGCCCAGTAGTGCCCTGCACGCCCGTTACACCTTGCACGCCTTGGGGCTGCACACTCGACAGAGCTGCACGCTTAGTGATGCGCGTTGCACGCCTGACTAGGCTGCACGCCATGGCTTGGGTGAGGGTAGAGGTGCCCGACACTATGTCAGTGAGCCTTGCCCGACACACTCTTTTGGTGAGGGTTTTGGGTACCTTTTTATGAGGGATCGTTACATCATGAAAACTGCTTGAACTATATATTCCTTGATATCGTTGGTGACTCCTTGCTCTCTTAATGATGAAGATAGTGATAATGGTAGTAATAGTAATAATGCTAGTTTGTATGTTTAGCATGATGTTGAAATAAGGTGAAGCACATGTGTATGAGTGTGACTACCCTAGTTATCTCTTTGATGCTAAGAGTAACGTTAAGCATGCATTTGGGTTGCTTAATAATGTGCTTACATGTGTAACCTTAAGATGAGGCATGGATGTATTGTCATTTAGTGCTGGCAATATACTAAACCCTAAATTATTACCTTATGTTAATAATATGAGTCTCTTGATTATTCATATGGTTATTGAATGATGCTAATCATGCAGGTAATGTTTAGCCAAATGAAAGGCTATGAGAAATGGTTATATGTGAATATTGTGATGACAAGTGTATTATGAATGATGTCCCATGATAATGATGATGAAAGCCTTGAGAGGCTATGACACTATGTGATGAGGGATTAAGATCCCATGGTATGTGATGATCCTTGAGATGGATCTAGATGGTTGGCAAGAGGCCAAGTGATAACATGTGATGTTGGATCCTTGAGATGGATCAGGTTGATGTGGTTATAATAATAACATAATGTTGAGTTTATGTTGGTTGTTTTACTTCTATAGTTTGCATGTTATACAACTTGGTTGAATCTTACAATCCATCTAAAAGATACTAATTAATCATAGTGAAATCTATCATGTAGTTTATCCTGGCCATAGATCCATCATCAGTCAAGATAGGGTGATGGTGAAATGGGTTCTCCTGCGGGTTAACCCGAAGCACATATTTTTGAATATGTGAGGTTTCTCCTAGCCTCAAAATAGAGAGGTGAAATGAGTGCAGCTGCAGTTGCAGACTCGGATATGAGATGAGCATGGTGAACATGGCCCATGGCTCCGGATCTGTGATATGTGATGAGCATGAATGCGTTCATGTCTCAGAGCATGGTGGCGAGACCCGTGGCTCAGTTTTACTAGCGCCGTGACCTGTACCAAGGCGGGCTTTAGGAAGGGTAGCCTGAGGAGCTGACCCTGTGGCTTAAGACCACTTGAGCATGAGACTGTGGTCCTACTGTGTTTCTCGTGTACTGACCACGAGGGGTGAGGTCGTGGACTCCGGCTCTTCCATTGACCTTGTATGGCACCGGTTATGGGCTTCACATCCGAGGGTTGGATTTGAACGGTACGATTCATTTCCTCTGGGCATAATAAAATGTAATCCAGCCGTTTAGTACTCACTACTTAAGTCAAACACGAAACATTGGTTGAGGCCTTGTTTGTGTAGTTACTCTCTTTACATATATTGCAATTATTCATATTTCCTTCGTATGTAGTAGAATTTGGGTATCCTATCTCATCAATTGTGCCTCACATGTAATACTTGAATATATCTGGTAAGTTTAGTTAGTTTTATTCCAATAAACTGTTCTTTCTATGTCCTCTATCAGATAGGTGCTTAATGTATATGATCTTGAGGTTTTGTAGTTTTGTCGAGGAGTTATGCCTCCCACTGGGACAATGTTCAATTGTCTCACTCCACTGGTTTACACCCTTTTTAGGTGGTCGAGTTCGTCATGTTGGTGGTCGCGGAGTTGCGGCTGAGCAACTAGAAGAACAGTAGAAGGCAAGCGTTGGATGTGCTGCTGTTTTGGATGTTTTGTGATAGAGTCTAGAGTCATCCCTGTACTCTCAGGTCCTTGGCAATGTTTTGACGCTGTTTCACGATGTGCATCTACAGATGTTTTGTATATCCTGCTGCTGGCCAGGTGTGGGCCTTATGTATGTATAAACAGGTGGTGAACTCATGATGTGATAGGACAGCTGTTGCTCTAAGCTGTGGACATGTATCCAGGCTTGTATGGATTTGTATATAACATGTTTTCTTGCAGGATGAGGACTGATATGTAATAAGTTTCTCAGTTTACCAGTTTTCCACAATCGGTTTTAATTAGCCAGTGTTTTGATAATCTGTGGTTATGGTGATTTCCACACGTTTTCGCGTAACACCTCGTTATCTGTATGATAATGGGAGGTGTTGCCACAAGTTTTGGTATCAGAGCTCTAGGTTCGCTGAGTCTACAGGGATCTAGGACTAGGTTGTGTTTGTTCTTATGTGTTTTCCAGATTTTCTCATAAGAATCTTCTGCCCTCAGTGGGAGGAAAGTCAAGATGTCTGGAAACCATGAAGAACACTCTACTGAGTATAGTGATGTTGCATCGGTTGATGGAGCAGATAGACAGGCACATGAAGATCGGGTACCTGAGGTCGCCCAAACTGACCCAACCATACTTGAACACCCTGCCTACCAACAACTTATGGGGCAGATGATGGCTACGATGAATCTCATGGTTGAGCGATTACCAGTGCCTCCTCCGCGAACACAGGTTCCCCATGGAGAAGCATCAGGTATTGGGAAGACCTTCGAGCGGCTTCGTCGAGTCGGAGCTTCGGAATATGCTGGAACGGCTGATCCAGCAGATGCAGATCTGTGGCTGACAAGTCTTAAGAAGGCTTTCCGGATCCTCGACATCCCCGAAGCAGACAAAGTAAAGCATGTTGTATACCTTCTGAAAGGTAGTGCTGGTCACTGGTGAACCATCGAGGATGAGAAGCGGCCTTGTGAGGTGATCCATTGGGAAGTGTTTCGACGTGAGTTCGTCACCAAATACTTTCCCAAGACGTATCTGGATGAGAAGATCCGTCAGTTCGAGAGTTTGCGGCAGGGAATGATGAACGTCACCGAGTACGAAGCCAAGTTTATGGATCTGTTGAGGTTTTGTCCTCACATGGCGGCAACAGACGAGGAACAGATCAGGCGTTTCGAGAAGGGTCTGAGTGCTGAGCTGACGACACCGGTTTCTGCTTTGGAGAACTGGGAACAGTTTGTGATGTTTGTGGAATCTGTTCGGAGGATTGAACGATCTGTTAGGGAGAAGAGAGAGTCTATGGCTAAGAAGAGACCTGCTCAGTTTCAAGGTCAGAGGTTTGGTGGCTTCAAGAAGCATAGGTTTTCAGCACCATCAGCGATGAGAGGTTCTGGAGGACCGTCTCAGTGGCCTCCGAGTAAAGGAAGAGGTTATGTTTCTTCACCGTCTAAGGCACAAAGTTCGACTTCTGTGGCAGTAATAGGGCCATCTAGGCCACGAGTTGAAGGTAGGACATGCTACGCCTGCAGTCAGATAGGGCATGTTAAGTCGAGTTGTCCCTTTAGAGATGATGAAGTAACCCAGCAGCCGAGGCAGAACCTTCAGGGGTCGGAGAGACCACAACCTAGTGGTAGCAGAGGACGAGGTCGTGGTCAAGCGACTCAGGCTGGATCGTCTGCTCAAGGAAGCAGAGGTCGTGGACAGCAAGCAACGACTCGATTCTATGCTATGAATCAGCCGGAGACAATAATCAACCCGCGGGTAGTGACAGGTCAGATAGAGTTATTTCATTCTGATATGTCTTCTTCTTGCTTTATATCTGTTCTGGTTGACCCGGGTGCTACGCACTCTTTTATCGCCTATAATATGCTTGAGAACTGTCGTTTACCAGTTAGTAGTAAGAAGGATAGCTTGTCGTTAGAAACCCCTCTTGATGGTTCCTTTTTGCTTCAAGAAGAGTGTCCCTCTTGTGTCTTGTCTTTCTCGGGACGCTGCATTCAAGTGGATCTTATACCACTTGATATGCAAGGTTTTGATGTTATCCTTGGGATAGATACCTTAGAAAGGTATAAGGTTGTTCTAGACTATGGTTCCAAGCAGGTAGTGTTTGATGTTGCTGGAGAGAAGTGGATCTTCCAGGGAGATAGGAAGATTCTTCTGACATGTTTGGTATCAGCTATGGTGGCAGATAGGTTGTTACGACAAGGTTGCAAAGGTTTCCTAGCTCATGTGGTGGATACTGTTGTGGCTGCCAAGGCGAAAGGTCCTAGCCTTGAGGAGGTGTCAGTTGTTCGTGAGTTTGCAGATGTGTTTCCTGAGGAGTTTCCTGGTGTTCCCCCACCCCGAGAGATTGATTTCGAGATCAATCTGGTACCAGGAACACAACCAGTTGCACAGACACCATACAGAATGGCTCCAGCAGAGATGGTCGAGTTGAAGAAGCAGTTACAAGAGTTGCTGGATAAGGGTTTTATCTGACCGAGTACGTCGCCTTGGGGTGCTCCCATGTTGTTTGTCAAGAAGAAGGATGGTTCGATGCGGTTGTGTATGGATTACCGGCAGTTGAAAAAAGTCATGATCAAGAATAAGTACTCGTTGCTGAGGATAGATGATCTGTTCGATCAATTGCATGGTGCTGTAGTGTTTTCGAAGATCGATCTACGGTCTGGATATCATCAGTTGCAGATTAAGGCAAATGACATACCAAAGTCAGCTTTCAGAATGAGGTATGGTCATTATGAGTTTGTGGTTATGCCGTTTGGGTTAACCAATGCACCTGCTGCTTTCATGGATCTGATGAACTGAGTGTTTCGTCCATTCTTAGATGAGTTTGTCATAGTCTTTATAGATGACATCTTGATCTATAGTCGGGACAGGCTAGAGCATGAGCAACATCTTCGTCGAGCGTTGACTCTTCTTCGCCAACATCAGTTGTATGTCAAGTTCAGTAAGTGTGAGTTCTGGCTGGAAGAGGTGACTTTCTTGGGTCATGTGATATCTTCTGAACGAGTCAAAGTAGATCCGAAGAAGGTGGAATCTGTTACAGAATGGGAACAACCGAAGACGCCGACAGAAGTTTGTAGTTTCCTTGGTTTAGCAGGATACTACCAGAGGTTTATCAAGGACTTCAGTATGATCGCGTTTCCAATGACAAAGTTGACAAGGAAGGACATACCTTTTGTTTGGGATGATCGATGTCAGCAAGCATTCGAGAATTTGAAGGAGAAGCTGACCAGTGCTCCAGTGTTGATCTTGCCAGAACCGGGGAAAGGCTATGTTGTTTTCTGTGATGCTTCCAAGAAGGGTTTAGGTTGCGTATTGATGCAGGAAGATCATGTGGTTTCTTTTGCCTCGCGACAGCTCAAGAAGCATGAGGAGAACTATCCGACTCATGACCTAGAGTTGGCAGCAGTGGTTCATGCGTTAAAGATTTGGAGACACTATCTGTATGGGGAAGTGTGTCAGATCTTTACAGATCATAAGAATATGAAGTACATCTTTGCGCAGCAAGAGTTGAACATGCGACATCGGCGTTGGATGGAGTTGATAAATGATTATGACTGTACTATCGAGTATCATCCTGGTAAGGCGAATGTGGTGGCTGATGCGCTTAGTAGAAAGTCTTCTTCTCCTTCTTCAAAGAAGGCACAGTTGAGTTCCCTGGTTCTCCATAAGCGGGATAAGTTTGTCTCTTTGCGGAAGATGAATGTGCAGATGGAAGTTTCTTTGTTGGATGGTCTTTTCGCACAGATGCAAGTCAAGCCTACATTAAGACAGCAAATCAAGGATGCACAACAGACAGAGGAGGCAGTAAAGTTGATCATATCAGAGTTTGGCGGCGACAAGCGTGATGGGTTTCATGAGTCTGAGGATGGACTAGTCTGTTATCGTAATAGGATGGTGGTTCCTGATGTTGATAAGCTGAGGAAGTTCGTGCTCGAGGAAGCACATACGTCGATGTATGCAATGCATCCAGGTGTCACCAAGATGTATCATAGTCTGAAGGACTTGTATTGGTGGCCCGGTTTGAAGAGAGATGTAGCTCAGTTCATGGCAAGATGTGCGATTTGTCAGCAAGTGAAGGCTGAGCATCAGAAGCCGGCAGGTACGTTGCAACCTTTGCCAATACCGCAGTGGAAATGGTATCATATAACCATGGATTTCGTAGTTGGTCTGCCCAGGACAACTAGGAATCATGATTCCATTTGGGTGATAGTGGATAGATTGACTAAGTCTGCCCATTTCCTACCTGTGAAGATGACGTATACAATAGAGAAGCTCGTTAGCGTGTACATGGATGAGATAGTCTGTTTGCATGGTGTGCCAGCGACGATAGTTTTTGATAGAGGTCCTCAGTTTACCAGTCGTTTCTGGGAACAGTTGCACAAAGCATTGGGAACGCAGTTGAGGTTCAGTATAGCCTTTCACCCACAGACAGATGGACAGTCTGAGAGGACTATTCAGATTCTAGAGGATCTCCTTCGAGCTTGTGTTTTACAGTTCCTAGGCTGCTGGTATGTACATCTGAGTTTGATAGAGTTTGCCTACAACAACAGTTATCAGCGAAGCATCGACATGGATCCTTACGAAGCTTTGTATGGAAGGAAGTGTAAATCTCCTTTGTGTTGGTATGCGTTTGGTGAGTATCATCTTTTGGGTCCTGAGTTAGTCCAGCAGACAACGGAAAAGATCAAAGTGATACAACAACAGTTGAAAGTGGCACAGGACAGACAGAAGTCGTATGCAAACAATCACCGATGACCTTTGGAGTTCCAGGTAGGAGACAAAGTGTGCCTTAAAGTCTCGCCATGTAAAGGTGTGCTAAGGTTTAGACGGAAGGGTAAGTTAGCTCCTAGGTATATGGGACCTTACCCAGTGATAGCACGTGTTGGTAAAGTAGCTTACAAGATAGAATTGCCTCCAGAGTTGCACATGTTGCATCCAGTGTTTCATGTCAGTATGATGAAGAAAAGTCATCCAGATTCAGGTATAGTGATACAGCCAGTTGAGGTTGAGCTTGATGCCGATGTAACCTACGAGGAAGGTCCTGTGGCGATCCTTGACAGAAGAATCAAGAAGCTGAAGAAGAAGGACCTGGTTCTTGTAAAAGTTCTTTGGCAGCGTCGTGGCGTTGAGGAAGCCATGTGGGAGCTTGAGGAAGAGATGAGGAGGAAGTATCCCTCACTTTTCTCTTTAGATTTCGGGGATGAAATCTCTTAAAGGGGGTTAGATTGTAAGGACCCTGACCTTCGTTTAGGGCTTACCCTATTTGCTTTCCTTAACCCTGGTGTTTTGGTGCCTGCTAATCACCTTTGTTGGTGATTAGGGTTTGGTTGTGCTTTGTTGTGAGTTGAAGGTGCTACTTGCCAATAACCCAAGTTTAGGGTTTTGTGAGCAAGCTTGCCATCTTGTGAGGTGTTATTCTCTCTCTTTGCTTCCTCTAGGGTTGAGAGGAAGGCATGGGCTTGTTTCTTGAGTTCTTTGGGCCTTTGTTGAGCTTGTTTGGGCCTTGATGTGCCTTGTTTTGGCTTGGTTGAGCCTTGTGTCGCCCAAGTGAAGAGTGTGTCAACCTAGGGTGGTTGTGTCAGCCAACAAGGATGTGTGTCGCCCTAGTGCAAGCTTGGCATGTCGCCCATGGAGCTTGGTCTTGTTTGGTGGACACTTGGTGCATGTTTTGGACAAGTGTCTTATGGCTTTCTAAGTGGTGGTTTGAGCTTGTGGACAAGTGTCCTTTGTGGGGGCGACACCTTGCCATGTTCCACCTTGTTTTCTCCTCCCTTTCTTTCTATAAAAGATGGTTCCTTCCTTAGCTTGAGGTCCCTTTGGATCCTCTCCCTCTTGTGCCCGACACACTCCCTCCTTTCCTTTCTTGGAGGTCGACACACCCTTGGAGAAGAAGAGTGGTGGCCGATACACTCTTGAAGGAGTAGCTTGGAGGTCGACACCCCCCTTGGAGGAGCTTTGGTGGTCGATATCCTTCGGAGATCTCCATCCTCTTTGCTTGGTGATGCGTGGAGCTTGGAGTTCTTCTTCTTCCTTGAAGCTTGGAGCTTAAGGCGGGTTGCATAACTCTAACCCTAGCTACTCTACTCTCTTTTCATATATGTTGCTTTAATCTTGCCTATATGCACATTAGTAGTTGGTTTTTGGTTATCTTGCATGTTGGCCGATCCATGTAAGTTAGGGTTTAGGGAGCAACACTCCTTTCTCCCCTTGGTCTTGAAGAGTGAGTTTGGGTCCTAATACCATGAGCAACACCCCTCTTTCCTAGCCGATTGAGGTGAGCTTATGACTTAGTGGCTTGAGCAAGACTCTCTTCTCACCTTGGGCAAGAAGGTGAGCTCGTTAGATGACCTTGATGAGATGCATCTTGAGCATTTGGTGCTTGTAGAGGTGCTGCCCGACAGCCCTCATGGCTTAGCTACTCTTGCATGGCATAAGTGAACAATGTATTCCTTTTGTTCCTTGAGCGGGTGAGCATTCTGACCTTGCACGCCTTGAGCTAGTTCTGCCCGACAGGCTGCACGCCTTGGGGCTGCTCGCCCGGTGGGCTACTCGCCCGACGCCTTGCTCGCCCGATACATCTACTCACCCAACACCATGTTGCTCGCCCAGCATCATCCAGTGTCACCCGACACACTCTGCTCACCCGACACCATGTTGGTCACCCAACATCAGCCAGTGTCACCCGACACACTCTGCTCACACGACATCCCTCTGCTCACCCGATACATACCCTGCTCGTTCAGCTTCACCCTGCACGCCCAACACACTTGCGCGCTTAACAGAGTTGCACACCCAGTAGTGCCCTGCACGCCCGTTACACCTTGCACGCCTTGGGGCTACACACTCGACAGAGCTGCACGCTCAGTGATGCGCATTGCACGCCTGACTAGGCTGCACACCATGGCTTGGGTGAGGGTAGAGGTGCCCGACACTGTGTCAGTGAGCCTTTCCCGACACACTCTTTTGGTGAGGGTTTTGCGTACCTTTTTTTGAGGGATCATTACATCATGAAAACGGATTGAACTATATACGCCTTGATATCGTTGGTGACTCCTTGCTCTCTTAATGATGAAGATAGTGACAATGGTAGCAATAGTAATAATGCTAGTTTGTATGTTTAGCATGATGTTGAAATAAGGTGAAGCACATGTGTACGAGTGTGACTACCCTGGTTATCTCTTTGATGCTAAGAGTAACGTTAAGTATGCGTTAGGGTTGCTTAATAATGTGCTTACATGTGTAACCTTAAGATGAGGCATGGATGTATTGTCATTTAGTGCTGGCAATATACTTAACCCTAAATTATTACCTTATGTTAATAATATGAGTCTCTTGATTATTCATATGGTTATTGAATGATGCTAATCATGCAGGTATTGTTTAGCCAAATGAAAGGCTATGAGAAATGGTTATATGTGAATACTGTGATGACATGTGTATTATGAATGATGTCCCATGATAATGATGATGAAAGCCTTGAGAGGCTATGACACTATGTGATGAGGGATTGAGATCCCATGGTATGTGATGATCCTTGAGATGGATCTAGATGGTTGGCAAGAGTCCAAGTGATAACATGTGATGTTGGATCCTTGAGATGGATCAGGTTGATGTGGTTATAATAATAACATAATGTTGAGTTTATGTTGGTTGTTTTCCTTCTATAGTTTGCATGTTATACAACTTGGTTGAATCTTGTAATCCATCTAAAAGATACTAATTAATCATAGTGAAATCTATCATGTAGTTTGCCCTAGCCATAGATCCATCATCAGTCAGGATAGGGTGATGGTGAAACGGGTTCTCCTGTGGGCTAACCCGGAGCGCATATTTTTGAATATGCGAGATTTCTCCTAGCCTCAAAATAGAGAGGTGAAATGAGTGCAGATGCGGTTGCAGACTCAGATATGAGATGAGCATGGTGAACATGGCCCATGGCTCTGGATCTGTGATATGTGATGAGCATGAATCCGTTCATGGCTCAGAGCACGGTGGCGAGACCCGTGGCTCGGTTTTACTAGCGCCGTGACCTGTACCAAGGCGGGCTAGAGTAAGGGTAGCCTGAGGAGCTAACCCTGTGGCTTAAGACCACCTGAGCATGAGACTGCGGCCCTGCTATGTTTCTCATGTACTGACTACGAGGGGTGAGGTCGTGGACTCTGGCTCTTCCAATGACCTTGTATGGCACCGGTTATGGGCTTCGCAGCCGAGGGTTGGATTTGAATGGTACGGTTCATTTCCTCAGGGCATAATAAAACATAATCCAGCCGTTTAGTACTCACTACTTAAGTCAAACACGAAACATTGGTTGAGGCCTTGTTTGTGTAGTTACTCTCTTTACATATATTGCAGTTATTCATATGTCCTTCGTATGCAGTAGAATTTGGGTATCCTATCTCATCAATTGTGCCTCACATGTAATACTTGAATATATCTGGTAAGTTTAGTTAGTTTTATTCCAATAAACTGTTCTTGCTATATCCTCTATCAGATAGCTGCTTAATGTATATGATCTTGAGGTTTTGTAGTTTTGGTGAGGAGTTATGCCTCCCGTTGGGATAATGTTCATATGTCTCACTCTGCTGGTTTACACCCTTTTTAGGTGGTTGAGTTCGTCGTGGTGGTGGTCGCGTAGTTGTGGCCGAGCAGCTAGAAGAACAGTAGAAGGAAAGCGTTGGATGTGCTGCTGTTTTGGATGTTTTGTGATAGAGTCTAGAGTCATCCCTGTACTCTCAGGTCCTTGGCGATGTTTTGACGCTGTTTCACGATGTGCATCTACAGATGTTTTGTATATCCTGCTGTTGGCCAGGTGTGGGCCTTATGTATGTATAAACAGGTGGTGAACTCATGATGTGATAGGACAGCTGTTGCTCTAAGCTGTGGACATGTATCCAGGCTTGTATGGATGTGTATATAACATGTTTTCTTGCAGGATGAGGACTGATATGTAATAAGTTTCTCAGTTTACCAGTTTTCCGCAATCAGTTTTAATTAGCCCGTGTTTTTATAATCTGTGGTTATGGTGATTTCCGCACGTTTTTGCATAACACCTCGTTATCTGTATGATAATGGGATGTGTTGCCACATTGTGCTCCATGAACCACGAGTTGTAGAGACAACATGAGAACATGGGTGTCATTGAGATGATTCAACATCTCAAGAACATGTATGAAGATCAAGCACGGTAAGAGAGATATGATGTCTCAAGGGTACTATTCAAGTGCATCATGGCAAAAGGAGATCCAGTTGGTCCTCACACACTCAAGATGATTGGGTATGTGGAGAAACTGACAAGACTGGGATTTCCCCTGAGCTAAGAGTTGGCTACTGACGTGATACTGCAATCATTGCCAGAATCCTACAGTCAGTTTGTGATGAACTACAACATGAACTACTTTGACAAGCCATTGACAGAGTCATTGGCCATGTTGAGGACAGCCAAGACACAGACGAAGAAGGACAAGCCTAAGTCTGTGATGATGATCAGTGACAAGAAAGGCAAGTCCAAGCACAAGGGAAAGGTCAAAGCTAATAAGGCTTCTGATGCTTGCTAGCAGCCCAAGGCATCTTCGGCTCTCAAGGCCAAAGGAGGTGTGACCAAGAGAGGCAATTTCCACCATTGTCAAAAGCCAGGATATTGGATAACGAATTGTCCACTCTATCTGGAAGAACTAAAAAAGGAGGCAACAGACGTCTCCACCTGAAGGTGTCATGAAATAAACTTATAACATTTTGAGGTATATGATACCAAGATATAAAATGTAAATCACTCAATAAATGGGGCAAGTGTTTCCACCATAGACAGAAAATTAATCGCAATATATATATGATATATATATAAAAGTGAATGTTTGTTAATGGAAATGTTCCAAGAAAGTTGTTTAAAAGGAAATGTCGAGTATCTATGTGTTAGATAACAACAATGGATACTATATGGATCTAGGAGTTATCACATATTATAGTAACTCTATCTCATACGTGTGACGTACATCCAAGAGATGAGAGTCATGCAGTTAATACTGACTTTGGCAAGGTGTTGCCACAACTCACTATGCTAGCAATAGAGTATAGTAACATGTGGGACATGTTTGAAGATTACTATGAATATGATTCAAGGGTGATTGGCTTGCAGTGCAAGTGGGAATTTGTTGGTATGTATTCCCTTAGAGCCAATCATGGGATGATTGGTGGGAGACATTAAGATTGATTTGATAAAGATCAAAGGCAAGCTTACAATTCTTTCTGGTTCAGTCATATAAGATAATGATAGAACATATTGAATGTCTAGAGAATGACATGACTCAATGACATATGCTTTCAGGTTGAGGACCTGAATGATGAGATCATATAGATGCTAAGAGTTTGTACATTCTTATTATGTCCCTAGTCGGATGTCATTATGGAAGGTAGATAGACAAAAATGACACACAAGACTAGATTGTGGTGTTGGTTGATGAAAAAATCTCTTTAGTCATGATATGGATATATCAAACCAAACACATAGGTACTTGTTAGAGAACAAGTGTACCAGAGAGACCCACCGTGAGTTTGGCACATGGAACCATGACATGGTAGTCACAGTCAGTTCTCATAGTGATGGTGGTGAGTGTGATTTTTTGACCTAAAATCACTACACTCAACACATGTCATTGGGTACACTTTGACATCATCAAACGCAATCCTGAAAATGGGTTGTTATAAAGGTGATGATTGGGTGGATTTGACACATGGGGCTTTTGAGGGGTGAGTGATAGATATGGGATTTGTCCCTCCTGAGGGAGTTTGATATCCATGGCCACTTGATGAGTAGGATTGAGATAGGCGTGCGCATGCATGTGTGAATTAGTATATGATATTGATGTCATACATATCTCCTCCAATCAACTCTGAGATCAAGAAAGTGAATGAATGTTGACAGAATGATTGTTCCATGCCTTGAGTTCATTCGGGATATCAATGACAAAGGAATTATACATTCACTGCAACACCATTCAAGGATTGTAGGATTGAAATTTCTTCTCCAACTTTCCATTTCACTTGGGTAGCATTGATGTGCGACTAGGCACCACTCTTTGCTTGTGAAGTCATAAGTGTTATGGACTTTCACTGCCAATGTGAAATGGACCTGTAGGGTCACACACATAGGATTTAACCTGGAAGAGGAGTTTATCCACAAATGATGTTTAGATTGATTACTAAAGGTGTATAGTAGTTCAATTAAACACTCAATTAATTGATAGTTCAAAATCATAGTATTCAAGGTGTTGGATCGATTGATTAGAGTATCAGATTGATTGGATCTGCAATTGACTAATTTGCACGAATCTACTGCTACAACTGATCGGATCATGGGATGAACCGATCGACTCAGGTTGGTGAACTTATCGGCTCATGTGATGAACCGATCGGCTCAATATAAGGTGAGACAACTGGTTCAAGGGTTGAACCGATCAGCTCAACTGGTCTAACCGAGATTGTTTGGAAAGTCAGAAGACTATTTTGCAAATACAATTTGTTTCACTTGTACAAATTCGATTTGAGCAAGGATTAATATTTGATTAATCAGAGACAAATTTGAAAGTCAATTTGAGTTGGATCTGGACCACGAACTGATCGGCTAAAAAGTGAATCGATCGGCTCAAAAGTGAACTGATCGGCTCAGGTTCCCCAACCGATCGGTTGAGGTGTGAACCGATCAGCTCAACTCTCCAACTGACCATTTCATGCATGAAATGATTGGTTTAGGAGGCACAATTGGTTGTTTTGTGGAAAATCTCAAACCCTTCTACTCCTGCATTAATCCTTCATTGCCCGTGATAGATAACCATGTCCCATGACCCTCCTATATATAGGGGTAGTGGGGGCTTCTCGGGAACACAACTCAGTGCACCAATTGCTCTGTAAAGTTGTCGTTCTCTCTGGTTTTGGTAACCGAGAGAGAGACCGAGCAAGTGCTACCTGATAAGGGAGGCACAACAAGGGAAAGACAACTGCAAAAAGCGACTGGTGGTAGGAGAGTGTGTCGGTGACTAGTACGCCGACAGGAGGGTGCGACTCCTTTCGATTCCTTGTGGGACAAGGAGATCAGAGTTCTAGGTGGTCCATGTATACTACTTCAGAGGCGGGAGACTTTTGCCGCTCAGAGGGCAACTGTCAATCCCGCCAGTCCTGGTGAGACCAGGAGGTGGCAGTCCCGGTGTGACCAGTTGCTGCACAGACACCGTCCAAGACCGGAGGTGGAGACCACACTAGCTGCGTGGTAACGTCGCAGAGCAAGCCTCGGGACAAGGTAAGCCTCCACAAACCATTCTTCTTATTATATAGACTTTGACACGTTTCCTTTGTTCTGGGTTTTGGGGAAAGAAAATTTTTGTTTCCGCTGCCTTCTCTGTCTCCCCAAAAACCCAACACTACTGACACCTCAATGTTGGATAGTGATACTTCCCTAGGTAGTGGGGAAGAAGGAGATACATGGAGCTATAACTTCCAAGCTAGGGAAGTCGAAGGTCACCCTGGCTGTTGGGTGCGTGGGAAAACACCATGCCGATAGGATCCATCTTTGCAAGTACAAGGAATTCGAGGAGGTTGAGATTTCCGATGTAGGGTACCAGAGACCGTACTTTAAAAATTCATGACCCTCGAAGAGGAGAAGGAAGCTGTGAGTGGGAAAGCCCCATCTTGAATTGACTTTAGGTTAGTAAAAAGCCTCAAAATAATATATTCAATATATATATTGTTGGAAAAGGTTTGTTCCGACCCATGTCTTAATTGGATTTGGACTTGAATAGGAGTTGGTATTTTGTGTTGCCAATCCTAATAGGAGTTGAATCCAAGAAGGTAACTGAATTAGGAATTGGACTACAACTTGGACTAGGATTCCTAGTTGCTACCAAATTGGTGTCTATAAATAGAGGTCTTGGGGGAGGCCATTTAGATAATCCCATCAGTTGTTTATTTTTGGTGCCTTCTATGGTAGATGAGCCAGAAAATAAGAACAATCGATGGTGCTCTCTCATGATAAGAGACGGTCAGTGACTTTACCTCAAAGTGAAGTAGCGACTGACAATCAGTGACACATTGGTGGTGCATCGACAATGGCAGCATATCTGATCAGTAGAAGATGCACATCAATTGGTGGCACTACATTGGTGTTGTGGAAGTGACTATGACAACAATCTATCCTTTCAGTGGAGGACGCACATCTACTCTCTCTGGTAGAGAGAGTTTCTGGTTACCAGCGAGGTAGGAGACCTCGTTAGGAGCAGAGGTGGACCGATCAATGTTTGCATCAGCAATAGGTAAGGGCACAACCGTGGGTCTGATCCCCTACAACGATAGAAGTGTTGTGAGGAGAAAAAGATAAGTGTGATATTTTTGTACACGTTGGGTGTAATTATGTTCTACCTATCTTTGTTCACATGTGGAGGAAGCTATCCAAATTTAGGGATAATTAAATCTAGATGATGTGAGTTGTAATCTTGATTACATAGTGCTTGTTGGATGGTATTTCCCCGTGGTTTTTCTCTTCTCATCTTGGCAGAGAGTTTTCCATGTTAAATATTGCACTTTCAGTTTTGCAGAACACGTCACTTTCCCACTACAATTCCTAACAAGTGGTATCAGAGCAAGGTTCGAAGGTTGAAGTGAAAGTGACAATGGCGTCTGAAGATGGAAAAGTGTGCATTGACAAGTTTTATGACAAAGATTTCAGCCTCTAGAAGACACATACTGAAGATTATCTATATCAAAAGAAATTGCATTAACCTCTGGCGGGGACTAAGCTTGAACATATGAAGTAGGAGGATTAGGATCTCCTTGACCATCAAGAACTTGTGGTGGTCAATTTAACATTGGAACAAAATGTTGCATTCAACATTGCCAACAACAAGACGACGGTGAGACTTTTGAAGACATTTTCAAATATGTACGAGAAGCCAACTGTTGCAAACAAGGTATATTTGATGTGTCATTTGTTCAACCTGAAGATGAGTGAATGAGCCTCAGTAGAAGATCACATTAATGAGTTCAACATCATAATTACTCAACTAAACTTAGTGGAGATAGAGTTTGATGATGAAGTCAAAGCCCTTATCTTACTTTCCTCTTTGCCCAAGAGTTGGTCTGCTACAGTGACAATAGTCAGCAATTCTTCAGGAAGCATGAAGTTGAAGCTTGATGATATTCAGGATTTGATTCTGAGTGAAGACATCTATAGAAGGAAATATGGAAAATTTAATTCTTCAAGTTTATCTCTATACGTTGAAGGTAGAGAAAGAAATCAGAGTCGCAATCACAGTTCTAATTGCATGAAGTTAAAGACAAAGAGTAAAAAATGTTATTATTGTGCAAAAGTTGGAAACTTCAAGGAGGATTACAAGATCTAGAAGAAGGTGTCACAAGAACTTGCCAAAGAACATGAGAATGGTGATCATAACAATGTAGTTGCCATTATGAAAGATCTAATATTGACAGTCCAAGAGCAGGGATTGAACACAGAGGATGGTGTTGAATGGGCTATAGACACAGGATCAACGTGTCATGTTGAACTCATAGGAAGTTTTTCACAAAATATAAAAAGAAGGAACTTTGGCAGTGTGAGAATGGGGAATGCTAGCTACTCAAAGATCATCGAGATTGGTGACGTCTACGTCAAAATAGATGTTGGGTGTACTATCATGCTCAAGGATGTTTGTCATGTTCCAGACTTGAGGCTTAGTGTAATTTCTAGTTCCTTGTTGGATAAGAGAGGATATGATCTTCGGTTTGGTGGTGGCATGTACAAGGTAAAAAAAGGGTGCTTGGTGATAGCTCGAGGCAGACTGTGCTACAATCTATATAAAACTACATTGAAAGTGTACAAAGAGAAGGTTCAGAAACTCAAGAAGCCAACACCAGTTCAAAGGAGACGAGGAGAACATGGAAGTACACCTATAGATAGCCGCAGGTCTGATCTGCGAGATTCTCTCAATGATGTCAGTAAGGGTATAAAGGTAAGTTTCTATGAGAATCAGGACAACTCTCAATTAGTGAAGGTTTCTCCAAAGACTTCTTCTAGATAGTGCACACATGAGGAAGAAGGACAATACGTTGGACATGTAGTTGATGCATGCAGAATGGAGGATCAGGCTCTTGATGTGGGGTTACATCAAAATGGGGATCTTGAAGGAAGGTTTCTAAGTCTTACTGTAGAATGTCAAAAACAAAACTTTCATCCAAGATGATTCGAAAGACAATTAATGGGAGCTAAGAAAGTTTCAAGTGTGGGCATGAAGAGAGAAGCGGCGCTGCTAAGATACTTCTTCTCAGTTGTCTGGGAACAAAGTGAAGTCAGGGTGGAACTTTAAGAAAAGGGATGAAAATGACAGGATGCTATATGCTTGAGGAGAATGACTATCTATCAAAATCCATCATAGGTGGTGATGGAATCCAGAAGTTAATCTAGATGATTGTTGAAGACAACATCTCCCTTATGCGCCATAGGGGGGGATTGTTGGAAAAAGGATTATTTCGAACCATATCCTAATTGGATTTGGTCTTGAGTAGGAGTTGGTATTTTGTATTTCCAATCCTAATAGAAGTTGAATCCAAGAAGGGAAGAAGATGGTTCCCTATTTGCAACATTAGAATTGGATTAGGAATTGAACTATGAATTGGAGTGAGATTCCTAGTTGCTACCACATGTCATGGAGGCCTATAAGTAGAGGCTCTGGGGGAGGCCATTGAGATTATCCCATCAATCATTTGTTGTTGGTGCCTTTTAGGATATATGAGCTAGAAAATAAGAACAACTGGTGATGTTCTCTTGTGGTAAGAGAGGGTCAGTGACTTTGCCTCAAAGAGAAGTAGCGGATGACAGTCATCAACACATTGGTGGGGCATCTACAGTGGCAGCATATTCGATCAGTAAAAGACGCACATCAGTTGGTATCACTATGTTGGTCTTGCCGCAATGACTATAACAACAGTCCATCCGTTCAATGGAGAACACACATCTTCTCTTTCAGGCAGAGCAGGTTTTTCATCGCCAATGAGGTAGGAAACCTCATAAGGAGCAAAGGCAACTCGATCAGCGGTCGCAATGGCAACATGCAAGGGCAAAATTGTGTGTCTAATCCCATACAACAACATAGGTGTTTTGAGGATAAAAAGATAAGTGGGATATTTTGTACATGTTGGGTGTAATTTTGTTCTTCTTATCTTTGTTCTTGTGTGGGGGAGCCATCTAGATTTAGGATTAATTAAATATGGACGGTGTGAGTTGTAATCTTGATTACACAGTGCTTGTTGGCCGGTATTGCCCCATGGTTTTTCTCTTCTCATCTTGGGGAGATTTTTCCATGTCAAATCTTACGCTTTCAGTTTTGCAGAACATGTTACTTTCCCACTACAATTCCTAACATTTATTAGAGAGGATAAATAGATAAAAATATATAGACAATGTGCATATCTTATCCTCCCCTGTTAACATGGTGGGGAAGTAGGGAATGGATAAATAGATAAGAGATAACAAAAATCATTACATTTATCCTTACCTATAAAGTATGCATAAATGGTAAAAGGGTATATTCTTACCCATTGACAACCCTAGTAGTTGGAGGTGGATGTTAGAGAATATAATATAGTTTAGTTGCACAAAGTGTTATTTTTTTCGAGCATACTAGTTCTTAGTTGCACACAATTTAATTTTTCTTACAATCTTTTAAAAATCATTTCTTGATCATTATGGTGAACAAATATAATTTTATTACATAGTAGTTGTCATTTTGATAATTGTGAAAATGGTTAGAAGCAAGTAGCTCATTTCTCATGAGTTCTGATATTACATTGATCTTTAAAATGTTGAAGAGTAATAGAGTAGCGACAAAGAATAACTGGTGACTTCACTAGTGTAAACATTAGATCATAAAATCATAAAATCTTGCATGTAATCACTAGTGTAAATGTTAGATATTGGTTTACTTTTCAAAGTTAGCTTGTCTGTGTTATTGGGTGTCTACTTTCAGTCTATTATTTTGGAACTTTCTATAAGCCTAATGTCCCTACTTGCCTCTCACCTTTATAAGTTACCATACCAGAGTAGCTTATGCCTTCCAAACCCTGGTGATCGCTCCATCAAATCGAAATATAAACATATTGTATTAATGGGTCTCCAAATTGAAACATTTTTTTGAAGATGTATTAGTTGAATGCAGGATATATGTAATCCATCTAGATATGAAAATCCAAACACTCCCATTAATGCGGGGCTACTGATAATATTCTGATGCAGCATAGCTAGAAATGAGTCTAGGCGATTGCAGTTGGGTTTGTGCTTGAAGGGTCAATAGTTGGGCTCAAGCCCTACATCTCCCGAACTCTTTTTTTTGTGTGAGTATACCAAGACCAGAGAATCTCACCAGGGGAACCTATAACCATGTCTGAAAATGGGAAGTACTCCATATGTCAAACAATCAGGAGTTATTTTAAACAAAATGAAAATGGACTTCCACCATTCGCTTTGGAAAAAAACCTCAATATATCATCCCTTTATGACATGACGGAAACCAAATGAGACACGAAAAATATATATGGTTTTCTATTCCTATTAGCATATCTTATCTAATAAACAACTCATCCTCCAAAACTCAATCACAAAAAAACATTAGCTCTTTTCCCTACTACAAGAGATCCAATCCATAGAAATCTTGGTCAAATCGAATGGTTAGGAAGGATTGTGAAGTGGCTAGTTACAACACGGGAACTAGAGGATTATATACTCAATGTGACCGAAGTGAGAGTAATCGTCAGGGGGTGATTCAGAGGTGACTGTTGGGGTGATTGATCACCTTCACAACAATCACCCCCAACTGTGCACTATGTCAATCGGGTCCAAGTCCCCTTCATTTTTTCCCTGGCATCTCCCTAAAATAGTTGTTGATGGTCTCCATCTCCTTCTCCCATCAGTTTGCAGAAACGCTCGAGGAGAGACGACCTAGGTCTCACAGTATGTAGGCTAGGCACATGGTTGCAGAGAGATGAAAAGAGGCACCATCCTCTTTCACACCACCAGACAACCCATTATAGGATCTGCAAAACATCTTCCATCAGCCCGAGACTGAGGAATCCCTCATGGGTTATGCACATCCCACATCCAATATAATCGGACAGATGCATCAACATCTTCAACGGGAGAAGAACTGTAACATACTCAAATTTTGGGGATACTAAATCTACTTCAAGATATTATTCAAATATTTTTCCTAAACTAAATCTCAATTCCAATCAGGACCTTTCCCACTTATGTGTGTGCTATTTTGATTTATTATCATGAATAATTGCCTCCTTTTTAGTTTCTTGTACTATATAACTCCTAGCTCTGCATTTGAGAGAGAGTAATTGCAAATTAGTCCTTCAGAATTGGCTTCATGAACCATATTGATACCTATTTGTGCAAATTGAAATAATTGCCCCTTGATATCTTGATTTGTGATCCAATCCTCCTTGAAGTTTCAATTAATTTCCTTAGAATCAATATATATATATATATATATATAATATTCATTGACTAAATAGTACTAATAGGTGAGGATGTTATGGTAGAAATCGAATTAATAAAAGCATTATTGTTTCTAGAATTCAATTTAATTATATTTATACTTTAATAGTTATAAAAGATCTAAATAACTAGGTAATATGTGATAAATGGAATAGGCTTCAGTTTTCCTAGAAAGGATTAAACCCAAAAAACCGTAGGCCTTCTGTTATGTATGCGAGAGGAGAAACTTTGACTACCTTTTTATGTGTTGGGTATAAGATATAAAATCTTTTAAAATGTAATTATTAAATAGTATTAATTAATAACCATGTTTACTAGCATTAGTTACCTTGGTTACGAGGAAGATCTTGAGCCTTCTCCTGGCAATGTTACTGTCGTCGGCTATTCTATAGAAGTGCAAGGTGCTCTCAGCACCTCACCCATCCACCAAGAGAATCAAAGGTAGACCTACCCCCTCCTCATCTTCATGAAACCCTAGTGCCCCCACCAACATAAGACCTAGACAACCAGGAGCCGCAAGGGAATGACAAAGAAATACTTCCTTTCTACTACCCATGTAACCACATGAACCCACAAGGAAGAAACAATCAATATGTAGTCTACAAAAGCAACATGGGTGATATCTAACATCTTGGCCCAATGCCCCATGTCCCATGAAGATCTTCTTCAGAAGCCATCCGGTCTCATCACCATTGAGGAGGGACTGAAGATGATGCCGCTCTACTCTTGTGAGTGCCATTGGGAACTGGACGCTTCTTCACCCTTTAATCTGATGATGCATCCCCTGACCAACATATATATACATGATTCCAACACAGACCTACAACGACACCACCCTTTGAACCTCCACGATGCTCCAACAACTACCAGTTTGTTAGACCTGACACCGCTACCTAACCAGCAAGGAAACCACTAGGCATCACCAAAAATCCTGCACACCTGCAACTCCCTCCAAAACTACCCAACTTCTAGGCCATCTACTTCCATCCTACATGATTCTAGGCTCTTGGAACCCTGATTCGCACTGTGGAAGAACATCTAAAATGCCTAGATATGGTGACTGGTTTCTTGGACAAACTGGTATGGCATGCACCATCAATTCTGGCTGCCTACATACTATATATTTGTAGGTCACCAGGCAGCTCAACTCAGACTCGAAACTAGTGCTTGTACCTAATGCCTTCAGCTTCATCGCCCCTGAACCACCAAGTATTCACTTCAAGCCTGGACATCGCTAAACAACATCGGGCCCGTTTGGTACCCTTTTCTTGTCTTCAACCATGTGATCACTTAGATTCACCGCCTACAAGCCTCTGGTATCACTGCCCCTACTCGACTAACTGCCTTCCCCAGTGATTTCATACCCCAATCTACGTTGACAGATCTCCAAACATGGGTGTTCAACCTCCTCAACAACCACAACCAATAGCTTGAACACTAAAAGTAGTAGAATGAAGACCCTCCCTCCTTGCTTAAGACCGCACTAGAGTCCCTTGCCTTCAGCACAAGACGCCATCTTCAGTTTGCAACCTGTACAAGGAAGAACTAATCACAACAGATTAAAGGAACTAGGTTAGGAATCCCAATCTAATTGAATCCTAGATTCAATGCCTACCCTAGTAGAATCACAGATAAGGAAGGGGAGCAAGGAATGAGTTATTGATTCTAACTCAGTAACCAATAGTGCCTCATACGAATGGTAATGTATCTTTGACATTTATATTTATTAGTTTAGTACTTGAGATAATAGTATAGACATAATCCTATTTACTAAAGTTTCTTGAGTACCAAGCCAACATATCTACATAATTTACATACACATGGATGAATACATATATAACACTAAACAAGAGGCCTTTAACTAAATTCCCTAAGTGTAGAAATAAACTAGTTCACGAAAAGACTAGGTGGTAATACTATATATATTCATATAATGCACCAAAGCATGTGTAGTAACAAACTTAATGACTATATGTTCAATATATTTATGCATTTAATATTGTTATGTCATGTAGTATCTTAGCTAATAAGCTAAATAACTAAATAAGATAAAATATACACATGGATGGACTTATGTTAACACAAAATTAGTTTAGATGGCATATTCATGGAATGAAGTATGAATTTACCATATTATAGTTCATCTAAATGCTACTTATATTCGGTAACATAATCAATATCTAAGTATATGATTAGTGTATATCAAGATATGTTGAAATTGAACCCTAGATACCCCTAGTAATTATTGTGTGGGTAAACAAACATTTTAGTGACTAAATATATTTCTCTCTCTCTCTATCTATATATATATACATATATATATATATATATATTTATATATATAGGACTTAATGCTAGAGGAAAAAACATCACTAGTTATCATAATATTAAGGGATGAAATGGAATGGTATTTTCACACTAATATACCTAAGTTGGAAAGTTTATATATACATTTAGATGCATGGGTAACTTGGACATATCTAGAAATATTTGACTAATGATGGATCTTATAAATAGAAGGATTTAAAACCCTAAATGGGAGATAACAATTTGTAATATCAGGTAATAATTCAAGATAAACCCTAATCATGAATAGTAGAAATTTAACAATTGATTCCAAGCCAAGTGATAATACCATTATATAAATTTGTATATTATTCTTCTCGGAGCCTTGTTATGATTGAGCAATTTATGGAGCGTTGAACAATTTGAGGTACTAGATTCTCTATTTTTATATTGAGTTATTAACTTCCATCTTGAATTCCATGCACATTCTTTAGTGGTGAACCCTATACTTTTTATAAGCCTAACCTGCCCTTTGAAAGTTCATCACTTCAGAATGATTATTGTTTGATTGCATTGAATATTATAATATCACTTGAATTGATCTCTTTGGAGTTTTGACTCCCTGGACTTTGGTCCCTTTGGGCTTTGGCCCCTTAGAGCTTTGACACACTTGGGGTAGAGTACGTCCTGCCGCCCTATGCAGAGATTGTAATGGTTTAGTCAAGCCCCAGTCGACTGGTTAACATAGTAATTAGGCTCAATGTTGTTCTTTCATAGATGATTGAACATAAGACATTATTTCCCTTGAAGGAAATGTTATGATAATGCTCAAACTTAATATTCAAAAGTTGATCATTGCAAGTATTTTGATAATTTTATATCTTGAACTATTTTGCATAGCCCTGCAAAAATTTGATCTTTAACTACAAAAATTGAAATATTATATCCTTGATTTGATAAATTTAGATTACCAAATATTCCTTTCCTAGATTTGATATTACATTGAATCAAATTTGGTACCTATATTTTGCAAATAACTAGATATAAGAATTTAGTACTATATTTTTTGACCCTTTATTTCCCTTCAATGGGGTCCATGTGTGGTTTTGTTCCCTCTAGGAACTCATGGGTAGATGGTAGATGGAAGATCTTGAAGACACATACACTGGGTAGTCCTCCGTTGAAGACTAGATAGGAATGCATTTTATTTTGTAAACTTGCAATCATATTTGTAAACTTCCATGCCTCTGATGTACAAGCATGATTGTAATAAAGATTGTTTATGTTTTGATATTATTTTGTAAATATTTGACTGTAAAGATGGGGTCTTTACAAGAACCATGCAGAACAAAAACAAGGAGAAGCAAAATAATGACGACACCCTCTCTATATTGTGCCTCATGACTCCTACATAAGATTCCTTGGGTGAGGTTATTGGAAGAAACAATGTGAAACACAAAGGTTTTCCACAAGTGACGTCAAGTGGGCCATGTGGCACACTGATGCTATCTACCTCCTTCTCCTTGTGAGCCCCCAAACATATCTTGCATCATGTGTTCCCTCCTCTTAGGTAGTTTGGTCTGCTAGAGGGGGGCCACATCAAGTTCCAAAGAGGATGTAACGATCAAAATCCATATGATGATGTACGACAAACAAAGACATACACACTGAGGTTTAGAATTGAGTTCCATGGTTGACTGAGGATAAATGGGAGAAGTTGGCTTTGTTCTTGCACAAATCATGGTCACTGGCGGTCGACATCTACAGACTTTTTGAGAGCAAAGCGGCTACATTTTTTCCAACTCGAAAGATTCCTGCAAGGTGCTTGACACACTGCTATTGAGATTCAACAACAAAGATCTCCCTCTATGGTTCATATAAAATCACGAGCAATGATCATGTAAAGAAAGGTTATGGTTTTTGGGTTAGTGCTCTTTCTCACTTGCTGAGATGATGACTCTATCAATGCCATTATCAAGTCTTTTGGTATGATCATGTAGATCTCTAATTGGGAGAGACAAGAGAATGATGTATCAAGGGTTCTCACTCTTGTGGAAGCATTTAATGAAGACATACCTCAATTCATTGATGCCACCTATTGTAACCACATATATAACATAAAATTACACATCATAGCTTGTGCCCCTATTGTGGCACTCACATGTACACTTACTAAAGATGGCCATGAGATATGTATTTCCCTAGATGTCCTCATGTTACCTTCATCACCTACTGACTAATCACCCAGTCTGCCTCATGGGCAGCTCTAATCAGCGGGCATCTGAACTAGAATATAAAATCCTGAACTATCAGACCGATCGTAGATCACTTCTTAGAATGGTACTAGACCACAAAGGTAAAATAAAGGTGCTTGCTAACAAATCATTAAAGGACTTCTTAATCTTTGATAATAGAGAATAAGATTGCAAACATGGACATATTTGTAGTTGTCACAAGCAAGAGAACAAAGATCACTTTTATCATCAAAGAAGTTTGAGGCTACATATGCACAGAGACATGTCACATGCTTATTTAGAGTGACCATACAACGAATTTAATGATAGATGCCACATGTATTCTGATAGTTATCACCCTTTTTATGAGGAGGAACAAGATGGGGGATAGAGTCAAAAGGGGTCTCTTTTAGTAAGCCCCTCTAGCGGAAGGCATCACTACTTGTTATATATGTTCACGCTTTATCACGTTCTAGAATATTTGGGGTGCTAATAACAACCCCACTCAGAAGGTCCTTATCTGTCTATGTTGACAACATAATCTTATAAGTGTTTCTCTCCTTGAGCTTTTCATTCATGCAGTCAGAGACGAAGAGTTGTTGGATATCATTGAGTTGGATTGGGTGGATGACAAGTAGGAGCAACATGGGTAAATTTGGGTTTATGTTGATTCTTCCCTACAACCATCAATTTACTGATCACATAGGCAACATCTACTGATGAACATGGTTGGCAACATAGGTCTTGAGTCCTTCATCACTTCTATCTAGGACAAGTGTGATACTACATCCAAGAGTGAGTTATGATATGAGTTGATTAAATTGTCAAAAGACATAGGTGACAGTCGCTAACAGATTGTTGGATTTTAACATAGTTTACTCCATTGAAGAGAAAAAGGGTCAAAATGATCCAACTTTACAAGGCGTGTTGGATTGTAATAGCCTTATTATTGGTATTTATGTGTCAAAGATTCCTTATGAAAGGATCCTCTTCATGTAAGTTGGAAAACAATACCACACACTTACCACCTAGGAATGTCTCGATCATAATTTGTCAATGTATCTTGGCTGAATTTCTCCCCATCTGTTATGGCTACACACCTCACACAGTATAGGGTATGTAATCCTTATCCTATCCTAATCTCCATGGGGGAGAATCTCAGTCACATGCAAAATTGCCCATTCTTCTCTATGGAGGTGTAGTGGTAAAATCTTGATTGTGAAGGAGTTATTCATATGGGTTGGGTGAAGGATGGGTGGGGAGATGCATCCATCAGATTCTTCTCTAAGATGAAGCATCTAAACAAGACCCTCAAGGTGTGGAACTATGAAACTTTTAGGCATGTCTCATAGAAGAAAAAGGCCTGGAATATGTTATACACAATCTGCATATTGAATTTTGATGTGAATCTTGACGAGATGAATTGACGTCTTTTAGAAGATGATGAGAAGGAACTTGAGGCCATTCTTTTATAGGTTGAAGCTATTTGGAAGGAAAAATCTAGGATTAGATGGTTAGATGATAACAAACATAACATTGGATTCTATCACACAGTGGTTAAGGCTAGGTGTAAACGCAAGATTGTCACTTATGTAATACAACCTGATGGCTACATCATTTCTTACCCTCTTCTCGTGGTGCAATCATCCATCTCTTTCTTTGTAGAGTTCTATTCAAAGGAGAGATATGGAATGGTATTGATGATGAATCTTTCTTGAACCTAATTCCACATTTTCTTTCAATAAATGACAATATGATGTTGAATCTTACGCCATAAGAGACTAAGGTGGTTGACACAATAAATATGATGGATAAAGGTACATCACCAGGTCCCAATAGATTGTCTCTTAGGTTCTACCTTACTTCTTGGTATATAGTCATGCTTGGTTTCATGAACCTTGTTGAATTCTTCTTTAAGGGTAGTCGTTGTCAAATAAGCATGTTATGTAACCGAATTGCAATGATACCAAAGAATGAGCCCCCACATGACTTGGAAAAGGACTTTAGACACATATCTATTGAGAATGTCTCCCTACATATACTGGCTATAATTTTATGCAACTACCTCTTTAATTTTATTCATTTGATGATATCATAAGGGAAAAAGTGCTTATTTGAACAAGGAAGACATCATCTTTAATATTCAAATCAGGAAAGAGTTGGTCCATGGCATCCACGGTAGAGGGGATCACTCAAATATAATTGTGAAATGTAATATGACAAAGGCATATGACATGGTTCATTGGTCATGTCTTCAAGCCATCCTAACTAGTTTTGGGATGATACCACAAGTGATTGATCTTTGTTGGAGTTTCTCTCTGGCATCTAGATGATCATCACCTTAAATGACATTACAACTTCTTTCTTTCCTTTGCACATGAGCCTTAAGAAAGGAAATCCCCTGTCACCCTTTCTCTTTATTCTATTTGAGGAGACTTATGCAGAAGAATTAATTAAGATTTAGCAGACCAATCAATTGACAAATCCAAAACTATAGGGACAGGGGACTCCCCAACTATATTATAAAACTTGACAATATTATTCTTTCCCCGTGATCCTCCTATCATTGTTGGAAGTTGTCGATTCCATTTTGAATTTCTGATAGAAAAGATGAAGAAGAAGGTGGCATTTTAGAGCATCAAATACCTCTCCTTTGCATCAAGAAAGCTGTCCATTTCTCATACTATTACATGTATATCTCTACATAAGATGGCTTTATCATGTTTAGTAATATAAAAAGTTGAACTTGATGTTCTCTTCTTTCTTATGGGCTGATCATGTGAGCAACAATATACATTCTTGGGTGGCATGGGATTTATCACTAGGCCAACTAATGATGGTGGACTAGGTATCCTGTCTATTCGACTATTTGCAAAATCCTACAAATATAAAGCATGTTGGGAGATTGTATCGGGAAACTCCAAATGGGTAAATTTTTGTAGGGTGAAGTTTTTGAGTGAGCTTAAGAATCACCAAGGTTGTTATCCTACTTAATTCAAACTAGGCTCATTCTTCTCCTCTCACTAGAGAAAAATTTGGAAATGTTTCCCTCTGACGCTTCTACGATGTCGTTGGGTTGTGGGAAGGGAAAACATCAGTTTCTAGGACGAAAGGTGGTGCCAAGCTACTGCATCCATTTTCTTTGTTTGTCGCTAATGTGGATCTGGACTTTAAGGTGGTGGATTTATAGATGTAGGAGGGTGGGTGTGATGGGAAATCCCTCTCCCACATCATTGGTGCTAACTATATTTATATGATCACATCGGCCAAAGTGGTGACTATAGATATCAATGATCATATGCTTTAGACCCCAAACGCCATAGGTTCAGTTTACTATGAAATATTCTAAACAAATTGTAACTGATGCAGATGTTGATCAGTTTCATAGATCATGGATGTGGAGCAATTCTTTTCTCCCTAGAGACAATGTTGTCCATATGGATGATTTTCAAGAATGCTATCCCCACTGACGAGAATATCTAGTGATGGAAAATTTCCTTAGTATCCTACAACAACTATTGCAAGTAACCTATCCTTGAGTCAATAGCTCATCTATATCTTCATAGTGACATAGAAGTGTTCTTCTGGTTGAAGTTTTCTGAGTGGACAATTGATAGTGATGATAACTTTATTATATCTCTTGAAGCTTTCCTTTCTTCCTACCACACACATCACTCTAAGTGCATCTTGAAAGGCTATTGATGTACATGTCTAGCCTCTCAAATTTGTTGGTCTATTTGGAGATATCGATTCCATTCTAGGTGTAGTGGATTGAAGATGTTGTTTACTAACCTATGGGACTCTGTGGTACCTATAACAAATCATGCACTTATGAAACAAATGTTCCAAATATTTGAAGAACCAAATTTTACCAATCCTTGAAGGAGCATGGCTTTACTGATCCTTGCATGCGGATAATGAAGATCATGATGCTTAGATCATCCCTTCATGATGTTGCTAATTTGAAACTTAATGTCATATTCATTTTGATAGAGCTGTGGATTTGGTTAAAATGAGTTGGGTAGCTAGAAATGTTAGAAATTATAATTGGCACTCTAGGTTGGCCTTCAGACACCAGATGAATGGGAAAAGTTACATAGAGGCATACATACAGGGATGTATTTTTTATTTAAAAGATGTTGATGAAAAGAATATTAATATTTGGGTGAGAAACTGAAAATATGCAAAACTTTAATATCATCTGGGGTGACTCACCCATCCATTGTGGGTTATTCCTTATGCTAATGAGATCAAGTAGGTGATCCAGGACATTGATATCATTGGTTTTCATGTACCGAAGATGATCAACAATATGTAGAGAGAGTTTGGTATATGGGGATGCCATTCATAGGAGGATATTTGATCATGGAGCCTTTTCTCTTACCGATTTACATCACATGTTTACTAAACTTAGAGAGAAGAGAAACACCTTATATAGATTCTTCTTGGATAGATACCTAATGGATGATACTTGTATAGGGTTTCTTATTTTAGTATCTCAATATAGTTTTTGTTTTCTTCCTAAATATGTTGATGGACTCTGGGTTGAACTGTGTTATGTAAGTGAAGATGTAAAGGTTTTAAAGATTCATTTTTCCTACATGAGGAGGATAGGATGAATAAGTGAACTTCCTATCTTGATGGAAAGAAGAAGAAGAAGATTATATACTCTTAAGAAAAATCATATAAATCAAAATTTGGAACTACCATAACATGTCTCCTATATTTGGAATTCAATAGATATGCAATCTACTAGATCATCATAGAAAATCCCACAATAAGTCCTTCTAGGTGTTTGCAAAGTGTGTTACTATGCTTTTCCAATTGATAGTCGAAAATAATGGGTGATATCAATAAGAGTGGCCACCTTTTTTATTACTTGGCATCCTTAACTAATGGAATGTTTCTATTGTTATGGGTAGCACAAATAGAAGACAGTCAGACGATCACAATTTGGTTTGTACAACAAGGGCCAATAGTTGGCCCAAAATCCCTATCTCTTTGATTATTTGCTTTCCCAAAAACAACCAATCCCACAACATCCCACCACAGGAACCATATCTGAAAATGTGATATACTCTAGAGTTCAAACATCAACAAAACAAAGTTTTAGTTGGAAAAAATGAAGATGGACTTCACTTTGTTCCCTGAAGAACAATACACAAAATTGTATTTTGATTTTTTCCTTGATTCATGTAATAATACCTATTAATAATATCATCCTATCATGAGGAAATGGAAACATAATGAAACAAGAAAAACACATATTATTTTTTCTTTTCTACTTGTCATATCTTCTCTAATAAAAATACTTCCTTTAAAATTGAATTTTGTTTGCCTCCCTACTAAGATAGATCAAATGAGTAGAATTATGGTTGACTCAAAGAGTAACTAAGGGGTGTGGTGTTATAGTTACTTCATGAGAATAGTATGGATCATTAGGCTTAAGAAAAATCACTTTACACAAAATTGGCTACTACCATAGTGAAACTTCTCTTACTCGTAATCCAACAGATCAATAACATGCCCTAGCTAGGTCTATAATTACCCCATGGTGCTCCCAACTTCTTATTCATCTATGTTGCTTTTCAAATAACTTTTTTAAAGATGATTTGGAGTAGGAATTTCTAACATGAATCGCCTCTCCACCACATAGGAAGCACGACAACTACAACTTAAATAATTTTTAGCCTTAGCTATTAAATCTTTATAAATCAGTCTTGCATTCATCTCCACTATAGATAATAACAAAGTTATCATTTTCTCCCCTCCATTTTCAGGCTCGAACTTGACATGCTAATCAACTAAGGCAACTTGACAATTCCACCTTACTCTTGAGAAAGTGTATATACTCAATATAAATGCATATTTACCTATTTGTTCATAAAATATACCGAGTTGTGTGCTATAGTAATAGATTCCACACAGAATCAAACCAGACATATAATTACAAGTAGTAGTGAAAATGTAAGACAAGTGTCCAGATATACTACTGAACTTGATTACTTATCATTGATATAATTAGTTAAAGATAATCTTTTATCTAGGTATTGATCAATAATCTTGTTGATGCTTGTGGTGAATTGAAGTGGTTGGCTAGCATTGGATAAAATACCTAAGTGAAAAGTATACTCTCATTGAACATATAATGAGAATAGGCATGCGATATTTAAAACCTAAGTTGAGTAGTATTTTGGTAAAACAATGGGGTTAAACCCTCATGTTATCATCATACGATATCTTTGATGACTTTCTAGGAGTGGATATATTCTAGAGGTTATTGAACCATTATATGGATCCTATATACCTTGGAGTAGTTTTTGATCCCTTATAATAGGGTTTTATCTATTAGAGTAGACAAATTAGCAGAGCTTCATGCTTGTCAGTCTGACTTGCATTTCTTCAAGGGTTAGTTTGGTGGAAGTGTGAAGAAAGTCATATGTATGTGATCGATCTAGAGAACTCAGTCTACCTTTGTGCAATCGATCTGAATTGTAGAATTCTAGGGATGAAATTTAGTTGAAGTGATGGAGAGATCAATGTAAGAGACTAATATATGGATTATGAGGGTTAGAAGTTGGTCTAACCTTTCAGAAGTAAGTCCTACCATTTGTGATTTTGGGGCTCAATATGGGCCCTGAGTCATCCAACTTGACTTGAAGTCAGCCTATCCCTAGGAATTCTGGCCTGGCATTCAAGAATTCCGATGACCTTCTTTGAGGGACCCTAAAAATGGAAGTGATATTTTGGTCCTTTTGAGAGAGGATATACTAGTGGTTCTTCTCTTTGGGGTAATTAAATTCTCTAGAAACATGAGAACAACCTAGAGGAGTGGTGAATGAGTGGTTTTGTATGGTTCCTAGGGGTTTGACACTTTTGACCTTAGTGGATCTTGATTTGGGATTTTTCTTGGTGAAGTGAACATCATTTAAAGTTATTTACTCTCTATCCTTAGTTCTTCTACCTATTTATATGGATGACCTATAAGAGAGATCCTTCTTCTAATTCTACAACCTTTCTAAATTTTATGGATAGGATTGTGCTAGAAGGAAGCATTCTTAGAATTTGTTATTCATACCTTGATAATTACTTACCTGAGGATTTGGTTTTATTGTTATCATCATCATATAATAGATATTCTAGGTGAACAATTACTTCTTACTTTGTGGTTTAGTGGAAAAAATGGATGGTAGAGCGAGGATAAACCTAATTTATGGTTGATTGATGCTTATTCAAGTCAAATTCAATCGTATGCTTGTTTTATAAATATAATCGCTTTAAGAATGTATTTTCTAATCAATGTGACCCCCTTTGCATTGTAACAGATTAGTAAGGAATTAGTCTTGTGATATCCTTGTATTATGCAAAGTATACACAAAAATTATGCTAACTACTTAGTGAAGTGAGATAATATCCTTAGGCCCCATTGTTGTGCTATGTTACACAAATGGATAATGTTAATATCTAATATTTCTATAAATATGAACGAAATAATATCTAATTTGACTATAATTCTAGTGTGTATAGATGCTATATATTCTAATGATAATTTGATAGTCTATATTTAGATACAAACAATGATGAATATTTATTGGTATATCTCGATAGTGATATTATCTTACACAATTAAAAACTAGAATGTATATTCTGTTATGTTATTATATAATACATGATGGTTTATATCATCTTTTTTATTTATGATTTGATTTATTGTATAGATCATATATGATTATGAACAACCTACCCTCTCATTGTGGTGAGAAAACCTCACAAAATATATCTTGTTAATCTTTTCCAAAGAATAGAGTTGAACAATAGATACATGGTGTGAGATGGTGTTTGTGTGAGATTATTAGATGGAGACAATCTATGCACACTTAGGTCCTAGTGTGAGTGTGGTTATTTTTTATCATTTAATCATAGGTTTCTATCTTGTGAAAGTTTCTATAGTTTATATATGCTCATATAACGAAATTTCAAAAATAATAAGTTGAGATATGAGATTCATGCTTAGAAATATGAAATATTTTATCAAATGTAGTTTAGCATTTGTATCTTGATGTTAGAATGTGGATCATATATGTTGAACTAGTCTGGATTATAAGAGTTTCATCATTATTAATCCACATCTACTTGTAGATCTTATTAAGGTTTATATTATTTTATCAGAGATAGTTGGTTAGTTTCCATTTAGCCTCACGATATAGATTAATTAGGTCTAACCCAGGTAATGGGTGCTACAAGTTGGAGGAAGAGTTTAAATTTAGGGATTCTATAGGAATAATAAGGACTTTCGAGTTGAATCTAATATCTTTTAGGATGGTGATGTAATATGCAGATGGTTGTATTTAATTTAGGAAACCAATTGGACTTGTGTTATGTTTGTTTCAAGCCTGAGTATCACCACCTAAAATCATATAATATTGCCCTTTCTCACATTTAGGCATAGTTGATAGGAGAGAAACTCATAAGGAAGGGAAACAAGACGTTCTTTTCTGGGATGTTGTAAGAGAGGCACATATTAAAACATCCCAAGGGCATGCATTGCATTCCCCTAACACTATGATGATGTTCTTTAAGCATTTACTGGATGCATGTTTAGTAAATATAGCTATCAAGTTGCCTAATTTAGTAGTAGAGAAGGATGTTGACAAGTCATATAAGTGTCTGGCGTGATTGCGATCCATAGACCTTACAAGTTCATATTCAATAGAAGCATATCAGTTAATGAAGGAGTTGGAAAAATAATTAATCAGTTAAAGATAATAGCGGAAGACATCTATCTTTTAAATGGTATTGTGATACACCAGTGGTGTACAAAAGAGGCCAATAGACCATATCAACCTTTGAAATGAGGTGATTTCAAGAGAAAGAGGGAGATGGAGAGAGAGAGAGAGTTGAAGATTTCTCTTCCCTAGTTCCTATCATAGAGAAAACATTAGACAATTTGATACTCTTAAGTTAGGAGAGATAATAATAGACGAGTATAATTTTTTATTTCTTATATTTTGTTTAGGTTCTATATTCAGTTGAAATCTACATATAAATACAAGATTATAAATTTTAAAGATGGATTGATATTTGATATGCAAAAGAGATGAGAGATTATGTAATCTAGCAAGAGTTTCATGATGTTTATGGGAGTTGTAACAAGGATAGAGAGATCTTTGATAACTTGAATGACAAAATAGGCTAACAACATATTAGAGGTTGATGTGGATTCAGATAGAGATGATGATTCATGTAGCAAGTGAAGGTGATTGAGGATGTTATACCAGAAGAGGTAAGACAAGAATATGTACAAGTTACTATAAGAAGAGGTAGTGGTAGTAGACCGACTATTTTTTATTTTCAGTGGTGGTTTGATCATTGTGGTCAAAGAAGTTATAACTAAGTGTCCCACTTGAAAATGTCATAATGATGGACAATGCAGGGTACATATTTTTTAACTATTTTTGTTTTTGGGAAGTTATGTTCACCTAAGGATTTATTTCCCATATATTTTTTTCTAAACTGAGACATGGTCAAAAAAGAAGATGTAATCCTTCCTCCTTTTTATAGAGTTTCATGGACAAAATTATATAATGGTGATGGTTTTTAAAACATGCATCCATGTTTTCTCCTAAACTTCATCCCTTCATCCTAGTCTCCATGGTTTGTGATAAAATGATATATATATATATATATATATATATATATATATATATATATATATATATATATGATGATTAATTATCTTTTTGATGAATGTGTCTAATTGTAAATTGATGGTTGATGTTGAGTATGATACTAGAAAAATGAAAACTCTAATTGAATGATGAATAAGGTATAGAAAAAGACTTGTAAACCTAAATTTGGGTATGGTTTTCGATACTAGAGGAGGGTTAGACTATAATATGTCCATCATGTGATATTTAGGTACCTTGTAAATGGTATTTACAGTGCTTGCTAATGTTTTGGGGATTAGTGAACCCTTGGATGGATCCACGATATCTTAGAGTAGTTTTTGATCCCATAGAACAAATTGGTGCTTGTTGATTTAGACCGATTTTTTATTGTCAAGCTAGTTTGATTGCAGTTTGTACTTTGAGGGGTGAATTTAGTTAGTGTGAAGACAATTCAATGTGCTGGATCAATCTAGAGAATTATGCCTATTTTTGCAAAAGTTGGGTGTACTTATAGGCTTCAAGGGATAAAATTATGTGAAGCACTGAAGAGATTTCCATAAACGATCAAAGTATGTGGTTGAAGGGTTCGAAATCAAGTCGATAGTTCAATGGTCAATCAGACCATCTGATTCATTAGGGTACAAGTTGGAACATGAGTGGGCCGACTTGACCAACAATCAACAAACCATCAAGAAGTAGGTCTAATTTTCCATAAATCACCAAACCTTCCATAAGAGGAACTTTAAAATATTAGAATAGATGTGTTAGTATTTTTTATAGAGAGAATATTACTTTTTTCACTCTGAGATCTTTCCTTACTTCATAAATACAAGGACAACCAAGAGGGGTGGTGGAAAGGTGATTTTGGAAGATTCCTAGCTACTGACCCTCTTGATCTAGGCGGACTTGATTTAGGGTAGTTTATAGAAAAACAATGTGACTAAGGTTAGTATATCTCCATCCTTCAATTCGTTTACTTGTTATCTTCTCTTGGATGTCATGGATAACTTGGAATTGGTCCACTCTGATGAAAATGATTGTTATTATTTTTCTTCCTCTTTTCTTACTTCAATTGATATGATTGATTTAGAATGAAGGTTTCATGAAACTTTTTGGTGATCCCTTGATCTCTATTGTCCTAGTTGTCAAGTTTCTAGAGACTATGTTGTACGTGATTGGATATTTTCTATTCACCTATTTAGCATACAAAAGGGATGGAGGAGCATGAATACTCTTGATTGATGGTTGACTAATTATTGTTGATACCAAATGCTCTAAAATGCTTGTTATATGATTATATTCTAAAATTGATAAAAAAAATCAGTTTATAATATAATAAGAAAGTTCCTAACTTGCACTCTAATTGATTAAGAATGATTTACTAAATACTATAATAATACTTTATGTGAAATCCAAACTAAAGTAATGTGTAGTGAGGTGACAGGATAATTTCAATCCTCCTATCTCTCCTAAGTTGTTGGGATTCTATGATATTGATTTATCTAGAATAATGAATGCCATGAAAATCAAACTTGACTAGGATTTTGAAATATAAAGATGTTATATATTGTGATGATATTACATGGTTTATCTTTACATATGAATAATGATGAATCTTTCTCAGTAAAACCTAGTTCTGATATTCCTTCTTCATAAAATGAAATTAAAATCCAATTTAGATTGTATGATTTATAGCATGATGTTGTATATCTTCTTACTCTTGACGATGTGATTTATTTATATATGGATGGTGTATGGTAGTTAATAACCTCCTCACAAGAGAACCATTCCATTATAAATTATCTATGAAAATTGAAGTGGAACAAATATGATAACTTAATATGAGGTTGAAAACTATATATGAATATAAGTGACCCAACATCAAAGAGGAAGATATACCTAAAATCTATGTTGGATATAGATGATGAATACTAAAGTGAATTTATGCTCATGAATAGTAAGATGTGAGATGGTAATACCTAATGCAAGATAATTAGAGATTAATGCACATAATGTAAGATCAATTAGAGGGATGATGGTGTATATGTGATGATTATGAGAAAAATATGGTCCATGTGGCATGTGATTTACAACGAAATCATGAAATTGACAAGGAGCACTAAGAATATGATGTGATTTATGTTTTGTGATGTACCAAAGTATATGTATATGAGTATGATAAGTAAAATATGGGAAAGGATGAAAGGGACCTAGAGAGGTGGGATCGAGACCCCCAATTAGTGTTATGTTATATAGTTGATCATTAATCTATGTAATAAGGAGTAAGATTCCACTATCAAGTATTATATATCGAATGGGAAGTACCCACCCACTTTGGTAACAACACCTTACAAATTATGTTGTCAATGTTTTTTAGCTAGCAGAGTTGCATGGCATATGCATGATATGAACTGGTGTTTGTATTGAGGTTGTTAGTTATATATATTCCATGCTCATTCAGTTATGGTGTGAGTCACGATGATATGTATTTTTTTTTAGTTTCTATCTTGTGAAACATGAAGAGTATTTTATACTTACCAATCATGAACTGATGATAGAAGATGATTGATTGAAAATTTTGAGATACGAATAACATGATGATGAATTTTGAAGTTTTATGAGAAGGAGATCAACAATAGTATTATGATATGGTAATATGGATCTCATGTGTTGAACTAGCTTAATTATTATGTTCACACTTATGATTATGGTTCTGAATCACATTGTTTTTGTTGTTGAGGTTTATACAATGTTTAATTGGAGAGCATTTGTTACATCCATTTCATACTCACCATTTAATTTGATTAGGTTTCACCTAGATTGTGATTTCTACTAGAAAACAAAACACAATATAAAACACACCTCATAACAAAAACATTGATTATATTGTCTAACTACATAACATATTATTTCTATATTAGATTACATGATTCATGAAAATGGGAGAAGTCTACTCCAGTATCCATACCAAGGTAAACATAAACAAAAAAAACAATCCAACATAGTAAGTATTTGTTTAGAAGCATTCACTACATCATTTCGGTATACCCTTTAGACCTAATGGTGTTTCTACCTGGATTACCCGTTGAGAAAAATTTATTAAAGCACTAATCTTATGTGGTTGGTGTAAAACTAAGAAAACATGAAAAGATAGGGAATTTTGAGTCACCCCCTTATTTTGCCAGAAAAATAAGGAAAGCTATAGGCGGTCATTTAATAGGAATAAAATATAGAAAAGACCCAAAAATGACTCCATCAGAAGGTATATAAGATGAGGATAATATGGTCATTTGACTAGATAAAGATTATGATTGTGGGGTTGTTAGGAAAACCCAGTAATAAGTATTCATTTATCCATTTTCCAACCTATTAAGTGCTTATCTTTAGATTTTATTGCCCTTCGATATTCATTAGTACCAAGTTGTGCCTTTTTTGTTTGTTTTGATTTAATTTGCTTATATATTTGATTTTAGGTAATTTATTTCATACACTTGGTTGTCCCAAGAAGTAATTAGGTAAAAGATACCATCAAAAATGACCTTCTACATTATAATATATGACTCCTTATACAAGAGCGTCTATGGCTAAATATTTTAAGTACCATGAACAACATATTCAATAATTTATGATGATCTATCCAAGTAGGAACAAGCCCATCATTCAATGTATATTCTATTTAGAAGACCTCTAGGTAGACAATAAGAGATCAAAGGAGTTCTGGGATCCACCATCCCTATGCATTGAAATAGAAGAAATACTATATCTTCTTCACCAACAACTATCATATGCCATGTCTTTTAAATATCAATCAACTTAAAGTCCATCTAGATCACAGAGGAGAAGTGAGGACATCATTTAATCATTCTCTAGGATTCTTGGGTTTCTTATCAGCTCATAGGACATTCATTGATTTGTATCTAGGATCATCCTTTTGATCATTATGATAAAATTATTGTTCTTATTATTTTTTACAAGTAAATATGAACCATGAGAGAGTACATCTCCCCATATTGGACATGGGGTAGTATCCCTCTCATATTTCATGTTAAATAATCTTTCCTGGTGAAATGAATACATGTTTCATTCACATTTCTAATAGATATGTGTTTTATTGAACATATTAATGAATGATGACCATTAATATATGTTTTATTCTCTAAGATGCAATATGAGAGAGTGTTAGGATAGTAAGAAGAGTTCATTGCAAGATTTTAGATAAATCACAGTAACCGTTAGGTTGGGTGTGGGATAAAAAGAGATGGAAAGCTTATATTGTTACATAAATGCTATGTATAATGTTACGTTACTCCATTTATTCATGATATTGATACTTGGACTATTTGCTTCCCTCTCAAAAACCCAACATTTATTTCTATGATTGTTGTTTGATTTGAGGTATGAGACATTGTGAAAACTAGAGTCATGGACATATCTTCCGAAATCTTTAAACCATTGAATTTATTGTATTTTTGTTTATTCTTTAAAATTGTAGTTTAACTTAGTATTTTAATTTCATGAAAATCAAATCTCATATTTGAAATGATCCTTAGAATAATACATTCATTTTGGAGTGATTTATGCTACTATGATGTTGTATACTTTTGTTGCAAGTGAGTTGAGTCAATTATAAATCTAAGCTCATTGCAAAACAATAAGTTTTTGGCATTGTTTTTAGGGAATACTTAGCCTTGTCACATAGTATGAACCCTAATGAGTAGGGGATAATATGTTAATTCATCCATTCAATCATTGATTTTAATCCATTATTACCAATACTCATTTATTTATTTTCCACTCATTCTATTTATTATTCATACTTTAAGTTGATACCATGATGAAAACATGATACGGATATGATGGATAAGTTGGCTACCTAGATGGAAGTAATCATGTAGATACTGGAAAAATATCTATCTTGTCATTCAATTTTGTTGATGTTCATGACCCAAACACCCAGTTTTAGATTTCCAATAGGTTTTGTAGAATCAACCAAATATTTTAATTCTTGAAAATTTCAACACCACGGGGAACTTTCAGAATATGTATCCCTATGACCCTTACTCAAATTCTTACAACCAACGATGGAGGATCAACCATAATTTCTCATATGGAATAAATGACATAAAAATCCATCTCAACAACAAGCAATTCTATACTATTCTTCTCATTTTCATTAGCATCAAAATTCAACAATCCTCATTATAAGTCATCTTCAAAGTCAAACTTCAAATCCCTTCCAAACGCCTTTGTCTCCACACAAATAAGATAGGTTGAATATTTTATGTAACATGTGCATGTTCTTAAGGATACATTAGCTCATCTTTTAGTCAAGGTTGAATGAGACTCTTATGCACACAAAGATGTTTGAGAATCATATTTCAAAATAGTATTATCAAAAAATTCATGTATACCTTCAACTTAATCCTTGCCAGACAAAAGTCAATTTCATGGAGAGTTGAAAGGATGTCACTTTGAGGAGTGAGACTACCATTTTGAACCAAAATCTACCATATAAAGGAGATGTTTAGATAATTGAATGTGATGTTGAACAAAAGAGTATATATTTTGAATTCCAGTGAAGCTGAGTCCAATCAAAAAAAGTGAAACAACATACTTTTTCCTTACATGTTTGCCAAGCAAAACTCTGACAAGCAGTTTGAGAAGTTCCTTGAAATCTTAAATAAGATCTATGTGAAATTTACTTTATGGACATGATTGATTGAATGAACATGCTATGCAAAGTTTGTAAAGGAAATTATAGGAAAGCAGTGTGACTTGAACCATACTGAAACTGTCATACTTTCTGATGAAACATATGTCATCATTATGACTGAATTCCCAAGAAGGTTAAAGATCCTGGAGCATTCAAATGGCCATGCCAAATGAATGGTGGACTATTTGTAAGGTTCGTTTTCTTCTACACATCATTTTCAATATTATTCCTATCTCACATTAACATCTATTTCATGTGGTATAATAAAATCCCACTAATATATGTATATAGTTGGATGATCTATCCATCAATGTCCAAAGGGGGTTATTAAAAATGTTCGGTACAAGTTAAAAAGTTTTTTATTCCTTGACACTATGATTATCGATGTGAGAAGATTCATCCACCCCTATAATCCTAAGACACCCATTACTTTCTATAGTTGGTTGTCTTTTATATGTTTGTAAAGGAAAAATGATATTGTGGGTTTGATATGGGTCCTTTTTGTTATGTATTGATGGCATCTTGAATTCACAAAAATCTATTGAGTCATCATGCCTTGCAAAAGATTAATATATCCTGGAAGAGTGCTTCTATTCATCAAAAGAGAGTAAAGAATATGATGAAGCCTATATTGATGAAAAGTTGGTATTTAAAGAACTAGATCAATTAGTTGTTGCTTCTATTGATTTAGTAAAGTCAGGAGGTCAAGAAGAGAAGGAAACAATTTGTCCACAAGTTTAAATGAAACCCCTTGTAACAGGGTTGAGGTAATATTTTCATGGACTCAATTCCACTTACCCTATGATAACTAGTTCTCATCTTACAAGTTCTTAGGTAAAGAAGCTTTTTGAATGAACTAAAATGCCTAAGAAGGTAATAGGGTATTCGATTGATCATGTTGACGAAAGTCCTAAATTAACTAATTCCTTTTTTATGATGGCTAAACCATTCCATGTAATTGGGTGTAATGCTTCTACTGAATTGATTTTAGAGTAGATAGACTGTTACGACCCCACCTCCCGATAACCCCCAATTAAGGGAGACCGAGAGGTCGAAGCCGCACCCATTAATCCCGGATCAAAGGTTCGACATATAACCATAAACAATTATTAAATTCTAACAAACTATACTGAACATGGTAAATTTTTTTTTCTTTGCATACCTTGAAAAGTTGGGAACAAACTAACTTCTAACCTCAGGTGAACTATTCTATCTAATTCCTCCTTGTTATTTAATTCTTGAATTCACAAGGTGTCGCTTTACTATTTGTACTTTTCATTGTACCTAAAACGTCAACAAACAAAACGTCAGTCAGCCGAAGCTAGTATGTGGAGGAAACAGATAATGTTCAACTATGTTAACAATATAATCATTCAATTAATCATTTAACAATCCAGATTACATTTTAATCCATATAACTCAATCCATACATATTCTTGAACTCTGGGTTGTCCCTGTAGTGGACATGGATATCACCTCTCTTTTAGGTAATAGAGTCGCATGGCACTATCCGAAGATTGCCCAATATCTAACTCATTATGACCTGATGGTCCTACCTCCATGGTAGCCATGTACTAAGTCAACCATAGACCTGATGGACCTACCCAATAGGTAGCCATGGACTAGGTCATCCATAGACCTGATGGACCTACCCAATATATAGCCATGTACTAGGCCTTTCTCTAACCTTATGGACCTACCCATAGGCAGCCATGTACTAGGTTAGCTATTATGCTACAGAGAGAACCAAGATCTGAGTTTATAGGCATATACATTAAGTGATAGTCATAGTCACTTTATAATTGCAATATGAACATCCAAACAGTTTAGTTGCATTCAATGTGATTAATCATCCGAGAAACCATCGGAAAACTAAGCGGTTATTCATAAGTAACCACATACCTGTATTGCAGATTTGGATACAGAATTAATCAGAACATAGAAATCCCAATCAATCAACCAATCATGCACAAAATCCTGAAATAAATATACCAATTAATATTTATTCAATATCATCATCATCCTTAGGATTTCTATTCCAATTTTAGGGTTTCCTTGGGAATTAGGGTTTTTCTTCCATTCTTAGTTATTATGAACCCTAATTCATCAAATCTACTTTAAACTTTTAAATTCTGTCCTTTTAATATTCTTAACAGTCTTAGGATTCATCATTTAGTAATTTACTTCCTTAATCTGAAATATCATGGTTTTCTTCTTCTTTTACCCCAATTAGGGTTCCCATATGAATTATTCTTCATTTATGGATTGCAACCCTAAAACTACCAATTTTGTATACTAAACAGATGAAAACTCTATATTATTAATCAACAGGTTAATATCTTTCAAATTAACCTATTAGTCATCAAAGATGTATCCCTTATATTCAATTTAGGGTTTCTAAGGTTTCCTACAAAACCTAATCATCTTAATTATCTTTATTAAGGATTCTCTAATCCAAATTATGTTCAAGATTCATTATATCACAATTGTATTCTTGCGATATCTTGTGATGACCACTACAACTCATATATACTCAAATCAGGGTTTTTAGTCCATTAAACCATGTTCATGATCATAAAACCCCAAAACCAACATACTAATCCTCCTTTTATGATTTTACCTTTCTTTTTACTCTTAACATGTTAAGATTGATAAAAAACATATAAAAGATTCATCATGTTCGTTTTTACATCATTCTAGGGTTTTTCTATCAATTAATGCATCAAAAGATGTAAAACCCTATACTTTTTGAGTTTCAAGAAGAATTAGGTTTCAAACATAATTTATTTGTATTCCTCTCATTCTGAGGATCAATTTTCATATAATACTTGTCTCAATCCGAGCTACGGTTCATTAGTTACGAATTTTGTAAAATACTTACTTTTGGACCAATCAGATTGCGCCACGTAGGTCGTTCCATGCAACGAACTCAATTGATTTGGAAACATGACGAAAGGACGCTCCTACCCCCGTGTAAGTGGCTCATCTTCTTTAGCCCACCCAGGGCAATTCTGTCCAATGGCCCTCCTGTTTCTTCTTCCTCGTGCCAGAACCAGGCCGTCGCCCTAGCTGCTGACCCAGCGGCCATGGCAGCGCGCCACAAGCTGCTCCCCATCATCTCAGCGCCCTGATCCGACCGGGACTCATCTCCTACCTCCGTCACACCTCCCTCTACTTGGAACTCCTCCAGATCGCGGCCAGGTTTGCACCCAATAGAGCTACAAATGCAGCCGTGCTGCAGCCGTCTTGCGTCGTCGTGCGGGAGCTCTTCAGGGCGTGAAACTCCCCAGAACTTGGAGCCCTGCCTCCGATGCAACCCCAGATATCCATGGGTGCCCTCCAGCCGTGGCCATCACTACATGATCATGTCGGTTGGGTCTGCCATGCGCGGCCGGCCTTGCAGCCGTGCAGCGGCCGTCGTGCCTGTGTTGGAATCCAAGGGTTATGGTCGTGCTTCCCTCTGGACAAGCGTGCATCCCCCCACCCATGATGATGACTCCCAAGTTGCTGGCTGCCCCACGGTTAGAGCTATACCCAAGTTGATGACTCCCAAGCGTGCATTCCCCAAGAAATCACATTTATGCCTCTTTCCATTCATTTTCCACATTATATCATTATTTTCCAATTTCTTTCTTCATAAAGAAATACTTAATTAATCTTTTCTTTTCTTATTGCTTTCTTTTTGGAACCTTGGACTCCTTGGTACCCAAGGAACCCAAGAGGCACGAAATCCTCTTTGGATTTGCCTTCTAGAGGTTTCTACATATTTCTTCTCTTCAATTATCCATTTATTCATTGAATTTTCTTGTTATTCGGGCCCAATAGCCAATAAAGCCCACAATACAAACATCAAGGCTATTGTAAACAAAAATCCATTTATTTGAAACAAATTATCTCATTATTTGTTCAAGTATCTTTAATATGAGAAATTACATTTCTCGTCAATTGAACCCAAAATCGGGGTTATAACATCCTTCCCCTCTTATAGGAATTTTGCCCTCAAAATTCTATCAAGCAAACAAACAAAACAGGATAAGGCTTCTTCATGTCCATCATTGGCCCCTATGTGGCTTTACCGTACTCATGGAGTTTCCAAAGAACCTTTATCATCATATATTTTCTCTGAGTTCTTTCATCCTGGCGTCTATAAACTACACAGGTGACTCAGGCCATTTCAGCCTCCCTTGGGGCTCACTAGGTTCATTGCTCAGCACATGGTCGGGGTACCTCACATAGTGCTCTAAATTGGACACATGGAAAACATCTCCCATTACTCTATCCTGAGGGGTAGGGTCAAAACCTAACCATCTCCACCCATCCATCTCTAATGGACCCATGTATCGGGGACTCAGCTTTCTTAGCTGCAACTCAGAGGGGTCGGATTCTCACATTATATTCCCCCACAGTGCACCACATATTAGTCTACTTTGCATCTGCTCATGACTCTCGTCGTCTCTAGGCTCCTTTCAGCCATTGCATGATCAAGTGACTTCATCTACACACACTGTGGTCCTTTCTTTAACCATCACATGGTCCTTTCACCAACATCGCCTTACTGAAGTGGTGATCGACACCGCCTCCCTTATGGAGCTTCTTTAAATCCCGATACTAGCTATGGTGGTCATCATCACATCTTTCATAGAATAAGAAATGTCTCTAGATATCACCCTGAACGAGCACATATGCTCTCATCAGACCCTTTAGTCTGGATCATACTAACCATTAGTTAGGGGTGATAAATTGTACTAACATCGAGTTCCTTATGTACCTACTTCCACCTTTTGGAAGGGAACCTTTAGGTCAAACTCAAAAACCTTTGAGCTCGGTTCATAGTTGAACCATCTCTCTCTCTTGGATAGTTCAACCAGATTTGTCCCTTGACAGAACTCTTTCTTTCGCATGTCATCTAGGCAAGGCGAACTACCATAACCCACATTGCATCTTGACCTTGCTTGGTCTAGGGGAGACTTACAACATCCATAGTGATGAACTCCCTTTCTCTTTCTGGGACTTTTATCCTTTATATTAATGCACTGGGTTACTGGTGTTCGTCCTTTACCCTTGGCTTGCATGGCCATCTACCACATGCAACTTTATCTTAGGTATTTAAAGTACCACTATCACTTATTATCTTGGTAGTACGGTGTATGGTGATCTTAAAATCACGATTTCCTGTATTGTCATGATTCCTTAAGATAGATTCATCAGAAACCCTAATTAAACCACTCTAGTCGGGGTTTCATCAACTTCTTTTCCAAAGAAGTGCACTTGAGGTTCTACCACCATCCATTCATTGTATCAAGGACTAGATTGGCTAACCAAACAACCATAACTTTTCAATGTATCTTGTTACATCTGAGTGTTATCCAAACACCTCTCCCTTTCGAACTTAAGGTTAGCCAATCAACCCTTTCTAGCTTCTGGTCAAACAAGTCAGATGTATCTCAACAAGAGCATCCATTACCACTTCACATCCTTAAGTATTAGGTAACATTACACTTCCATGTATTTCACTTATCATGTCACCTCAAACTATATGTTTATCTTCATAAGAACACTCTCTGATTCCATCATCATGGTGATCAAACTCAACCTGGTAAAACTTGTAAGTTCCACATAGCTCATGATAAAACATCCTCATAAGGGGACTACCTCATTCCTCTTAGTGTTTACAAACCATCCATGCATCATTCACTTTATCAGGGTAGATATCTTCTCTATCCCCATTTCTCATGGCAACGCTCCAACCTACATCATCTCTTATCCTTGGTGTATGACATGCATAATTTCCTATCTCTCACCCCCATAACAAGAGGAAATAAGCATTTGGTTGCAGTCCAAATACAGAGTTCTTCCTGTTCCAAGAGTAGAGATGGTACATCCCACCTTGCCAGTACACCTTTAAATCTAAGTTGCAACATGCCACATATGCCTCTTCATCATAAACAACATGATATCAAACTAGTCCTAAACCTACTGAGGTTTATATCCTTGGTCATCTCCTCTAGGTATATAGGGTACCGACTCTTTTGGGGTCATCCCTCTTCCCTCATGCATCAAGAGAGTGCCCTACTCATTTGCCCTTTGGGTCCCATGAGTTCATGAAGGTGATCAATCTCCTAACCCATGGCCCTCAGACAATGATAGCTGTTACCTCCCGACCCTATGGTCATGAGCAACTAGGGAATTAGGCAACTCCTACTTTCATCGGTCTTATCCCTACCTGACCCTAGGATAGACTTAGGATTCTCCATTACAGTACATGTTTACTTAGAACCTTACCCAAGTCTTCATCATCTCTCTTTCCACATTCATGGGCTGACTCTCATCGGTTCATAAGCATCATGGCAACCTGCCTACCTTGGTCAAGCCCCATACTGGTTACCTCCATGGTAACACATTCACATGCAAAAGAGATGGATATGTATGGGTCTACAGGTTCATTCTCATACCATGTAATTTTCACTTAGCCTCTCAAGATCTTGTGAGACCTCTTCTGACATACACCCTATCAAAGGGGGGTCCTTCTCCCAGGATGGGAGGAAAACTATCTCTTAACAACAAGGTCACAAAAGCTCTTAGGTCCAGGGTTTACATCCACATGAGCCTACTTAACCCTAGCAAGCTATTAAGGCATAAGCAGATCACCTACTGTACCCTGCTAGGTCATACTTGTCCTCTTTCCTCAAGGTTGGATCAAGATCATCAACCTAGCTATGAGGGGTTCATAAAACACACCTTAAACTTAAGGGGCTTCCCTTTTCCTCTATACATGAGTACCATGCTCGCTTCTATAGGAACTCAACTTCTCATCATGAGCATTAGGTACACCACTTCCCCTCTTAGGCCTAGGAACCCTATGTTCACTTGTAGGTGTCCAAATGCATGCTCTATCTCTTAACTATGAACCAAGCATGCAAAAGGCATGACATGCACTTCTTGTCATCCCTCAGCTTGAGAAACACTTAGGGTTGGGTCCTCCTTAAGGACAACCAACAAGGTACAAGGCCTCATAACCTGCTACTAAACCTTTCTAGATCTAAGGAACTCTTCTTCCTACCTCAGAAGGTAAACATCTATACCGTAGACACATAGGAACCAGATGCTTCATCCTCTATCTTTAGGGTTTGGTCCCTCCAAGATATCATCAATCTTTCAGGGCTCAATCATGAGGCAACCACTATTGTTCTGCATATCCCAGGGTTTTAGGCTTCCTACCTCCTTGCTGGGTTTCCTGCTCCCTCTAGAGATAACCCCACATCCAACCTCACCATTAGAGGTCCTTTCTTCATTAAGGATCAACCTCAAGAACATCCTTTACATAGGTGAAGCTTAGGTAACCGTTCTTCTCCATCATAATTCCTTATCCAGGGTTTCATCCTACTGTCAGCACTATGACGTGCCCTAGGTGCCAGCTATACCCTACTTGCACAATCCCATAGGGTTTCTATGGTCCTTCACTAACATCATCATCTATGGAGCTATCCTTTACCCTAACATGCACGACCCTTCCCAGGGTTGTGTTGCCAAAGGTGCTAGGTCACCCACGGATCCTATGGCATCCCAAAGGCATGTCCTTTCAAACACTTGGTCCAACTCATCTCTCTCTAACCTTCACATAGGGTTAGGGTTAGCATCATCCTCCGAGGATGTGCCAGGTTTCTACTTGCAATGGAGATCTCTATCTCCAAGACTAACTTATCCTCCTGACAAGAAGGTCTAGCCTCAGGTCTCTTCTGAGGACATGCCAACTTATGTTATACGACCTAAGCATGTATTTATTCTTTAGTTTGCGCTTTAAATTTATTAAGCTTATGTCCATGACATCTTATTTACATGCCTTTCATTAATTTAGTGGAGGATTCCTTAAAACTTATTAACCTTACCCATACCTCAAGAAGGTGAGGAGAAGAAAGAAAACCCTAATCCTTTAGGTCCTTATCAGAATTTTTGTGATGAGAAGGGATGAATAAGATGAGCAGTCCTAAAGGTATCTTATTTCGATTCATACCCTAAGACTTTGGCCAGGCGGTCACACGAGTCCGGGAGTCCTCGTATTCTGACAAGCGGTGCGGAGGAAAATCTTGCCAGCCCCTGGTCGTGATCCCTTTCTAGACACCTCCGTCTTTCGGGTACTCCTCTAATAACTCCCTTGGTTTCTATGGAGTTTGTAAAATTTAATAATTATTAATGGTTAACTGAGGAACCTAAGCTCTGATACCAAATGTTATGACCCCACCTCCCGATAACCCCCAATTAAGGGAGACCGAGAGGTCGTAGCCGCACCCATTAATCCTAGATCAAAGGTTCGACATATAACCATAAACAATTATTAAATTCTAACAGACTATACTGAACATGGTAATAAAATTTTTCTTTGCATACCTTGAAAAGTTGGGAACAAACTAACTTCTAACCTCAGTTGAACTATTCTATCTAATTCCTCCTTGTTCTTTAATTCTTGAATTCACAAGGTGTCGCTTTACTGTTTGTACTTTTCATTGTACCTAAAACGCCGACAAACAAAACGTTGGTCAGCCGAAGCTGGTATGTGGAGGAAACATATAATGTTCAACTATGTTAACAATATAATCATTCAATTAATCATTTAACAATCCGGATTACATTTTAAGCCATATAACTCAATCCATACATATTCTCGAACTCTGGGTTGTCACTGTAGTGGACATGGATATCACCTCTCTTTTAGGTAATAGAGTCGCATGGCACTATCCGAAGATAGCCCAATATCTAACTCATTATGACCTGATGGTCCTACCTCCATGGTAGCCATGTACTAAGTCAACCATAGACTTGATGGACCTACCCAATAGGTAGCCATGGACTAGGTCATCCATAGACCTGATGGACCTACCCAATAGGTAGCCATGTACTAGGCCTTTCTCTAACCTTATGGACCTACCCATAGGCAGCTATGTACTAGGTTAGCTATTATGCCACAGAGAGAACCATGATCTGAGTTTATAGGCATATACATTAAGTGATAGTCATAGTCACTTTGTAATTGCAATATGAACATCCAAATAGTTTAGTTGCATTCAATGTGATTAATCTTCCGAGAAACCATCAGAAAACTAAGCGGTTATTCATAAGTAACCACATACCTGTATTGCAGATTTGGATACAGAATTAATCAGAACATAGAAATCCCAATCAAGCAACCAATCATGCACAGAATCCTGAAATAAATATACCAATTAATATTTATTCAATATCATCATCATCCTTAGGATTTCTATTCCAATTTTAGGGTTTCCTTGGGAATTAGGGTTTTGCCTCCATTCTTAGTTATTAAGAACCCTAATTCATCAAATCTACTTAAAACCTTTAAATTCTCTCCTTTTAATATTCTTAACAGTCTTAGGATTCATCATTTAGTAATTTACTTCCTTAATATGAAATATCATGGTTTTCTTCTTCTTTTACCCCAATTAGGGTTCCCATATGAATTATTCTGCATTTATGGATTGCAACCCTAAAACTACCAATTTTGTATACTAAACGGATGAAAACTCTATATTATTAATCAACATGTTAATATCTTTCAAATTAACCTATTAGTCATCAAAGATGTATCCCTTATATTCAATTTAGGGTTTCTAAGGTTTCCTACAAAACCTAATCATCTTAATTATCTTTATTAAGAATTCTCTAATCCAAATTATGTTCAAGATTCATTATATCACAATTGTATTCTTGCGATATCTTGTTATGACCACTACAACTCATATATACTCAAATCAGGGTTTTTAGTCCATTAAACCATGTTCATGATCATAAAACCCCAAAACCAACATACTAATCATCCTTTTATGATTTTACATTTCTTTTTACTCTTAACAGGTTAAGATTGATCAAAAACATATAAAAGATTCATCATGTTTGTTTTTACATCATTCTAGTGTTTTTTCTATCAATTAATGCATCAAAAGATGTAAAACCCTATACTTTTTGAGTTTCAAGAATAATTAGGTTTCAAACATAATTTATTTGTATTCCTATCGTTCTGAGGATCAATTTTCATATAAGACTTGTCTCAATCTGAGCTACGGTTCATTAGTTACGAATTTTGTAAAATACTTACTTTTGGACTTATCAGATTGCACCACGTAGGCCGTTCCATGCAACGAACTCAATTGATTTGGAAACATGACGAAAGGACGCTCCTACCCCCGCGTAAGTGGATCATCTTCATTAGCCCGCCAAGGGCAGTTCTGTCCAATGGCCCTCCTGTTTCTTCTTCCTCGCGCCAGAACCAGGCCGTCGCCCTAGCTGCTGACCCAGCGGCCATGGCAGCGCGCCGCAAGCTGCTCCCCATCATCTCAGCGCCCAGATCCGACCGGGACTCATCTCCTACCTCCGTCGCACCTCCCTCTACTTGGAACTCCTCCAGATCGCGGCCAGGTTCGCGCCCAACATAGCTACAAACGCAGCCGTCTTGCGTCGTCGTGCGGGAGCTCTTCAGGGCGTGAAACTCCTCAGAATTTGGAGCCCTGCCTCCGATGCAACCCCACATATCCGTAGGTGCCCTCCAGTTGTGGCCAGCACTACATGATCAGGTCGGTTGGGTCAGCCATGCGCGACCGGCCTTGCAGCCGTGCAGCGGCCGTCGTGCCTGCGTTGGAATCCAAGGGTTATGGCCGCGCTTCCCTCTGGCCAAGCACGCATTCCCCCACCCATGATGACGACTCCCAGGTTGCTGGCTGCCCCACAGTTAGAGCTATACCCTTGGTTAGGGTTTGGACGGTTGTATGGATGAAGAAGAAGAAGGAGAGGAGAGAGAGACGCAAGGAAACTGCTTGGGCTCGTCCAAAGAGCCTACTCTTTTATAGAACAGGGTATTCATGCCCTAGCATGCTTGCCCATGAAGGAATAAAGCCTAAGCCTAATAGGAAATATATTCCTTCACTAAAAAGCAAGTCTCTCTCTCTCTTTCATATTCCTTCATTATTCCGTCCTCCTCTGATTATAGGATTTCGAAAATCCTTTCTCTTATTATCATTGTTCTTGCATTTTAATCCATTGATCACGAAAACCTATTTTCCTTTATAGAAAAAAAAATATCATCCTTTTAAACAATACCCCATAAAATGTTTTTTTGGGAAACCGTAGAGATCAGATTATATTCATCCCGCTCTCTACTGCGGGCCAAATGTTAGAGAAATTAACATCTAGACTACTTGTGAGCCACGGGGGCGCCACGTTTTGGAAAGTAAAAGCAGTACTAGCAGAGATTTAGAAACGAGCAATACAGTCCGCTACATTATTATGCACTCTAGGAACATGAGCTATGGAAGTGAGACCGACTTCATTCTGGAGCTGCTGAAGACGGCGCATATGCGGAAGGAACATGGTTGTTGCGGATGCTGCCTTGGTGGTAATGGATACCGCAGAGGTAGCATTAGACAGAATGGTGGGTGCACGCCATCCTGTAATTTTGCAGAGTTCCAAGGCCCAGATGATGCCTTGTATCTCCTCCTCCAGTGCCGAGGTGGCATGGCTGGGCAGTCCATGGCCCAGAAGGAAGCCTCCATGGCTGTCCACAGCATGAATACCAATCCCAGTGCGAGAGGATTCAGCATGATGAGAGGCATCAACAAAAATAACAACGTCACTGAGAGGAGGGGGAATTCTGGCTTGGCTGCATCCCGTCGTGTGTGTCGAGAACAGTGTCGGGGTTGCCAAGATGGCTCAAACTCGGTCCTTGATGAAGGAAACCCGCAGTTGGAGAGGTTGTTGCTTCCTGTTGTGTACATACTCATTTCTCTGCGATCAGATTGTCCAGCAAGCCACTAGAGGCAGCATGGATGGAGCGTCAGTGCCTTTAGAAGAGATGATCACGTCAATCCACTCATCCTCAGGAAGAAGGAAGAAGGATGGGTCCATTCGACAGGCAACCCACACTTCCCTGCTGAAATTGCAGTCGCGGAGAGCATGCGCCAGGGTATCACTCGCATTTGCACAAACTGGGCAGTGACTGTCGACAGGGATATGGCGGCGGGACTTCTCCACATTGGTGAGTAGCGCCTTGTGAACCAGGAGCCATAGAAAAGTGTGAACACGGGGCGGAACTGGCAATCTCCAAATAGTGTCCCATTTCCCAGGTAGGGGCAGCTCAATGTCCGTGCGGATCCATTTGTATGCATATTTTGTGGTAAGAAGGCCAGTAGGCGACTCAGGCCAAAGGCGAGTATCATAGCCAGCAGACGGAGAAGGCAGATAAACATACTGAATATGCAGCCACGAACTACTCGAAAGATAGCCATGGATGAAATCCCAATCCCAGCCATTACCATCCATTCCCATGGCTGAGATAGTAAGATCAACGAGGTCGGGCGGCGGCACAAGAGAGGGGTCAATGTCTTTAATAAACAGGCCATGAAGCCATTTGTCACTCCAAATGTTTGCAGATTCACCGTTATTGATAGTTACGACCGAGTCCTGAAGAATGGCTGGCATGTGCTTCCTAATAAAAGCCCACACCGAGGAACATGGTTTCTTTATAGGTGTGTCATTGCACATGTACTTGCTATGCATAACACAAACCCAAAGAACATCTCTATTGTTTATGAATCGCCACACATTACTGAGCATAAGAGCTTGATTCTGAGACCGTGCATCCTTGATGCCCAAGCTGTCATCGGATTTAGCCATAGTAATCTTTGTCCACGAGACCAGAGAGAGACTGTGATGGGATCGGCTTCCCGACCAAAGAAAATTCTTAATGTGCTTGTTAATATCATCAGAAAGCACTTGTGAGAGTTGCAATGATTGCATAGTGTAGCTGGGAATAGCTTGAAGAGTGGATTTCACAAGAGTGATTCTACCAGCTAGAGACAGTTGTCTTGCTGACCAGCTCATCATACGGTCCTTCATAGTATCAACAATGGCAGCGTGAGTTGATTTGTTGACTCGGTGATGTAGAATGGGAACACCAAGGTAGCGACCCAAGTCACTGGTGTGTGGAATACCAAGGCGCCTGTAGAAAACATCTCGGACTTGGCATGAGGTATTAGGAGAGAAGAAGCAACATGACTTGGCCTTAGACACCCGTTGCCCAGATGCATGCCCAAAAGCTTGGAGAACTTTGTTAATGCTTTTAGCTTGGCCTTCAGAAGCTTCTGCCAGTAAGAGTATGTCATCGGCAAATAAAACATGTGATAACATTGGGCCCTTCCTAGAAGGACGAATAGGCTTCCATGCTCCTTGGTTTATGGAGTGTAAGATGGCTTGACTGAGTCTCTCCATACATAGAACAAATATGTAGGGGCTGATTGGGTCGCCTTGACAGACTCCTTGTGAGGTTTTGAATGACTCTAGAGGGCAACCTTCCCATAGAACCGAGGTTCACCCTTTAGTGATGATTTTCATAATGAGATTAATCAAATCAGCTGGAATACCAGTCCTCTTGATGGTGTCGTGGATGAACGCCCAACTCATCTTATCAAAGGCTTTAGCAAGGTCTATCTTGATGCAAGCAAGCACCTTGCCAGTAGTCCTCGTACGCATGGTGTGGATAACCTCCTGGACAAGAATAATATTATTAGTGATGCATCGGCCCGGTAGGAAACTAGATTGAGTTTCATAAATCCATCCTTGCAATAGTGGCTTGATGCATTCCACAATGATCTTGGATATCAACTTGAAGCACGTGTTATTAAGCGAAATAGGACGGAGGTCACTGCAAGTTTGGGGCTGCCTGGTCTTCGGAATCAGACACATAAAGGAATCAGCAAGCCTGTCGTCAATGGTCCCTGATGTGAAAGTGTCTTGCACAATGCAAACAAAAGAAGAGCCAAGTGTGTACCAGTGCTTTTGGATGAAAGAATTACAGATGCCATCGGGCCCAGGAGCTTTGTTAGGTGCCATCATGAACATGGTGTGCTTAATTTCAGCAGCAGAAGGGAGGGCACTAAGGTTGCGCCTAGTGGCCTCGCAAGGTTGCTCGAAGGTGCCAATGAAGCTAGCAACATCAGCAGTATTGCGAGCGCTAGGAGGCGGGGCAGTCATCAAATCAAGAAAGAAGTTTCGCACGTGCAACTTAAGGGAGACTGGGTCTTCCACCCAATTGTCCTCACTGACCTTGAGCCTTGTAATCTTGTTGAAGAGGCGGCGTGCCTTGACATATGTATGAAAGAATTTTATGTTGGCGTCGCCAAGACGGATCCAGTTAATGTTAGCTCACTGCCGCCAATCAGCCTCTTCTTGAAGGAGAATATTGTTGTATTCATCTTGCAAGTATTCCAAAGTGGAGTCAGAAGAAGTAAGAGACAAGTTGGTAGAGGATACCTGAATGTTGTTTATCCGGCGCATGATTTTATTTTTGTGTTTGTTGTTGGAATTGTGAAGCTTGGAGTCCCATGCAGATGCCGCCTCACGGAAGGCGGGGAGAGCGTCAAGGAAGTTCTTTGTCGGATCCCAAGATTGAAGAATGACATCCTTAAATCCAGGGGCCAACGACCAGGACTCTTTAGTTCGGAAATACTTATTGCGAGCCTGGCATTGTGTGGAGTCATGAATGAGCAGCGGACTGTGATCACTGTAAAGTCTAGGAAGGACAATCACCGAAGTAGAAGATGCCATAGACAGCCAATCATCATTGGCGATGACTCGATCCAGCCTCTCTAAAAGTTGGAGTCGCTTGAAGGTATAGAAGGGGCCATTGACCTTGATGTCTGCTAAGCCTGTGTGCATGAGAAGAGAATTGAATTTCCTACTCGAGCGACGGTCAAAGGAATGCCCGTTTATTTTTTCATAGATGTCCAGCATGGTGTTGAAATCACCGATGACAACCCATGCACCATGAATGGAGTTGGAGATGTCATGCAAGCGATTCCACAGGAGGTCCCTTCTTCCCGGATTAGGAGCACCATAGACGAACATTAAGTGCCAGGAGTCATTGATGCAGCAGTGAATGAACTGTCTATGGTTGAGGATGAACTGGATGGAGCAGCGAGCATCATCCCATAACACCCATATGCCACCCGAAAAGCCAACAGCCTCAACCCGGTGAGAAGAAGGGAAACCCAATTGCTTAATGACGCCATCAGCCTTGGACCCACTTATTTGTGGTTCAACAATCGCCATAATATGAAGCATATGTCTTCTTCTAAGATCCTTGAGCAGACGAATTTTCTTCTTAAAACAAGCACCTTGAATATTCCAGCAGAGGATGTTCAGCATAAAAACACTAAAAGAGAAGGGGTGTGGGCAACTCAAACAATTGCCCCACGAAGGCCGACGGATTGCTCATCGTTGACCATAGTATCATCGGGAGGTTCCGTGTCGTTGGTGAAGTCAATGGCGCGCTTAGCTTCTGAACCTTGCTCAAGGTTGCCGACTAATTGGGCAAGTCTTCCTTTCTTCCTTTCTCTACCAGGGCTGACCGTCTGATAGATGACTTTCATGTTTCTAAGTAATACTCCGCTGCCTCCACCTTTATCCCCCCAGTGGAACGAACATTGGGAGACATCCTTGGCATTGTCGATGGCTATGAATTGGAACGATGTGGTGTCTCCCGTCTCCTACGTTCGACCCTCACAGGTGTCATCGTTAAGAAAGATGACGCTTGTGTTGCTCGGATTGGTTGCATTACTCCCAGCAGGAGGGCCCTTAGGCGGGAGATCTTGTCCTGCTCAGGAGTGTGCTTGTAGCTTCGACTTAGCCTTCTTCTTGTGCTTCCTGGATTGGACAGTTTGCCACTCCTCTTCGGTTGCTTCATGGACTTCAGTTGTGGATTGGGGCTGCTGCTCCTTGGGCACGTCCACACTTGCAGCAGTGGGCGGCTCCTCCTGAGTTTTACTGTCAGACGGCTTTGACCCTCCCTTCTTTTGAGAGATTGTACGCTTCTCTGGCTTCTTGGCATGGATCTGAGGTGTGTACTACACCTCCTGAAGGAGAGGGGGGTCTGATGATGAAGGTGCTTCAGCAGGAGAGAAGGGCTTACTGAAGTTGCAAACCGCATCCTAAAGTCCCACTCTACCGCACTTCATGCAAATAGTGGGTAGATTCTCATATTCCAAGCGGAAGTACTCCCCGTTGAGGTAGACTACTGGTAGCAATGGCTTGAGCGTGTTGACTTCAACTGCAAGCCGTGCAAACTTACCACGGTGGCCTGACAGCGTGGTGGTGTCGACTTTGATTGTTTTGCCAACAGCGTCGCCGACGCTTGCTAGGAGCTGATACTGATAGAGATATACTGGGAGTTCTGGGGTGCGAAGCCATACTACCAGTTTCTTTGGGATGTGGTCGACTGGGCGGAAATCTGCTGACCAAGACTTAACAGCAAGATAGTTCCCAAAGATCGTCCATGGCCCTTCCGTCAAGGCCCGCTCATACGCCGCCTTGCTACTGAGTTGGAAGATGAAGTACCCCATCTCCAAGTCAATTACTCAAAATTGTTTAGTGAGTTGCCACAAGGCCATGACGTGGTTGACTAGCGTTGTGAAACCCACGGTAATCCCAACGACTTTCACCACTACCGCGAACCTCCATGGTTCCAGCAACGGCGTCAGGGCGCTGGGGTTGATGCGGATGTTAGGCAGAGCCCCACTTTTATCAACTTGTATGTCCGATGCTTTCAGGGCATCGGGAGAAGCGGGCTTGATCACATGCGGCGTGACACCGCCAGTGACGGTATCGCGGAAGGAAACGCCACCTGCGTTGCACCCCGCCGTCTGTTCATCTTCATCCATGGCGATTCCGTCTTCTTGGTTCCCCTCGCCGCCCAGCAACGCAGACGGTTCAGAGATATCCGTGTTAAGCCAACGCTGACTCGCGCGTTGAGAGTAGTGGAGCGATCCTCGTCTAGCGCCGCGGCCTCCACGGCCTCCGGCGACACCACCACGCATGCAAAAAGAAATCACCCGGAGCCCTAGAAGACGACAGGACAGTAATCGTAATTTTATTAACAATACCCCATAATTCATTAATAAAGCAACTCATTATCTTCTTATTTTGCCTTTTTAGTATTTTCTCGTTCTTTACTCTTTATTGGGACTCCTTGGTTCCCAAGATACTCCATTATTTCGAAATCATTTTTATGGGACACTCATTATCCTTCTAGATGCATTTAAATGCATCAATTCACATTATCTTGTTTATTTCTCATTTAATTATTCCTTTTTTAGGACTTCTTTTTATTTCTCTTTTATTTTCCTCATTGGCATTGCTTTTAATATTAACAACCTCATGGATACGAAATTCCCCAAGAAATCACATTTATGCCTCTTTCCATTCATTTTCCACATTATATCATTATTTTCCAATTTCTTTCTTCATAAAGAAATACTTAATTAATCGTTTCTTTTCTTATTTCTTTCTTTTTGGAACCTTGGACTCCTTGGTACCCAAGGAACCCAAGAGGCACGAAATCCTCTTTGGATTTGCCTTCTAGAGGTTTCTACATATTTCTTCTCTTCAATCATCCATTTATTCATTGAATTTTCTTGTTATTCGGGCCCAATAGCCAAAAAAGCCCACAATACAAACATCAAGGCTATTGTAAACAAAAATCCATTTATTTGAAAAATATTATCTCATTATTTGTTCAAGTATCTTTAATATGAGAAATTACATTTCTCGTCAATTGAACCCAAAATCGGGGTTATAACATAGACACACTCCAAATCCCTAAACATATGAACCCTGATTTGGAGAAATCAAGTCATACGTGCACAAAGACCAAGATTGAAATAATATATGATTTATTCTTATATCATTATAATGTAATTTACTTATAATATTTTCATGACTTGTAGTTAAGATCATATGTATATAATAATAAATTATGTTGGATTAATTTTGCACTTGGAAGGCCATGGGATACCAAAAATAGCAAGTGCAATGGTCAAGTTTCCCTTGGGTATAACGCGGCCTACAAAATTGTTCATGAGCTTTCTAGAATCTCTTTTTGATGTAGTTTCTCACCATTTGGGAACTCAGACGGCTAAAAAGTCCTAGATAGCATGGTTTGTCGGCCAAATTACATAATCAGTTGTTTGCACTCTAGACGACATTTTTTGTAATACAATATAGCCATTGGAGGGGTGAAAAAGGTGAAAAGCATCCATTGAAAACCCCAATAACAACTAGAATTTATCCTAAATGGTTAAAATAGAGGCATACTCACCTATAAATAGGAACCCTTGGCTTCATCCTATGGTTAGAAAATGGTTACGAATGTCCCTATATTTTAGTAGAGAGAGAAAGTGTCCTAAAGAGTCCCTATGCACTTTTGTGATCTTAATCACTGGTTTCATCCACTAGAGTGAGTAGGAAATTTGTAAGAGAGATAGACCTACATATATATCTTCGTAGGCTCTCACTACTCTACCTCCATACTCGCTTTCTCTCATGAAGATGAAGTTTCCCTCTCTTGAATAAGGCATGAGAAGAAGAAATGAAGGAGGCCCTTGGTGAAAATCTTCTCCTTAGTGAAGATGAATTCAAAGGAAGGAAATCTATGCCAAGAGTGGATAATCCCTTGATAGCTAATGACTCATTGTAAGAGAGGGTAAGTCCTTGGTGAAGGTCTATGAGTCATTGTAAGAGTGACTAAGTCTAAAGACTCTTGGCTGTGGATATGAGTGTGTTTTGTGAGGTTGTTGGATCCCTAGGCCTAAAAGGGATGCTAGTTATCCCTAGATCCAAAAAAGGGTGTCATCTTTTATAACTCTTATAATGGAATATAAAAAGTGACACAAGGATGAAAACCTAGAGATTGACCCATCTAGGTAGTGGAGCTATATTTTTTTGTGATGGAACCACTATAAATAGTGCCTTCATTGTGGATTGATCAATCTCTTTTTCCCTTGTTTTTCATCCTTGCAATATTATCTTGGAAAATATTTTGAAGGTCTAAGAAATTTTGTTAATGTAGTTTTAGGTCAACTACTCCACTTTTTGAGCCTATTTAGATCCAACAAGTGGTATCCGAGCAAGGTCTTATGTAAGGGAATACTTCCACAAGTAGGAGAAGATGGGTGATAATAAAGAAGGGAAATTACTATTCAGAATTCAAGTCTTTGATTGGACAAACTTTCAATATTGGAAGAGCAAAATGTAATTGTTTTATAAAGGATCAAATCTTGAGTTGTGAACAATTGTGGATTTTTTGTACAAACAACCAGAGGAAAAGCTGTAATAATGGGATGCAACTACTTTGAATAAAGCAACCTTTAATGCCAAAGCTATAAGACTCCTCTATCTCTCTCTCTCCCCCATCGATTTCAACTAGATATCCTCTTGAGACATGGACCATGATGTATGTAGTAAGATGCAGCCACTTGTGAGGGGACAAAGCAAATGAAGGAAAGGGAGATGTACGTGCACACACAATGACTTAAAAACCTTCACATGAACAAGATGGTCTCTAATGCTAAGATATATGATAGACTTAATCTCATTTTCAACGTCCTTGAAATAATTGGTCAACCTATTGTCAATGGCAAGTTATGCTACATAAGTCTTCACTCTCTTCCTCTCTAGTGAAAGAAGATGACAACCATAGAAGAAACCACAAAGTTCTCCAATATCCCAAATAAATAGATTATAGACAATCTTGAAGACTATAAGGTAAGGCTCAACTCACAACAAGAAGAAAATCTTAAAGAAAAGAACTAATAGAAGAAGGACAAGATTATATCATTCCATCTTCATTATGTCATAATTCCTATCAATGTGGATATGTAACACCTCAATTTTCATATCACATGAGTAGAAGCTAATTTTTTTTGGGAGTGTTACAAATAGGATATGCATAACAATAACAATAGATACAAACCAATATAGATTGTGTATGAAATAAATTGCCATTGTATTCTTATAACAATAACATTGGTACATCAAGACCGTTAAGAAAACCTAGAAACATGATCTAAAAGACTGTAGTTCTATCATAAGGTCCTGGATCGTGTAAATGGAACCCCACCAATAAAACCTCTCTTAAAACTATTGGTGAGTCCTTTATCTTGACTAATCTTCATGAAGATTAGTACATGTAGACATATCATACCCATCCAAGCACATAGGGAAACCTAGGTTAGAGTAAGTGGCATTGAATTTCTAATTAGATGAATATGAATATACAATAACTGAAAGCTTAACTAATATCTAAAAACAATAAATGTATATTGAAATGATGTGTTTTTATTTATGTCTTTTATCTTATTTGTGGCAACCATTGTATGATAAGTCCTCCTGAATTGGTGTATCTATGCCTTGAATTGGTACCAAAGTACCTCTGAATTGGCAATACATGCCTATGAATGACACTAAGGTGTCTTTGAATTGTCGTGACTACGCCCTGAATTGGTATCGAAGTACCTCTGAATTGGTGTAAACACTACTCTGAATTGACAACACATGCCTCCAAATTGGCAACAAATGACTCTAAATTGTCCCAAGACTAAATGAATGAGGGCTTATTATATAATGTCCTATGTGAAGGTTCTGACTTAATTATCTAAAATATATAATTACTAAATTCTGAATCTAAACATAACTTATATTGAAACTGAATATTGATAACTGAACATGTATTGAATTCTAAATCTAAATATGAATCTCTACTCAAACTTTGAGCTGATTCTAAATCTGAATTGGAAGTCTGATATTCTTATTGTTTGATAAATCTTAATCATATGTGTTTATTAAATGTATGTCTTAATTAAATTTTGATGTTTGATATGTGACATCTGAGTCTAAGTCTGGAGAAAATAAAATGAACTGAATCTAAATCTGGATTTGGAATCTGATATAGTTATTGTCAGAATAAATCTTAATCTGAAGCCCATTAACTTAATAATTATGCAAAAAACTTATATAAGAGCCTAAGGGCTTGACAAAATAAATTGAATAGAGCCTAGAAGTATTGAGTGTGTCTAATTGTAATATAAATATCAAATATCTAAAATCTGAAAATTGGGCAATATTACTAAATCTGGACAAAATTAATTGCTCAGAGCATGACTGGATATGGAATACTAAAGTTTGAAAGGAACTTAATCTGTAAGTTAGTTTGTAGCAAGATGTAGGTTGGATCATAATAGTATTGAAACTCAATGGACATGTCCCACTTACGTGTTATGATGAGAAATCCAAATATACATTCAGGTCATGGTCAATCATTAGCTTTCTTGAAAATGAACATGATGCATAGATTAAAATTAAATCTAGAAATCCTAGATTATCATGATAGACTTTCCAGGTCATCTAATATATGTTGGGATTTTTTATGCAACATAAACATATTACCATCCTCTAATAAATTTGGATATGATCATGAATTCTCATAATATACGATCCCTACACATTTACATCATTAGTAATATCATCAATTTCTCAACCACCTTAATTAACATCATGGCCTAACTTCTATAACATTAAATTATCATAATAGGTAATTATCTTCTAAACTTCAGAAAAAAAAGAATATTTCACAAAGACATACATCAAAATAGAATTTTAAAGATTTTCTACAAATTTTATTACATCGTTTGATGACATGAACTACCATAGTAACTTTAATAGGTAAACTCATTATACATTCATTAAAACAATAGGATTAGATCTTGCATTTGTGTTTTAGAATTATGAATAGATCACATGAACTTATCTCCTCAAATTCAGACACTCCTATCACAATCTTTTGCATAAACACCATCATCATATCTATTTTCTCCTATTAATCTTTTGGCCTATTAAACATATAAATATCCTCAATTAGTATTTTATAATAATCTACTCCTTAATATCTTTTTAACTATACCTTATTTTCATGATTGGATGACTATGCTAAAAGATATGTGTTTTTCAAAATTACCTTCTTTCTAGACGATCTGGGCCATTCATCTTGAATCTGACAGATTGCATCCTAGCTTTCTAGTTTTTTCCTTTTATCTGGTTTGCGGATCTCCTCCTTGGGATTTCCTATTTAGAAACCCAGATCTGGCTAGCCCTCATCACCTTCCTCTTCTTTTTCATGTTTGTGAGTGTGACATCTTCCCTGGTTAGCATGCTGGACATGCCTTCAAATGTGCCTCTCTGCTGAGCTCTAGCAAGGCTCCATGGCTGTGTAGACTCCTCCATGATTATCCCATGATACTTGCCACTCACTTATGAGCCTATTTTATGGGACTGGTTTTTGGGAATAAAGAGAGTCTCCCATGTAGCAGTCACTATCTACACATCACTCCTTGAGAAGACTTCTTTCTTACTCCCTTTTTATTGAGTATGGAGGAAGATAACTCCACAAAGATGTGATATCCCATGCCCCATGTTTTATAATGCATTGTTGCTTTGTGTTCTAGATCATTGTACTTTATATTCTACATTTTTATTTGATATTAATTCTTAATTGAAATAAAAACTTCCCACACTCATCCTTTCTCTGCAAGGAAGGAGGGTGTTATATTTTTACTTTTAGTATTTCATTAACTAATTCAATTAGTTTTGGTCATAATGGGACAGACGTCCCCACTGTCTACCATGTTTTCTTTTACTTGAACACCCACATTATTAAGTCATTGACCATGATATTTAAAACTTGGACACTGTTCATTCACACTTAAGGTAATCAAAATAAAATGAATGATTTTTTATATTATCATTCCTTTCCAATTGTGTCTATTGTACGCATCATAATGGATTGACCCCAAGAATTATACACATGTTATTTTCATTTTTTTCCAAAGTCAATTTCTCATTGTAAAATTTATATAAGGTACAAAAACTAGAGTTAATATTTTCTCATTATTTAAATCAACCTAAATTTAAAAAAAATCAAATGAACACCATAAGACTAACTCTGCTGTCAAAAAAATAACTATGGCGATAAGAAAGTAACTACACGACTAAAAAAGTAACTCTGTACAAAATATACATCAGATATATATAAGGACGGGTTTTTTTATTTTGGGGGGGCAAATGATATTATTTTTGATGAAATTTTTTGGAGAGCTAGATAAAATACTCCTATGCAATTGTGAAAAAAATAATTTGAAAAAAGTGGTGGGAAGGGTGGGCGGGTAGCTACCCACGCGGGCAATAAATATGGTCCCATATATATATATATATATATATATATATATATATATATATATATATATATATATATATATTCTCATTTGCAAGAAAACACCCTATGGACTACGATCTGGTAAATATATTATCCTTAGACTCACATACATGGTAGTTTAGATCTCATTAAAGTTTCTTTTATTCATGTTTTACTAATATCACCTAAGATCATAAAATTTTGGAGGCTGATGGTAGACTAACATGTATAACAATTGATGGATCTGTATTTCTTTTTCATTAATTCATAGCACATAATGAATGACTTTGGTTAGACCCATTTTCTCCATTAGAAGATATCAATAAAATATAACAAATGTTTGTTTTCATGTACTCCTCGACATATATTTTCAAAATCATAGTTTCCATATTAGTATATATCAACCACTAAATAATTGGTATTGTTTAAATTTGATAACAAATCTAACAATCTTGTCTACTTTCAAAATTTATTTATCTTGTCATAATAAACACCGAAAATACATGTTATACTTTCCTATAAAAGCTCTTCCATACTCTTTCCTTGTTTGAAAGAATTGAAATAAAATGGCTTTCCAATTAGCAATAAAAATTAATATATTTTACTCAAAAATATAATGGTATTATCCTTAAGACCACTACATCCCCTAATTTTTTTATTAAAATCTACGAATCTCACTCTTATCAAAGGCTTTAGCAAGGTCTATCTTGATGCAAGCAAGCGCCTTGCCAGTAGTCCTCGTACACATGGTGTGGATAACCTCCTGGACAAGAATAATATTATCAGTGATGCATCGGCCCGGTAGGAAACTAGATTGAGTTTCATAAATCCATCCTTGCAATAGTGGCTTGATGCGTTCCACAATGATCTTGGATATCAACTTGAAGCACGTGTTATTAAGCGAAATAGGACGGAGGTCACTGCAAGTTTGGGGCTGCCTGGTCTTCGGAATCAGACACATAAAGGAATCAGCAAGCCTGTCGTCAATGGTCCCTGATGTGAAAGTGTCTTGTACAATGCAAACAAAAGAAGAGCCAAGTGTGTCCCAGTGCTTTTGGACGAAAGAATTACAGATGCCATCGGGCCCAGGAGCTTTGTTAGGTGCCATCATGAACATGGTGTGCTTAATTTCAGCAGCAGAAGGGAGGGCGCTAAGGTTGCGCCTAGTGGCCTCGCAAGGTTGCTCGAAGGTGCCAATGAAGCTATCAACATCAGCAGTATTGCGAGCGCTAGGAGGCGGGGCAGTCATCAAATCAAGAAAGAAGTTTCGAACGTGCAACTTAAGGGAGACTGGGTCTTCCACCCAATTGTCCTCACTGACCTTGAGCCTTGTAATCTTGTTGAAGAGGCGGCGCGCCTTGACATATGTATGAAAGAATTTTGTGTTGGCGTCGCCAAGACGGAGCCAGTTAATGTTAGCTCGCTGCCGCCAATCAGCCTCTTCTTGAAGGAGAATATTGTTGTATTCATCTTGCAAGTATTCCAAAGTGGAGTCAAAAGAAGTAAGAGACAAGTTGGTAGAGGATACCTGAATGTTGTTTATCCGGCGCATGATTTTATTTTTGTGTTTGTTGTTAGAATTGTGAAGCTTGGAGTCCCATGTAGATGCCGCCTCACGGAAGGCGGAGAGAGCGTCAAGGAAGTTCTTTGTCGGATCCCAAGATTGAAGAATGACATCCTTAAATCCAGGGGCCAACGACCATGACTCTTTAGTTCGGAAATACTTATTGCGAGCCTGGCATTGTGTGGAGTCGTGAATGAGCAGCGGACTGTGATCACTGTAAAGTCTAGGAAGGACAGTCACCGAAGCAGAAGATGCCATAGACAGCCAATTATCATTGGCGATGACTCGATCCAGCCTCTCTAAAAGTTGGAGTCGCTTGAAGGTATAGTAGGGGCCATTGGCCTTGATGTCTGCTAAGCCTGTGTGCATGAGAAGAGAATTGAATTTCCTACTCGAGCGACGGTCAAAGGAATGCCCGTTTAGTTTTTCATAGATGTCCAGCATGGTGTTGAAATCACCGATGACAGCCCATGCACCATGAATGGAGTTGGAGATGTCATGCAAGCGATTCCACAGGAGGTCCCTTCTTCCCGGATTAGAAGCACCATAGACGAACGTTAAGTGCCAAGAGTCATTGATGCAGCAATGAATGAACTGTCTATGGTTGAGGACGAACTGGATGGAGCAGCGAGCATCATCCCATAACACCCATATGCCACCCGAAAAGCCAACAGCCTCAACCCGGTGAGAAGAAGGGAAACCCAATTGCTTAATGACGCCATCAGCCTTGGACCCACTTATTTGTGGTTAAACAATCGCCATAATATGAAGCATATGTCTTCTTCTAAGATCCTTGAGAAGATGAATTTTCTTCTTAAAACAAGCACCTTGAATATTCCAGCAGAGGATGTTCAGCATAAAAACACTAAAAGAGAAGGGGTGTGGGCAACTCAAACAATTGCCCCATGGAGGCCGACGGATTGCTCATCGTTGACCATAGTATCATCGGGAGGTTTCGTGTCGTTGGTGAAGTCAATGGCGCGCTTAGCTGCCGAACCTTGCTCAAGGTTGCCGACTAATTGGGCAAGTCTTCCTTTCTTCCTTTCTCTACCAGGGCTGACCGTCTGATAGATGACTTTCCTGTTTCTAAGTAATACTCCGCTGCCTCCACCTTTATCCCCCCTGTTGAACGAACCTTGGGAGACATCCTTGGCATTGTCGATGGCTATGAATTGGAACGATGTGGTGTCTCCCGTCTCCTGCGTTCGACCCTCACATGTGTCATCGTTAAGAAGGATGACGCTTGTGTTGCTCGGATTGGTTGCATTACTCCCAGCAGGCGGGCCCTTAGGTGGGAGATCTTGTCCTGCTCAGGAGTGTGCTTGTAGCTTCGTCTTAGCCTTCTTCTTGTGCTTCCTGGATTGGATAGTTTGCCACTCCTCTTCGGTTGCTTCATGGACTTCAGTTGTGGATTGGGGCTGCTGCTCCTTGGGCACGTCCACACTTGCAGCAGTGGGCGGCTCCTCCTGAGTTTTACTTTCAGACGGCTTTGACCCTCCCTTCTTTTGAGAGATTGTACGCTTCTCTGGCTTCTTGGCATGGATCTGAGGCGTGTACTACACCTCCTGAAGGAGAGGGGGGTCTGATGATGAAGGTGCTTCAGCAGGAGAGAAGGGCTTACTGAAGTTGCAAACCACATCCTCATGTCCCACTCTACCGCACTTCATGCAAATAGTGGGTAGATTCTCGTATTCCAAGCGGAAGTACTCCCCGTTGAGGTAGACTGCTGGTAGCAATGGCTTGAGCGTGTCGACTTCAACTGCAAGCCGTGCAAACTTACCACGGTGGCCTGACAGCGTGGTGGTGTCGACTTTGATTGTTTTGCCAACAGCGTCGCCGACGCTTGCTAGGAGGTGATACTGATAGAGATATATTGGGAGTTCTGGGGTGCGAAGCCATACTACCAGTTTCTTTGGGATGTGATCGACCGGGCGGAAATCTGCTGACCAAGACTTAACAGAAAGATAATTCCCAAAGATCGTCCATGGCCCTTCCGTCAAGGCCCGCTCATACGCCGCCTTGCTACTGAGTTGGAAGATGAAGTACCCCATCTCCAAGTCAATTACTCAAAACTGTTCAGTGAGTTGCCACAAGGCCATGACGTGGTTGACTAGCATTGTGAAACCCACGGTAGTCCCAACGACTTTCACCACTACCGCGAACCTCCATGGTTCCAGCAACGGCGTCAGGGCACTGGGGTTGATGCGGATGTTAGGCAGAGCCCCACTTTTATCAACTTGTATGTATGATGCTTTCAGGGCATCGAGAGAAGCAGGCTTGATCACAGGTGGCGTGACACTGCCAGTGACGGTATCACGGAAGGAAACGCCACCTGCGTTGCACCCCGCCGTCTGTTCATCTTCATCCATGGCGATTCCATCTTCTTGGTTCCCCTCGCCGCCCAGCAACGCCGACGGTTCAAAGATATCCATGTTAAGCCAACCCTGACTCGCGCGTTGAGAGTAGTGGAGCGATCCTCGTCTAGCGCCGTGGCCTCCACGGCCACCGGCGACACCACCACGCATGCAGAAAGAAATCACCCGGAGCCCTAGAAGACGACGGGACAATAATCGTAATTTTATTAACAATACCCCATAATTCATTAATAAAGCAACTCATTATCTTCTTATTTTGCCTTTTTAGTATTTTCCCTTTCTTTCCTCTTTATTGGGACTCCTTGGTTCCCAAGATACTCCATTATTTCGAAATCATTTTTATGGGACACTCATTATCCTTCTAGATGCATTTAAATGCATCAATTCACATTATCTTGTTTATTTCTCATTTAATTATTCCTTTTTGAGGACTTCTTTTTATTTCTCTTTTATTTTCCTCATTGGCATTGCTTTTAATATTAACAACCTCATGGATACGAAATTCCCCAAGAAATCACATTTATTCCTCTTTCCATTCATTTTCCACATTATATCATTATTTTCCAATTTCTTTCTTCATAAAGAAATACTTAATTAATCGTTTCTTTTCTTATTGCTTTCTTTTTGGAACCTTGGACTCCTTGGTACCCAAGGAACCCAAGAGGCACGAAATCCTCTTTGGATTTGCCTTCTAGAGGTTTCTACATATTTCTTCTCTTCAATCATCCATTTATTCATTGAATTTTCTTGTTATTCGGGCCCAATAGCCAATAAAGCCCACAATACAAACATCAAGGCTATTGTAAACAAAAATCCATTTATTTGAAATAAATTATCTCATTATTTGTTCAAGTATCTTTAATATGAGAAATTACATTTCTCGTCAATTGAACCCAAAATCGGGGTTATAACATAGACACACTCGAAATCCCTAAACATATGAACCCTGATTTGGAGAAATCAAGTCATACGTGCACAAAGACCAAGATTGAAATAATATATGATTTATTCTTATATCATTATAATGTAATTTACTTATAATATTTTCATGACTTGTAGTTAAGCTCATATGTATATAATAATAAATTATGTTGGATTAATTTTGCACTTGGAAGGCCATGGGATACCAAAAATAGCAAGTGCAATGGTCAAGTTTCCCTTGGGTATAACGCGGCCTACAAAATTGTTCATGAGCTTTCTAGAATCTCTTTTTGATGTAGTTTCTCACCATTTGGGAACTCAGACGGCTAAAAAGTCCTAGATAGCATGGTTTGTCGGCCAAATTACATAATCAGTTGTTTGCACTCTAGACGACATTTTTTGTAATACAATATAGCCATTGGAGGGGTGAAAAAGGTGAAAATCATCCATTGAAAACCCCAATAACAACTAGAATTTATCCTAAATGGTTAAAATAGAGGCATACTCACCTATAAATAGGAACCCTTGGCTTCATCCTATGGTTAGAAAATGGTTACGAATGTCCCTATATTTTAGTAGAGAGAGAAAGTGTCCTAAAGAGTCCCTATGCACTTTTGTGATCTTAATCACTGGTTTCATCCACTAGAGTGAGTAGGAAATTTGTAAGAGAGATAGACCTACATATATATCTTCGTAGGCTCTCACTACTCTACCTCCATACTCGCTTTCTCTCATGAAGATGAAGTTTCCCTCTCTTGAATAAGGCATGAGAAGAAGAAATGAAGGAGGCCCTTGGTGAAAATCTTCTCCTTAGTGAAGATGAATTCAAAGGAAGGAAATCTATGCCAAGAGTGGATAATCCCTCGATAGCTAATGACTCATTGTAAGAGAGGGTAAGTCCTTGGTGAAGGTCGATGAGTCATTGTAAGAGTGACTAAGTCTAAAGACTCTTGGCTGTGGATATGAGTGTGTTTTGTGAGGTTGTTGGATCCCTAGGCCTAAAAGGGATGCTAGTTATCCCTAGATCCAAAAAAGGGTGTCATCTTTTATAACTCTTATAATGGAATATAAAAAGTGACACAAGGATGAAAACCTAGAGATTGACCCATCTAGGTAGTGGAGCTATATTTTTTTGTGATGGAACCACTATAAATAGTGCCTTCATTGTGGATTGATCAATCTCTTTTTCCCTTGTTTTTCATCCTTGCAATATTATCTTGGAAAATATTTTGAAGGTCTAAGAAATTTTGTTAATGTTGTTTTAGGTCAACTACTCCACTTTTTGAGCCTATTTAGATCCAACAAGTGGTATCCGAGCAAGGTCTTATGTAAGGGAATACTTCCACAAGTAGGAGAAGATGGGTGATAATAAAGAAGGGAAATTACTATTCAGAATTCAAGTCTTTGATTGGACAAAATTTCAATATTGGAAGAGCAAAATGTAATTGTTTTATAAAGGATCAAATCTTGAGTTGTGAACAATTGTGGATTTTTTGTACAAACAACCAGAGGAAAAGCTGTAATAATGGGATGCAACTACTTTGAATAAAGCAACCTTTAATGCCAAAGCTATAAGAATCCTCTATCTCTCTCTCTCCCCCATCGATTTCAACTAGATATCCTCTTGAGACATGGACCATGATGTATGTAGTAAGATGCAGCCACTTGTGAGGGGACAAAGCAAATGAAGGAAAGGGAGATGTACATGCACACACAATGACTTAAAAACCTTCACATGAACAAGATGGTCTCTAATGCTAAGATATATGATAGACTTAATCTCATTTTCAACGTCCTTGAAATAATTGGTCAACCTATTGTCAATGGCAAGTTATGCTACATAAGTCTTCACTCTCTTCCTCTCTAGTGAAAGAAGATGACAACCATAGAAGAAACCACAAAGTTCTCCAATATCCCAAATAAATAGATTATAGACAATCTTGAAGACTATAAGGTAAGGCTCAACTCACAACAAGAAGAAAATCTTAAAGAAAAGAACTAATAGAAGAAGGACAAGATTATATCATTCCATCTTCATTATGTCATAATTCCTATCAATGTGGATATGTAACACGTCAATTTTCATATCACATGAGTAGAAGCTAATTTTTTTTGGGAGTGTTACAAATAGGATATGCATAACAATAACAATAGATACAAACCAATATAGATTGTGTATGAAATAAATTGCCATTGTATTCTTATAACAATAACATTGGTACATCAAGACCGTTAAGAAAACCTAGAAACATGATCTAAAAGACTGTAGTTCTATCATAAGGTCCTGGATCGTGTAAATGGAACCCCACCAATAAAACCTCTCTTAAAACTATTGGTGAGTCCTTTATCTTGACTAATCTTCATGAAGATTAGTACATGTAGACATATCATACCCATCCAAGCACATAGGGAAACCTAGGTTAGAGTAAGTGGCATTGAATTTCTAATTAGATGAATATGAATATACAATAACTGAAAGCTTAACTAATATCTAAAAACAATAAATGTATATTGAAATGATGTGTTTTTATTTATGTCTTTTATCTTATTTGTGGCAACCATTGTATGATAAGTCCTCCTGAATTGGTGTATCTATGCCTTGAATTGGTACCAAAGTACCTCTGAATTGGCAATACATGCCTATGAATGACACTAAGGTGTCTTTGAATTGTCGTGACTACGCCCTGAATTGGTATCGAAGTACCTCTGAATTGGTGTAAACACTACTCTGAATTGACAACACATGCCTCCAAATTGGCAACATATGACTCTAAATTGTCCCAAGACTAAATGAATGAGGGCTTATTATATAATGTCCTATGTGAAGGTTCTGACTTAATTATCTAAAATATATAATTACTAAAATCTGAATCTGAACATAACTTATATTGAAACTGAATATTGATAACTGAACATGTATTGAATTCTAAATCTAAATATGAATCTCTACTCAAACTTTGAGCTGATTCTAAATCTGAATTGGAAGTCTGATATTCTTATTGTTTGATAAATCTTAATCATATGTGTTTATTAAATGTATGTCTTAATTAAATTTTGATGTTTGATATGTGACATCTGAGTCTAAGTCTGGAGAAAATAAAATGAACTGAATCTAAATCTGGATTTGGAATCTGATATAGTTATTGTCAGAATAAATCTTAATCTGAAGCCCATTAACTTAACAATTATTCAAAAAACTTATATAAGAGCCTAAGGGCTTGACAAAATAAATTGAATAGAGCCTAGAAGTATTGAGTGTGTCTAATTGTAATATAAATATCAAATATCTAAAATCTGAAAATTGGGCAATATTACTAAATATGGACAAAATTAATTGCTCAGAGCATGACTGGATATGGAATACTAAAGTTTGAAAGGAACTTAATCTGTAAGTTAGTTTGTAGCAAGATGTAGGTTGGATCATAATAGTATTGAAACTCAATGGACATGTCCCACTTAGGTGTTATGATGAGAAATCCAAATATACATTCAGGTCATGGTCAAGCATTAGCTTTCTTGAAAATGAACATGATGCATAGATTCAAATTAAATCTAGAAATCCTAGATTATCATGATAGACTTTCCAGGTCATCTAATATATGTTGGGATTTTTTATGCAACATAAACATATTACCATCCTCTAATAAATTTGGATATGATCATGAATTCTCATAATATACGATCCCTACACATTTACATCATTAGTAATATCATCAATTTCTCAACCACCTTAATTAACATCATGGCCTAACTTCTATAACATTAAACTATCATAATAGGTAATTATCTTCTAAACTTCAGAAAAAAAAAGAATATTTCACAAAGGCATACATCAAAATAGAATTTTAAAGATTTTCTACAAATTTTATTACATCGTTTGATGACATGAACTACCATAGTAACTTTAATAGGTAAACTCATTATACATTCATTAAAACAATAGGATTAGATCTTACATTTGTGTTTTAGAATTATGAATAGATCACATGAACTTATCTCCTCAAATTCAGACACTCCTATCACAATCTTTTGCATAAACACCATCATCATATCTATTTTCTTCTATTAATCTTTTGGCCTATTAAACATATAAATATCCTCAATTAGTATTTTTATAATAATCTACTCCTTAATATCTTTTTAACTATACCTTATTTTTCATGATTGGATGACTATGCTAAAAAATATGTGTTTTTCAAAATTACCTTCTTTCTAGACGATCTGGGCCATTCATCTTGAATCTGACGGATTGCATCCTAGCTTTCTAGGTTTTTCCTTTTATCTGGTTCGCGGATCTCCTCCTTGGGATTTCCTATTTAGAAATCCAGATCTGGCTAGCCCTCATCACCTTCCTCTTCTTTTTCATGTTTGTGAGTGTGACATCTTCCCTGGTTAGCATGCTGGACATGCCTTCAAATGTGCCTCTCTGCTGAGCTCTAGCAAGGCTCCATGGCTGTGTAGACTCCTCCATGATTATCCCATGATACTTGCCACTCACTTATGAGCCTATTTTATGGGACTGGTTTTTGGGAATAAAGAGAGTCTCCCATGTAGCAGTCACTATCTACGCATCACTCCTTGAGAAGACTTCTTTCTTACTCCCTTTTTATTGAATATGGAGGAAGATAACTCCACAAAGATGTGATATCCCATGCCCCATGTTTTATAATGCATTGTTGCTTTGTGTTCTAGATCATTCTACTTTATATTCTACATTTTGATTTGATATTAATTCTTAATTGAAATAAAAACTTCCCACACTCATCCTTTCTCTGCAAGGAAGGAGGGTGTTATCTTTTTTCTTTTAGTATTTCATTAACTAATTCAATTAGTTTTGGTCATAATGGGACAGACGTCCCCACTGTCTACCATGTTTTCTTTTACTTGAACACCCTCATTATTAAGTCATTGACCATGATATTTAAAACTTGGACACCGTTCATTCACACTTAAGGTAATCAAAATAAAGTGAATGATTTTTTATATTATCATTCCTTTCCAATTGTGTCTATTGTACGCATCATAATGGATTGACCCCAAGAATTATACACATGTTATTTTCATTTTTTTCCAAAGTCAATTTCTCATTGTAAAATTTATATAAGGTACAAAAACTAGAGTTAATATTTTCTCATTATTTAAATCAACCTAAATTTTAAAAAAATCAAATGAACACCATAAGACTAACTCTGCTGTCAAAAAAGTAACTATGGCGATAAGAAAGTAACTACACGACTAAAAAAGTAACTCTGTACAAAATATACATCAGATATATATAAGGACGGGTATTTTTATTTTGGGGGGGCAAATGATATTATTTTTGATGAAATTTTTTGGAGAGCTAGATAAAATACTCCTATGCAATTGTGAAAAAAATAATTTGAAAAAAGTGGTGGGAAGGGTGGGCGGGTAGCTACCCACGCGGGCAATAAATATGGTCCCACATATATATATATATATATATATATATATATATATATATATATATATATATATATATATATATATATTCTCATTTGCAAGAAAACACCCTATGGACTACGATCTGGTAAATATATTATCCTTAGACTCACATACATGGTAGTTTAGATCTCATTAAAGTTTCTTTTATTCATGTTTTACTAATATCACCTAAGATCATAAAATTTTGGAGGCTGATGGTAGACTAACATGTATAACAATTGATGGATCTGTATTTCTTTTTCATTAATTCATAGCACATAATGAATGACTTTGGTTAGACCCATTTTCTCCATTAGAAGATATCAATAAAATATAACAAATGTTTGTTTTCATGTACTCCTCCACATATATTTTCAAAATCATAGTTTCCATATTAGTATATATCAACCACTAAATAATTGGTATTGTTTAAATTTGATAACAAATCTAACAATCTTGTCAACTTTCAAAATTTATTTATCTCGTCATAATAAACACCGAAAAGACATGTTATACTTTCCTATAAAAGCTCTTCCATACTCTTTCCTTGTTTGAAAGAATTGAAATAAAATGGCTTTCCAATTAGCAATAAAAATTAATATATTTTACTCAAAAATATAATGGTATTATCCTTAAGACCACTACATCCCCTAATTTTTTTATTAAAATCTACGAATCTCACTCTTATCATGTTTGACCAAAAATTTTAGATTATACTTTATTACCGTCTTTATATCTAAAAAAACATATATTGATCATCTCTCCAATTATTTGATTTATCTATCCATTTACTACACATATTCTCATCTTTGTTGAAGTTATTTCCATTTGTAACGTTAACCAAAAACTATAAAACTTTGACCACTACTATGAATTTATATAAGGAATATAAATAAGGTATTAGACATTTAAAAGAGAATCATTTCATATTTTTTTAATCACTCATAATCCCTTTTTGAAAAAAATATATATATATATTTTTATCTGAACATTATGAAATTCAAAAACATGGTCAGAATGTATTTGTCATTATTTCAATGATGTATATATATACTTTTGGAAAATTAATTAACACATTCTAGTAGCAAAAATACCATTTTACGTTATTCTAATTATGGACAATTAGTGGGCTCAAAATGCACCTATGGATCATTAGATCAATGTAGCATGTGTCGTGTATTTGTCTTGGGCCTCATAAGGATAAAATTATATACATTTGATTACTTCGAATTTGAGACATTACAATTATACCCACCTTTTTGGGAACTTTTTCCTCAAACATCATCTAGGATACATGTCAAGATACTCACCTCAAGGATTAACTGTCATTAACAATATCTGCAACAGCTTGCATCTCATGTACATTACTGAATCACTTTAAACTTCTTACTTTTATATCAATTATAAAGTTCATAGTTTAAATCTTACTAACCTTCATCTCTATGTACTATTCTTATGTCTAATTACATCATGATTTCAAGCCTTTTTTGTTTGAAATACCATAATCTATGTCCATGTATTATAAGGATCCACATTTTGTTGAACAAACTTGATGGACTTACTCGTATTAAATGCTTAGTCTTATGTATTCTATTTAGATTCAACCTCACAAAAAAATTTCAAAGTCTGTTAAAATTCTTTGGATGTAACTAGTTATTCCAAGACAATCTTACTAGCAGGATTTTGTAGGTTCATTATATAAAAAAACAAATCATTATCATAAATATTATTTATCAAATAACATGGTTAATATTTTCTAAACATCCCTTGAAATAAATTACATGATTTACATTATGAATTCTAAGTATAACTTGTTGGGTCAAGGGGTATCCATTACCCCTAAGACATGTAGTAGGGAAGATCAAATAGTTCAAAAAAAAACCTTCTTGTAAGATACACTATCAATCACTATAGTTCAAGATTCACCTTTGTTACTCTAAGTTAACATTCATGTATTGTCAAAAAAAATATATTCTCATTAATCTGAGTGATAAATTCTTGAGTAGGTATGTATACTTATTTCCTTTAAAAGATACCTCAATAAGATAAGTTATGACATTTTACATCTCTACTCATTACTTCTCATAGGTATGATCTCGTGCCTTTATTCTTTTCTAAGCTCATGAATAATATCTTTTCCCTATTATCATTCATGAAGTGTCAACACTTTTATGGATAGTGGACATCAATTTACTGCTAATGGCATTAGGTTCAAGTAACTATTTATTTGAGGCTCTTAATATCAACTACATTCATGGGCATCTCCTGATATATACCATCTGCATATATACTTGAAGATAGCTTATAATTATATATACACCTCAGTAGTACACATGTCCCATACCACATGCACTAAAAATGGTAAGACAAACATCATAACATTTCATCTACAGTTACATATGATATGTGTTACAGACCACACACCATTCAAAATAGAGAGCTCATGTTATAGGCATATCTAGAGTTAACACTAAAGATCTAAAGGCAAGACATACCTAACTTCACTACATTTCTCAAATTATATCATGTGCTAGACATCTAGCTTGGAGTATAATATCTTTGACAAATCTTTGTAAGAAAGGTTACTAAACATCAACCTAAATATAATATTTTTAATCTATCTAGGATTCCACTGGAGTAATTTAGACTAAGAATATGAGTATTTGTTTGATGGACATCTACATTATTGCTCTGGTACCATATTGTAACACCCCAATTTTCATATCACATGAGTAGAAGCCAATTTTTGTTTGGATTGTTAAAAACATGATATGCATAACAATAACAATAGATACAGATGATTACATAGTGTGTACGAAATAAATTGCCATCGTATTCTTAGAACAATAACATTGGTACATCAACACTCATAAGAAACCCTAGAAACATGACGTAAAAGGCTACAATTCTATCATAAGCTATTGGATTGTGTAGATGGCACCCCACCAAGCAAACCTCTCTTCAAACTATTGATGAGTCCTTTATCTTAACTAATCTTCCTAAAGATTAATACCTACAGACATCTCATCCCCAGCGATGCACAAAGGGTAACCTAGGTTAGAGTAAGTGATATTGAATTTCTAATTAGATAATATGAATATACTATGACTAAAAGATGAAAAAATATCCAAAAACTATAATCTTATATTGAATTGATTGGCCTTGTATTTATGTTGTTTTATCTTATTTATGGCCACCATTGTACGATAAGTCCTCCTGAATAGGTGTATCTATGCACTGAATTGGTACAAAATTACCTTTGAATTGGTAATACATGCCTCTAACGACACTGAGGTGTCTCTGAATTGCTGTGACTATGCCCGAAATTTGAACCAAAGTACCTATAAATTGGAGTAAGCACTCCTCTGAATGAGCAACACATGCCTCTAAATTGGCAACATATACCTCTGAATTGTCAAGGGACAAAGAGAAAGAGGACTTATTATATAATGTCATATGTGAAGGTTCTAACTTAATTATCATAAATATAAAATTACTAAATTCTTAATCTAAACTTATCTTATATTGAAATTGAATATTGATAATTAAACATGTACTAAACTCTAAATCTATGTTTGAATCTCTACTCTTAAATTCTGAGTTGAATTTAAATCTGAATATGAAGTCTGATACTCTTATTATTAGATAAATCTTAATTAGAATTGTTTATTTAATAGATGAATTCATTAAATTTTGATGTTTGATATATGACATTTGAGTCTAAGGCTTGAAAAAATAAACCAAACTGAATGTAAATCTAGATTTGGAATCTGGTATACTTATTGTCCGAATAAATCTTAATCCAAGGTTCATTAGTTTAAAAATTATACAAAAACTTATGTCTGAGCCTAAAGGCTTGAAAAAACAAATTGAATAGACCCTAGAAGTATTTAATGTCTTAAGGTAATATAAATCTTGAATATCTAAAATATGAAAATTGGACAATATTACTCAATCTGGAAAAAAATTATTTCTCAAAGAATGAATGGATATGAAATACTACTATTTGAATGTAACTTAATCTTTAAATTTCTTTGTATGAAGGTGTAGGTTGAATCATTATAGTATTATAACTCAATGGACATGGCCCATTTGTTATGATGAGAAATCCAAATATACATTCAGAACATGGTCAAGCGTTAGCTTTCCTAAAAATTAACATGATGCATAGATCAAAATTAAATCCAAAAATCATAGATTATCCTAATACACTTTCTAGGTCTTCTAATATATATTGGGATTTCATTATACATCATAAACAAGATATGATCCTCAATAAAATCAGACACAATCATGAATTTTGAGAATATATGATCTCTACAAATTTACATCATTACTAATATCATCAATTTTTAACCACCATAATTAACATCCTAACTTCTTTAACATTAAATTCTCATAATAGATATTTATATTCTAAGCTTCAAAAAAATTATATTTTAGTGAAACATACATCAAAATAGAATTTTAAAGATTTTCTACAAATTTTATCTCATCATTTGATGACTTGAATTACCATAGTAAGTCTAATGGGTAAACTCATTATAATAAATTACATTCATAAAAACTAGGATTAGATCTTGCATATGTTTTTTAAAATTCAGAATAGATCACATGAACTTATATCCTCAAATTCAGACATTCCTACCACAATCTATTGCATAAAAGCCATCATCATATCTATTTTCTTACATTAAATGTAAGGAACCCGACCTTCGTTTTGGATTTACCCTGTTTGTTTTGCCTAAACCTTGTGCTTCCTTTCTTGCTAATCACCTTTAGTGATGATTAGGGTTTGCTTGTGCTTTTTTGAGAGTTGGAGGTGCTACTTGCAAAATAACCTGAGTTAGGGTTGAAGAGCAAGTTTGTCTCCTTGAGAGATGTCTTTCTCTCTCTTTGCTTCCTTTAGAGTTGAGAGGAAGGTTTGGGCTCATGCATTGAGTTGTCTTGGGCTTTGTTGAAGCTCTGTTGGCCTTGGTTGAGCCTTGTTGGGCCTTGCCTTGCTTGGAGGAGCCCTGTTTCAGGCAAGGGTGCTTTGTGTCAGCCATGGAGGAGTAGTGTGTCGACCTTTGACCTTTGTTGACCTCCTTGCCTTGGTTATGTCACCCTAGCTTGGACATGTGGCCGAACCTTGGTTGAGTAGTGGCACGGCATTTGCATGAGTTTTGCAAGGTGGTAAACATGTGGACAAGTGTCCCTTGGTAAGGTGACACCATGCCTTGGTTTAACCTTGACCCCCATCTATATATGCCTTGCCTTTCTCTTCTTTAAGAACCATTTAGCTCTTTGTTTCTCCTCTCTTCCTTGTGTGCACGATACACCTCTCCCTTGCAATCTTGGTGGTCGATACACTTGGAGGAGCTAAGGTTGGTGGTTGATCCCCTTGATGGAGTTCTCTTCTTCTTCCTAGCTTGGTGGCCGAACCCTAGGTGGGTCTTGTTCCTTGGTAAGCATCTTCCCTCTCTCCTTAGCATCTTCTTCTCCATCTTGCCTACCCTTCGGCCATTGTGGTTATGATCCTTGCTCCTTTTCTTGAGGTGGCCGAAGTGTTGTGCTTGGAGCTAGGACCTTAAAGCTTGGAGCTTTGGAGCTTGAGGAGTTTTCTTAAGGTGGGTTACATAACTTCTAACCCTAGCTATACTACCTTCTCTATGTTGCATGTTCTTATATGTTGATAATCGGCCATGCATGTATGTTTCTTTCTCTAGTACATGTTTTTGATCTTATGGATATAGTAAGCATGATGTTGTTGATGTTTATATGCCTTTGGATCTAGTTGGCCAAACCATAGTTGGGGCTTTCTCGTTGAGCAACACCCCTTTCTCTCCTTGGTATAGAGAAGTGAGTTTGAGCTCTAGTTATGTAGGTAATACCCCTCTCTCATTTTAGTTGAGAAGTGAGTCTACATTCTAGTTGCTTGGGCAACACCCTTCTCTCACCATGGATTGGAGAGATGAGCTTTTGGATATGTGATGACCTATGTTGAAGTTGGTCCTTGTGGTTTCTCGATTGGTGATCAAGGTTGTGCAAAACCCCTCTCTCTTGGTTGTTGAGAGGTGAGCCAATCTTTTTGATCAATAAGGGTTTGGTGCCCTTGTGCTTGAGGTTGAGTATGACCTTTTTGGGTTGTGCCTTTCCACGATATGACCTTAGAGTAGTGTTTCCCGATAGCCTTGTCTTGTGTTGTACCTTTGGGTGACAGACCTAGTGGAGATGGTTAGTTCGATTCCCAATATGGTTCTCTTGGCTTGAGATAGAGTTTGGGTGATACACCTTATATCTGGTGCTCTGGACGATACATATTGAAGTAAGGTTGCCCGATACCCCTACCTTGTGGTGATCTTTAGCCTATCTAATATGGAGATAAGATACTTGGCTTGGTGCCCATTTTGCTTTGGCTGATATAGAGCCTAGTAGGCTATCCTTGTGTGGGGTGATATGGTTTAGTTATGGTGATGCCCGATATGGGTTGAGTGGTGCAACTTAGTGAGTACCTTAGTGGTGTTGGCCGATATGATGACTAAGTATCCAGCATGTCCATGCCTGATATGGTATCTTGGACGACAGGGGTGCCGTGGCCGATATGGATGACCCTTGAATGACATGGAGATGTTTGCACAATAGAGGTGCCTTGGGCGTTATACCCTTTGACCGATATGGTTAATGTTGAGGGTTAGCCAATAGAGTAACCCTAACCCTAACCCTGATCCTTGTGCACGATAGGCCTTTGGCCGATAGCATCTCCTAATGCACAGTACACCTTGCTCGACACAATGTGAGCTGGTGAGTCCTGGCTGCACGATAGGTGAGATGATGGGGTTGGCTGTTATGGTGGTGAACTGTGCTTAAGGTTTGGAACCCTAGCCGTTATGCTCTTTGGTGAGGGTTGGCTCTGCTCGCCATACCTATAGTGAGAGTTTTAGGAGCTTTGGTGAGGGTTCTGATAACCCAAAATGTATATAGTTAATAGTTCTCTTTTAATATTGATAATACAAGTGATATGATGTAATCACCTTCAATTCTGCAACTATGATGATGAGATAAGATGATAGGTTGTGAACTAGGTATTTTTGGGAAGATATGATGTTGCTACACATGTTGATATGACACATGCATACGGTCACAAGTATAATGCATAATATATGCCCATGATTGATAATAATACTATGAATGATAAAGCTTATGTGTGATATACTCATGGATGCTTCTTTATACTTGATAGTATAATAATAATCCTATTAATCCATGATGGCTTCAGTTATCTCTGTGGATGTGTGCACTAACCATGCAGGTATTTCATGTGGATTCATAGCCTGGTAAGAGCTATGAGATATTTGTGCTTTGACTAGCACAATGTGATGATAATCCTTTTTAATGAAATAATAGGTTGATATGTCTAAGGACCTGATATAAGGCTGAGTGCCTAGTTTTGGTGTTATCCTCTGATGATGAGCTAAGGGATGTGTTCCCAGAATGTTGATGCATGATTGTGATGCCTTGAGAGGCAGTGGTTCATATCTTGAGGGATTGAGTTCCCAGGACAGTATGATGTTGGCAATAGTGATGTAATTCTACAAGGCTATGTTATACATTGTTTGCCTCAAAAATTGGCTTAAAATATACTAATTAATGATAGATGAATATATCATGTAGTTTCCCTGGCCATAGATCCATCATCGTCAATATTTGGTGATGGTAAAATAGGTTTATCCTACGGGATTACCTGAAGCGCATATTGTTGAATATGTGAGATTTCCCCTAGCCTAAAATAGGAGGGTTGAGTGCAACTATGGTTGTAGACTCAGGATATATGGAGCATGGTGAACATACACATGGCTCAGGATATGTGGTGATGAGCATGATGCATTCATGGCTCGGATGTATGCACTAGAACCTATGATGAGGTGAGCTAGAGATATGGGTAGCTTGCGGAGCTGACCCAGAGGCTGAGGCCCTATAAGCATAAGTTTGTGGTCTTGCTTGATGATTTGTACACTGACCACGAGAAGGTGAGGTCATGGAGTCCGGATCTCCTTAGACCTTGTATGGCACCGGATTGGGCTTCGCATCCAATGGTTGGATTTGAGCAGGGAAGGCTCACTTCCTCAGGGCATAATAAAACGTAATTCAGCCGAATAGTATATCTTGCTTAAAGAAAAACACAAAACATTGATTGAGGCCTTGCTTATATAGCTGATCTAGATACACCTTCCATATATGTGTATGGTCCATATATTCTGTGATAAGTTTTTATAAAGCTTATCTTGTCAATCATGTTCCATAAAGAAATACTTGGTTATATGCCTCACGGATATCTTGGTAAGATTGAAAGTAATAATAGCCTTGTTCGATATGATACTCTTGTTATACACTTTATCAGTTATATGTTGTTATCTGCTTTAACCCTTTGAGGTTTTATAGTTTCGGCGGGGAGTTATGTTTCTCGTTGGGACTGTGTGTCTCACCCCACTGGTTTACACCCTTTTTAGGTGAGCGCTCTAGACGTGGTGGTGGTCGTGAGGTTGTGGCCGAGCAGCAAGAAGAGTAGTAGTAGGCAAGAGATGGACATGCTTCTATTTTGGTGGTTTTTTAGTAGATTCCTAGAGTCATCCTTGTACTCTCATGTCCTCAGAGGTGTTTCACGATGTTTCATGATGTTTAGCTGTTGTAATTTTGTATATCCTGTTGCTGGTCATACGTGGCCATTATGTATGTATAAACAGGTGTTGAACTCTGGTGCTGATGGTACAACTGCTTCTGATAAGCTGTGAACCTATATCAAGACTTGTGAATGTTTATATAACATGTTTCACTGCATGATCTGGATGCAAAAGTACTCTCATGTATGTTTTTCTCAATTGGTTTTAATTAACCTGTGTTTTCGATAATATATGGTTCTGCACGTTTTCCCGTGTCATCTCGTTGTCTGTGTGATGGCAGAGTGTCATAGTTGGTTTGGTATCAGAGCTCTAGGTTCGCTGAGTCTATAGGGATCTAGGACTAGTTTTGTGTTTGTTCTTATGATTTTCCTAGATTTTCTTACAATAACCTTCTGCTCTCAGCGGAAGATAAAGCTTAAAGATGTTTGGAAGCCATGAAGAACAAGTTGCTGAGAGCAGCAATGATGCATTAGTTGATGGAGTAGGAGGGCAGGCACATGAAGATCGGGTGCCTGAGGTTCCCCAAATTGACCCAGCCATTCTTGAAAACCCTGCCTACCAGCAGTTTATGGGGCAGTTGATGGCTACGATGAATCACTTGGTGGAAAGGTTGTCAGTGCCTTAGCCCAGAGCATAGGATCCCCATGGTGAAACGTCGGGTATTTGGAAGTCCTTTGAGCGGCTTCGTCGAGTTGGAGCTTTGGATTATGCTGGAATGGTTGATCGAGCGGATGCAGATCTGTGGCTGACAGGTCTTGAGAAGGCCTTCCAGATCCTCGACATCCCCGAAGCAGACAAAGTCAAGCATGTTGTCTACCTTCTGAAGGGTAGTGGTGGCCCCTGGTGGTCCATCGAGAAAGAGAAGTGACCTGGTGAGGAGATCGGTTGGGAGATCTTCCGACGAGAGTTTGTCAACATATACTTTGTGAAGACGTATCTAGACGAGAAGATCAACCAGTTTGAGCATCTACGCCAAGGATCTATGAGCATCACCGAGTATGAAACCAAGTTCATGGACTTGCAGAGTTTTTGTCCTCACATTGCGGCAGCAGATGACAAGCAGATCAGGAAGTTTGAGAAAGGTTTGAGTGCTGAGCTTTCGACACCTGCTACTACTTTAGAAAATCCGGAGCAGTTTGCCACGTTCGTGGAGTCCGTCCGCAGGATTGAACGGTCTGTTAGGGAGAAAAGGGAGTCCATGACCAAGAAAAGGCCTGTTCAGTTCTAGGGATAGAGATCTGGTGGCTTCAAGAATCCAAGGTTTTCAGCACCTTATATGATGAGAGGTTCTAGTGCACCATCACAATGGTCCCCGAGTAAGGGAAGAGGTTATGTTTCTTCACCGTCGAAGGTTCATAGTACAACTTCTGTGGAAGTAATGGGGCCATCTAAGCCGCAAACAGAATGCAGGTCATGTTACCACTGTGGACAGACTGGGAACTTGAGGTCAAACTGCTCAAAAAGAGATGTTAAAGTAACACAACATCTGAGACAGAATCAACAAGGGTCAGACAGACAGCAGCCCAATGCTAGCAGAGGTCAAGGACGTGGTCAAGCGTCGCAAGCGAGATCGTCTGCTCAAGGAAGCAGAGGATGTGGACAATAAGCAATGGCTCGATTCTATGCTATGAGTCAGCCAGAGGCGATAGTCAACCCGCAAGTGGTGACTTGTCAGATGGAGTTATTTCATTCTAATTTGTCTTCTTCTTGCTTTATATCTATTTTGGTTGACTCCGGTGCTATGCACTTTTTATCACACATAGTCTGCTTGATAGCCGCCCTTTACCTGTTACTTGTAAGAAAGATAGCATGTTTCTTGAAACCCCTCTTGATGGTTCCTCGATACTGTGAGAAGAGTTCCCATCTTGTTTCTTATCTTTTTGGGGACACAATATAAAAGTGTATCTTATACCATTTGATATGCATGGATTCGATGTGATCCTTGGGATGGCTACCTTAGATAAGTATAAGGTTGTGTTGTACTGTGATTCCAAGCAAGTGGTGTTTGATGATGATAGAGAGAAGTGGATCTTCTAAGTAGATACGAAGATTCTTTCGACATGTCTAGTGTTAGCGATGGTGGCAGAAAAGTTGCTAATGCAAGGTTGTAAGGCTTTCTTAGCTCACGTTGTGGATACCAAGGCGAAAGGTCCTAGCCTTAAGGAGGTGACGGTTGTTCGAGAGTTTGTGGATGTGTTCCCTAATGAGTTTACCGGTGTTCCCCCACCTCAAGAGATTGATTTTGAGATTAATCTGGTACTAAGAATACAACCTATTGCACAGACACCGTATAAGATGGCTCCAGCAGAGATGGCAGAGTTGAAGAAGAAATTATAGGAATTGTTGGAGAAAGGTTTAATCTGACCGAGCACGTCGCCTTGGGGTGCTCCAGTGCTGTTTATTAAGAAGAAGGACGGATCGATGTGGTTGTGTATAGATTACTGGAAGTTGAACAAGGTCACGATCAAGAATAAGTACCTGTTACCGAGGTTAGATGATCTGTTCGATCAGTTGCGTGGTGCTACAGTGTTCTCAAAGATCGATCTACGGTCTGGGTATCATCAATTAACGATTAAGGAGGACGACATACCAAAGCCAGCATTTAGGACGAGGTATGGTCACTTTGAGTTTGTGGTTATGCCGTTTGGGCTAACCAATGCACCTGCTGTGTCACGGGTTAACAACCTAACTCTACTCTACACCTCAGGCACCAACATAAGGTGTACAATCGAGTTAAAGTTGCCCATCCTTGAGTGGATCAAACACATGAACATATAAATGCACCGAATAAAGAGCTTCCATACATAAACCAAATTGTTCATTACATAGGGGCCTGAAGGAATAGGAGTTCTACACAAGAAAACTTAATACATGAGAAACTAATTATAGAAGAAAAAGAACATAATCTAAGAGTCCCATTTATCTTTAGCATCCCCATGATAGATCTGATTTTTGGTGAGCCCGCATATTGAGTTGCATCATCATCATCATAAGTAAGAGGTATCAATAAAACATATGCAATTGGTACGCACCAGCACAATATATGAATATATTGTACTGAGTACGCCTCCGCATCATTTAATTGAACTCTCATCATATCTTGGCAATAACATTAAAAGTAGACTTGGAAGTAATAAGCAATATAACAAGAACATTCTTGAACAAAAGAAAGTGTATGATTAAAAAATGATAACTCATATCTTTTAAGCATATTTTTCCATTATATCATCCATGCGTTTACTACCTCAGAGTTGAATGCATTAAGGCCCTTTTTAATCTACTACCAACGAGTTGGATCATTTCAAAACGTGATCTACTACCAAAGAGTTGGATCACCAATAAGTACTTTACTACCAAAGAGTTGAAGTACTTTAATTCCCAGCACTTTACTACCAAAGAGTTGAAGTGCTTTGGATATAATGGACAAAAATATATTATGTTCTAGTTTTACAAAATATATATAAAGAAAACATCATCAAAGTTGGATACTCATATAGCCCTATTTCAAACAGTACCATATGTGAAGTTCTTACACTATTTTACAACCATACATTATTATAGGCCAAGTGAGAGTTAATGGCGTACCTTCTACTCAGAAGTGGGGAGTCCAGATATGCTCCTCACTGATACCTTTGATTTCCTGAAATTATTGGAGATTTGGTATTTATTAGATATATTGTTCAAATCACCATTATTCTAAAGAGTATATAAAAGGCCCTTTTATAGTTTTGGAGTTATGAGAGTTGAGTATGAGTCTTAGAGTATGGATTTGAGTTCAAGATTAGTAGTGTCACATCATAGTAGGGTTATAAGGTCAAAATCATGGTCTTTAGATCATGATGGCTTATTATGCACATATTGATAAGTCAAAATAGGGAAAAGAGTGATAATTAGGTTTTATTGATAATTGAGTCTCAATAATTGGATTTGATCATTCCATAATTACCTAGATGCAAAAACATGATGACCACATGTTTTTGACGATTTAAACAGGGAGTATTTTCTACATAATTAAACAAGATATAGACAAAAATAAACATGAGTATTTATTCGAGTCAGATTTAGGGTCCAAAGATGTCAGATTCATGATCCCTGTATTTTTCTAATCAAAATGAAGTATTTATTCGTATTTTTCAGACACTCCTACTATTTTGAATGAATTTCCCAAGATTAGGTCATAAACTGAATTTCGAGTTAATAAATGAAAATAGAAAAAGTGTGGACCGTTGGATGTTCCGATCCAACGGTTGAGATCTCATGTGCATAAGTTTAAGATGGTTGTGCTGGGTCAAAGGTTTCTTAATTGGCGGATTGTGGTTCAACCACTTGGATCTGAGTCAGCTTGACGTGGACTGGTGTGATTGGTCCAACTAAGCCATGCGGGTCCCTCTCTTCTTTTCTCAATGCTTCACAACAGGAGGGCGACACGATCTCCAGTGAGCCCTCTTCAGTAGCTGGGGCTTCTTCGTGCACGGGTGAAGGCCAAGATACGTTCGTGGAAGTCTTCCGCACCAGGACAAGTTGGTGTCAGGGTGTGGCTCCCCTGGACTCGTCGAGTCGGCTAGAAAATCGGTGAGTTGCACGGCTTGCGACGGAGGAAGATGGAAGGGGGGAGCAGCAGGCGAGGTACCTCAGTGTTGAGGCACCAGTAGGCTGGAGGAGAGTGATGCAGAGCTCGACGAGCAGTCAGAGGTGAATGAGGAGGCTGGGAGTAGCCTGCCTAGTCGCTCGATGGTGGCGGGCAGGGCTGAGGTGAGAAACACTTGAGCTCGGGGTGAGGGGTGCTTATTCCAGGTGAAATGAACCTTGAGGAACATCAAAGGGAGGTCGAGGAATGAATTGGTGTGCTTAAATAGATGTGGGGGTTAGTGAATCACAAATGCCCAATTGGGGTCCACAGTGGTTGGAGGATAGGTCTCACCGACGAGGTCGTGGAGAGGGGTGTGGTCCTTTCTAGAGGTTGTGTGTGGGGTTGTTGGGTTCATGGAGGTGAGGGGAGTTGTTTGCCTCAGTTGGACTGGCGCGAGGTGGACTAGAGAGGGGAAACGTGGTCTGGCTTCGAAGAGAGTGGTTGTAGCCATGACTCATGAGTCATCTGGAGGTAGGGGATGACTCGATAGCATCTTATGCACCGTGATGGCTCCACTGCACCTTTACCATATGGATATTTAATTCCCGAGCTCTTTGTCCCTAGAGTCATGAATCTTTGTAGGCTATTCTGGATAAGAGAGATTCTCCCGCAACCTAAGAGGCTCATGATTCAGCACATGACTATCATCCTTCACATACTGCTTCAAGTTGGATACATGAAAGACATTGTGCATCATGCTGTACTACGGAGGAAGAGCAAGCCGATAAGCACATTCACCAATGCGCTCCAGAACTTGAAAAGGACCCACATATCTCGGACTAAGCTTTCCTTTGTTCTTTTCTATGGCACAGATGGGTCTAATCTTCAAGAATACATAGTCACCATCATTAAACTGTCTGTCAGACCTGTGTGCATCTGCATATGACTTCTGACGATCCTGGGCCCGTTTCAACCTCTTCTTGATCAAAGACACCTTATCAGCATATAATTGTAACTCCTCGGACTTTAGCATCTTCCTTTCCCTGACTTCATCCCAATGGAGAGGGGATCTACATGGCCTACCATAGAGAGCTTCATAGGGTGGCATATCAATACTAGATTGATAGCTATTATTGTAGGTGAACTCTGCTAATGGAAGGGAATAATCCCAAGATCCTCCCCAATCTAAAACACATGCTCTAAGAAGATCCTCCAAGATTTGGATAGTGTGTTCTGACTGGCCATCAGTTTGGGGATGATATGTTGTGCTAAAATTCAATTGTGTACCCAGCTCATTCTGCACCTGCTTCCATAATTGTGATGTGAACTTTGGATCCCGATTTGAAACAATAGAAACTGGTACTCCATGCAGTCGTACAATCTCCTTTATATACAACTCAGTAAGATCAAGAACCTTGGTCGTAGTCCGCATATGTAAGATATGTGCAAACTTGGTCAACCAGTCTACTATGACCCAAACCGCATCACGACCCTTCCTGGTCCTGGGTAGTCCCACCATGAAATCCATGGTGATATTTTCCCATTTCCATTCGGGAATTGGTAAGGGTTGTAATAGACCACCGGGATGTTGGTGCTTGGTCTTAATCTGCTGGCAAGTGAGACACTTAGAGATAAACTCAGCTATATTATTCTTCATGCCTCTCCACCAAAAGTGTCTCTGTAGATCCTTATACATCTTAGTGGATCCAGGATGTATGGAATACTTAGAACCATGTGCCTCTTGTAGAATATGCTTCTTAATCTCTGACTCTTCAGGTACCCACATCCTATGCTTGTACCTTAGTCCACCATCCATACCAACAGAGCCACGAGAGCGGTCATCTCCTCCAAGCTACGACTGTTCTTTTGGGATGTCAAAAGTTTAGAAAGAAGACTGGGAATAATATTGATATTTGACAGAATAATAGATTCAGATTCTGCTAGAGATGACCAAAGAGATGAAGGTTCCAGACGCATTGATGCACAAATTGACTTCTTATGACTAAGAGCATCAACTACAACATTGGCCTTGCCTGGATGATATGCAATTGTGAAATCATAATCTTTGAGACACTCCAACCATCTCCTCTGTCGAAGATTGAGGTCCTTATGAGTCAAGAGGTACTTGAGACTTTTATGGTCTGTGAATATATCAAAAGTAGCACCATATAGGTAATGTCTCCAGATTTTGAGAGCATAGACGATAGCAACTAATTCCAAATCGTGAGTTGGATAATTGACCTCATTAGGTTTCAATTGTCTAGAGGCATAGGCAACAACTTTACCATTTTGCATGAGGACACAACCCAAACCCATCTTAGAAGCATCAGAAAATATTACAAAGCCATCATTACCAGAAGATAACGTTAAAACTAGAGTAGAAGTCAAGAGAGATTTCAATTCTTGGAAACTAGCTTCACACTCAGGAGTCCAAACGAATTTGGAATATTTTATGGTAAGTTTAGTCATGGGTAGGGCTATTTTACTGAAATTAAGGATGAAACGATGGTAATAGCCAGCAAGGCCAAGGAAGCTACGAATTTCAGAAGCATTGGTAGGGGCTTTCCAATCAAGGACAGCTAAAAATTTGGAATGGTCAATAGAAATTTTCCCACCCGAAATGACATGGCCAAGAAACATAACTTGGTCAATCCAAAACTCACATTTAGATAGTTTAACATACAACTTATGGGCTCTCAAAACATCAAGGACTTTCTGGATATGTTCACGATGCTGATCAATAGAATTTGAATAAATAAGAATATCATCAATGAAGACCACCACAAAGCTGTCAAGGAATGGCTGGAAGACAGTATTCATTAGATTCATAAACACTCCAGGAGCATTAGTCAAGCCAAATGGCATCACCACGAATTCATAATGTCCATATCTAGTTCTGAAAGTTGTCTTTGGAATATCACAATCCTTTACTCATAATTAATGATAACCTGATCTAAGGTCAATCTTGGAGAACACAATGGCAGTATGAAGCTGGTCAAACAAGTCATCGATTCATGGGAGGGGATATTTGTTTTTAATGGTGGCTTGGTTAATCGTGCGATAATAAATACACATTCGCATTGACCCGTCTTTCTTTTTAACAAAAAGGATAGGAGCACCCCAAGGAGAAGTACTAGGATAGATGAAGCCTTTATCAAGAAGTTCCTCTAGTTGTTTCTTGAGCTCTACAAGCTCGGCAGGTGCCATCCTATAAGGTTCCTTAGAGACTGGTGGGGTGCCCGATGCTAACTCAATTGAGAACTGAATCTCACGATCTGGAGGCAGCCCTGGAAGCTCCTCAGGAAAAACGTTTGGGTAATCTCTCACCACATCCAAGCTCTATAAAGGTCTCACCTTAGGATCATGCACGAATATAACAACAAGATATGCTCGACATCCTTTAGCTATCAAATTTTTGGCTTTAAGAGAAGAAATAATCATATTTCAGTTTCTTTCTTTTCTCCCAAAAATGGTCAAAGGTTTAGAACTGGGTGCACAAAAGACTACTTTCTTGCCTCCGCAATCAAGCATAGCAAAGTTGGAAAAGAGCCAATCCATCCCAAAAATTAAGTCAAAATCCTCCATATCAAGAAGAATGAAAGCAGATTGAAATTTATGACCACCAAAAAAAAAGGCAAGGTTTTGGTTTTCTGAAGAGAAGTATAAATTTTGCCACTGGGAGTTGTTACATCCTAGATATAACCAAGATCTTTTATCTCTAACTTAAGCATGGAAGCAAGATTTCTAGATATGAAGGTATGTGTTGATCCTGAATCGAATAGGGCCACAACATGATGATCTTGGAGACATATCATTCCTACAATATGATTTTGTACGAGGTCATGATTTTTTGAAGATTTATTATAATAAGGATTTATTAACATTATTACCTTCAATCAGACGGTTGTCATTGGCCTTAGCTTCCTCTACATCAATTGCAAAGACTTAGCCCTGACGATGTTCTGGCTGAGCCTGAGCTATAGGGATAGCTGGTTGAGTAGGTGGAGCTCCGGGCTGAGGTAATGGGGCAGGACGGTTCTGAGGTGCCCCCTGGACCAGATTTGGGCAATTGTACCTCATATGCCCCTCATTCTTGTAGTAGTAACACACTGGTTTTTTGAACTGGCACTTTCCCCTGTGCATACCTCCACAGATCCTGCATCTGACAGTATTAGGTGGTGGGCCTCGGTGTGGCCCACCTCGGCCTCGGCCTCCATTGTTTGATCTGCTTCGATATGATTGACCCCTATGGTGATTTCCTCCTCCTCTTCCCATGCCATGGTTGTTAGGCTTCTTATTATCATTCTCCTTCTCCTTGCCCTTGGTGACGGATGCATCGGTTAGACCTAGGTATCCCAAGATTGGTGTTTTGTTCTTCCCTAAGGTTCTTTCTTGGGTAAGGGCATTGTTGATAGCAGCTTCAAAGGTAGGATGGGAGGAGGTGCAAAGGTGGACTTTGATTTCTTGGTTAAGGCCATCTATGAAGTGCTCAATCTTTTCATCTTCATCAAGGTTACGAGCATGACGGTCTAGGAGTCTAAAGGCCCTAACATAGTCAGCAACAGATAGGTTTCCTTGGGTTAGGTTATTGAACTATTTCTTCTTCTCCTTCTCAGCAGATACGGGCATGAAACGGTTGGTAAAAATCCCCGTAAACTCCTCCAACCCTATGGGGGCATCTGGAAGTGCTCGTGTATGGTAATAATTTTCTCACCACAACTTCGCGGACACCCTAAGTTGGTAGGTAGAAAATGTGACTTTATCTTCCTCAGGACACTTAAGGGCTCTAAAGGCATTTTCAATAGATATGATCCATGCATCAGCTTTATCTAGGACTTCACCTAAGTCTTCTCCATTAAAGGTTTTAGGTTTAAGCTTAAGGAAGTCGCTAATGGTGGTTTTATGGTTTGTCCTAGAGGATGAGGCACTATTGTTGGTTTCTTTTAGGGCCAGGGCATGCATGCATTCCAACATCACCTTCTTTTGTTCTTCCCGATTGCCTACAACCATGGTCTTACTAGGGCATGATTGAGATTCATCACCAGAGCCATCACTAGATCTTATTCTCTTGGACCTAGTTTTTGGAGGCATCTGCAATTTCACATAAAAGATAGTTTAGAGATTGATTTGAGATAGACCATAATGCAACCAACAAAGATTTAGCAATCATGGTATATAGTTTTCCAATTTTTCATGTCTTTTAGTTGTTCCCCTTTCTCCTAATGTACCCACATAATAGAGAGAGTATATCATTGATCATGGTCATGAGGGAGAAAGTAGATGAGAAGCCTAGTGTGTATTATTCACTAAATAGGTTGGTTGGGGGTAGTCCTTAATTGAGAAAAGAAGAGAGGAAAGATTTTTCTAAGGTAAGGGTGCCCACTTTAACAATAATTGCGTTAGCCAGGCAGATAGCTTGTGGCGGGAACCCTCTCACCATGAAAATGGATGGGGAGAGTGATTATGTCGGAACCTTCCGCAAGGTACCCTTCTAGACACCTCGGCAATTTACTACTAAATGTGGGTTACCCTAGGTCTAGGTAAGGTTACTAATTATTTGATATACCTATATTGATTCATGAACCTGGCTCTGATACCATCTGTCATGGATTAACAACTTAATTCCACTCTACACCTCAGGTGCCAACACAAGGTGTATAATAGAGTTAAAGTTGCCCGTCTCTGAGTGGATCAAACACATGAATATATAAATGCACTGAATAAAGAGCTGCCATACATAAACCAAATTGTTCATTACATAGGGGCCTGAAGGCATAGGAGTTCTACAGAAGAAAACTTAATACATGAGAAACTAATTACAGAAGAAAAAGAACATAATCTAAGAGTCTCATTTAGCTTTAGCATCCCCATGATAGATCTGATTTTTGGTGAGCCAGCATATTGAGTTGCATCATCATCATCATCATAAGCAAGAGGTACCTATAATAAATATGCAATTGGTACACGTCAGCACAATATATGAATATATTGTACTGAGTACACCTCTACATCATTTAATTTAACTCTCATCATATCTTGGCAATAACATTAAAAGTAGACTTGGTAATAACAAGCGATATAACAAGAACATTATTTAACAAAAGGAAGTGTATGATTAACGAAAGAGAACTCATATCTTTTAAGCATATTTTTCCATTATATCATCCATGCATTTACCTCAGATTTGAATGCATTAAGGCCTTTTTTGATCTACTACCAATGAGTTGGATCATTTCAAAACGTGATCTACTACCAAAGAGTTGGATCACCAATAAGTACTTTACTACCAAAGAGTTGAAGTGCTTTAATTCCCAACACTTTACTACCAAAGAGTTGAAGTACTTTAATTCCCAACACTTTACTACCAAAGAGTTGAAGTGCTTTGGATATAATGGGCAAGAATATATTATGTTCGGGTTTTGCAAAATATATATAAAGAAAACATCATCAAAGTTGGATACTCATATAGCCCTATTTCAAACAGTACCATATGCCAAGTTCTTACACTATTTTACAACCATACATTATTACAGGCCAAGTGAGAGTTAATGGCATACCTTCTACTCAGAAGTGGGGAGTCCAGAGATGCTCCTCACTAGTACCTTGGTTTTCCTAAAATTATTGGAGATTTGGTATTTATTAGATATATTGTTCAAATCACCATTATTCTAAAGAGTATATAAAAGGACCTTTTATAGTTTTGGAGTTATGAGAGTTGAGTATGAGTTTTAGAGTATGGATTTGAGTTCATGATTAGTAGTGTCACATCAGAGTAGGGTTATAAGGTCAAAATCACGGTCTTTAGATCATGATGGCTAATTATGCACATATTGATAAGTCAAAATAGGGAAAAGAGTGATAATTAGGTTTTATTGATAATTGAGTCTCAATAATTGGATTTGATCATTCCATAATTACCTAGATGCAAAAAGATGATGACCATAAGTTTTTGGCGATTTAAACAGGTTTGAGTATTTTCTACATAATAAACAAGATATAGACAAAAATAAACATGAGTATTTATTCGAGTCAGATTTAGGGTCCAAAGATGTCAGATTCATGATCCTTGCATTTTTCTAATCAAAAGGAAGTATTTATTCACATTTTTCAGACACTCCTACTATTTTGAATGAATTTCCCAAGATTAGGTCATAAACTAAATTTCGAGTTAATAAATGAAAATAGAAAAAGTGTGGACCGTTGGATGTTCCGATCCAACGGTCAAGATCTCATGTGCATAAGTTTAAGACGGTTGTGGTGGGTCAAAGGATGCTTATATGGCGGATTGTGGTTCGTCCACTTGGATCTGAGTCAGCTTGACGGGGACTCGCGTGATTGGTCCAACTAAGCCAGGCGGGTCCCTCTCTTCTTTTCTCAGTGCTTCACAGCAGGTGGGTGACACGATCTCCAGTGAGCCCTCGTCAGTAATTGGGGCTTCTTTGTGCGCGGGTGAAGTCCAGGCTACGTTCATGGAAGTCTTCCGCACCAGGACAGGTTGGTGTCGGGGCGTGGCTCCCCTGGACTCGTCGGGTCGGCTAGAAAATTGGCGAGCTACATGGCTTGTGGTGGAGGAAGATGGAAGGGGGGAGCAGCAGGCGGAGTACCTCGGTGTTGAGGTGTCGATAGGTTGGAGGAGAGTGATGCGGAGCTCGGCGAGTAGTCAGAGGTGAATGAGGAGGCTAGGAGTAGCCTGCCCAGTAGCTCGACGGTGGCAGGCGTGGCTGAGGTGAGAAGCACTTGAGCTCGGGGTGAGGGGTGCTCATTCCAGGTGAAATGAACCTCGAGGAACGTCAAAGGGAGGTCGATGAAGGAATTGGTGTGCTTAAATAGAGGTGGGGTGTGTGAATCACAAATGTCCAATTGGGCTCCGCGGTGGTTGGAGGACAGGTCTCACCGACGAGGTCGTGGAGAGGGGTGTGGTCCTTTCTAGAGGTTGTGCGTGGGGTCATTGGGTTCGTTGAGGTGAGGGGAGTTGTTTGCCTCGGTTGGATTGGCACGAGGTGGATTGGAGAGGGGAAACGTGGTCCAGCTTCGAAGAGAGTGGTTGTAGCCATGACTCGTGAGTCATCCAGAGGTAGGGGATGAATTGATGGACATCCGATCCATCATGGATCCATAGACACACCATCCAACGGTACAAAACAATCAAGAAGGAAAGTCTGCGGATTACTGACGTCAGCGCCGTGTAACTAAGAAAGGAAAAACCAAAACTATAGCTTAAATGATTGAAATCGTGATATATATTGATCAAACTATTAACAAAACTTGTAAAAATCGTAGAGGGAGCTAGGAATGTCCAAATGACATGAGATTTGGACTGTAGCTTCACCATAGCATACCCCACATGTTGGTAAAGTTTGAGATCGAGATTCCCATTTTTAGTGGTCAATTAATCTTTAGGGGAAATAGGGTTTTGAAATAGATTAAAGATTAAAGGAACAAAGTATAAAAGAAATTAGAAAACCCACTTTATCACATGCTGCTTTCATGGATCTGATGAACCGAGTGTTCCGTCCATTCCTAGATCGGTTTGTTGTAGTCTTTATAAATGAAATCTTGATCTATAGCCAGGACGGGCAAGAGCATGAATGACATCTTCAACAAGCATTGACTCTTCTTCGCCAACATCAGTTGTATGCCAAGTTCAACAAATGTGAGTTCTAGTTGAAGGAAGTGACATTCTTGGGTTATGTGATATCTATAGAAGGAGCTTGAGTGGACCCTAAGAAGGTGGAGTCAGTTGCAGATTGGGAGCAACCAAAGACGCCGACAGAAGTTCATAGTTTTCTAGGTTTGGCCGGATACTACCAGAGGTTTATCAAGGACTTCAGTGCAATCACATTGCCGATGACAAAGTTGACCAGGAAGGATGTACCTTTTGTTTGGGATGATCGCTGTCAGAAAGCTTTCCAAAGTTTGAAGGAGAAGCTGACTAGTGCTCCAGTGCTAGTGCTGCCAGAGCCTGGGAAGGGCTATGTTGTTTTCTGTGATGCTTCCATGAAAGGCTTAGGTTGTGTGCTGATGCGGGAAGATCATGTGGTTTGTTTTGCTTCACGATAGATTAAGAAATATGAGGAGAACTATCTGACACATGATTTGGAGTTGGAAGCGATGGTGCATGCGTTAAAGATTTGGAGACACTATCTTTATGGGGAAGTGTGTCAGATCTTTATAGATCGTAAGAACTTGAAGTATATCCTCTCGCAGAATGAGCTGAACATGCGACATCGACGTTGGATGGAGCTAATTAATGATTATGATTGCACCATTGAGTATCATCCTCGTAAGGCAAATGTGGTAGCTGATGCGCTTAGTAGAAAGTCTTCTTCTCTCCCCACGAAGAAAGCACAATTGAGTTCCTTGGTATATCATAGGTGATATATGTTTGTCTCCTTGTGGCAGATGAATGTGCAGTTGGAAGTTTCCTTGTTGGAAGGACTGTTGGCACAGATGCAAGTCAAGCCTATGTTGAGATAGTAGATCAAAGACACATAGTAGGTAGATGATACAGTACAGTTGATCAGGTCAGAGCACGATAGTGAAAACCGTGATGGGTTCCATTAGTATAAGGATGGATTAGTTTGCTATCATCGTAGGATGGTGGTCCCCAATGTTGATAATCTAATAAAGCTATTACTCGAGGAAGCACACACATCAATGTATGTTATGCATCCAGGAGCCACCAAGATGTATCATAATCTGAAGGACCTATATTAGTGGTCTGGTTTGAAGAAGGGTGTAGCTGAGTTTGAGGCTAAGCGTGCAATATGTCAGCAAGTTAAAGCTGAGCATCAAAAGCCAGAAGGTATGTTGCAACCCATGTCGATATCGCAGTGGAAATGGGATCATATAACCATGGATTTTGTAGTTGGCCTACCTAAGATAGCTAGGAATCATGATTCCATTTGGGTAATAGTGGACAGGCTGAAAAAATCTGCTCATTTCATACCAGTAAAGATGACTTATACAACAGAGAAGCTTGCCCAGGTGTATGTGGATGAGATAGAGCATTTGCATGGTGTACCAGTAATGATAGTTTCCAATAGAGGTCCTCAGTTCATGAGTCGTTTCTGAGAACAATTGCACAAAGCGTTGGGAACCTAGTTGAGGTTGAGTACCACTTTCCACCCATAGATAGATGGACATTTTGAAAGGACTATTCAGACTTTGGAATATCTTCTCCGAGCTTGTGTTTTGCAGTTCCTAGGCAGTTGTGATGTGCATCTCAGCTTGATAGAGTTTTCTTAGAACAATAGTTATCAGCGGAGCATTGACATGGCTCCTTATGAGGCTCTATATGGAAGGAAGTGCAGATCCCCTTTATGCTGGTATGAGTCTGGTGAGTATCATATTTTGGGTCCTGAGTTAGTACAATAGACAACAGAAAAGATCAAAGTGATACAACAACAGTTGAAAATGACACAGGACAGACAGAAGTCTTATGCAGACAATCTTCGATGACCTTCAGAGTTCCAAGTGGGAGACAAAGCCTGTGTTTGGCACAGGACTTGGATTCTAGAATCTGGATTGGGTTAGTCAGGGTTAGTTTGGATTTTGGTGTTGGGGCAATCAAGATGCAGTCTGATTTAGTTTGGCAATGTAGTCTGATTCTGGTCAGTTGTTCTGATTTCAATCTGACTGCAGTCTGAATCTGTTTGGCTAGAAGTTTGATTCTGTTTGGCAGCGTAGTCAGAATTTTCTTATTTTGTAATGTTCTTGCATCACTATTTGAACAAGTACGCAGAATGTGTATTTGTGATGTCACTTCAACCTGAGTTTAGAATATATTAAACAAATATTTTATTTGTGTTATGTGGGTGTTATTTTGTATATTTATAATAGTGCAAATAAGATATGATAATTCTAATTTTTACGTAGTGATTAAAAATTAATGAAACGTTACTGTTGTTTGGAATGACATTTGCATGTGGTATATATGTAATGTTGAACATAGTTAATTGTCGTCATTAGTGTAACAAATTACATTATCGTCAGTAACAGTCAAGCTACAAGAAATATGAAATTGGCATAATATATTTTGTTCATAACATAAACAAATTACATTATCGTCAATAAAAGCAACTGATAATAATCATATTGTCATCATTAGTTAAACATAAATGATCACTGATAATAACATAATTGTTTACTGGTGATCTTATTCAGGGGAGAAGGACAAAAAATGGGTGCAATAAACAGCCAAACAAAAGCTAAGATTTTGACAAGGCACTTTGGGGGGACATGGTTGGATGTGGATCTTGATTAAAATAGGCCAACGTTATGGCCTCATCGTTCTCGTCCCATGACACTAGGCATGGTCCATGCACCGGCTGCTTGTTTTTTTGTTTGATGTCGTCTTTTGGCCAATCAAACAACAATGGAAAACGTGGAACATGCTGACTGACTTTGCCCTTGACTTGATCATCGGTCCCAATTTTGCCCTCCTCCTTTGTGTGATTGTAACATGGTTTTGTGCATAAAAGGTTATCTTCAACATATTTTTGAATTTTTTTCTGGTGACATCAAAAGTTTTTCAAATTTTACCCTTGCCCTTACCTTTGGACGCGATGTTGACATCTAAAATTAATAAAAATAAAGGTATTAACAAATAACAGAATTCGTAAAGTAACTGTGGAAATAAGATAATAATGAAGTAGGAAATTTGATCGCACTATGGTAGCAACATATAATAATGTAACACATAAGTAGAGAATGTAAATTGTTGCGACGCAAAAACACAACAACATTTAGCACATATGTTACAAGTTCATTTTTTTATTTCAATTGTCAGTGCTAAAAAAAATCCCTGGTGGGTAAGTGCGACGCGTCGTCAAGAAGTTGCGTTCAATGCTTTGTTGTGCGGCCAATGTGGGGGAGGCAATAAATCTGCCAATATGAACATATTGTCTCTTACAAACTCTCTTTTGATGTATTTCCATCGCATTTGCAACTCAGACAATGAAATATAAGGGCCTCCTGTTATGTATAAGAACTGGTGCCATGCCTCCATCGAAGCCTGTGTAGAGTATACTCCATTTACACATCTACCCACATGATATTGGGTTCTCATCAAACCCCTGAGAACCATATCAAGCTCGGTAGACCAGATAAAAGATGGTGTCAGAGGTTGGCCAGCCATATAACTGATTCTGTAAGTAATATAATTTTCAAAAGTAAGGGTGTATATCACAATTAATTGTATTATGTGGTTTGAGCTAACGTTAAGCAAGAATTTGAATAATAACATACATCATTAATAAAACACTCATCAACATGAAGAAAATTTTCATACCACTTAAAATGTAATATGACGTTTATAAAAGTGGCTAAATTAAACAAGTGTATGATGTTCATAACATCCATTGATAGTCATTCTAAATAGAGAAGACAATGTAAATGCATTTGCCATTCAACATTATGGAGTCATTTGAGGTGAAGGGATGTCCAGAAGCAGACGACAATCTTCCTCCAAACTGGCAACATTGCGTTCTAAAACCTCATTCTCATACTTTTTGTTAGAGTATAATTCATCATAGTTGTAATGAATTTCAATGAAGTCCTTCATGTTCATCACTTGACCCCACACTAACTTGCACTCAACAGTTTGTAACATAATCTCCACTTTCAATGAATCAATTGTTGGGGGGAGATCGACTGCCCAATGGAAGTATCAGCATCGGTGTTTTCCCTAAAATATGGTACGAGGTACAAGTTAATGGCAAAGAATGCGGAGCCTCGACAAGGACAGTCTATTATTTATTGATTTACTATCACACCTCAAGAGTAGGGCATATGAAATACATTTTGCCTGGCCTTTGACTCAGAATGGCAAAGTCATTTAACCCTGCATCCTCTGTGTTAATCCATAAGGCTGCATTTATCCCACAATCACACCTCAGAACCTCAGATGGAATCATCGACATCTAATAAAACAAAATTGACGATTAATAGAAAAATATCGGGTTCATGACATAGTTTTCAAAGATAATATGAAGACCATTTGTTCAGGAGTAGCTAATTGTTGCAACAAACAAGTGGAGTTAATTTGGACATATCATAATATAATATATCTATGACGTATTGTATCCATCTTCTTCTGTTGAAGAGTCATTATCGCTCATTATTTGAAGTCGGTGGCGAAGATATCGGCACCTCTCCCGCATACATGAAATTTCTTCTTGTAACCTATCTGTGTCTGCTCTTGTTGAACAGACAAAGGCACAATGTTCTGATCAAAACTTGCATTCTCTACGTGCATATGCGAGCTGTGATACCATTGCATCCCTCACTGCAGTCAGCGTAGCCACTGTAGGTGGTACTTGCTGTGCGGGCAACCTCATATGGCATCTGGTTGGTACAAGACCCCTACCACATGTAAAATATGGCTTGTGGGGATTGTTTTCTTCAAACCATCCATTTGCCGCATTTGTGCCATCCATGTACACTCATACGGTGCAGTGAAGACCACATGGGCACGACGGCATGTCATTGTCCATTTCTAGACAGAAAACCTAATGAGACATAATTTCACATTGTTTATAAGTAGGCAAAATTGTAGTGAACAATACAGTTTGAGAACAAAAGTTGGCCGTTAGGTTACAAAAAAAGGGAGTAAGTGAAACATGTTGTAGAACATGTTTCAATGTCTGCAAGTTAGAAAACAAATGTATAAATCACTGATTTTCCCACATAGAATTGGCAACAGTTTCACACAAAACATCTCCCTCTCTAGCATCAGCCTGGCTTGTTTGTTGGAGAGAACTCAATTCGTTAAAGATGTCAGTGGTAGTATGAGGCTCATCCAAGTTTTCATCCATCATAGGATCACCATCATTTTGGCGTCGGATAAAATTGTGAACGATACAACAAGCCATTACAATCCGAGACTGAGAATGCACGGGAAAAGTTGCTCCTTTACGAAAGTAGGAAAACCTCTTCTTCAACACACTAAAGGCTCGCTCAACAACGTTACGTAGTTGAGCATGTCAGTGGTTGAACATTTCCTTTTTTCTTGTGTATGACCCTCTGTTACTCTGATACTCTGCTATATGGTAAGCAATGTTTTGATATGGTGCAAGAAATTGGCTGGTGTTGGCGTACCCTGCATCAACAAGATAGTACTTCCCAACGGGTACTTTGAACCTGCATGTGGTTGTAGCTGTGTGAAGTACCCTTTGGTCAGCAACATATCCCTCCTAGTCATGATATATGTAAACTCCATTGAGAAGTCTACTACAGCCATGACATTCATGGAAACATTCCCTTTTCTATTCCTATATTGGTTCTGCTTTTCGTGCTTCACCAAAACGGGGATGTGTGTCCTGTCAATTGCCCCAATGGCATCCTAAGACAAGTATATAAGAAATACGCAAGTAAATACCACACTCAACGATGATGATAGTGGTTATATTAACAATGGAATGGACTATGGTCAACTAAGTGATGGTCATACCTTGAAGTAAGGGTAAAATCTTGAACTCTCGGCGATGCAGCAGTGCGGAGTTGTGGATGCAGTTGGCATGACAATATATTCATTGCAAAAAGCACACACTGCACCCAACACCTCGTTAAACTTTCTACTTATGGTCTCACCACTGTGAATGTAGTCCTCAGTAAGAACACGGTTGGTATGGCCATGGCCAACCATTTGAAGGAAGTAGCAAACTGCCTCCACTGATGACACACCTCTAGTACTTTTCAACAAACCTCGGTCCTCAAATTTGTCAACAAAGGCTAAAACCGTGTTGGGTAGCGTACGGTATAGATCGTACGCCCTCCTTTCATGGCCGGTTATTATTTCTAAAACATTTTGATGGCCGCTCCTAATACTAACATATCTCGATATTGGTTGGTGTGTGGTTGCGCCGTCTGAATTTTGCATGATATTGTGAGAAATTTGGTCAGCTATTTGGTAGGATATTGCGTTAGCAATGTCATTAGTCGTACCAGACATAAGATCCAGTAGTTGTAGAATGTCATCAGTTGTTTCATATGGATGAATACTGGACATCACGTCTATAATTAAAAGAGATTATCTGCATTAGGGAAATATCGAGTTATTGTAGAAATGAAATTAGGTCTACAACGACAAAATAGCAAATACTGACCAAATAGAAAATAACAAGATAAACCATTACATAGTACCATAGTTCAGAGATTGTTCCCAATGGAATAAAATAGTAAAACAATTTTTGATAAAGTTCATCAAATAAAAGAAAGGATACTGATATAGTTCTTAATAATTTACACAACCTCAAATGTACGGTGGAGATTATGGCGTGAAGGGTGATTGTGATGCAGAAGTTGCAGAAGCTGTGTTCTTCATTTCCCACAAGTCTTGCAACCAAATGGTAATTTTTTGTGGGGTGTCCATAAGGCCTAGGTAAATGTTACGGTTAGCTGGATCTTTTATGGCGTGTACAAGAGTGGTAAAAACTGGGACAGGGGCATCAGGGTAGCTTGCATGAAAGTGGTGCAAAATGGTTTGGTATTCATCTTTATCATTAGACCTAGCAGCAATTTCGCTGCCCATCTCATGTACCTTGGAAAACACCTTTGTGAATTCAGACACGACATCATTAGACATGACACAACTGTCCTGTGAGCTTGACGCTCGCTTCCTACGTCTAATCATGGTGGGAGTCCTTGCACCAACACCTTGGTTGTGTGATACGCCGTTGGTGTCCTCACTTTGCGTCCCAGAATTAACCATGTCTTTAGTGAAACCAGTTGGACCGGTTGGACCGGTCAGTTCTGGGATGACAAATGAATCAGATGCATCTAGGTCAACAAAAACATCATCTTCAGATGCAACATCAAAAGGAGGTTGTCTATCGGTTGAGGACATTGCATGATGGCCCCTAGCTATGTTCTTCCCCCCCATCAGCTCGACGTCGTGGTAGTGGTAGAATGGTTTGTTGATCAATCTCGCTAGTTCCCTGTTTGCCTAAAATAGGGGACAACTACTAATTAGGTCAATATTAACAAGTTTAAGTTAATATATAATAGTTAGGGGAGTGTATATTATTAGACATACCACAAGTGCCTCCCTCGACTCTGGGGTGTCAGGCAATATTGGCTTGTGCCTGCTGCCATCCCATCCAACACCACTTTTGTTGGTCACCGGTTTTATCTTTTCATAGTCTCTCCTGAGGTTCTTCCATCGAGTTTTTAACTAATCCAATGTACCCTCGTTCCTCCCCATCCTGATATGCCAATCACGTAGCATCTCCCTCCACGTGTCCCTAGTAAATATTCCATCGACGCACCTACCCATGTCATATTGTCTCCTCAATGCCGCAACTAGAGCCTCATCCAACTCTTTCGACCATACAATACAGAACCTCAGGTCGGGTGTAGCCATAGTACCAATGACACTATGATATATCACTTTAGTATGGCTGTTTAAACGAAATCGTTATACGAACCTAGTATGAGACTACATAGTTGAAAGCAATAACTTGTATTGAAAGTAATAACTTGTTTAAAGCAATAACCCAAGTCATATTGTCTCATCAATGCCGCAACCAGACATAAGATCCAGAACTTGTACAATAAATTTGAAATTGTTGTTAAATTTGAAATGGTTTTAGCAAACGCATCATCCAATATGTTCATTACAGGAAAACTACATAAATAGCAAGCATTCAACATGACATTCACATTAAACGTGTTCGTATTGCTCATGAGATATACCTGGGAAGCCGAATTGAAGGTTGAATAGAGTTGCATGACCAGCGACAGGGTCAGGGATGGTACATACAAGAAATTCAGAGGGAATACAGATTAGCCAAAATAGTTGGATTACTTGCAATATAATCAACAGATTACTAATGGGTGTACATTTTGGTCGTACATGAAAATTAAAATCATTCATTCAAGCTAACATTAAAATCATTCATTCAAGCTAACATTAAAATCATTCATTCAAGATAACATGAATGATCAAAATTAGGGTGTCCCAGTTCTAGTTTTGAAAAGTTGACATAAAAAAAACCTACATGAATGATTCAGACCTCAATGTAGGGCTTATAGCACATACTTGTTCCACAAATATATTACATTAGATTTTTGTACCTGAACAACTAATAACCTATCAAACATAATACATTATACATATTAACATGAAAACACAACTGAAAACACACTGATAGATATAACATAAATCTACTTCTCGGGTTCCTTCCATGACCAGCCAGCAGAAATCAAATTAGGGCTTATACAATGAGCACATAATAGTGACCATTTTAAATGGATAGCAAAAAATTAGGGCTTATACAAAAAAAACCTTCATTATCTCAATGTAGGGCTTGTAACACATACTTGTTCCAACTTAAACAAATATATTATATAAGATATTTGTACCAGAACAACTAATGACATATGAAACATAATACATGATACATATTAACCTGAAAACACACTGATAGATGACCAATCAATATTCTACAACAATCATGTCTAAAATTCTAAATTTAACCATGTCCTCGTAAATGAGGTAACTAGCAAGGAGAACTCATATATCTGGTTCATCACATAGAAAGAGATGAGAAAGTGACACTGGCAGGGATAGGAGCAGTAGAATATTGTGCTCTACATCTAATGTTGGTGTATTTGATGTTTATAAGATGATTAACAACACCATAATTTAGGTGATCTACAACACATTAGTCGACATTCAGATATATGTTTCCAACTTAAACAAAAATATTAATTCATATTATTTTAAACGGAACAAATACTGACCAAACAAATTAGGGCTTATATCACATAATTGTTCCAACTACAAACTAGTATTTTATGAGCATATACAATGTACACTCAGACTAGTATGTTCCAAAAAAAACATAATTAATATGTAATAGGTGGATTCCAATTTTGTACCATCATAGTAGACCTAATTGGGGGGGGGGGCAGACCTCAGTCAAGGGATGTGTACAAGGTGCCAAAATATATTAACATAGAAAAGTTGGTACTAAAGTTTACAAAATAAATGAAATGACTATGAAAAAGATCTACCTATACTAATGGGTGTACAATTTGCACGTATACAAAGCATAAGCAGTCTGGGCGCACAGTCATAACACAAATAAGAATAAGTTGAATAATCAAAATTAGGGTGTCCATGTTCTAGTTTTGAAAAGTTGACACAAAAAAAAACCTACATTAATGATTCAGACATCAATGTAGGGCTTGTAACACATACTTGTTCCAACTTAAACAAATATATTACATAACATATTTGTACTTGAACAACTAATGAACTATCAAACATAATACATTATACATATTAACATGAAAACACAACTGAAAACACACTGACAGATATAACATAAATCTACTTCTCGGGTTCCTTCCATGACCAAACAATATGCTAAGACAATCATGCCTAAAATATAAACATGTCCTTGTAAATGAGGTTACTAGCAGGGAGAACTCATTAATTAAATTGTTAATATAAATATATAACAATTATTTTGTTCCTATCCCATATGGTCGACCTATTTCATTTCAATGTAGAATGTTGTGCTCTACATTGTTGGTGTATTGTTGTTTATAAAATGATTAACAACACCATAATTCAGGTGATCTATAGTTGGCATTCAGATATATGTTTCAACATCATATTATTGTAAATGGAAGAAATAGTGACCAATCAAATTAGGGCTTATACAATGAACACATAATAGTAACCAAACAATATGCTACAACAATCATGTCTAAAATTCTAAATATAACCCTGTCCTCGTAAATGAGGTAACTAGCAGGGAGAACTCATATATCTGGTTCATTACATAGAAAGAGATGAGCAAGTGACACTGTTAGGGACAGGAGCAGCAGAATATTGTGCTCTACATCTAATGCTGGTGTATTTGATGTTTATAACAATCATGATGTTACTAGCAGGGAGAACAATCATGTATACTTGATGTTTGTAGGGAGAACAATCATGTCTACATATAACCATGTCCTCGTAAATGAGGTTACTAGTAGGGAGAACTCATTAAATAAATTGTCAAAATAAATATATAACAATATGGTCGACTTATTTCATTTCAATGCATCCATTTTTTCTTGCAATATCCCAAAAGATGAGATACTTTTTTTCTCTTATCTGGTTCATTACATAGAAAATGTGTTCGTATTGATCAGGAGAAATATATGGTCAGCAAGCAGAAATCAAGGTTGTGTTTGTATTGATCAGGAGAAATATATGGTCAGCCAGCAAAAATCAAGGTTGAAGATAGGAGCACGGGTCAGGGACGGTACATACAAAAAATGTAGAGGGACGGTACACATACAACAAATGTAGAGGGACGGTACACATAAGCTGCTAGCCTACTGAAACAAATAAGAGGGTCGGCGAAGAGGGTCGGTGAAGACATACCTCTCAAGCAGCTGGGCGACTTCTGAGTATAGGGGCTCGGCAGCGGAGGCTTCAGAGAAGATTTTGTTGAGGATACGAATGTGAACAGGGAGGAGTTCAGATATAAATCACAACACTATATAGCAGCAGTGACACCACTTGCCCTTGCTAGGGTTTATTGGGTTTGCACACAGTGAAAAGGGGGGCTTTGATGGGAGATGACAACTCCAGACGATGCTTGATTCTCAGCATCTAGACTGGAGGTGTAGGTCGGCAATTGCAGACGACCCACCGTACCCCTCTGTCGGCTTGATTGACCGGCTGTTGCACCTATGCCACTATCCAGGCTTATCCATACAGAACTGCCCTGCCATACGAAACGATGGGTTGTTGCATGTCTTGGGAGAGGTGGGAGAGGGTGTCATAACTGTTGGGAGGGCGTCGATTTCTTAAGAGAGGGAGCAGAAGAGAGAGCAAAAGAGGGAGCGGGGAAAGGCGAAGGGGCGGGGAGGCATCGGGGGGCGATGACACCATCGTAGAAAGGGCGAGACGAAAATGGACTCAGATCGCGGAAACTGGGTTATGAGCCAGAATCCTGCCCCTCATCGGACTGGGAGAACCCGGGTTAGGGGGTTTCGTTATCCCAAAACGGAGGTTTTTCAGGATTACAAACCAAACAAAAATCAACCTCAAAATGGCACTTGTTTGGCGGGGTTGGCACATAAAGACAAGGCCAAACCGGGTTTCGGTCCCGTGCCAAACACAGCCAAAGTGTATCTCAAGGTCTCACCTTGGAAAGGTGTGCTGAGGTTTGGATGAAAAAGCAAGTTGGCACCCAGGTATATGGGACAATACCTGGTAATAGCATATATTGGCAAGGTATCTTACAAGTTAGGACTACCACTAGAGTTGCATAGATTGCATCCAGTGTTCCATGTCAATATGCTGAAGAAAAGTCATCCAGACACAGGGACAGTTACACAGCCAGTTGAGGTTGAGCTTGATGAAGACGTAACCTATGAGGAGGGTCTGGTGGCGATCCTTGACAGAAGAGTAAAAAAGCTTAAGAGGAAGGACTTGGTTCTTGTGAAGGTTCTTTGGCATCATCGTGGTGTTGAGGAAGCCACATGGGAGCTTGAGGAAGAGATGAGGTGGAAGTATCCCTCGCTTTTCTCTTCAGATTTCGGGGACGAAATCCTTTTGTAGAGGTTTATGGCTTGTAAGGACCCTGACCTTTGTTTTGGGTTTACCCTATTTGTTTTGCCTAAACCTTATGCTTGGTTTCTTGCTAATCACCTTTAGTGGTGATTAGGGTTTTCTTGTGCTTTGTTGAAAGTTGGAGGTGCTACTTGCAAAATAACCTGAGTTAGGGTTGAAGAGCAAGTTTGTCAACTTGAGAGATGTCTTTCTCTCTCTTTGCTTCCTTTAGAGTTTAGAGGAAGGTTTGGGCTCGTGCCTTGAGTTGTCTTGGGCTTTGTTGAAGCTCTGTTGGGCTTGGTTGAGCCTTGTTGGGCCTTGCCTACCTGGAGGAGCCCTGTATCGGGCAAGGGTGGTTTGTGTCAGCCATGGGGTATCTCCCATGGGGGTGTGTCAGCCATGGAGGAGTAGTGTGTCGGCCTTTGACCTTTGTTGACCTCCTTGCCTTAGTTTTGTCACCCTAGCTTGGACATGTGGCCGAACCTTGGTTGAGTAGTGGCATGGCATGTGCATGAGTTTTGTAAGGTGGTAAATGTGTGGACAAGTATCCCTTGATAAGGTGACACCTTGCCTTGGTTTAACCTTGACCCCCCATCTATATATGCCTTGCCTTTCTCTTCCTCAGGAACCCTTTATCTCTTTGTTTCTCCTCTCTTCCTTGTGTGCACGATACACCTCTCCCTTGCTACCTTGGTGGCCGATACCCTTGGAGGAGCTAAGGTTGGTGGTTGATTGCCTTAAAGGAGTTATCTTCTTCTTCCTAGCTTAGTGGACGAACCCTAGGTGGGTCTTGTTCCTTAGTAAGCATATTCCCTCTCTCCTTATAATCTTCTTCTCAATCTTTCCTACCCTTCGGCCATGGTGGTTATGATCCTTGCTCCTTTTCTTGAGGTGGTCGAAGTGTTTTGCTTGGAGCTAGGACCTTAAAGCTTGGAGCTTTAGAGCTTGAGGAGTTTGCTTAAGGTGGGTTACATAACTTCTAACCCTATCTATACTACCTTCTCTATGTTTCATGTTCTTATATGTTGATAATCGGCCATGCATGTATGTTTCTTTCTCTAGTACATGTTGTTGATCTTATGGATACAGTAAGCATGATGTTGTTGATGTTTTCTCGTTGGACAAACCATAGTTGGGGCTTTCTCATTGAGAAACACCCCTTTCTCTCCTTGGTATAAAGAAGTGAGTTTGAGCTCTAGTGATGTAGGTAATACCACTCTCTCATTTTAGTTGAGAGGTGAGTCTACATTCTAATTGCTTGGGCAACACCCTTCTCTCACCATGGATTAGAGAGGTGAGCTTTTGGATATGTGATGACCTATGTTGAAGTTGGTCCTTGCGGTTGCCCGATTGGTGATCAAGGTTGTGCAAAACCCCTCTCTCTTGGTAGTTGAGAGGTGAGCCAATCTTTTTTATCAATTAGGGTTTGGTGCCCTTTTGCTTGAGGTTGAAGATGACCTTGTTGGGTTGTGCATTTACACAATATGACCTTAGAGTAGTGTTGCACGATAGCCTTGTCTTGGGTTGTACCCTTGGGCGACACACCTAGTGGAGATGGTTAGTTTGATGCCCAATATGGTTCTCTTGGCTTGAGATAGAGTTTGGGTGATACACCTTATATCTGGTGCTCTGGACGATACATCTTGAAGTAAGGTTGCCCGATACCCCTACCTTGTGGTGATCTTTATCCGATCTAATATGGAGCTAAGATAGTTGGCTTGGTGCCTGTTATGCTTTGGCTGATATAAAGCCTAGTAGGATATCCTTGTGTGGGGTGATATGGTTTAGTTGTGGTGATGCCAGATATGGGTTGAGTGGTGCACCTTAGTGAGTACCTTAGTGGTGTTGGCCGATATGCTGATTAAGTAGCCAGCATGTCCATGCTTGATATGGTATCTTGGATGACAGGAGTGCCCTGGCTGATATGGATGACCCTTGAATGACATGGAGATGTTTGCACAATAGAGGTTCCTTGGGCGTTATACCCTTTGACCGATATGGTTAATGTTGAGGGTTAGCCGATAGAGGAACCCTAACCCTAACCCTAATCCTTGTGCATGACATGCCTTTGGCCGATAGCATCTGTTGATGCACTGTACACCTTACTCGACACCATGTGAGCTGGTGAATCCTGGTTTCACGATAGGTGACATGATGGGGTTGGCTGTTATGGTGGTGAGTTGTGCTTAGGGTTTGGAACACTAGTCGTTACACTCTTTGGTGCGGGTGGGCGCTGCTCGCCATACCTATAGTGAGGGTTTTAGGAGCTTTGGTGAGGGTTCTGATAATCCAGAATGTATATAGTCAATAATTGTCTTTTAATAATGATAATACAAATGATATGATGTAATCACCTTGAATCCTGCAACTATGATGATGAGATAAGATGATAGGTTGTAAACCATGTATGTTTGGGAAGATATGATGTTGCTACACATGTTGATATGACACATGCATAAGGTCACAAGTATAAGGCATAATATATTCCCATGATTGATAATAATACCATGAATGATAAAGCTTATGTGTTATATACTCATGTATGCTTCTTTATACTTGATAGTATAATAATAATCCTGTTAATCCATGATGGTTTCAGTTATCTCTGTGGATGTGTGCACAAACCATGTAGGTATTTCATGTGGATTCATAGCCTGGTAAGAGCTATGAGATATATGTGCTTTGACTAGCGAAATGTGATGATAATCCTTGTTAATGAAATAACAGGTTGATAGGTCTGGGGACCTGATATAAGGCCGAGTGCCTAGTTGAGGTGTTATCCTTTGATGATGAGAAAAGGGATGCGTTCCCAGCATGTTGATGCGTGATTGTGATGCCTTGAGAGGCAGTGGTTGATATCATGAGTTATTGAGGTCCCAAGACAATATGATGTTGGCAATAGTGATGTAATTCTGTAAGGCTATGTTATACTTTGTTTTCCTCAACAATTGGCTTAAAATATAATAATTAATGATAGATGAATATATCATGTAGTTTCCCTGGCCATAGATCTATCATCATCAGTATTTGGTGATGGTAAAACAGGTTTATCCTGCGGGATTACCTGGAGCGCATATTGTTGAATGTGTGAGGTTTCCCCTAGCCTAAAATAGGAGGGTTGAGTGCAGCTGTGATTGCAGACTCAGGATATATGGAGCATGGTGAACATACCCATGGCTCAGGATATGTTATGATGAGCATGATGCATTCATGGCTCGGATGTATGCACTAGCACCTATGATGAGGTGAGCTAGAGATATGCGTAGCTTACAGAGCTGACCCAGAGGCTGAGGCCCTATAATCATAAGACTGCAGTCTTTCTTGATGATTCGTGTATTGACCACGAGAAGGTGAGGTCATGGAGTCTGGATCTCCTTAGACCTTGTATGGCACCGAATTGGGCTTTGCAGCCAATGTTTGGATTTGAGCAGGGAAGGCTCACTTCCTCAGGGCATAATAAAACATAATCCAGCTGAGTAGTATATCTTGCTTAAAGCAAATCACAGGATATTGATTGAGGCCTTGCTTATATAGTTGATCTAGATACACCTTGAATATATGTGTACGGTCCTTATATTCTGTGATAAGTTTTTATAAAGCTTATCTTGTCAATCATGTTTCATAAAGAAATACTTGGTTATATGCCTCCCGGATATCTTGGTAAGATTGAAAGTAATAATAGCCTTGCTCGATATGCTGCTCTTGTTATACACTTTATCAGATATCTGTTTTTATCTACTTTAACCCTTTTAGGTTTTATAGTTTCGATGGGGAGTTATGTTTCTCGCTGGAACTGTGTGTCTCACCCCGCTGGTTTACACCCTTTTTAGGTGAGTGTTCTAGACGTGGTGGTGGTCGTGAGGTTGCAGCCGAGCAGTAAGAAGATCACTAGAAGGCAAGAGATGGACATGTTGCTACTTTGGTGGTTTTGTAGTAGAGTCCTAGAGTCATCCATGTACTCTCAGGTCCTCGGAGGTGTTTGACGATGTTTCACGATGTTTAGCTATTGTAATTTTGTATAACCTGTTGCTGGCGCTACGTGGCCGTTATGTATGTATCAATAGGTGTTGAACTCTGGTGTTGACGGAACAGCAGGTTTCGATAAGCTATGAACCTATATCAAGACTTGTGAATGTTTATATGACATGTTTCTCTACAGGATTTGGATGCAAAAGTTCTCTCATGTATGCTTTCCGCAATCAGTTTTAATTAACTCGTGTTTTCGGTAATGTATGGTTCCACACGTTCTCGCGTGTCATCTCGTTGTCTGTGTGATGGAGGAGTGTCATATTAAATTTTTGTCCTATTAAAATCTAAATTTCCTCAAACAATGTTTTTATCATAATATACTATTTAATATCTTTTTGACAACACCTTTTTTCATTATTGGATGCCAATGCTAAACGATATGGGTTTTTCAAAATTACCTTCTTTATATAATATATGGACCATTCAGCTTGAATCTGACATATTACATCCTAGATTTCTATTTTTTTCCTTTCCTCTAGTTTGTTGATCTCCTCCTTGGTTGTTGCTATCTAGAAACCCAGATCTGGCAAGCCCTGGTCACCTTCCTCTTCCCTTTCATGTCTGTGAGTGAGATGTCTTCCCTATTTGTGCGTGGGACACCCCTTCAAATGTGGTCGCTCCATTGAGATTTGGCGATGTCTCCATGGATGCATAGACTCCTCCTTTATTATCCCATAATACTTGTCACTCACATATGAGCCTTTGAATGAGACTAATGTTTGGGAATAAAGAGAGCCTCCCATGTAGCAATCATTGTCTACACATTGCTTCTCAAGCAAACTTCTTTCTTACTCCTTTTTTATTGAATATAGAGGAAGATAACTCGACAAAGAAGTGATATCACATGTCCCATGTTTTATAGTGCATAGTTTCTCTGTGTTCGAGAAACTTCTACTTTCAATTATGCATTTTGATTAGAAATTGATTCTTAATTAAAATCAAAACTTCCCACACTCGTCCTTTCTCTATAAGGAAGGGCGGTGTTATCTCTTTCATTTTAGTATTTAATTTATTAATTCAATTAGTTTTGGTCATAATGGGTCATATGTCCCTTCTATTGACCATGTTTTCTTTAACCTAAACACCTAAACTATTGATTCATTGACCATTTTATTTAAAACTTGCACACCGTTCATTCAAATTTAAGGTAATGAAAACAAAATGAACTATTTTTAATATTATCCCCCTTTCAAATTGTGCCCATGGTACACATCATAATGGAGTAACCCAAAGAATTATACACATGTTCTTTTCATATTTTTGTAAAGTCTACTTCTCTTTTCGTAATTTATACACGGTCCAAAAATTTGAGATAACATTTTATTATTATTCAAATCAAATTAATTTTAAAAATTCAAATAAACACCATTATATATATATGCATATATATATATAGAGAGAGAGAGAGAGAGAGAGTCGTGCTAGAATACACTCGAGTGTACAGATTACGTCGTACACCTCAATGGTGTTTTCATATCTAGACCTTATCTTTTCAAAATCCAATCCATTAATATTCATGGTTACAATAATAATAGGCCACATACAAAATTTGAGCTCATTTGGATGAGTGTACATCACTCATCCAAGGACAAAAAAATTGACACACAAAACTAATTTGAAATGCATGATTCTTGCCTCCTTTAGATGCACAACTTATAAGTATCGAAATGAGCTAAAATTTATTTTATGGTATGTTCTTAAGATATTTAAGAAGATCAATGGTTTAAATTTTTCAAAAAGTTACTACATCTTTAAAATGACTGAGGTGTACGGTTCCTCTGATACACTCGAGTGTACACTAGTCTGACTATATATATATACATATATATATATATATATGTAATTTACCTTACTAAGTACCAAGCCTCGTCTTCTCCTCTTCCCTAATAAAATTGGACTCTGACTATTGCTATTCTCTGTTCAAGGCTACGCTTAGTTCCCGATTACGTACTGAAGCTGGACTCTAACCGCTTTCCCGCTCTGCACCCTTTCTGTAACTAGGCTATGTATAGTCTAGTTTTTGTCTTTTTTATGTATTCCATATGTGTTTTGGTTGCTATCTGTGTCGTTCTCCAATTGGTTGTATGTAACTTGGGTTTTTAAAGAACTTATTTTCCAGGAACTTGAGATCCGTCTTGGGAAATTGAGTTCTTATGATTGGTTTAAGATCTTATATTTCCTAAGGATATGAGTATCACATGATTGGTTTGATGTAACCCTATTCTAAAATAAAAATCTTGAGTAAGATAACGTGAACATATGCATATTACTACAATTTTTCACCATAATAAAATTCAAATCATTTTTCATGTAACAACGAAACAAACTTCATAGCACAAAAACAACAAAATTTTATAAACCAACATATTTGTAGCAATGTATGAAGCAAACATTTTTCCATATCAACTATAATATAAACAATATCTACATACCACAAATGACAAATAGACAATGTTCCGATGGTATCGTTTTATTATTTTAACATTTATGTATTAGAGAGCAGTTGTACGTCGATGTTGAATTAGAGACAAGGTTGTAATTTTTATATTGTCTCAAGTTATTGGATGAGAATTTCCCTCTCAACTAGATTTTATCAATCTATAGCATGATTCTATTGCACTCCACTTGGCATCATTACTTGATATGGATATTTCCATGCATTAAATTTCTTAACTTTAATACAACTTTATCTTCATGTTTTGAAACACTTGATATATATATCTTGAATCTTTCAATTAATTTTCTTGAGTTATTATACATGATAATCTCTTTTAAACACTTGTTTTTTTATTGTAATCTCTTCCATTGCTTTCTAACTTACTACATATTTCTATTGGCATATCCTTTGCTAATGCAGTCTTGTGTTTCTTAGAGGTAATCATCTTTGATAATGATACATATTTGCTAATTAGTAATATCCATTAATGTTTCTTGAATTGCATAGTCCTTTGTATGGATATTTCTCTCCATCTACCTATAGCTTGTTTTATCTTGTGCAACTTTTTCTATGACCTAAATCCTACTACTAGTCCTCATTGTGATATCATATACTAGTAGTATTTCTTCATGGTTTCCTAGTAGAGTCCATCAAATAGTTTCTATCTTGTGATATACTTGTATCTAGTTTCAAACATGCTGAAACTTTCTCCATTTTTTCAGATAGACATTAGTTTGAGTTACTTGCTAGCATAGAAGCCATGATATGTTCTTGGATGTCATCCTAGTCATATCTAAGACACTTCTCCTAAATATAATTTTTGTTCCAAATAGACAATCTCTACTCTCCTAAAGATTATATGATATACTACAAAGAAGATTTCTTATTTTCATTTGTCTATTGTATCATCAAATAACTTGTATTAGAATTTTGTATGCTCAGCCAATATTGTCTAGCATATCAATTGGTGTAATCTGCTTCAAAATTTTAGTTGAAATAGAAATGTCAACACTCCATCCTTGATTAGATGTAATTTTTATTAGAAATTGTGAGAAGGTGTCACAGATATGTTTCTACCAAAATCCAAATCCCACTATTGGATAAACAATGTTAATGAAATTCAAGAATTTGTCCCTAAGAATCTCGTAGGATCACACACAACCATATGCATATAAGGAATATAATCTCCATTGATTCATTTGAATAGTATGTTTTACATGAGGGCCTAAAGGCAACAAGGAAAGAAACAACAAGAAGCAAAACTATCTAGATCAATGCTAAATCACAAATACAAATAATGTTCTCTAGAAATAATCATTTGGTGTAGCATTTCTCAATTCCGACAGATGACATAGTAGAGATGTCAAGTGGATCATGAATAGATTTCCTCAAGGTTTTCCATTACCTAAAATAATAAAATTGATACACAAAATCAATTCGGTACATTGGTATGGTTTAAAAAAATCATAAAATGGAGTATATTGTAAGAATAACAACTTGGCATGACTTGTACAAGAAATAACAATAAGGTATTGAAAACTTCATTTTTTGAAAAAAAATGATTATTTTGAATTTGCAGTGTAGTTTGAACGTGAATCATGCATTCACCTCACATACATCAGGGGTGGGTGAAGGGTCACTAAGAATTGACCCATTGGGGAAATACTATATAGAAGATTTCCATTTAACCCATATAAAAAGATATGAGATAAGCTTTAAAATGAATAATAACAAAATACAAAAGGAGTATAGTGGCATTACTATTATGTTTGAGTGCATTAGAAAATATATATAGAATATCAAAACCCTAGTTAGTATGGAAGAAATTAGTTCACTAAAGCACATAGAATTGTTTTACAAAAAGGTACATAAAAAAATATTATACAATACATCAACCTAGACAAGTGGGGTATAGACATAGCTTTGCTAAATTTTAGAGTAATAAGATCCAAGTAGTAGTCAAGGGCTTGAATCATATCCTTGTCAAGGGTTGGATAGATCACTTTGTCAAGATAAGTGTTCAATAATTAGGCTTTTCAATACAAGTTCTTGGGTATTTTTTCCATCTTGACCCTTATTTATGATCATTCATCTCCCAAAAACACAACTAGAAAGGCACCAAGGTTCACCATAGGATTTATCATAAAGCATGTTCAAGTGGATGGATGATCCATCTAGGCCATAGTCCAGACCATCAAATGACCCTAAGTTTCCATATTAAAATTTATGTCCACATAAAGAGTAACATCATCAATATTCAAGATATAGCTTTCAAAATTGATTTCCAAATCTAAACCAATTAGGGTTTAGGTTATTATGATGACATATTGGAAAAATATCCATATTTTATTTTCAGAACTCCATAATGAATTATCTTATAGAAATGAGCAAGAACGAGATTTATGTCATGCAATTTGTCCCATTATATCCACATATTTTCTTAATGAAAATGACTTGTTATTTTGTGATTTTTGGATACCATATGCAATTTCTCTGGTATAAAACATTTAGGGGATTTTCTAGTAATTCCAGAGAGGAGGGAAAACCATTTAGGATATAAATAAGGAGATGTGGAGTGTGGGTCTTTTTCAAGCTTTGACCAAAATCAAAAGGTCTCTACTCTTTGTCCCCGCAAAGAGAGGGGGAATGCCAGGAAGATAGGACCATGACAATGGATGCTGTAGAGGTCTTACTATAGAGAAAGAGGGAAAGGAGGAAGAGGGATATTGATTCAGGTGGTATCCTTTGAGATCAAGGAAGTGAGGCTAGTTTAGGGGTAGGGATGTTTACATGAAAGGGATCTAGCATTATTTTTGCTCATTAGGTCTAGGGTTAGAAAAGTTGGTTGGGGAAGGAATCTTCAAAGGGCTGTGTTCCACATCGATTATATAGAAGAATCAAGTAAAGAAAATAGAGGGTATGGAGGTAGAGTAAAGGTCAGATATAAACCAAGAACAATGTGGCCTCGAATTCATGGAGAAAAGCTTTATGTTAGGATGAACTGACAACGATAGTCGACCCAAGGTATGAGATGACCGGGCCGACCATCGAGTTGCAATCTCTCACATCCTACCCAAGTGATATATGTATCATGTACATATTTTTGGTGATGAAACTTAATTCGATAGTCAAACTAGAAAATAATAAAAGAAAATGAGATTGGTTTAGCCACCACATTTTGTTTTTGAAATGAGGAAAACAAGATAAATATTTGTATTCCATGATAGATAAAGAAGATGGAAAGAGTAACTATAAATTAGATATGGCAATCTTGTTAGCATTGAATAAGGATTAGCACCCCATGTTTTCATATAAATGGGTACTGAACTCTTTCGCGTAACTTTCTCAAAAAAATGATAGTTTTAGGTTAGGTTAAAAAGGGACAAGATTGCAAAAATGACAAAAAAGACATTTTTATTATTGTAGACTGTTAGGACTAGATATGACCAAAAATTTCCCATCATAGCCCTAAAGGTCCTAATTTTAGGTGTTAGGGTCCTAATCGCATCAGGACTTCCCATGACAGAGATCCTTCCTAGGAACTTAGCACTGATGCATAGGAAGAAAGGGGAGGATGATGAAAAGAAGTATCAGTTCGAAGCAAGATCCAATCTTTCTATGAGTAGTTAAATCAAGCTAAGTTTAGATCACATGAAAAGTGGTATGATATCTTCTAATAAGAAAATATTAGTTATGAATTGTTAAAGTTGATCACAAGAAGAATACAATAGTTAACAACATTTATGGATAGTAGTTTAGATAAGTAGATTTACATATCTGCATCCTAATGGTTCTTAGAAAGTAGGTGGTGTTAGAAGGAAGGATCCCTTAAACACAAGGAATAAAGAAATTAAAAGGGGATATAGGTGATCCTTAGACTTCAAGAGTGCCAAAGGAGCCTAAAACACATTGTATATGGGTGGATATTTATATCATGGATTCAGGGTTCATATTCTTTTGATAGAAGACTAGAAGAGATAGCAAATTAGGACATGCAACAAGCTGGCCTAGCATGCGGACCGAGGTGACACACCACATGTCACATGGTGGTTGCATTTGATCCGCTAAGTGGCCCAGGAAGTATAATTCTTATCTCCAAGTTTGATTCAAACAAAGTTTGGAGAAGAATCAGATAGAATCGATGAAAATGTGGATATGATGAAATTCAATAAAATAATAAAGGATGGTCAATTTAGTATTATGCTTCATATTTATCGAAAAGATATGCACTTTTGTGAAATAAGGAAATCTAATGTTCATGGGGTAAATGAGAATATATTATTCAGGATAAGTCAAGTAGGCAATTTATGAGAAAGGCTTATAAGAAAAGAAAAATTGGTTGGAAAATTGCACTTGAATCTATGAGAGTGTATTTTCTATATAGGAAGCCCTAAATTGAGTTAAAGTGGGTGAAAATGAATGGATTTAAACATGAAAAAAGTCTAGAAAAATATGAAAAGATGGAAAAATGCAGGATGGACTACAATTTTCTAGAGGATGAACAATGACATGAATTTCCATTGAGTGAGAAAAAGTAGGTACTCAATAGCCTTCCCCTCCCAATACAAAGTTTGATATTAGAGTGAGATCCACATTCTTGAGCCCAGTCTGACCCCCATTATGGTAGAAAGGTTAAAAAGGTTAGATTCGACAAGGGTGTTCTTTGTGGAGGTGAAAATCATAGGTTATATATTTTTCTTCTAAGGATAGATTAATGAAATGGTCATTCATAAAAAAGTAAGGTTGTGCATAAATCAAATCTCCAAAAAGAGTATATCCTTTTATCTAAGGAATTTACTTGAATGTTGACCAACCATTCATTCCCTTGGAGTTCTTACGAGCCATTCAATGTTCATCACCCACAAAAATAACCCTCATTGTTTCTATAGATCTTACATATGTACATGTCCAATTCTCTCTCTAGCACAGGTATGAATGAGAAAAGGTGGATGTGAAAAGTGGATAGTATAGAGGTTTGTCATATGTTTGTAATTCAAGAGTATGTGACCATTGAAAATTATGGAAACTATTTGATTAGGAAAAGATGTTGAAATGTCACCATCACAAATATTTTTCCTACTTTTTAGTATTTCATTTTAGTTTTATTCTATTTTTTGTTATGGGATTGGAAATATGAGTGATCTAACAAAGTGGACCAAAGTAGTGTTAGGAATACAACTCTAAAAAGGTAAAATAAGATGAGTTTTCCTATTTGGGATAAGGCTCTGATCACTGACGATTGAATATTGAGGTGTCAGACAAATTCCTAGTTGTAAGGTGACCTCTACCGCTAGTGACTATGCTATTCAATCATTTTCTACCCAGAGCATGTGTCATCTTGTAGGACAAATTTCATAGGAATAATTTCAAAACAAGTTGAGATTGGGAATTAGGTGATCATTAACTGATAAGGTGCATGGTTTCTGATGTGTGTTCCCCCACAAGTTTGCTCACCCATCCCCCAAGATTGTTGATGAGTGATATTCCCCAACACTCTAGGTCTTACTTGATTTGTGGGTATGTGATTTCTAAATTTTCCTACCAAATATAGGGATAAAAAGATATCAAGATTGAGATTTGAAATGTTAATTTATGATCCAAGATTATCAAAAAGATTTGGAAAATTGAGGCTAGAGTTGATCTAGTTTATTGAGGCTAGGATTTATCTAGTTTTCAAATGTAGTTCGTCACCCAAAATAGGCTGTCATAAAACTAAAAAAAAAGAAGAGAAGTGTGCCTTTTCATGACAAGGTTTTTGGTCTAGTTTAAGGTCTTGTTGTAGGACCAAAATGATTAGGAAATGAAGTTGGTCATGGACTAGTTTAGGGTCACAGTCCAAGTCAAAAACAAGATCTAGAAATTGACATGGTCTATTTTAAGCTAACCATCTAGGACCCTAAAAAAGATTTAGAAATTTGTTTGGATGTAGAAATTTTAGAATGAGATTGGTTTAGTGTTATGTAATGATCCAGGACTATGTAATATCATGATCAGATTCTCTAAATAGTCAAAGAATTATTCTTTCTTAGAAATAGATAGATTTTTAACTTCTTAAGACATGATTTAACATCTTCAAAATTTGATAAACTTTTTTATATCTTATTTGCAGTTTTGACTTTTATTTTTTTAGTTTTTAGAAGGTTATAGAAATTCTAATGAAAATCTAGGGAAATGTTTGTAATTTTTGTAAATCATATTTTTGAAAGGAGGGGAATGAGGGGAGGTCAAAATTCCTTCTCATTTCATCCACATTTGAGTAGTGACATGATCAAGGGGCTCATTTGAGAAAATGGAAGTAGAAGTGGTGATAAGAGAGAGAGAAAATGTGCATCGCATCTCCGCGATTCACCATAGATTTCCTCTGGAGATCACGTCAATAATGGATTCTCCCTGGCAGCGCGATGTCTAGTCTTTCTTGATGGTGATGTAGCTTTAGATCACCTAGTGTGGTGGTGTTTTATAGTGTTTTTTAGTTCCATTCATCTCGCGTGAGGTATAGCCGTTATCCTTTAGGTTTAGTTTTGACATTTTTTCCTTTGTGGAGAAATCTATATTTTGTCCTTTTCTTTATTCTATGCAGTCTAGATGTTGAAGATGTCTAAAGACACATTTTTACTGGCAATTCTTTTGTTTTTTCTTATTTTTGAATTTTTGTGAGCATTTTGTGTCTGGTAGTGTTGATTCAAGTTGTTGCTCAAAGCATATGTTATTTCAGATTTCAATTTGCATAAGGCCACTTGCAACTAGTGTGAAAAAGAAGGCATTTCTCATATTGTGGATGACCATGATGCTAGTGATGATGATGAAACTAAGGCTTACCCATGATACATTGTGCTACTTTTATAAGTTCAATGACATATGAAATTTCTAGTTTTTGTTTGTGTGGGAAGTCATCATGGCGGTGCCAGTATATCATGGGGTAACTTCTCCCGAAAGAGAAATTTGTAGCTCATCCAGGCATGTCGTGGATGAACATGCATCATTGAGGACTTCGAGATGGAAATGAGGTACAAATTGAAATGTTTTCTCCCTGTCAATTTCCATTAATTTGTTGAGCTTGAGTCATGCTTTTATCCATGGTGTTTTTTTTACCATCTTTCTCTTTGTGTGTTAGGGTCTTGGAGTCTCAAATTTATTTCTAAGGACCCTTGGAATGAGGTGGGGATATTGAACTCTAGATTAGTTGTTGAAGAGTTGTCTTTTCTCAACGAAACTAGTTTCAGGAGCATTTGGTGTAGTGATACTGTAGATAAAGGTTATATTATCCCCTTGATTGAGGACTTCTGCTGGAAGACTAGTACTTTTCACTTTACTTTTGGAGATCTAGCCATCACCCATAGTGATTTTTCAAAGATCACTGATTTCGATTTTGATGGGATTCCCATTGTTGCTTCTACGAATGATAACTATGGGGGAAATCTCTCCTTAGTAAGATATTAAGAGTGAACCCTAGTGAGATTGATATGTCTTTGAGGTTTGAAGTCAAGTACACCTTGTTGTGTATGACATTCTTACATAATAGGTAGAGAAGGGGTTCCATATATCCTTTGTTTTCTTCTATGTGGGTCAAGGTGTTTGTTTTGTTGTTGGTTACATGTTTCTTTTCAATACAATTTTGGTAATGGAATTGAGAGATCAGTTGGTTCTCCTATCTTCTTAACCTAGCGGTAGTCCCTTCTTTTGACTAGGTTCGATGTGTTTATGGCCACATGTTGACTTTTTTGAGGAGGTGAACCCTAAAAAACTTCTTTGTGAAGGTAATGGTTAGGGAGACCAAGAGTTTTGGTGGATTCATGGGCTTAAGTGAGGTAACCTTTTGCTTGCCTCAAATTATTTGTAGTAACTGGTTTTATTGGTCTTTGTTTAGAATTGTTGAGGCTATGAGCACTTTCAGCTCGACATACTTGTCAATTTAAGAGGTCTTGAGGGCTATCCCCATGCTTCTCTCCCTATTTTTCATCATTGGGTTAGACATTGTAGTAGGGTTCCTATGATTGATGGAGAGGATAGCTTGAGATGATGACATATGGATAGGTATTCGTAGTATTCTATGATTTTGTATATAAGTATGTTATTTAACTTTAGGTTTGTCAATCATTTTCAAAGTCAGGTTCAAGATCTTCTCTAGGTGTTAGATCAATGAGGCAAGTACTTTGTGTGTTTCCTGCTTCAGCACTTGCCTCTAAATGCTTGCTAAATCTAGTTGAGTCACCCTCCATGAGTGTCCTATACATGGGTGAGTATGCTTTTATTCAATGGAATGGAAGTTGGCATGTTCCCTTAGGCCCTCTTCCTAGATTGATTCCCTCTTGAACTGGGATCTATCAGTCTATGTGAAATATAGTGGGATATTAGATTATATATATCAAGAATCTTGGGTGGTACTATGTGCATGGTCAGCTGTCACTATATTATCATGAAGTATATGACCAGTAATGGCATGATCCCTTGCTAAGAGTTTAGCTTCTGATTTTTCTTATTTGATTCCAATAGTTTGACATATGTTCCCCATAGGTGGTTGATTATGACTCTATTGAAGAGTCGAGCGATTCCAAATACAACCTTTGTCGTCGACCTCCTCTTGAGGCATTCTCTCCTCTGAATGTTTTGCCTTATTTGTCTATGGTTCCTTGGAGTTTTTATGACTTACTTAGGTTGTGATCACACCATGATTTTTTGCAGTAAAGGTTCATGTCACTTTGATGGAGACTTTGGTTGGACTTTATCCTTCCAAGATTATGATACAGACACGAACACAATTGGGGGGCTCTTTGGTAGGACATTCCTCTGTGATATGGACCAAGTCAGCATTTTGAGGGGACCACATGAATGAGTGATTTTCCCATGGTTGGGCCAGTCTAGGCTATGGAAGTGAGCGTGGGACTAGGTTCTTTTTGTTGTTGAGATGTTTATATAGTCATGGAGGTGCGGTCTAGCAATTCATCTTTTGGTTATAGATGATCTGTCGACATTATTTGTTCAGATGTGAGCAGAGAGCATCCATCTTCAATGTCTTCTTCTTCATATCATTAGCCTTTTTCCAAGAGTCTATCAGAATTTAAGAAGTAGATGTATAGACCACTTTGTGCTTGTATGTTGTCTTTTCCTTTATACATGAAAAACACATGTATTAGCATTGTTTTAGTATGTGTATCTATTTCAGATTTTAATTTTAAATAGAAATCTGAGTTTGATTAAAATCATATTTCTAGTTGTAGAAATCTTCTATTTGGAATGAAACTCATGAAGTTGGTTTTTGGATGATCTGAGTCTTTCTAGCAGATTGACTCAATCTGTGCGTCAAAATTTGTGGTGAATTGTACCATTCCTCTAGGAAGAAGGACAAGGAGTCATTTTTCCTTGGGAAGTGTGTCTATCTTGATCGGTGTTGTCGAAGTTGTGGTGGATGACACCCTTCTGTGAGGGAAAAGGACAAGGACTCCTCAAGCCCTTAGAAAATGAGTCTATCCCTATTTTACATATGGAAGCCTATATATAGAGAAGCATATCCTTGTATAGTTTGCACATCCTAGTTTTTGAGATTTTGAATCATAGAAGATCAACTAATAAATGATTTTCCTCTACTAAGGCATCCTCCCTTAAATGTGTCCCTTGAGGTAATGTAACACGTGGGCCCACTGCCTAAGGCTCTAGTAGAGTTTTAGGAATGATGACTGGCCCAAAAGACCACCACTAGACTTAATTGTGTGCTTTGTCCTCACTCACATGAAAACTAGGATAAAATTCCCCACTGGTCACCCATCCTAGTACTACTCTAGGCTAAGAATGCTTAAGTGCGTAGTTCTTTAATGATGGGCTCCCTGAAAAGGAGGCATACATTGGTCATATGGTTATTCTAATCATTCCTTTTATGATCATTTTATTTGATTCCTCAAGTCATGTGACAATACAATCTCCTCCACTTAGACTCTTGACATTCTCATCAAGGCTCAACTATGTTGCCTCATAATATTTCCCCATTTCATTGCAGACCTAGAATGGCCCATGGACACCCATCTCCCAATCATGGAATACAAGTGCAAGGGTGGCTACATCACCATGGACAACCCTTTCCATTATGCCAAGACTTCACGACTCAATACTGGCATTCCACATGCCCATGTTGGACCGACCTACTAGAAGGGTTATGGATCAAATACTATTTATAACACCCAGACCCACTACTCAAGGCTCAATAGAGTTTTAGGAATGATGGTTGGCCCCATAAACTACCACTAGCCTTAGCTACATGCTTTGTCCTTACTCATGCACAATCCAAGATAAACTTCTAGACTGGTCACCCATCCTAGTACTACTCTCGGCTAAGAAAGCTTAACTATAGAATTCTTTAGTGATGGTCTCCCTGAAAAGGAGGTTCACTTTGGTGATATGGGTAGTACAATCATTTCTTTTAAGATCATTTTGTCCAAGGCCTCAAATCCTAGGACATGACAATATCCCCCAATTAGACTCTTGATGTCCCGTCAAGGCTCAAATATATTGCCTCAGAATATTTCCCCATTTTAGTGTAGACCCAGAATGGCCCATGGACACCCAAGTCCTGATCATAGAATACTATTGCAGGGTGGGTACATCGCCATGGATAGCCCTTTATAACAAGTTTGGACCGCACAACTCAAGACTAGCAAGCCACATGTCTACATGGGTCCCACCTACTAGAGGGTTATGGATCTTATACCATTTGTAACACCTGAACCCACTGTTTAAGGTTCTAGCAGAGTTTTAAGAATGATGGCTGCCCTGAAGACCACCACTAGCCTTAACTGCACATTTTGTCCTCACCCAAGCACAAGTCAGGTTCAACTCCCTGGTTGATCACCCATCCTAGTACTATTCTAGGGTGAACACGCTTAATTGTAGAGTCCTTTAATGATGGGTCCCTGTAAATGAGGTTCACCTTGATGATGTGGGTAGTCCAACTACTCCTTTTAAGATCATGTTATGTGTGGCCTCAAATCTTGGAACATGACAATATCCCCCACTTAGACTCTTGACGTCTCATCAAGGGTCAACTATATGGCCTCATAATATTTCCCCATATGTGTAGACCTAAAATGGCTAATGGAAACCTAGCTCCTGACCATGAAATACCAGTGCAAGGTGGATACATCACAATGGACCACCCTTTCCAACATGCATGGACCGCATGACTCAAGACTAGCATGTCACATGCCCATGTGGGCTCCACCTACTGGATGGGTTTTGTCTATGATACCATTTGTAACACACATGCCCACTTCCCAATGCTCTAGTAGAGTTTCAGAACTGATGGTTGGCCCTGTAGACCACTTCTAGCTTAACTATGTAATTTGTCCTCACTCGTGCAAGATGGGACTAGCCAACCATGCAAGTACTACTCTGGGACGAGCACCCTTAACTATAGAGTTCTTTAGTGATGGGATCCCTAAAAAGGAGGTGCACCTTGGTGATATGGGTACTCCAATCATTCCTTTTAAGATCATTTTACCTAAGGCCTCAAATCCTAAGACATGACAATCTCCCCCACTTAGACTCTTGACTTCCCATCAAGGCTCAACTATATGGCCTCGTTATATTTTCCCATTTCAATGCAAACCCATAATGGCTCATGGACACCCAGCTCCTAATCATGGAATACCAGTGCATGGTAGCTACATCACCATGGATAGCTCTTTCCAACATACTTGGACCTTACGACTCAAGATTGGCATGCCACATGCCCATGTGGGTCCCACCTACAAGAGGGGTTATGGCTACCATTTGTAACACATGGCCTCACTGTCCAAGGCTCTAGTAGAGTTTTAGGAAAGACAAATGGCCCCATAGACAACCACAAGCTTTAACTATGCATTATGTCCTCACTCACGCACAAGCCAGGATAAACTCCCTGATTGGTCACTCACCGTAGTACTACTATGGGATGAGCATGCTCAACCATAGATTTCCTTAGTGATGGTGTCCTTGAAAATAAGGTGCACCTTAGTGATATGGGTAGTCTCCAATCATTCATTTTAATATCATTTTATCTGAGGCCTCAAATCCTAAGACGTTACAACAGTGCTAGATTAAGTTTCTTAGAGAAGGAGGAAGTCAGTCTAGAGAGCGTTAGCGTGAACTATCACCTATGTTATCTTACTGAGTTGATATTGGCAATGATCCCTTTCTAGGACCCTCTTAGTCATTCCTTCCACTATAGATATGTTGTTATGACTCCTTCTCTTCAAGATATAGACAAAATTTACACAGCTTCCCTTGAATGAAAATTGGCCTATATTTCTAAGGAATTATAGTTGGATTGTTGGGCTGGATAATCTATTAGGTGTGATGAAGTCCCAAGATGCTGAATGGTTTACCAAAAAAGTCTAGTTTATTCAAATGGATCCTCTATGGGACTCATTCAAGATTTAAGCATGTGGTGATATTTGTTCTCCAGACATGCTACATCTATGAGCATATAACTTAGTCATCCTAGATGAATTATTGTTCACAGAGACTATCGTCCAGGTGAATGTGGTAGTGTCAGGTGTTGCAGCTGTGTTTTGATAGAAATAAATCATTTTACCCTTAACATTGGGAGAGTTGTAGGAGTGATTAAATGAATCATATTTGACCAGAAAGATGTGGGCACCCTACAAGGTTCGATGTATTTTTCTGGGAATGCGCATCGAACAAGCCAGATTTTTGAAATTATTAAACCCTCACTAAATTATTGTGAAGTAACACATGTTGAGGCACATTCAACTTGGTGTGTCTCTTCAGTTACATGGTGATTTGGCCCAATGGCTTCCTAGTTTGACTTTAGAAAATGTCTGTTGGTGGTGTATGAAGTTCCATATGGATAATACATATTTTGGGAAATTGATGTATGGTTTTATTGGTTGATCATCTTGCTGAGATTGGAGTGTTGCATAATATCTAGTGTAGGTGTTGAGACAGTTCAACCATTTCCAGTGCGTATATCAAATTGAAGTGCTTCAATCTTTCTTCAAGAAACTAATGAATGGCTCTCAAAAGTATCAAGAAGTAGTGGTGAATATGTGGTTGAGTCGATAGAAGATGACTCATGATTGGTTCAGGTTGGTAGAGACTACTCCCTAAAATACTTGCAATGGCTTACATTGGCATCTCTAGTGGTAATAACTAGGACCAACATGATGTTTTCAATCCTTTAAGGTTTTTATTTTGTGATTTTTTTTGTTGGCATGAATTCCAAGATTTGTAAGAGATTTATTTTTAAATAAAAAGATTTCTTTTTAGTTCATGATATGAGACATCATCTTTGGTTACTCCCTTCATAATGTTTTATTTTTACACTTAGACTTAGGTCCCTATTGATTCTGAGGTATTCATCACTATGATCCCTTTCGGTGAATTAGGCCACCAGGTCTATATCTTGTTCCTATGTGATCAATACATCAAGCATGGTTATGCTCTTAATTACATTAACAAAAAATCTTTCAGGGTCACCTCCCTTTCATCTATTTACCTAACTAAAGTCAAAAGCTTGAAACCCCAAGTATTTTATCTTTTACACTCTATGATCTTCTACTTATAGGTAATCCCTCCCTTTGAATATTTGCATCCCATTCTTCAATGAGAGGGGTATTCATCCTAGGGGAGGAGATGGATTCTGGGGTTTTCTAGACCTTGATGTAATTCTAGGTGTTGAAATAATGTTGTGTTACAAGTGTATAAGAAGCAACTCCCTACCCAATTAGACCAAGGGACCAGGTGTCATAGATACCCCAACGGGATTTACTCATGCATGCTTCAGTGTAGTAAATCATTGTAAGAATATGTCTTCCTAATTAAAGGGTTACTTTGTTAGTTTTAAGAGATGTCCACATGTTAGAGATCTTTATTTACTATTTTCATTGATGCCCAGGGCCTTAATATGATATCTTAGGTGTGATAAGATAGATTTTATATCTCATCTAGTCAATACACATATTAATTCATTATATGCTCTAATATGTTCTTAAAGTCCCTCACCCTCAATTTAATGACTTTGAGTCACATTATAGTAAATTGATGATGCATTGGAATTGGTTACATGCCACTTTTTGTTTAACTGAATAAACTTGAGTTCTTATTTAGACTTTGAAATGATTTATCAAACTGAACACCAAAATAATTATCATGTGGAGCTAACTTATACTAAAAGGATTAGAGTAAATTTTTGAACTAAGGTTGAAAATTTCATGCATATCAAGGTTTCCATTTTGGAATATGAGTATTATAAGATTTCTCAAGAAACACAATTTATAACTTTGGTTTTAATATCTAAATGTGATATGTAATCAATCCAATCCAATTATTCTTGAAAAATAAAAAAATTGCCTTGTTTAGCCATGAGTTTTCAATGTTATAGATTATCTTTTTTTCCCCCGATATATCTTGGAATATGGATTAAATGGCCATGGACCCAGCCAAGATCCAATGGCCATGAATCCAACCAGGATCTCACGGTCATGGGGTCATCTTCCCCACATGCTACCGTAGATGGGAGTAGGCAGCTAGAGCAAAGTCTCTGACCCCTCTACACCACTTCTCAAACCTATATAATTCTTGGTTTCACTTCCTTTCTTCCAATTTCTTCTTCCCTTTTTCTTTTGCACCCTTCCTCGATTGTTCATTTTCATGATCCATAGTTCATTCCCACTTCATCTTCAACCTCCAACTCCGACAAATACCCTAGCGCCATAAAAAACCTAGCCCAGGGATCTCTGGCCTGACACAACCGCAAGTTAGATATAACCTAAGGTTGTCTTCTTTCCATCCTAACAAGGGTGGGTGGTGACTTCTAGAGCCGCAACGACCCATCTCAGAAGGAATCCCCCTACTATTAGTGATCTTAGCCAAAGCCATGCGTTGCTACGCAAATAAGAGGGTGAATGTTGTGTCAAAATTAGAAGTGTCAGGAGTAATTGTAGGCCTCAAGTGGATGGTTGGTGGCAGTTAGCACTCTAGAGTGACTGGTGAGATAGTGCCCTCTCCGGCTAGGCCATCCCAAAGGCCCAAATTCTGAAGGCATGATATCATGTAGATAATACTCTCTTCTTCTCATTTTGTTAAATTTTTCTTGTAAATTTTGAAAAATGATATTTACTCATTACTTGGGACAAATAGTTCACATAACTTATGAGTTTTGATAGCTCTCGTTAGGATAAAAATATCATATTTTGATCTCTTATCACAAACTAAATTGTTTATGCCCCAAATCGTTATGTTTTCCTAAAATCAGTATGCCTTCATATATGATGACCCAAGATCCAGTTTTGACTCCTCATATGTGGTTATATGATGACTTTTACCAATTAGGGCTCCATGCTCTTTCCCTTTCCATGTTAGATGATGTCAGCATCATGGCAACAAACAACATAATGAATGTGAAAACTTGGATCATACAATGATGAATCTTTAACATTATGCTAAAAGTGACTTTTGACAACTCAAATTCTTTTTACGAATCAAAATAATTAAGGTGTGATGCACGTTGAGCCAAGGATGTAACTTATATACCTTTTTTCTCTATTTTAACTCAATGAGTTACTTTGAAACATGAAACATGCTTTATATGGACTATGCTTAATCTTGAATGTTTCTCTAATGATTCCCTAATGTTACTCAAACTAGTATATGATAACCAAATCAGTAACTTATCATGTTCTTTATGGACCATTTTTTTACCCTAACGTGACTAATTGACCTAAACTCAACCTGAAACATAATCTAGTATGCATATTGATAATTAAAGATCCAATCTTATGCAAAATTTTCCCTAAAATCATCCATGTTATATAATGATCTCAAATCAGTAGCTTGGTGATGTTTATGGGACCTAATTCAAGTCCACCCCATTTATACTCAAATCATGACACTTGTATGATAATGACTCAAAATGACTAGTATGATAATGTTGATGCTTATGTTGACTAAGGTTGCTAAAATCTTATAGTTTATCCCTTAAGATTTTGTAACTCTAATAATGAATCCCTAAAATTAGTTTTGATGTGTCACCATATGTTTTATATGAATTCATGTCTTATTGTGAAACATGATAATGTACATGAATGACCTAGTTTAACATTTACAAACCACTATTGAAGTATTTGATGCCAGACTTAGATAACACATCCCACAACCAATATAGTTACTAGGATAAACTAATTTTGCCAAAGATTAATCAAATAATACTTTTTATAGGATCACTTTGTGACTTAATTTCCAATATCTAGTCAAGCTTTCCAAATAAGGAATCTCTAATTGAATGGTTAATATTTTTATTTAATTAAGGTACACTTTATCCTCCTATTGGCCTTATTACTGGTATTGGCTTTACTAGTTAAATTATGTAATCTAAATTTTTTGGCTCTATTATACTTTATTGAGCAACATTATCTGATTAGTATGTTTGATCTTGACTAAACTATGTTGAACAAACCATGAATGTAATCTAGAAATCCATTATGTACCCTTGTCTATCTGCCTAAATTCTCAAGGTAAGGGCACAAGGCATGTCAAAAAAGAGTTAGCTTATAAACTTTGGTCTAAGGTCCCTCATGTAAAAATAGGGTGACATGTTTGCTTTGAACCTCAAATTCACACAAACCCTTCCTTTGGGAAGTGGTCAAAGGTCATATAAGGTTGTTTAGTATAGTAGAAATACACCTAAATGTAATTGTATGTCAATAAGAAAGTCTTTAGTGTCGTTTCTTTCTTTTCGGTTATTCTATTAAGTTTTTTTGAGAATATATGTCCTCCTAAGCCTACGATTTTAAGTCTTGTATAGCATACTCAACACAATTATGCTAATGTGTACCCATTTTATGATTTTATCTAATAGGTATGCTATGACTCTTTCTATGACTGTTCCTTTTTCTTTATTTATATAATTTTCTACTCTTAATTTGTTGAAAACTATCTAATGACATGTAAATTGAATTTGTATAACTTTATATCTAGAAGGGTTATCATCTCAATATCAAGTACTAGTTTAGCATTCTTTTTATATGTTGTGTTGTTTCATACCTTCTTCTTCTTCTATGTTTTTGATTGTGGTTTTATTCATTCATATGCTAGGTGATCCAATCTAGGGACAGTAACATGAGTCCTTCCGCCTTTGAATGACTATCCATTATGGGTTTGGATATGGGTAATGAATAGTTTCATGATACTAGGGTTCCATGAGGAATGAATGGGGTTTTCCTAGAGAAGGTTTCCGTCTACATCACTCATGGGTTACTTCATGTAGTGACTAGTTTCATCTCTTTTCAAGAGTGAAGTGTGGCTAGATGCAATGCACTTCAAATTCTATTTTAGTCCTCCTATCTTTTCCTTTATAGGTGGACCCGAAATATTTCTTCTTTGAAGTGATGTGAGTTCCACCCATATACAAGTTTTATGAATCAATGACCATGAGGATCAGTTACAACTCACTTTTTGGAACTCATATATTGGAAAACCACTTATGACTATCACGATTAAGATCATGGGAATACACCTTACCTTCTCCTCAATCATGAACACTTGTTGGTATTTTATCAAGATTGGTTAATTTTAAGGAGCTCATGTAGGTTGGTGAACCATTGGGGTCTCAAGATAACAATCATGCTCCTTCTATCCTAGTCCCCAAAACTTACTTTGACCCTTCCTCTTTAGGGGCACATGATACATTTTTAGGTACTTATGTAGATTTTTGGTGTATTTTAAAAGGGCGGGAGATTTTTCTCCCTTAGATAGCTCTTTAGCAGGGCTTGTGGTCATTCAAACATGCATGTTAATAATAGTAGTGTTTGACGAGGCTAGTGTTTCTGTTATGTAGATGAATATGTCCATCCATGTCTTTCAGGTGTAGGACACCCTAATCATAGATGTCGTGGATGATATTATTCCCTTCCTATATAGGATTGAACTTTACCCTTAAATCAACATTCGGGATGACATGAAGTACTACTTTACCCTTTTGAAAATTGCAAGGGGATAATTTTGTTGAATGGCCAAGTTGTTCTTACTTGATAACATTGTGCATGATGTAGAACTGTTGTTCTCTATTCTTCTAGTGTGTTGAGGCAATAGAATCAATCTTAGACTTATTCTATCTCAAGAATACCTTCTTCTTGTAGTATGCAGAGAGACTTGCCTCCACTCCATACATAAGTGAATATGGTGTAGCTCTTGTGGAAGTTTTGATAGAAGTTCGACATGCCCAACGATACATTGGAAGATGCTCCCATTGGTACAATAGCTAATAATCTTCTTGAGAATCTTTATCATGTTTTATTTGGCAGCTTCTATAGCTTTGTTCATCTAAGGCCAGTATGTTGACTTCCTGTGGTGCTTGATCCCCAAATAGCTCAGATAATTATTGATGGTTTTGGCTATAAAATTTGTAAAGTTGTCTAATACAATCTCATGCGGCATATTTTGTTAGATTATGATGTTTTTCTTGAGGAAAATGTTTACTTGTTGATCTGAATTAGTCATGGTTAACACAGATGCCACCCATTTTGTATAGTAGTCCATTGCAACAAAGATGAAGCAATTCTTGTTCAAAGCTATGGGATTATATAATGATTCCCAAAGAAGAAAATGGCCAAGGCATGGTCATGTTGTATAGATGATTAGCATGTGTGGATGTAGTCACTATGGATCTGGAAAATTTGACATTTGTGGACATATTGACAGCAATCTATTCCCATTGTATTCCAATAGTACCCCAAAAGTTGTATCTTCATCTCAAGGGCGACCATGTTAATGTGTGTACCACATATTCCCTTGTTGACTTCCTACATGAGGGCTCTTGTAATGACCCCACTTCCCAGTAACCCCCAATCAAGGGAGACCAAGAGGTCAGAGGCATTATCCCAAAATTCAGGATCAATGGTTTAACAATTTAATCAAAAATAATTATCAATTTATACTAATACTAAACTGGAAAGTTGGAATAAAATAAAACTTTTGCATACCTTGTAAAATTAGGACCTAATACTACTATCCATAGAAAAAATCTATCTATCTAATTGTGATGACCCTGAATTTTAGGTTTTTGAAACCTAAGGTAGCATTTGAGGACCATGAAATCTATGTTGATGGTTGATACCAAATTGATGAATCTAGATGTTATGAGGAGCATACAAAGTCTTTTGAGATTTATTTGATCAAGATTTGACATTAATTGATTTTTATATAGGGTTTATACATTTATTTATGAGAATAATCAAGGAATTAAGTTAGATGCCCAATTGTTGCAATGTACATCTCAAACTTAGTAGATATGAGTCCTTGGGTTATGAGGGACCTATGGTTCAAGTTTCATGTAAATATAAGGTTTCTACTAGAAGATATATGAATTTAAAATTGTAAATGTTGATTCAAATATCTTGCCAAAACATAATCATCGTTATTTAAGAACATAGGGGTTGCGACATTTAGATTCACTCCGCCCATAATTTAAGTTAGACACACATCTTTCCCCAGCCTTAGGATGATATGGATCGTACGAGTGAGGAGTTCTCTCCTACCTCCGGTTAAACCGGAGTTGTGGAGGCACAACAGCCATGCCACACCTTCCTCGCTAATCAAATGGATCACAAACAAACAACCTTCACAAGCTGCTTAATAGAGTCTGCAAGATCAGGAGCTCCCATCTGACCCCTTGGTCGAGGTTGGACGCCCTAGTTTCGGGATCCAGTATCCTCTCCTTCCCCACTCCCCTTCTTTAACATCTCTTATATGTGGTAGCTACGATGGACATAAGAGGCTTCAGATCACCGTACTTGCTCCCTGAATTTCAATCAATGTCAAACGGTACCTCCACGAACCTTGACATATCTATTTCCAACACCCATTGCTCATTTTTCCAACCTAAATCCACGACCTCCTTTAGGTTCATGTGTGCCCTTCTTAGCGTTGAGGAGAACCAATCTGAGATAGGGGTGATCGGGTACCTATCTTCCCCTTTCCTTGTCCTTGCGGCGGCAAGGTCACAAATCTGGAGCCAATGCAGCCACGTTGGATGACCAAAAGAGCTAGATGGAAGTCGTGACCTTGAGGGAGTCATGGAGGAGTCCCCAGGTATGATTTCGATTGGGTAGGAAGCATAAATTGGAGCATACCAACCCTACAGGAAGCATACATCAGAGCCAAGACCCATGTGCATAAGGTTCTGTCAGACCTCCAGGATCTCTTCGCTGGCCTTGAGGAGGGACAAGCCTTATTTTCCCCTTTCTTCTTTTGCTGTGGCGACAATGGAAGCAGCAGTTGGCGAGGCAATCACAAGGCAGAGTCCCCAATCCCATCTTGCCTCTGCTCGGCCACCTCATGCCCGCCGTGGAACTTCAGAGCAGACCCATCAAGGGAAACCACTAGCCGGAATCCTTCCTCACTACGGTGTCAAGAAAGGTATCACTTTCTCACACTGGGGCCAGAGAAGAAGACAAAGATCTCTGGTGGCATCTTGTGTGGCTATGCTCAGGCGGGATACCCCTGCGGACGCGTCGAGGAAGACGAGCGCAGAAAGGTCGATCGGGCGGATGGGAATGAGTGGGCGAGTGGGCAACCGGCCCAGCGGCTACCAGTTCACCCCGACCCAATGTGAAGTTGTACCAATTTCTCCCCTAACAGGAAACGTGGCGAAAATCTATAGCCCCGACCAAGCTGATCTGACGGCTTTGTAATTTTCCCATTAAGGTAAAGCCCTTTTGCATCATCAGAAATACATGAAACTTAGAAAATACAAAATAAATAGCTCTGATATCTGATAAATTCCCACAAAATAGCATTGGACTCAGAAAAATGTACCCTTTATTATAAGACCCCTAGTTCAGTCCATTGAAGTAGATTTATTGATCATATCTGATTTAAATGATTATACACCTTTTAGGCTTCATTAGATATAATAAATTGCTTTCAGTCCACATAAAGTCTCAGAAAATTATTTTAGAATCCTAATTGCCATTAAAAATGATTTATGGACTCTAATTGATTATTATCACATCTAGTCATTTTCTATTAATGACTAATTAAATGCTTTCTAACCTTATTTTAATTCTAGAAAATAGACCAGTCATCAGAAAATTACAAAAATTGGACCAGACCTCTAAAATGACACCCTAGTCAATAGAAAAATATCAAACACAAGTTTAGATCAGCTTGAACCAAGGTTTGAACTAAACCCTAATTTGGACCTAAAATACCAAGAATATGGTGTACCTATATTTTTTTTGAAGTCAACTGCACCATTCTATTACTCTGAGCTCAAAGGTGGCTCATTCCAGTTTGCTACAAAGAGAGGAAAGGACGACGATAAGAAAACCGAGCTAGTTCTATTGACGGCTTCACGAGCTAGCAGGTGTGCTAGTCCATTCGCCTGTCTTTTACAGAAAGAAAAACTAATCGACTGAAAAGAAGTGCTTAAGCTATAGATATCTTCTAGAATGATGCCTAGTAAGTCCGGCCTTTTGACTTTCGCCTTTAGTAGCTGGATGATTGTGTCCGAATCCGACTCCACCACAATGTTCTGTATATCGTGAGCCTTGGACTGTAGGATTCCTTCTCGTATAGCCCATGCTTCGGCGAGGTCGACTCTTTGGCTTGAGGGACGCCTGCAGCCAGCAACATGTAGCACACGGCCTGCAGAATCACGCCATACTAAACCCGTAGTGTCATGTCTCTGTACTTGCACAGCCGCGTCGCAATTGAGTTTAATAATGTCGGATTCTGGCGCCACCCAAGATGTGGATCTCGCCGCCTGGTCTGCCGTCCTGTCGTCCATGCGAGGCTGCTCGTTTTTGTAGCCGACGATCAGCGCTAGAAGTTGTCGCTGGATAACAATGGGTGGCTTCGGCTGCTCCTTGAATATAATGGAATTCCGCCTGGTCCATATGGTCCACATGGCTGCAATCATGGCATGGTTGGCATCTTCTCACTGCTGTGTAATGAGCCTCTTGATTCCGCATCCCACGTCCATCTCCCCCACCTCTCGGATTTTTGCTTGCACCTCTAGCGGACTTTCTTTCCATAGCTCCCACACCTGCGGGCACCTGAAAAGCATGTGCCCAATATCTTCTTTCTCCCTCCCACAAATACTACACCTTCCATCAGGGTGACAATGTCGGTCATACAACCTGCCCAACGTACCTAGCGCCCCGGACATACATCTCCATAGGAAATGTGCTGCTTTTGGGACTAGGTTCTTCCTCCAAACAAGTCTCCATCTTTCTGCTTCCTGCTGATTTCTTTGGGCTGCTATTATGCTCGGATCTTGGGAAGCCATCCAGTAGGCCGATCTAACCATGAATTCACCTCTTCTATCCGGTTTCCAAAAGATACTGTCGTCTCTTCTGTCAATTCCCAACGGTATAGCCAAAATATGTTGTGCAATTTCCGGGATGAAAAGGTTTTCTATGCTTTCCTTGTCCCATGTGATAGAGTCCTCCGACATGAGTTGCTTCACCCATTGAGCGTTGGTACTCGAGAAGTTATAAGTACTTTCAATGCTTCCTTTTATACCCGGTATCCACTGATCTTTCCATATATTGATACACGCCCCATCTCCCACTCTCCACTGTATCCCTTCCAGAATGATGGCTTTCGCATTCCATATGCTCCTCCATGTGAAGCTTGGTTCGTATCCTCTTCTTGCGTTGAGCACTGTCCCCCTTGGAAAATATCTTGCTTTAAGCACCCGGTAGACCAACATATCCTCTCTATGGAAAAGCCTCCATATTTGCTTTGCAAGGAGCGCCTGGTTAAAAGTGTGAATATTGCGGAAGCCCATCCCACCTTGATTTTTGGGCTTGCACATCTTGTCCCAGCTGACCCATGACATCTTCCTCTCTCCATCTTTGGCTCCCCACCAGAATCTTGCTATAGTACTGTTTATTTCATCAAGAAGATATCCCGGTAACTGAAAGATACTCATGATATACGATGGTATTGCTTGGGCCACTGCTTTGATGAGGACTTCCTTGCCCGCTTTGGATAGTAATTTCTCCTTCCACCCTTGAAGTTTCTTCCATATCCGCTCCTGTATGTATGAAAAGACATGCTTCTTTGACCTTACAACAGCCGTAGGCAGCCCCAAGTATTTCCCATGTTTGTCTACTTCCTTGACCTGCAAAAGTTGTGTTAATTCAGCTCTCCTTTCCCGCTCCACCCCTTTGCTAAAAACGACCTCAGTTTTTGATAGATTGATTTTCTACCCGGATGCCTGCTCATATTGGCTGATGATTTCAGCTAACTTCAGACATTCTTATTTGGTTGCTCTTGCGAAAAGGATAGAATCATCTGCAAAGAAAAGGTGAGAAACCCGGGGTCCATGGCGACTAGCTCAGATTCCCTGAATAATATTTTCCTGCGCTGCCAAAGTTAGGGAAGTAGAAAAAGCTTCGGCACATAAAATGAAAAGGTATGGAGAGAGAGGGTCACCCTGGCGAAGTCCGCGGGAAGGTTGAATCTTTCTGGTTCTTTCCCCATTGATGGAAAACGAGTGAGACACGGTTGACATACAGTCATATATATTCTTCCTCCATTTCTCTCCGAACCCCAATTTTCTTTGCACATAATCAACAAATTTCCATTCCACCCTGTCATAGGCCTTCGACATATCCAACTTTAGAGCGATGTGACCCTTCTTTGCTTTGTTTCCCCTCTTCATGGTGTGGAACATCTCGTAAGCAATGAGAGCGTTGTCCGTAATGAGTCTCCCTGGTATAAAAGCACTTTGATTTTTGGATATAATTCTGTCCATGAACGGCCGCATCCTGCTAGCTATGACTTTGGAGGCTATCTTGTAGACCACATTGCATAAATTGATGGGTCTAAATTCACCTATCTCCGTGGGCTTTTGAGTTTTTGGAATTAACACCACCAACGTGTCATTGATTTCAGCAATACTCTTTTCCGATTTCCACCACCCTTTAATATAATTGCACATGTCATTCCCTACTATATGCCAGTATTTTTGGAAAAATAAAGCTTTCATACCATCTGGTCCCGGGGCTTTATTTGGATGCATATGTTTCAACGCCCTTAAAATTTCCTCATTCGTGAAGTCTTCCTCTAGCTCTCTACTTTGAATTTGGCTGAGTCTGTTGTTTATGCCCCTTGTAGCTTCCTCCCATCCGCTAGGATCACTGGTAAGAAAGAGACTTTGAAAAAAATTCAGCACTATACCTTCTATCTCTTCTTCCTCCTCTTTCCATTCCCCATCTTCATTTTTAAGGCCTTCAATTCTATTCCTCTTCTTTCTTTGAGATGCTTTGTGGTGAAAATATGCAGTATTTTTGTCGCCCGATCTCATCTCATTCACCCTTGCTCTAGCATGCCAAAACGCCTCATCCCTCCTGTGCCATTCTTGGAGATCTGTCGTCATTTGTGTGCACCTTTCTAGATTTTTTTTGTCAACCGGAAGATTTTGTAACTCCTTGAGCGCCTCTTCCAGTTGTTTGATTTTTTTCCGCCTTTCCCCGAACTTTCCAGCAGCCCAATTTTTTAATTTACTCTCACAGTATCCCAACTTTCCTTGAAGATCAGAATTATGCCTTTCCTCCCAAACAGATTTTATAATGTCTTCACAAGCATTATCCTCCGCCCACATGGGTTCAAAGAAGAAATATTGGCTTTTCCTTGCTTTTTTCCTTCTTCTATAGTCAGTATTAATGAGGATGGGCGTATGATCGGACTCATATTTGGTGCAGTGAATCACTCTTGCCTGTGGAAATGTTGCCATCCATTGTGCACTTCCCAGTGCTCTATCCAGCCGTTCCCTGATTAAGGTTTCCGGAGATAGCCCTCTCTGCCATGTGAAGATGCTGCCACTATAGCCCAAGTCCGTGAGATCACAATCATCAACGACGTCCCTGAAGTCTTGGATAAACCTGAGAGGTTTGGGTGGCCCACCACTCTTTTCAGAATTGGACAAAATCTCGTTGAAGTCTCCAAAGAAAATAATAGGTAGCTGCGAGATTCCTTTCTGCTCTCTCATTAAATCCCATGTCTTGTGCTTATGTTGCTGTGCTGCCCATCCATAAATGCCTACTGCTCTCCACCTGCTGTCACCATTCTGCTCTTTTATGTCACAGCTGCAATGATGTTGTGAGTACGACGTAACTGTGAGGTCGACATCCCTCCACCATAATCCCATCCCCCCAGCTCTTCCTACACTTGAGATGCAAACTCCTTGAGTGTAGCCACATTTCCTCATCACCCCTTCCAGATCAGCACTAGATATCATAGTTTCCATCACAAAAACTATGTTCGGCCCCTCCCTCATACACCTAGACTTGAGGGCAGTGACCGTGTCAGGGCGGGCTAGACCCTGACAATTCCAGCTTAAGATTTTCATTGCTCTTCACGGGGCTGGTCCATACCAGCCTCCGCTACTTGGGTTTTGCACCCTCTTCCCTGTGTTCCTTCTAGATTTATGTTTCTTGCTCTTTTCCCTGTCTCGAACTCAATGTCTACCGGGACCAACTCCATGTCACAATACTCGGAGTTCCTCCCTCTTTTCCCTGCAATTGTGTTCCATTCCACTGCATCTTCTGGTATTCCCAACCGTTGACCCCTGCTCATCTTGAAAACCCATGGTGGGTCTCTCTTCTTGTGCTGCATAGACTTGATCTTTCTCCCTGGTTTCCTTTGGCTCTCTTTTTCGCGTTGTGCCCTCGTTTTCACCGCTGTAGTCATCTCCTTGTCTTTGTTAGGAGCTTTATCTTTCCCCATTGATGACTGCAGAGGTCCCTCTTCTCCTTCCCCTCCCGCTCGCCCAAGCCCTGCACTAGCTTCCTTGCCGTGAGGCCACTGTGCGCGACTTCCTTCTACATCTGTAACTTTCTTTTGCCTGTTCTGCTGCAGACCTTGCTCTTCAGTTAGTGTGTCCCCTTCCGCTCCAGCCGTGGCTGCTGTGATCAGGTCGATGCTTCCTCCGTCTCCTCTCAGTTCGATAATGACCGCTCTTTCTGGAAATAGTTCGCCTAGGTTAAGTTCTTCTCCTTCACTAGCTTCTTCCTCGATCTGCAGATTTGTTTGGTCTTCTTTCAAGCCGTCGTGGTGCACGTCTGCCTCCGAGCGTGGTCTTCTAACTTCATTGCTTGAGCCGTTCTGTCTTCCCTGCTCTCTGCGATTATTCTTCTCAGCACCTTCCGACGGCTTGTACTTGAACTCGATCTTCTTGCTTAGTCTGCTGTTCCCATAGACTTCTTCCTGAAGCGATCTCCTTGGTTTCTTGGCGACGCCCTAAGCCAGGCGCCCCATTGTTGCTCGCGCTCCCCCCTTCCTCGCTTCTATCACAATCCTTAGCGACGTGGCCAAGACACCCGCATCCATGGCAGAAATTTGCCAAGCGTTCATATTTCAGTTCGATCTCTATCACGTTGCCTTTACTCCCTTTCATCCGCAAGACTCTCCTCAACGGCTTTGTGACGTCGAGGTTGATTCTCACCCTCGCTGACGTCTCCCACCCCAGTTCGTCCAAATCTGTTGCTATCACCTCGCCCACCCGGCCTGCAATTTCTTCAATGCTTCTTCTGTTCCGGAACCCTAGGGGAACTCCATACAGACAGACCCAGAAAGGGCTATGATTAATGGTGATATCGTCTGGCTTCTCATCATTCTCTATGTTCTTAAAGAGTAACAGTTTGTTGTCAAAGTTCCAAGGGGATCCTTCTTCAACCTTCTGCTTATCGCGCCAATCAAAGAACTGGATAATGAACCTTCCTCCTTCGACCTGCTTGAAGACGACCCTTTCTTGGAGCCCCCATGCTTGCGTGAAGGTCCTCTTCATCGCCCAGAAATTCGTCGGCCTGTCGGATAGGATCCGCGCAACCAGCGCTAGCCTCAGATGATCTTGAGCTCCATCGCCCTCCGCCGCTGCTATCTCTATTAGGTCTTCTTCTTCCGCTGACAACCGTAGTTGTGCACACCTCTCCACCAGCTCGTCTGCCATCGTCGGTAGAGAACCGGAAGAAACCGCCGCCCTTGGACCTGCAAGAGATTAACCCACGAAGGTGGAGGAAGGGCTCCCACGCAGCAAACCCTAATCGCCAGAGCGACGGGAGAGACGTGGGGAGAGTCGTATTTGGATGAAGGGGAAAAGTTATGGTGTACCTATATTAATGATAATTAATTTCTTTAAATCAGGTGTTGACCAGTTTATCTAGATGATCATGGATATGTGAGGATTATCTGAACTCAGGTACATGGGTTTATTTAATTATATGACTATGGTTTTCTTGCTTGCAATCATGATATGTATGTATGCTCTCTTCCTTTTGCAAATATTGGATGTAGTATTGCTATGTAGTACTCGTTGTTTTGTCACTTGAAAACATAAATTATGAGTAGATGTTTTGTAGTTATTTAAGGTGTTCATTATCCCCCTTACGAGGGAATGGATTAATGTTGGCTAGTACACCTCCCTAGAGCACACAGTGTACGGGGAGTTTCCCTAGAGTACTTGGTACACGGGGATGGGCCCAATATTTATGTTTTGGTACTAGTCCCCCTTGATAATGCAATTCATCTAGGAAAATGACTTAAATTGGCATATTTCGCTTAATAAAGAAGTGTTTTCTATGATTTTCTTTCCTTATGCAAATCTTTTTCAAAATTATGAAAGCCATAAATATATGTATCTTTCTACCCACGTGCACAACACCTTGTGTGTTGATTCGCTGTTTCACTTATGTTTTAGGTTCAGAGAGCTAGCGTGGGATAAAAGAAAGGAAGTGAGAAGTTGTCCTGGTTGTACCTATTTTCTAAGATCTTGTTAGCATACATGTTTAGACTTGTAGAATTTTCATTAAATATGTAACTGTAAATCATTTTGTAATAATTCATATTGTATAAATATACATGTTGAATGTTGAGTACGTTATGGTTGTATGTTCATGTATGCGTATTATGCTTCCGCATCGCTTTCTGATATGATTGGATGATGTTTTCGGACTCTGACATCTCATTCCCAATAGGGTTTGGAGAAGTCAAAATCTGGGGACGTCACAGTTGGTATCAGAGCATGAACAATAGCTACACCTAACAATTGCTCACCATGAAACATTAAACCTAAATCTCACCTTTCACTTTAAACCTCAGAAATTAGTAAGTTGTTCTATAGGAATAAGGTTTGACTTAGTCTCTAAGTTAGAACCTAGATGTTCGAGAACTAGGTTTAGACAAGTGTGAGAAACCCTTTCCATATAGAGCTCATATGTATTGGGTAGCTACACTAGTCTACATCTCGTTCTCACCATTTCACTAGGTGACATGACACTAGATTATCTACTGTGTGTGGGACACTCAATTTTGCTGATTTGGTTTTGTTTTCCAATCGGCTCGAGCCTCGACAGTTTTCTCTGACGTCCGCCTTCTCGGAGAAAAACTATATAATATTTTATTATATATATGTAAATATGAAAATGTGTCCCTCACACTGGAGAGTAGTTAGTGTTCATGCAACCTAAGTGAAAGGGGGTGACATCAGTCTAGAAGAGAGAGTATATCTAGAATAGATGTCTACAACCTTATAAGGATATGTGATAGATAGATTGGTAATAGAATGATAGATGATGTAAGAAAGGATGATCTAATACAAATTCGATCTCTGAGGTACATGTTGTTTATAAAGATCTAAGTTGTAAATAAGGTCTGAATCCAAATTTGGATAATCTAAGCTAAGTCCTGATGATAAAAGTACATACTCTTCCTTACTTAAGATGAGCTAAGTTAAGATAACATTGAATATGCATGATCCTCAAGCTCTTTTACAAAGGAGGACCTCTAGTGTTAGGACAAAATATGTGGTGAACTCTAGAGATAGTGAGACCCACAAGGAGAGGGTCGTAGGACCTACCCTGAGATATATGTGAAATGATGTGTCCTAAGCTGGGTTACTCCTAAGTAGATGAGTTGAGTTATGTTGCATGATTCAATCCTATATGTGAGAGTTGGGTTAAAAAAAATCATGATGGTTAGACGACTAATAATGAGAAAGTCAATCCTTTTGATTGAATTAGGTCTTAGCTTGAGTGACATATGTTTGTGAATTTCATCATTAGCTGCAACTGAGGTGATATATGAACTCTGGTTCTAAGAGTAAAATGCTTCATGCATAAGATACTCATAAATGTTGTTCCTTTCACTTCTCTTTCTCTATATACGATGCTAGAAACCTCACTTGCGCTATTTGGATGATTATGTATGAAGGTTCACTTAGATAAGCTTGACCTATTCTATATTACCTTCCTATATCATACATGTAATATCTAAGTTTGAAATTATGATAAAGTTCACTTAGTATATTCTCTTTCCCTTCGTGTCATTAATGAAAGATATAAGTTTGAAATCATGATCTTGGAATAAAGATACCTTTCGATCATATATTACATGATCACAACATGTAGTTCTTAACCTCAATCATCTTTAATCTATGCTTCTAAGTTTGAGGATAACTCTCACAGAATAGGGTGAAGCCCTAAAATGCAAATATGAAGATCAATTCCCTCTAATGATGAAATCATAATACTATGGTGATAATAAACGACACTAATGATGTTAAGTGGTAACATTGTAGTAAATTATGCTTTGATATCGCCTTACACGAGTTAGTGGGGTGAAAGATAAAACCTTGAATAATACCACCTTAACATCATGTGTATGAATAAAATCCTCATTCGTAAGGGATTATGAGGATGTAAATTCAAAAATATAAGAACTTCATATGATGACTAAGACACAAAGTGATGCTACGATTCCTCAAAAAAAATGATGATGCTTTCACCTATATAAGGTGGGGTGGGTACACCATTGCATGATTAAATATCCTAAGGTAACAACTTAGGGTATATCTAGGACTATGATGGCTTTGAAACCTAGAAGTGTTGACTTATATAAAGTTGAACTCCTTGCTTTCACCTTAAATATGAGATTAGTTGAATTTTGAGGACGAAATTGCATATAAGGTAGGGTGAATGTGATGACCCTGAATTTTAGGTTTTTGAAACCTAAGGTAGCATTTGAGAACCATGAAATCTATGTTGATGGTTGATACCAAATTGATGAATCTTGATGTAATGAGGAGCATACAAAGTCTTTTGAGATTTATTTGATCAAGATTTGACATTAATTGATTTTTATATAGGGTTTATACATTTATTTATGAGAATAATCAAGGAATTAAGTTAGATGCCCAATTGTTGCAATGTACATCTCAAACTTAGTAGATATGAGTCCTTGGGTTATGAGGGACCTATGGTTCAAGTTTCATGTAAATATAAGGTTTCTACTAGAAGATATATGAATTTAAAATTGTAAATGTTGATTCAAATATCTTGCCAAAACATAATCATCGTTATTTAAGAACATAGGGGTTGCGACATTTCGATTCACTCCGCCCATAATTTAAGTTAGACGCACATCTTTCCCCAGCCTTAGGATGATATGGATCGTATGAGTGAGGAGTTCTCTCCTACCTCCAGTTAAACTGGAGTTGTGGAGGCACAACAGCCACGCCACACCTTCCTCGCTAATTAAACGGATCACAAACAAACAACCTTCACAAGCTGCTTAATAGAGTCTGCAAGATCAGGAGCTCCCATCTGACCCCTTGCTCGAGGTTGGACGCCCTAGTTTCAGGATCCAGTATCCTCTCCTTCCCCACTCCCCTTCTTTAACATCTCTTATATGTGGTAGCTACGGTGGACAAAAGAGGCTTCAGATCACCGTACTTGCTCCCTGAATTTCAATCAATGTCAAACGGTACCTCCACGGACCTTGACATATCTGTTTCCAACACCCATTGCTCATTTTTCCAACCTAAAACCACGACCTCATTTAGGTTCATGTGTGCCCTTCTTAGCGTTGAGGAGAACCAATCTGAGATAGGGGTGATCGGGTACCTATCTTCCCCTTTCCTTGTCCTTACAGTGACAAGGTCACAAATCTGGAGCCAATGCAGCCACGTTGGAGGACCAAAAGAGCTAGACGGAAGTCGTGACCTTGAGGGAGTCATGTAGGAGTCCCCAGATATGATTTCGATTGGGGAGGAAGCATACATCGGAGCAGACCAAGCCTGCAGGAAGCATACATCAGATCCAAGACCCATGCACATAAGGTTCTATCAGACCTCCAGGATCTCTTCGCTGGCCTTGAGGAGGGACGAGCCTTCTTTTCCCCTTTATTCTTTTGCTGTGGCGACAATGGAAGTAGCAATTGGCGAGGCAATCACAAGGCAGAGTCCCCAATCCCATCTTGCCTCTGCTCGGCCACCTCATGCCCGCCGTGGAACTTCAGAGCAGACCCATCAAGGGAAACCACTGTCGGAATCCTTCCTCACTGCGGTGCCAAGAAAGGTATCACTTTCTCACACCGGGGCCAGAGAAGAAGACGAAGATCTCTGGTGGCATCTTGTGTGGCTATGCTCAGGCAGGATCCCCCTGCGGACGCGTCGAGGAAGACGAGCGCAGAAAGGTCAATCGGGCGGATGGGAATGAGTAGGCGAGTGGGCAACCGGCCCAGCGGCTACCAGTTCACCCCGACCCAATGTGAAGTTGTACCAATTTCTCCTCTAACAGGAAATGTGGCGACAATCTATAGCCCCGACCAAGCTGATCTGACGGCTCTGTAATTTTCCCATTAAGGTAAAGTCCTTTTGCATCATCAGAAATACATGTAACTTAGAAAATACAAAATAAATAGCTCTGATATCTGATAAATTCCCACAAAATAGCATTGGACTCAGAAAAATGTACCCTTTATTATAAGACCCCTAGTTCTGTCCATTGAAGTAGATTTACTGATCATATCTGATTTAAATGATTATACTCCTTTTAGGCTTCATTAGATATAATAAATTGCTTTCAGTCCACAAAAATTCTCAGAAAATTCTTTTAGAATCCTAATTGTGATTAAAAATGATTTATGGACTATAATTGATTATTATCACATCTAGTCATTTTCTATTAATGACTAATTAAATGCTTTCTAACCTTATTTTAATTCTATAAAATAGACCAGTCATCAGAAAATTACAAAAATTGGACCAGACCTCTAAAATGACACCCTAGTCAGTAGAAAAATATCAAACACGAGTTTAGATCATCTTGAACCAAGGTTTGTCCTAAACCCTAATTTGGACCTAAAATACCAAGAATATGGTGTACCTATATTAATTATAATTAATTTCTTTAAATCAGGTGTTGACCAGTTTATCTAGATGATCATGGATATGTGAGGATTATCTGAACTCAGTTACGTGGGTTTATTTAATTATATGACTATGGTTTTCTTGCTTGCAATGATGATATGTATGTATGCTCTCTTCTATTTGCAAATATTGGATGTAGTATTGCTATGTAGTTCTTGTTGTTTTGTCACTTGAAAACATAAATTATGAGTAGATGTTTTGTAGTTATTTTAGGTGTTCATTATCCCCCTTACTAGGGAATGGATTAATGTTGGCTAGTACACCTCCCTAGAGCACACAGTGTATAGGGAGTTTCCCTAGAGTACTTGGTACATGGGGATGGGCCCAATATTTATGTTTTGGTACTAGTCCACCTTGATAATGCAATTCATCTAGGAAAATGACTTAAATTGGCATATTTCGCTTAATAAAGAAGTGTTTTCTATGATTTTCTTTCCTTCTGCAAATCTTTTTCAAAATTATGAAAGCCATAAATATATGTATCTTTCTACCCACGTGCACAACACCTTGTGTGTTGATTCGCTGTTTCACGTATGTTTTAGGTTCAGAGCTAGCGTGGGATAAAAGAAAGGAAGTGAGAAGTTTTCCAGGTTGTACCTATTATCTAAGATCTTGTTATCATACATGTTTAGACTTGTAGAATTTTCATTCAATATGTAACTATAAATCAATTTGTAATAATTCATATTGTATAAATATACATGTTGAATGTTGAGTACGTTATGGTTGTATGTTCATGTATGCGTATTATGCTTCCGCATTGCTTTCTGATATGATTGGATGATGTTTTCGGACTCTGACATCTCATTCCCAATAGGGTTTGGAGAAGTCAAAATCCGGGGATGTCACACTAATCCTCCTTTGGATTACTTAACTTTATCTTCACAGATTCCATTTTACTCTTTGTCCTTTTCAGATAATACCTAAAATGCCGACAAAAAAAATTTCGGTCAGTATATTACTATATTGGTATGTGGGGACAAACACAACATCACAAATAGGCTCTAACAACCTAAAGATAGCAATTAGTTGATTAACAATCCAAATTACATTTTCAATGTAACTTCTCAGCCACTTTTACCCTAAACCCTGGATTATCCTCTCTTAGGGTTTTGTCCTTGCAAGGGATGTAAGGCCACCTTCTCCATCCTGAGATTGGTTCCAGGGGTCACCTCTCGAGGTGCCCAATGGTCTTCCATCTGGGGCTTGACCAACTCAGACCTTCCCTCTAGGGCTTGGTCTTGCATCATACATCAGGGTGGTATGTAGGTCTGAGACAGTCACACTTATACTTAGTTGTTATACACATAGTCACTTTATGACATTGCAGAATTGAAACAACCAAGCAGTTTAGGGTTCATGGCAATCGATCAATCTTTTAGAAAATGTCGGGAAACATAAATCGATTAATCATAATTTAAGCACATACATGATCAGCAGATTTCACAAGCAAATAGCAATTTCAAGCAAGCAATCAATCCAAGTAAGTAGTTCACCCACACAGTCAAGAATCCTAAAAAACACATGTAATCTATTTACTACACACTTTATCAAGATTCGATCTATTCGACTTGCACTTGATTCCTAGTGTTTCCTACTCCTTTTTAGGGTTTCATTAGGATTTATCTTTAACTTTCCATCATTATAGCTACAAACCCTAAAAACAGCAAAATTGGATGTAAACCCTAATTAGCTCATTAAAATCTTCCTAACATGCTTGGGACCAATTTAACATTACTTTCATCTGATGAATTTTGAATTAACCACATTAAACACCATTCACCCTAAATTAGGGTTTCTATGTTCATCATAACATATTCATGTGTACAAAACCCTATAACAAGCATATTATCATCTTAATCAGATTCAATTCTTATTCTTTCTCTCAACAGGTTACTATATCTCAAAATAACCTAATTAGGACATTAAATCTGATTTCTATCACAAATTAGGGTTTTACCATAATTCCATACATTAATAACGGTAACTTTATCCACTTTTAGAACTACAATCAAATTCAGGATATAAAACTATTTTTAATGGATACTACATCATTTTTTGATAAACATTCATATATAGCATATCATAAACCGAACTACCAATTATCTTCTACGATTTTCACAAAATTATTAACTTTGGGTGAATCGTTGGCTGCCACGTCAGCCTTGCGGTGCCCCTTTTTCATTTTATTTCTTTACACTCTCTGGCTCATGGATCCTTGCTTGAATCTGCCTTCTTCTTGACCCAGTTGACCCAGCTTGTTATCTGCACAAACACACGCATGGGTACTTAGTTCAACAGGGGAAACAGAGCATCCCGCGCTGCCCACTGAACCCTCACCCTCCTTGTCCCAGTGAGCAGGAATTTCACGTCGCCTTCTGAGGCCATTCGGGCTTCCTCAGCACACAGGTTCCTCCCTAGGCCACTGCGTGCGGCCTGGTCGCACGGCTTGCAAGAGCCATGGCGGTAACAGAGCAGGTCTACCGCGACACCTCCTCTTCGCCCCTTGGTGTGATGTAGGTGCAGGGGACGGACCAGACCCCAACCCAATTCCTTCCTACTCATAGGTCGGCTTTCACCGAGAAGATGATAGGGAAGCTTGCTAGCCGAACTTAAGGAAGAGCAGAAGGAAGAGCAAGGTAGCGAGGCGAGATTGAGGTTCTGGTCTCTGCGCTAAATCGGAAGAAGGGAGGAGAGTCAGGAGTTTTGGAAGCATCGTGTGAACGTTTTGGAGCTCTCAGAGGGTGCTCAACCCCCCTTATATATTGATCGGTCCCAAAAGGATCTAATGGGAGTCCTGAGAATTAGGGAAACCCACAATCCTTCACGAACCAGGTTCATCTCAGGATCGTCCTACCCTGATTGGATTTCTAAACATAATGGGAGAGTTCCCACTGGTGCTCGATCATTGATCAACTAGGAATCTAGCCCCAAAATCCCATGTCTGCTTTCACATTCTTCATTGGAGTGCAGCCACCATCAGATCCATGATCCACGACTATCATCTATGCGCCAAGAACAAAGAATATAGCTTAATATTGGAAAATCGTGACATTTAAAGTGACTCCTCTCACTTTAGGGATTCTTCAAAAGTCCATAACTCTTAAACTGTATATCCAAATGATCCCAAATTTTAAGGGAAATCCCATAATGACTTAATTCACTTTTGTACCAAATTTGGGACTCAAATCCGAAAGTATGTGTGACTTTTCTCCATATGCAATTTATTACTTATAAAGACATATTTTATACATATTCTCTCTCTCTCTTATTCATTTATATCATTTATTTCGATTCCTTTTATCATTAGAAACCATGTGGACTCAAAATCTCATCCATGATGATTCCATTATACATATTTCTTATAATTTCATCATTACCTCATATTTCCTTCCTAATAAAGCAATATTTGATTTCTTCTTTTTCTTTTAATCATATTGTACTCATTAACTTATTATGATCCACAAAATTACATTCACAAAGGAAATATATTGCAAAGGACATCTATTCAATACACATAAATCATGTAATTCCCATAAACATACATTAATTGGGGAAATTACATTTCCAACCATATGAATTTGAAAATTGGGGTTGTAACATCCTTCCCCTCTTATAGGAATTTTTCCCTCAAAATTCCACAAAACATACAAAAAAAATGATAAGACTTTCTCATGTCCATCATCGGCTCCCATGTGGCTTCATCCTCTCCATGGTTCTACCAAAGAACCTTTATTATCTTATATTCTTACATCTGAGTTCTCTCTCTCCTTGGTATCTCGTACCCTACTAGATGACGTAGGATATGTCAGCCTCCCTTGAAGCTCAATAGGTTCATGGCTCAGCACATGGTTCAGGTACATCACATAGTGCCCTATATCAGACTCATGGAACACATCATACATCATGTTATCTTGAGGGGTAAGGCTAAACATAAGAATCTCCACCAATCCATCTCAAATGGATCGATGTATCGGGGACTCAGCTTCCTCAACTATAGCTCAGAAGGGTCGGGTTTTCATAACACATGTTCTACCATAGTGAACTGCATGTTAGTCTGCTTCGCATCAGCTCACGACCCATGTCGCTCCCAGGCTTTCTCAGCCATTGCTGGATCAAAGCGACTTCATCTGCACAAATTGTGGTCTCTCTGACCTTCACAAGGCCATCTCACTGACATCATCACAATGAAGCGGTGACTAACACAACCTCCCTTATAGAGAGCTTGCTACATCCCGATACTGGCTATGGCGGCTATCATCACGAGGCAAACTCTCCTAGGGGTAGGAACTGCTCCCATATGCCACCCTGAATGAGCACACACACTCTCATCAAACCCTCTAGTCTGGATCATACTCTCTTAACTGTCTATTAGTCATGAGTGATATGTTGTATTCAACTTCAATCTGGCATCGAGTTCTGCATGTAACTACTTCTAGAACATGGAAGTGAACCTTTAGGTCATACTTAAGATCCTTTGAACTCGGATCACAGTGTAGTTGAACTACCTCTTTGTTACATACATATATGTCATTCAACTGGATCTATCACACTAACAAAGGTCTCTCTTAGGCAAGGGATTAGGTCATCTTGGTAAGGCGACCTACCATAACCCATACTGCATCATGACCTCTCTCGGTCCAAGGAGACCTACCACAACATGTATGGTGACCTACTCCCTTCCCTCTCTCGGGGACTCCTCATTCTCTATAGCATCTCACTGGGTTACTGGTGTTCGGTCATCACCTCCTAGCATGCATGGTGGCAATCCATATGGAACTCTATATACCTATTCATCTCAGGTATCCAAAGTACTACCACAAACTTTTACTATCTTAGTAGTACCACAGTGCATGGTGAACATAAAATCATGATCTCCTTCATGTCATGATTCCTCAAGGTTGACCCCTCACAAACCCTAAAACACTTTAGTCGTGGGTTCCATCACCTTCTTTTATGAGAGGTGTATCTGAGGTTCTTACAACCATCCTTCTATCTCATCAACCTCTAGGATAGCTAACTAAGAAACCACCAACTAGACCAACAGGTCTGGTTGTATCTGAGTGTTAGCCCTACATGTCTCACAAACTTAGGGTTCACCTAACAACCTCTTCCAGCCTCTATACTAGCCAAAACCAAATAGTTGCATCTCGACTAAGAGCATTTGTTACCACATTAATTCCTTATGTGCTATATGATGGTGAAAACATAAACCTTAATATGCACCACTCATCACCCTCATCTCAGGTTTAAGTCTAACTGAGTCAAGAAAGCTTTGAGCTCATCATCTCGATTATCAAACCCAAGCTGCAACACTTAGGATCCAAACTGCTCTTGACAAGTATGTTCCCATATGAGGATTACCTTAGTTCATCTATGCTTTCATACCATCCATCCAAAGTACTTCCAAGAGGGTGTGGTATTTTCTTTATCCTCAAGAAGCATAGAAATGTTTCAACTCATATCACCTTGATCCTTAGTATTTTTTTTTTTGAGAGGGGCTTGATCCTTAGTATATGGCATGTGTTTTGTCTTGTCTCTCACCCCCATAACAAGATGAAATAAGCATTTGACTGTACTCCAAATACAAAGTTCAACCCATTCCAAGAGAAGAGATGGTGCATCACACATCGCCATTACCCTTTCCAATCTAAGTTGAAGTATACATCACATGTATCCACACCATGAAGATCTCCATTATGGGTTTACACCCATGGGAAGACTGTTCCCATCACCTTTGGATCTTAACATATCTATTATGTTCAATCCTTAGTCATTACCTCAAGGTCTCTAGGGTTCCAACACTTTTGGAGTGATCTGACCCTTATGCATCTAGGGAGTACCTCTCACATTTACCCCTTAGGCCCCATGAAATAATGAAGGTGGACAACCTCCTAACCCATGGTCCTTAGGAAAAGGTAGTTGTTACCTCCCGACCTTATGGTCTCGTGCATCCAGGGAACAGAAAACCCCAACTTCCATCGATATTATCCCTTCCTCACCTTAGTATTGACTTAGGATTCCATCATAGAACATCTCATTCTTGAATCCCTACCCAAAAACTTCATCATCTATCTGGGCATATGTGGTCCAACTTACATTCTTTCATAGGGATCATGGAGACCTACCTCAGTTTGGCCCCATACAGGTTCCTACCATGGCAAGCTATCCTCACGCCCTTTAGAGATGGTCACACAAGGGTCTATAGATTCATGCTCACACTATGTGCTCTTATACTTAGCTCGTTAAGATCCTATGAAAGACCTCTTATGGTTACCTCAAACCTACACAAAAGCTGATACTCACCCTATAGAAGGGTCCCTCCCCAGGATGGGAGAAAACTATCTATTGATAGCAACAAGGTCACAAACGTCCTTGTGTACAGGGTTTACACCATCTTGTGCATGTTTAGCCCTATCAAGATACTTAGGCACGAGGCTAGTAAGAAGACAACCCACTAAGCCACTATGGGTTCCTTGGTATATCATACTTGTTCCTTACTCCTCAACATTGGGCCAATCTCATACATATGTCACCAACATAGGTGGGGGGTTTAAAAAACATATACCTTAGTACAAGGGGTTTCCCTTTTCCTCTAAACATGAGGGGGTGTCAAACTTGAATCCTTAAGAACTCAAACATCATTGTGAGCATCAGATTCACCAGGTACCACTACTTCCCCTTTTTGGTCTAGGAACCCCAGGTTCACTTCCTATGCATCAACTATTTAACTACATGCTCAACTTTTCAACCATGAACCAAACATGTACAAGGTATTACATGCACTTCCTACTATTCTTCCATGTGAACCATACCCCAAAGTCCTACACAAGGAAAACCAACTGGGTGTCATGCCTCACAACTTGTTACCATACCTCCTCGGTCTAAGGAACTCTCCTTCCTATTCCTAAAAGGTAGGCACATGTAACATCTATATATCAGTTCAAGAAGCCTCTTTCTCATCCTAGGGTTTGGTTCCTCTAAAGGAAACCAAGGTATGAAAATCCTCCAAGGATCGTGCATGAGCAACCACATACATCCATGTAGGTCATCCATTCTTGGTCATATCATACCCAACTTCTCATGATTCCTCATGTCTTAGAGTCAAGGTCTCCAACCTTCTTCATTGGGTCACGCTCACTCTCTAGAGCTAACCCTACAACTGGTCCCACAACCTGTGGTTCTCTCTCTTAGAAGATGGGTCAAGATTTGAGGATACATGTCTACACCTACATGGGTGGAACGTATGATCCAAAACCTATGTTCGATCAAGATTATCCAAAATTTTTGTATGCTCATCTCATGAACTATGAGGCATAACTCTTCCAACCTAGGTCTAAACCTGCTATCAGCCTTGTTACCATTCTCTTCTATGTAGGTGCATGTCTCTTTCCTACTCATATATGTCTGCCAGGGTTCCTATAGGGTCACCACTAACCTTCTCAATGAGGGAGCTATCCCTCACCCAAATAGGCATGATCATCTATGGTCGGGTCACCAAAAGGCACTAGGTCAAACAACCTCACATAGCTCATGCTTCTTCATGGGTACTCAAACCCTTTAAGTCAAGCATGTATGTTAAACCCACATGCCTGAAGGTATAGAAGACGAAGGTATCCAACTCATCTTGTCATCTCCTTCTCTAACTACCACTTAGGGTTAGGGTTAGCATCGTCCTCAGAGGATGTGTCTGGTCTCTACATCTTTTGGGAGACCTCTGCCTCCAAGGCTAACTCTCTCTCCTCATCCTCCCACAAGAAGGTCTAACCTCAGATCTCTCCTGAGGGCACGACAACACATGTCATGCAACCTAAGCATGTAACTAATCTTTATTTTATGCTTAAACTATTAAACTTATGTCCATGACATCTTGTTTACATGATTTTCATTGATTTGGTGGAGGATTCCTTAATCCTTGTCGTACTTACCCTGACCATAAGAGGGTGGGGAAAAGAGAGAAAAACCCTAAACCTTAGAACCTTACTTGAATTAGGGTTGATAAGGGAAGAAGATAGATGAGAGAGTCCCAAAGGTATCTTACTTCAAGTCAGAACCTCAGACTTTGGCCAGGTGGTCACACAGTATATGGGAGTCCTCGTAGACTGACTAGTGGGGTGGAGGAAAATATTGTCAACCCTAGGATTGTGATCCCTTTGTAGACACCTCTGTCATAAAAAAATTCTCTAATAACTCCCTTGGGTTCTAAAAATCTTGTAAAATTTAATAATTATTAAGGATTAAATGAGAAACCATTGGTTCTGATACCAAATGTAATGACCCCACTTCCCGGTAACCCCCAATCAAGGGAGACCAAGAGGTCAGAGGCATTATCCCAAAATACAAGATCAATGGTTTGGCAATTTAATCAAAAATAATTATCAAATTATACTAATACTAAACTGGAAAGTTAGAATAAGATAAAACCTTTGCATACCTTGTAAAATTAGGATCTAAGACTTCTATCCACAAAAAAAATCTATCTATCTAATCCTCCTTTGGATTACTTAACTTTATCATCAAATATTCCATTTAATTGTTTGTCCTTTTCAGATAATACCTAAAACACCGACAAACAAAACATCGGTCAGTATATTACTATATTGGTATGTGGGGACAAACACAACATCACAAATAGGCTCTAACAACCTAAATATAGCAAATAGTTGATTAACAACCCAAATTACGCTTTCAATGTAACTTCTCAACCACTTTTACCCTAAACCTTGGATTACCCACTCTTAGGGTTTTTTCCTTGAAAGGGACACAAGGCCACCTTCTCCATCCTGAGCTTAGTGCCTGGGGTCACCTCTCGAGGGGCCCAATGGTCTTCCCTCTGGGGCTTCACCAACTCAGACCTTCCCTCCGGGGCTTGGTCTTGCGTCATACATCAGGTGGTATGTAGGTTCGAGAAAATCACACTTGTACTTAGTTGTTATACACATATTCACTTTATGAGATTGCAGAATTGAAACAACCAAGTAGTTTAGGGTTCATGGCAATCGATCAATCTTTGAGAAAACACCGTGAAACATAAATCATTTAATCATAATTTATGCACATAACTGATCAGTAGATTTCACAAGCAAATAGCAATTCCAAGCAAGCAATCAATCCAAGAAAGTAGTTCAACCACATAATCAAGAATCCTAAAAAACACATGTACTCTATTTACTACACACTTTATCAAGATTCAATCTATTTGACTTGCACTTGCTTCCTAGGGTTTCCTACTCCTTTTTAGGGTTTCATTAGGGTTTATCTTTAACTTTCCATCATTATAGATACAAACCCTAAAAATAGAAAAATTGGATGCAAACCCTAATTATCTCATTAAAATCTTCCTAATAGGCTTAGGACCAATTTAACATTACTTTCATCTAATGAATTTTTAATTAACCACATTAAACACCATTCCCCCTAAATTAGGGTTTCTATGTTCATCATAACATATTCATGTGTACAAAACCCTATAACAAGCATATTATCATCTTAATCAGATTCAATTCCTATTCTTTCTCTCAATAGGTTACTATATCGCAAAATAACCTAATTAAGACATTAAATCTGATTTCTATCACAAATTAGGGTTTTACCATAATTTCATACATTAATAATGTTAACTTTAGCCAATTTTACAACTACGATCCGATTCGGGCTATAAATTGTTTTTAATGGATTCTACGTCATTTTCTGATAAACTTTCATATATATCATGACTCAAACCAAACTACCAATTATCTTCTTCGATTTTTACAAAATTATTACCTTTGGGCCAATCGTTGGCTGCCACGTCAGCCTTGCGCACCCCTTTTTCCTTTTCTTTCTTTACACTCTCTGGCTCATGCATCCTCACTTGGATCTGCCTTCTTCTTGAGCTGATTTACCCAGCTCGCGATCCCGTCTCCGCACACACATCTGCACGGATACTCTGTTCAACATGGGATATAGAGCATCCCACGCCGCTCGCTGAACCCTCACCCTCCTCATCCCAAAGCCTGCTCACGAACTCCACGCCATCGTCTGGGGCTGTCCGGGCTTCCTCGGCATGTAGGTGCCACCCTAGGCCACCGTGTGTGTCCTTGTCGCATGGCTTGCGAGAGCCATGGTGGTAACAGAGCATGTCCACCGCGGCACCTCCTCTTCTCCCCTTGGTGTGATGTAGGTGCAGGGGAGTGAGAAGACCCCCACCCAATTCCTTCCTACTCACATGTCGCCTTTCCCCAAGAAGATGACATGGAAGCTTGCTGGTTGAACTTAGGGAAGAGTAGAAGGAAGAATAGGGTGGTGAGGCAAGATTGAGGTTCAGATCTTCATGCTGAATCGGAAGAAGGGAGGAGAGTCAGGAGTTTTAGAAGCATCGTGCGAATGTTTTGGAACTCTCATAGGGTGCTCAATCCCCCTTATATATCGATCAGTCAAAAAAGGATCTAATGGGAGTCCTGAGAATTAGGGAGACCCACGATCCTTCATGAACCAGGTCCATTTGGGGATCGTCCTACTCAAATTGGATTTCTAAACGCAATGGGAGAGTTCCCATTGGTGCTCAATCCTTGATCGACTATGAATCTGGCCCCAAAATCCCATGATTGCTTTGCCGTTCTTCATTGGAGCGCAGCCACCATCATATCCTTGATCCACGGCTATCAGCTATACGCCAAGAACAAAGAATATAGCCTAATATTGGAAAATCGTGACATTTAAAGTGACTCCTCTCACTTTATGGATTCTTAAAAAACCCATAACTCTTAAACCATATATCTAATGGATCCCAAAATTTAAGGGAAATCCCGTAATGACTTAATCCACTTCTGTACCAAATTGGGGACTCAAATTCGAAATTATGTGTGACTTTTCTGCATATGCAAGTTATTACTTATTAAGACATATTTTAGGCATATTCTCTCTCTCTCTTATTCTTTTATATCATTTATTTGGATTCCTTTTTTCATTAGAAACCATGTGGACTCGAAATATCATCCATGATGATTCCATTATACATATTTCCACATATTTCTTATAATTTCATCATTATCTCATATTTCCTTCCCAATAAAGCAATATTTGATTTCTTCTTTTTCTTTTAATCATATTAGACTCATTAACTTATTATGATCCACAAAATTACATTCACAAAGGAGATATATTGCAAAGGAAATCTATTCAATACACGTAAATCATACAATTCCCATAAACATACATTAATGGGGGAAATTGCATTTCCAATCATATGAACCCAAAAATTGGGGTTGTAATAGCTCTGGCTTCTATCTTTTTGATACATCTAAGGAGAGTTTGGTTGTAAGATCTGTGATATAGATATCCTATCCCTAGGGTGTATTCTATGGCTTGTTTAAGTGCTTGTTTTTCCCTTATGCAGAAGCCTTTCAAGATGACTTGAATTTCTAGATATACTTTGACGTTGTGAAACCACACCTAGACTACAATATAACTACATTGTTAATGACCAAACTATAAGTAGGTTGAGAATTTTTTTTGCTTTGACAGAGAAGTTGGCTGGTACCCTTGGATGTCAATCCAAGGAGAGAGGGTAGTCACATCATCAACTAATATTTGTACTCTCTTCTAATGAAATGGATTGAAATATGCTTAAAATATCGAGTGAGAGAACACATGTATTCTTAGTATGAAAGCAATTTTTTATGGCAATTCCTCGAGTTTTTTTGTACTTCAGATATTATGAGGATCCACTACTTACTAAGATGAGTAATAAGTCCAACTAATTCCAAACATACCTCATACTGTGTAGGGGTGGATGGACTTAATTCATTTCTTAAATGCTATACAAATCAGAGCAAGACATAAGTAATCAGTTGAAACACACTATTACAAAGTTATATGATAATTCATATACAATTGTTTTTCACATTTACGGTAGTATTACAAACAAATTTTGTACAACTACTGGTATACAAGTCCATCTGTAGAGGATAAGAAAACTATTTTCATGTACACATCCTGAAAGTGGTCATCCTGAGTCATAGTCATCTAACATTCCTACAATAGGGTGGTTTTGGGAGAGACACCCAGCAAAAGGAGACCAAAGGTATGCGTAAAAACACATATGAGTATGTACATGTATAATATCTAGATATTTTTATATTCGGTAGGTATAAAAATGGGGTTTCTCATTCACGAAGGGGCAATTTTAAGTAGGTAAGTTCAATAAGATAAAAACAAGATAATGAGGCATTTAAAGAATAATAAAACATCATAAAGTGTCTTGCCATTAATCATATCATAATATTACAAATAAAATAGTTGCTTACATATATGAGATGGACTAAATGTCTAAAGTAGTGCCCAGACACCACTAGTCATTGGCCAAATATAGGTGGAGAAAGCACACTATGGGTGGAAAATCATGCCCTAACAAGTGAATGTGTGAAACAACACACCCTAGGTGAAACAACATGCCTTAACAAGTAAATGGGTGGAACAACACACCCTTAGTGAAACAGAATGCCCTAAGAAGTAAATGGGTGGAACATTCACACCCTGGGTAGAACAACACAACCTCATATAAAAGTAGGTGGAATCCATCACACCTGGGGAGGAATGGAACGTCGTAATGGTTATCAATAAATTAGATAAATAGTCTACATAACATGCACGCATAATAGAGAGTGGTAGGAAATATGTAGTGCAATCATTAATCAACTTTTCCAACAAAGAGGAGATGTGGGGTCATAGACCCAATGTAAAAGCATGAACAACTTATTTAGTTAAACAACGGAATTGTGTTTTAGGATGAAAGGAATCTCAATGGAATGATAAGATGAGTCGATCAAGAATATTTTTGCATCATTACGGAAAATTCATGTCATAGTAATTTATAATGCCCAAATAAATAGAGAAAGAGTACATACCTTATATTTGGTCAACCATATCTGAAGTCAAATTATATGCTCAAAAATTTTGGTTTTAGAGCACCTGATAGCATTTATATGAAATTTCCTGTTAAATCCCTTTTAATAATAAAACCCAAAAAAATATCTCTTGAACCTAGGTTGATTGTATCTAGGGACCTACATCAATCAATTGGTCTCATTGTTTTATTCTGAATGATATTTTTTTAATTCATTATTTGCTATTTATTCATTGCTAATTCTATAAAACATAACAAGTCAAAAACACTTAGAGAAATCAGTTGTACATATGATTCAACTAAAGAGACAAAACTCAACTAGCGTGGCCCAAAATGCACTGACACATGGTCCTACATTGACCCAACAAAATCTTGGGTGACCTAGATAAAACACAAAGTAAAGTACCTAATACCCCTAGACTACAATATCACAATACAAAAATGTGAGAACAAATTGGGAATGCTACAATATTGTTTGTTCTAAAAAAGTTTGAGATGAATTATAGATATAGATATTGAGACTTTGAACTATAGGTGAATAAATATGAGAAAACAAACCAAACCATCATCTCGAATAGGTTCCCTAAGAGTCGGTGAACCAAACAAAACACCATATAGACCTTGCTTTGACCTAAAGCTCCTCTAAGGTCTTCCACCATGGCTAGCGGACTGGGGAAACCTTGGACACTTAAAATGCATAGATGTTGTTTAAAACTAAACTATTTGATGATCTTGAATGTAGCTGAGAAAAGTTAAAGATATAAAACCCCACATGAACCTTAGTTGTAAACCCAAGGACTGATGTTTTATGGCTTTGAAGAACAAGTTTTTAAGGAGAAGTGCAACAAGTTCATGATCTTGTTTTTAACTAGAAAAGTTGCAATCAAAAATTATAGGAAGGCATAGGAGGTGTACTCAAATTCCCCCTCTCCCTAGAACACAAAACTAATTGTTGAAATTTCAATGAAATCCAAGAAAGAAAAGTAGAAACACGGTACACCATGTTGCAAACACAAAGAGACTAGGGAGGATTGACTAAAGATGGAATAGGGTGTTGGGAGGTGGAAGAAGCGTCCTATGTTAGAAGTAGTTGAAGCCTTGCTGATAAACGATCACTATTTCCTATGGTGGCCACCACAAAAATAATCATGGATGATAACTGGAGCTTCTAGCCATGTCTCTATAATTAAAACTACACCATGATGCCTTGTCTCTCCACCTCAAGTTAGAATGGAGTGGACAGCCATAAGGCCACCTAGATTGATCTTCTCAGGTTATTGGAGTTGAGGAGGAGAAAGGATGGGGGAAGTTTAGTATTTGGTAGAAGCATATAGGTAACAGGAAATGAAGAGAAGGAAGGCTGGAAGGGACACGAAGGATGGGGAGGTGGGGAAACAACAACCATTTTCCAAGCATTAGCAGACATTGGCAGAAGTTCCTCTTTATCATCTGAAGGTTCCTGTTAATCAGATTAGCTTCTTTCCACACATAGAGAACACATGGTGATAAGGGGAATGGATATAGAAATAAAGAACGGTGGAGAAGAGGAGACCAAAATAAGTGAATGGAAGACCACTGATTGTAGAGACACATCTATTAATTACATAAACTATATATGCGACTAGGTCCATGTGTGGAAGAGAGAACACATGTCATAATGATAGGAAAATAAGTAGATCAAAAATAAATTTTTTGAAACCAATTAACTCAACTGAACTTTGGTCAAGTAAAATATTCCTTTCTATGAATTGATTGGGGGTGAATTCACATCTAATTGACATGAAAATTAATATGTTGACTAATTAGACTATAAGGAATATGAATATAGCAATAATTTAAATTTAAATAACTTTTGATATATTTTTAAATAATTGTATTTTTTGTATTCATTTAAGGCATTTAGTCTACTTAACTAACCAATTGTGCTGCCATGTTCCATATATATTAAATTTCTTTCATTTTATACTCTTAGGATTCTAGAAGGTCAACCCAAAGTAGAATTTTTTAATTAATGTACATAAATTCATATTATTAATTCATTATGGTCATGTTATCCTAAGCTTTGATAGTATCTAACCTCGACTATTAATAATATATTCTAAATTAAAAGATATTATATATTATCATACTTGAAAAGGGGCCAAGAAGAAGGGAATGTTTAGCTATGAATTTAGATTTTGGTATGATAGAACACTCAACCCCCTAAATAGGATTTTGTCCTCCAAAATGTCCATTTATATCATAGTGTACATAGTTAGGCCTACTGAAAATTACAGGGTCATAAGTTTCTTGATGAGATTAATGAAAAGTATTAGATTTCTTTTAACATTCAAATTTGAGTAATTATAGTGTATGGCATGTAATTTATCAAACATGTCATCGACGAATTTCAGGCATACTTTCATTACATATGTATCTAGGGTTGTATTATGATTACTATATTTTCACTCCAATTTATTATTTCCTAGAGAACAATGATATAGATTCACTACTTTTAACATTCCTATCATTTTTATTTTAGTTTCTAAATTATATTTATTCATATTTTACTTTACAATAAGTCAAGGTATAAGAGACTTGAGTTTAAACTACTATTTTATTTTATTTACTTTACTTATGTCCTTCACTTTGGAAGAATGAATATTAATCTACCTTACTTAATAAGTAATTTATTTAAGTATAATCAAATAACATTAATTATGATCAACCATTTATCTGGGTGAGGTGGTAGTCACATATGTTTAACATCAATATTGTAAATTCTCAATGGGTTAATTGTTGTGTCCAATACTAAGTCCATACAATCATTAAGTTAAGATACACTCCTAATGAATAAAGTGCACATGACTCCACCTCTTAAAATGATTAATTATAACTTAGACAATAACCTAAAGGGGTTGCAAGGGTGGATCAACTATATTTTATATATCCAAAACCTCATACTCAAACTTTCAACACAACACTTGGGCTAGTGCTAATCCTTAAAGTGTTTCTCTACAACTGAATCTTTCTTGTGGTGGTGACTTGTTTTCAAAATATTTGATAAATTCAGAAAGAATATATTTTTTTACATATATTTTAAAAATTAAAATAAGTTTGATGGCAAAACAAATTATGATGTACACACAAAAATAGAGCCAACATCGACCCAAGAATTGATCCAACCACTTCCCATAGGGAAAACACCAATGTTATTATCATCATTTGAATCATGTAAAAGAGTATAGTTCATCAAACATATAAAATATTATACAAAAAGATACCTAACTTACTATTATAATATAATATAATGATTTTCTAGTTCACGTGATCAACTTGTACTAGATCCTAATAGGCATGACATTCGTTATTCCTTAGCCCATACTAATTGTAACTTACACTTCATCATTTCTAGACTTGAGGTCATATGATTATTCCATGTTATAGGAAGAGGTTTATTGTTTTTCCATCTCTAGCTAGTTTGCAACCACAATGCATTCACAATATATGGTAACCTATATAGTCAATCTGCTCAAATCAATCACTAGATAAGACAACTATAATATTGGAGATGAGAGAAGTGAACACTCAAGGGTATCTACTAAAAGTTATAGCACTTTTTAACCAATTCTCATGTATAAAGCATTACAAGATTAGTGAGAATGGTATCCAACATTAGATAGATAACTTGAGAAAAGCTATGTTGAGATACGCCATATTGAAGGCAAGACATGCCTAATAGTAACATATCTAGCGTGTATTATTTGTTAGTATCAAGTGAATTATTTCAATCCTAAACTTACTTAAGAATTTGCATTTTTCATTCATGCATGCTTGATACCTAAAGTGGAATGTAAGGCATGATAAAAAAATAAGAATGGAAAGGGTTGATGGTGAGAACTACAGTTATGCCTAGATATGATCATTCAAGTCCACCTACTTTTTATAGTTCTCTAGTTAGCTTTCCAAGAAAATAGGATGTGGGAATGAAGATTTACAAGTTCCATCTCCCAAAAGGTGACATTTTAACATCCATTAACAATGGAGGAGTCACTAGGGTTTATAAAATACTAAATCTCAACCACATTTGTAGTTTACAGAGTACAAGTGTCCAAAGTAGTCAGGTTTTGAAACCCTAGTTGGTATTCTGCAACATAGAGATGGGCATGTCCACAACCTATAACAGTTTATTTAACTACCTAATTAACAAATTACATGGGATAACTTGAAGTAATTAAGTCACTGACTACTTAGGTTCTGATACCATATTGTAAAGAGTAGGGCCCAATAGGGGATTCACTCATCACTAATATGAGTAATAAGTCCAACCAATCTCAAACATACCACAAAGTGAGTAGGGACAGATGAACTTCATTCATTTCTCAAATGCTATACATATTATAGAAAGATAATAAATAAGCATTGAAAACAAACTATTATAAAGTTACATGACGATTCATATATAGTTGTTCCTCACGTAAAAGGTAGCACTACAAACAAAATGGGTGCACTACCAGTACACGAGTCTAGTTGTAGAGGACAACCTGACCATTCTAACCTAACCTCATGTACACGTCCTTAAAGTGGTCTTATTGAGTCATAGTAAATTAACATTCATGTAACTAGGTGGTTTCAGGAATGACAACCAGTAAGAGGAGACAAAAGGTATGCATCAGAAAACATTTGAGTATGTGCATGTATAACATGGATATTTTTATATTAGATAGGTATAAAATGTTGATCTAGAGGTTATACATTGCCTATATTTTGATAATGACTGAACCATTCCATTCATATGTATCTAATATGTGTATTAACGATTGATTTCAGGAATTAAGTACATGAAAAGGATCCCAAATTCAAAACCCTAGATTGACTCAAGTTCATGTCAAAGAGATACAAGTGTGCTTTTGTGGAAATATATGTAAATGACCGTAGAACATATTTGTAATCACTTGTAATGATGAATTGACTTGTAACTAAGGTGAGAAAATTGATTGGGACATAAAATACCAATGTTAGATCACTTTAGATGCATATTCTAAGATTGACATCAGGTTGTCAGTCGGTCGAGTTTCTCCCCAGGACAAACTCGGCTGATCCACCTTGATACAATCTCTGAAGATTGCATCAGTCGAGTTGTGTTTACACAGAACTTGACCGATCAAGTGACTGACCAAAATGATCTTCAGTGATCGGTCAAGTTTCCCCAGGACAAACTTGACCGACCGTTTGAATATCAATTTTGTCTTTTACTTGATTGGTCGAGTTAACTTTATTGAAACTCGACCAATTGCACTGTACGGAATTTGCAGAAAAAAGTGATGTGACCGTTGGTGGGTTATTTGATCGCAAATAGAGACGTTTTCTTGAAGGAAAATGACTATATTTCGGCCCAAGAGTTCACCTAACTCAAAGAAACACCCTCAGCTATATATAGAACACTTAGAGTTCATTCCAAGGCTGCTCAGTCATTGCAAACTTAGTTCTAGCATAGTTGAGAGTGTTCTAAGCCTTTGAGCCCCTTTCTCTGTCTACCTTCAAGTCAAATTCATGAGTATGAGTGAGATATGTGCAAGAGATCTACTCCCTATATTGTTGTAAAGCTCTCCTCCTCCATCTTCCAACCTCAATTCCTATTGAAGTCAAGTTGAAGATCCCTCTCCAAGTGAAGGAGAAGGAGGTGTTGTTCTTCAAGATTGAAGAAGGCGTGGTGGTCTAGGTCTCCAAGTGAAGGAGATAGGTGCTCCAGATCTCCAAGTGAAGGAGAGAAGCAAGGCAACGCTCAAGGAAGATAGGTAATCCCTTGAAGGTAGAAGACTTGAATAAAGTAGTGGGTAAGTCCATGTTGATGGCTGAAGACTCCATGGTTCAAGTGGGTAAGCTCCTTGGATAGGTTGAAGATCTTTGCTTGAGGTACTAATCCCTTGGATGTGTGGTTGTTGTGTCTTGTAATCTTATTGTGGAATATAAGAGTACCAAGATTGCAAATCCTAGAGACTAACCCACTCTAGGTAGTGGACTGATATTTCTCCTAAGTTTAGGACATGGAACCACTATAAACCACATATCCAAGTGCTTATTTTTCACTATCTCTCATCCTTGCTATGTATGTTAGATTAGGACATCAAATTGCTGCTTGTTTAAGCTTTTCAAATATATAATTTGGTGGTCTAATTTATCTTGTGAGAATTTGTGAAGCTCTATTCAACCCACCCCCCCTTCTAGAGCCCATTGATCTAACAAGTGGTATCAGAGCAGGTCTTCTCCAAGCTACTTCAACAAGTAGGACAAGATGGGCGATTCAACACTAGGTTCGCTTAACCTAGAAGGAAGATTCTCGATGAGACCTCTGGTCTTTGACGGCACCAACTTCCTCTATTGGAAGAGAAGGATGCAGTTCTATCTCTAAGATGTGAGCTATGAAATGTAGAAGATAGTCCACCTCAAATATGAAGATCCAAAGGGGGACATCACTACATGGACTGAAGCTGAAATGAAGCATGTTCAACTCAATGTCAAAGCTGTGAGCATCATCTACGCCACCCTCACCCTGTCCGAGTTCAACCGGATCTCCTCATGGGGCACCACACATGAGATATGGCACAAATTGTGTGTCACCTATGAAGGAACCGAGCAAGTGAAGGAAGCCAAGATCTACATGCTTGGTGGTCTTATAGAGAACTTCAAGATGGATAAGACTGATAGAGTGGTTGATATGTACACTAGGCTCAATGTCATCATAAATGGATTGGCAGCCCTTGGGAGTGTGCTAGACAAAGGCACCATCAATTCCAAGATCTTGAGATCTCTTCCAAAGAGATGGGAGCCCAAGGTGACATCCATTGAAGAGGTGTACAAGATAAGTGAGCTATCAATTGAGGAGCAAGTTGATAATATTTGAGCCCATGAGCCTAGGCTTGACAAGCAAGAAGAGGAAGAGAAGAGAGAAGATAAAGAGTTCAATAAGATAAAGGACACAACATTCAAAGCACAAATTGAAGAAATGGTACGGGAACAACAACTTGCTTTGAAGTCCCCCAACCCTTCCTCAAGTGATGATAAAGGCCGTAATGAGCATGAGGCAAACTACTCAAAGGGTAAACACTTCAAGAGAAAGCCCTCCTCTTCAACTCCAAGGTGCTATGATTGTGGTAAAAAAGGCCACTACAAGAGTGACTACCCCAAGGCCAAGAAAAGCCATCACAAGAGCAGCCACAAGAAAGATAAGAAGTACAAGAAAGAAGACAAGTACAAGAGGAAGGACAAGAAAGAAAGAAGATCAAGAGATGCAACCCATGCAGCTTGGGAGGAGTCTTCTTCAAACTCCTCAAGATCTGAAGATGGAGAATGCCATCTTGCTCTCATGGCCTCTAATAGCAAAGATGTATCTGAGGTAAGTGAGGTAAGCAAAGTAAGTGAACTAAATTTGCTAGATCTACCTAAAGAAACTATCATTTATATACTAAATGAATGCCAATCATCCTTTACTAAATGCTAATCTAAAAGGAAAAGGTTAGGCAAGATAGTTGATGATCTTTATGCTAAAATTGAAATCCTTGATAAAAATGAAAAGTTGCTCCTTGATAACATAGACTCTTTGCAAGGGCAATTTCTTGACCTTAAGCTTCAACATAATTGAGTAGAGGTTGAGAATGGTGTATATCTTAAAAATATTGAAAATCTTAAGATAGAAAACCAAAAGTTCCTAGATGAGATTGATGTTCTTAAAACTGAAAATGTGGAACTCAAACTCATGGACGATGCTAGGAGAAATGAAGTTTATTCTTATCAAAGAGAAATTGTTTTGCTTAAATCTGAAAATGCTAAATTGATTGCTCAAGTAAAAGACTTATCTTCTAGACCTATTTTGCAAAGTAATGAAGTTTCTAGCATAGCCTTAGAAAGAGATTCCCTTCATACTAAAGCCCTATGTCTTGAAGCTGACCTATTGCATGCTGGAGATGATCTTTCTAGTCTTTCCACTACTGTCATTAACCTTAGTGATGATAATTCCAAGTTAAGATCTTCTTTCCAAAAGTTTCTCTTGGGAAAGAAATCCCTCAATGATGTCCTAGAACACTCTACCAAAAAAGTTGGTACTAGCGGTTTGGGATATGATGGGACTGCTTCCAAAGGTAAGAAAAAGAGCAAGAACAAGGGCAAGAAGAAGAGTGTGGAACCTCCTATCTTCCATGGAGAGACTTCCAACTCTAAGAACCCTATGGTTTGTGTTCATTGTAAATGTGATGATCATTACTCTACTTATTGTCCTTACAAGCCCAAGGGGACCAACCCAAACATGAAATGGGTCCCTAAGCTAACCCCAAATCCCAAAGTTTGAGTTGGGTTCCGACATCCTTCTTTCTTGTAGGATAAAAAGAGATGGATTGTTGATAGTGGTTGTTCTAAACATTTGACTGGAGAAATCAGCCATTTCAACAAGTTAATGAAAAAGAAAGGAGGATCGGTAACCTTTAGAGACAACAAGAAGGGTAAGGTCATAGGTGAGGGTGATGTGAGCAATGAGCTATGTATTAAAAATGTGTTGCTTGTTGATGGCCTACATCACAATTTGATTAGTGTTAGTCAACTTTGTGACAATGGATATCTTGTGTTGTTTACTTCTTTAGAATGCTTGCTTCTAGATTCCCTCTCCTATAATGTTATATATAAGGGAACTAGAACTGGTAATCTTTATGTTATTGTTCTTGATGCTCTTAAGCCCATACTAGATAGAGGCTTGGTAGTGGATAAAAATGATATTTCTCTTTGGCATCGTCGTTTGGGTCATGTGGATATGCATCAAATGAAGAAATTGAGCAAAAAGGACTTGGTTTGAGGACTTCCCAAATTGGATTTTGAAAAGGATGAGGAATGCTAACCTTGTACACAATGGAAACAAATGAAATCCTCCTTCAAATCCAAAGGATGCCAAGAGAGTTCTTGAACTTCTTCATATTGATCTATTCAGACCCATGAGAATGCAAATGCTTTGTGGTTCCAAGTATTGTCTTGTTATTGTTGATGATTTATCTCGATATATTGGACCTTCTTTCTCATTTCTAAAAGCAGTACTCTTGATGTTTTCTCAAGCTTTTGTAAATGGGTTAAAAATGAAGCTTCTTGCCATATTGTTTCTATCTGTAGTGATCATGGGGGGAGAATTTGAAAATAATCGTTTTGAGCATTTTTTTTTAAATATGGTTATTCGCACAATTTCTCTTCTCCTCGTACGCCTCAACAAAATGGGGTTGCAGAGAGGAAGAATAGGTCACTACAAGAGATGGCTAGGACCATGCTTCTTGAGTATGACACTCCTAAGAAGTTTTGGGCTGAAGCCGTTAGCACCTCATGCTTTGAGCAAAACTGAGTTTTTACACATCCTGCTTTAAAGAAAACCCCCTATGAACTATGGTGTGGTAGAAAGTCATCTATTGATTTCTTCCATGTTTTCAGATGTCCTTGTTTTGTTTTAAACATGAAGGATTCTCTTGACAAGTTTGATCTGAAATCTTATAAGGCTTTCTTCCTAGGTTATAGCACTACTAGCAGGGCATATAGAGTCTTCAAAATTGAATTGTCTAAAATTGAAGAATCTATTAATGTTAAGTTTGTTGAAACTAACCCTGTTGTTAGAAAGCATGTTGTGGTTAATTGTTGGTATGTATTCCCTGAGAGCTAATCATGGGATGATTGGTGGGATACATTGAGATTGATTTGATAAACATCAAAGGCAAGCTTCCAATTCTTTCTGGTTCAGTCATATGAGATAGTGATAGAATAGATTGAATGTCTAGAGAATGAAAGTACTCAATGACGTATGCTTTCAGGTTAAGGACCTGAACGATGAGATCATACGGATGCTAAGAGTTTGTACATTCTTGTTATGTCCCTAGTCAGATGTCATTGTGGAAGGTAGATAGACAGCAATGACACATAAGACTAGATTGTGGTGTTGGTTGATGACAAAATCTCATTAGTCATGATATAGAGATATCAAACCAAACACATAGGTACTTGTTAGAGAACAAGTGTATCAGACAGGCCCACCGTGAGTTTGACACATGGAACCATGCCATGGTAGTCACAGTTAGTACTCACAGTTATGGTGGTGAGTGTGATTCTTTGACCTGAAATCACTACACTCAACACATGTCATTGGGCACACTTTGACATCATCAAACGCAGTCCTAAAACATGGGTTGTTATAAAGGTGATGATCGGGTGGCTTTGACACATGGGGCTTTTGAGGGGTGAGTGATAGATATGGGATTTTTCCCTCCTGAGGGAGATTGATATCCATGTCCACTTGATGAGTAGAATTGAGAAAGGCATGCATGCATGTGTGAATCAGTATGTGATATTGATGTCATACATATCTCTTCCAATCTACTCTGAGATCAAGAAAGTGAATGAACGTTGACAGGATGACTGTTCCATGCCTCAAGTTCATTCGGATATCAGTGACAAAGGAATTATACATTCATTGTAACACCATTTAAGGATTGTAGGATTGAAAGTTGTTCTCCCACTTTCTATTTCACTTGGGTAGCACTGATGTGTGACTAGGCACCGCTCTTTGCTTGTGAAGTCATAAGTGTTATGGAATTTCACTGCCAACGTGAAATGGACCTGCAGGGTCACACACATAGGATTTAACCTGAAAGAGGAGTTTTGTCCACAAACAATGTTTAGATTGATTACTAAAGGAGTTTAGTAGTTCAATTAAACACTCAATTAATTGATAGCTCAATGTCATAATGTTCAAGGTGTTGGACACACTGATTGAAGTATCAGATTGATTGAAACTGCAATTGACTAATTTTGCACAATCTGCACTCCCAACCGATCGACTCATGTGATGAACTGATCGACTGGGCTTGGTGAACCGATCGACTCAGATGGTGAGTCGATCGGCTGATGGATAGGGTGAAAAAATCACTTCAAGTGTTGAAACGATCGGTTCAACTGGTCCAACCGAGAAAGTTGGGAAAGTCAGGTTGGTGAGAAATTGCTTTTTGTTTCACTTGCCCAATTTGATTGGAACAAGGATTGGTATTTGGTACCAATTCGAAACAAAAGAAGAAAAGTCAATCAGGAACTGATCAAGACCACGAACTGACCGGTTCAAAAGTGAACCCACCGTTTCATGGGTCCTAACCGATCGGTTGAGGTGTCAACCGATCGGTTGAGGTGTCAACCGACCGGCTCAGGTCCCCAACCGACCGTTTCAGAAATGAAACGATCGGTTCAGGTTGTGCAGTTGGTTGTTTTTTGTGGAAAATCTCGAACCCTTCTACTCCTGCTTTAGTCCTGCATTGCCCGAGATAGAAAACCCTATCCCATGACCCTCCTATATATATAGGGGTATTGGGGGCTTCTCAAAGAACAACTCAGTGCAACTAGTTGCTCTGTAAAGTTATCATTCTCTCTAGTTTTGGTAACTGAGAGAGCCTGAGCAAGTGCTACCCGATAAGGGAGGCACAGTAAGGGAAAGACAACTACAGAAAGCGACTGGTGGAAGGAGAGTGTGTCAGTGACTAGTACACTGACATGAGGGTGCAACTCCTTCTAATTCCTTGTGGGACAAGGAGATTGGAGTTCCAGGTGGTCCGTGTGGACTACTTCAGAGGCAGCAGATTTCTGCTGCTCCGAGGACATCTGTCAATCTCGACAGTCCCGGTGAGACCAGGAGTTGTCAGTCTCGGTGCAACGAGGAGCTGCACAGACACTGTCCAAGATCAGAGGTGAAGACCATGCAAGCCATGAGGTATTGTCGCCGAGCAAGCCTCGGGACAAGGTATGATTCCACAAGCCATCCTTTCCTATTGTATAGACGTTAACGCGTTTCCTTGTTCTGGGTTTGGGGAGGAGAAATGTTTTGTTTCTGCTGCCTTGTCTGCCTCCCCTAAAACCCAACAATAATGATGTTGCAGATGATTTAATTCCTATCTTATAAGATCTCCACATCGACAACAATGGTAAGCAAGTGATAGAAGAAGAAGAAGAAGAAGAAGAAGAAAAGAAGGATCCTACTCCCCGCTTTGCAAACAATCATCCCAAGGAACTAATCATCGGCAATCCATTCGAGAGAGTGAAGACACGCATTGCATACAACAAAGAACAAGCAGACAGTGCCATCATCTCACAATTAGAGCCAAAGAACATTAAAGAATCCCTTGATGATGATGAGTGGATCCTTGCCATGCAAGAAGAGCTAGAGCAATTCAAGAAGAGCTAGAGAAATTCAAGAAGAATTGTGTGTGGACTCTAGTGCAAAGACTAAGTGATAGAAAGATCATTGGCACCAAGAGTGTCACGGAACCGAAATCCCAGTCCCATGAACCAAATGTATACCAAAGGCGAAATGCCGAAGCGTAAAGCTTAGTACACATGAACAAATAACAAGATACAAGTGCCAATATAATCTCAACAATCAACAAGATATATTAAGCAACATCATTATATTACATGATTTGAATTACATATTCCAGAGTCATTTTGTACAAGTCTGCTCATGTATACTATATCTGGATCTTACAACAAGTACACCTAGCATAGCTCACCACGCCCATCAATCTTCTAGCCATCTCTGAACCTAAAAACAACATACGAGAAATGGGTCAACACACAAGGTGTTGAGTATGGGCCGAAAGATACACATATATATAAGCTTTGTATAATTTTTAAAAGATTTCAAGACTAAATGAACAAGAATAAACATGTTAATTGTTTAACAAATGTGAAACCATATTTTATGTCATTTCACTCCATTATACGAACAATATCAAGCATGTTTAAGGCATTTGACCATCTTCCCATCGGAAGGGTCTGTAAGGGTGCTCAAGCTTAGCTAACCCTTTTATATGAAAGGGACCTCAAGGTCGTAACCAAGAGCCCTTTATCAACAATATTATAATGGAGTTCCATATATATATGTGTGTTCAACTTATAAAACAGACGAAGCAAACATCGAGTATGACATAGCAATACTACATGGCAATATTTGAGAAAATAGACAAACAAGCATACAATATATGTCTTTTCAAGCAAGAAAGCGGTAGTCATATAACTAGATAAGGCCCATACCTGATTCAGAGATTTCACAACCTAACATATCCTTCACCATCTAGCCATATGCCAAGCCTGATTAACAACAAGATTACATATATACGTTAGATTCTCATCATTACCCTAATTAGGTGCATTTTAGGGTTTTGGCCAAGGTGGGTTCCAAGTTGCTTATTAGTTCATTATATGATATTCTATTGATCTAGAGGTCATGGTGTGGTTCAAGTTTCATGCCATTATAATGTTCCATGCTCTTTCTACAATCATACCAAGGTTTAAGGCATTTACATGCATTCTAGGGTCAAACGACTCACAATAGAGTAATCAAGGTCAAAGATCATCAAAGTAGGAGAACCCATCATCAAACATGATTTAGATCAGCAACATTAGGTCATAAGATACATATTCCAAAATTAGGTAGTTGTCCACTAGCAACAAGTTTAGCAATCTAGGCAGAGTTCATCAATAAAGTCCAAACTACGCACATATGTGCAAAAGGAGCAATTTATGAGTAATAGGGAGAGTAGGACATTCATTAGGGCTACAAAGAAATTATTGTTACTGATTTTAAGAATTAGGGATATATTGAGTAGCCAAGATCCCATTTTGCATCATGATCATACATCAACTATATTCTAAATGATTAACGTATGCATCTTTTAGAAAAGTAGGGAACAAAATATAGAATTATACTCTGAAACCTAGTCCATTGTGTAGATCTCGTTGAATAGATGAATTTTCATATATTATATGTGATATTTGGACAAAGGAATGTAAAGTTATGTATTTTACAAACTATGTCCGAGAATTATAGAGATATGGTGGCATACCATGATCATTATGTGATGAATCTCAACTGTCTGCCCTTGATCCAGCGGCGGGGTCACTCTCACCTCTTCATTACTCTCAAAGCAATTTGTTGACTGGTCAATGCGAGTCCCATGGTGTGGATCAATCCAGGCTGTCCCCTGGTGCGACTCCTGATCCAAGGGCACTCAGCCCCCCCTCCCCGCCCAACCCACACGCAGTTGCAGCCTATCACAGCGGCTGCCCACACAACTGCTCGTCGGAACAGCCTGGTACTTGGCTAGACAGGGATTAGGGCATCACGAGAGTGTCTCTCAGTTCCATCCTGGAGCCGCAAACGGGGAGGCGAGCTCATCTGGTTCAAAGGCGAGCTGGGGATAGAACCCCCAATCCTGCTTGACGGTGGCAGCGGCCAGGTCCATGGAGAGGAGGAAGAGATGTGTTTGAGCACGGACTCGAGAGGGAAAAAGAATTGGGAAGCGAGGGGGTGTTCATATGAGGGTTTTTATAGGGTTCTGGGGCTAGGTTTAGGGTTTATCTAGGCCAAGCTTGGACATGGCGGCAGCCGCCACAAGGGGTATAGAAAGTTCACGAAAACCCCTTGGTTCGGTGCAAAAAATATATGTATACACTGTGGATTTCAAAAACGGACTCAATAGCATTCGAATCGTGCAAAAAGGTCGAGAATCGGGTGAGAACCGGTGGCTCGGGCTCCCCCTACCCGGCGGCCACTGTTGCAGGCCGATCTGAGGTAGAAGATGACCCCGTAGCCATCAGATCAAGATCTGAGGGTGCGCGGGCCAGTTCCTCACCCCGGGTCAGCGTCCAAACGGCCCATTTAGGGCGGAAAAATGGCCCAATAAGGGGAAAAAGAAGGAATGAAAGGGCTAAAAAGGGTAGATCTTAGGAAAATCATAATAAATCCTAGGAAGGTCCAAATGGTCTCAAATTTGGACCATAGCTTCATAACAGAGTCTAGAACAAGTGTGAAAAATTACAAATAAAAAAGATCATGTATGATCAAGATTTTAATCAAAGGATTCAAAGGTATAACAACACTAGGATTTCATGCATATATGTGTATCATATTGACTCAAAATGTGGAATCTTGACTTTGGCGGACATTATAGAGTTATGAAGTCTTAGGAAACATAAAGAGATTGAGGACTTCAAGTAATAAGAGTAATTATGCACAAAAAGGAGAAAATCCACTTTATCACATCCTTCCCTCCTTAAAAGAAATTTCGTCCCCAAAATTCATCCATGATTTAGGTTAAGAGTCAAGTCAAGATCCATCGGGTCTGGCTATTCAACCATGGTTGTCAAGGCATTCCCTACAATGGAATTCATACATAGACTATCATCATTCAGGGTGTACCCATATCAATAATGTACATTTTACTTAGTGTTCCCTCATAATGTGGAATCATCCTGACATTAGGGTTTACCCAGCCCTTAGTATCCCTACGTTAGGGTTTTGTTCACATACTCACATGAGACCAAGGTGTATTATCAAAATCTATGTTTATCGATTCTCAAGAGGACCTGTTCATGGTCGAGACTATCATAAAGTGTGTATCTCATCTTTACTTTAGATTTCTACAAAGTCTAATCAATTATGTTCCTTTTATCATTTTGAATCTAAAATTAGACAATTTAATCATCATTTTTATTCAAGTTATGACCCCAAGATCATCAGTATATCAAGTTAATTAATTTTTTTTTTCAATTGGGTATGAGATTAGGCATGTCACCCCTAATTATTCTAGCTAAGATCTCTAGGCATCACTGTATCGAGTTCATGATTTCAAAACTACATCTTCATGTATAGTTTAATTTCATACTAGGTCTAGCTTATGAGAGTGGCTTATTGTGCATATTCAAGTTTTTAAACATAAGCGAGATATTTCATGTACAAGCATCCTTCTAAGAACACCATTATCATCAACATCATAGTTTTCAAATTCTCTCACTTATATCTAGAAAGAGCTCCACAAGTTCAAGCCACTCAAGCTAAGATATATGTGTCCAACAATGCATGTTAACCACAACCTTCTACCTGTAACAAAATTTCTACCCATCTTTCGAGAAACAAGGATAACCACTAGATTCCTTTATGTACAACTACTAACCCGAGTATGAGGCTCATCATGGATATCACACATCATATACATCATCTTAGGTCTTGGGACATCGCCCTCACCTATATATATCAAGCATCAAATCTTCAATTTCCTCTTTCTCTAGGGTTAGATATTTTCATAGGAAATCTAGGGTTCAACATTTTCAAGGGAACCACATGTTAGGTCACTCAACTCATATACTTAGAAGTATTCTAGCTAGGGACTCATCATCAAGTATTTTATCATTCCTATTTTTCAACATTTCAAATATTTTGGAGTTTAGGTCTCTAACCATCTCCCGAGGTGGTTCGACTCATATCAAAAGGTCACCCTATTCATATGTCCCATGCTAGAGGTCCTCCTTTGTAAAGAGATTGAGGCATGTGTTGGTCTCGAACCATATATCATATCTCCACACATATAAGACTAGGTACAAGCAAGCATGTCCACCCACTAGCTATGTTTAGCACATCACCAAGTGGTATGTATCATACAAGGTGCTAGGTCTAGCTAGGGCTGCATGGTCAAACTCATCTCATATCGTCAAACATACTTAACCTTCCTCAAACATCTTGGGTCCTATAAAACATCAACACCATCATCAATATCATAATCATCATCTTAGGTTTATAGGTTATTCACTTGCCTAACCTATATCATGGCTCTAGACAACTCTAGATACTAAAGCTATCATCTAAACTCTCATCTAGACTTGATGTTACATCTCTTTCTCTTAGGTTGCATGGAAACTCACTGCCTTTCTAAGTGTGGTAACATTTTTCATATGTACATATAATAATACTTGAAATATGTTTTCTCCAACATTTAAACAGGCGATGAAAACCACCATACTCCATTCGAATAAAACCAAAACCAAAATGAGTTACCACACTCATTAGGCAGTCTAGTATCATGACACCTAGAGAACTAGCAAGAACATGGTGCACACTCGTGTAGACATCCTAATCACATGTCGCGAGTCATGTATAGGGAGGTAACTTACACAAGTCTACACCTAGTTCTAGAACATCTAGGTTCTGACCTAGAGGCTAAGTCAACCTGATCCACAAAGGACATCTTATTAAGTTTCTAGGGTTGAGATGTAGGGTGATTTTAGTTTGTGTTTCATGTGAGCAATGTTTGGTGTAGTTATTGTTCATGCTCTGATACCATATATCACGGAACCGGAATCCCAATCCCATGAACCAAATGTATACCAAAGGTGAAATGCGGAAACGTAAAGCTTAGCACACATGAACAGATAACAAGATACAAGCACCAACATAATCTCAACAATCAACAAGATATATTAAGCAACATCATTATATTACATGATTTGAATTACATATTCCAGAGTCATTTTGTACAAGTATGCTCATGTATACTATATCTGGATCTTACAACAAGTACACCTAGCATAGCTCACCAAGCCCATCAACCTTCTAGCCATCTCTGAACCTAAAAACAACATACGAGAAATGGGTCAACACACAAGGTGTTGAGTATGGGCCGAAAGATACACATATATATAAGCTTTGCATAATTTTGAAAATATTTCAAGACTAAATGAACAAGAATAAACAAGTTAATTGTTTAACAATTGCGAAACCATATTTTATGTCATTTCACTCCATTATACCAACAATATCCAGCATGTTTAAGGCCTTTGACCATCCTCCCGTCGGAAGGGTCTGTAAGGGTGCTCAAGCTTAGCTAACCCTTTTATATGAGAGGGACCTCAAGGTCATAACCAAGAGCCCTTTATCAACAATATTATAATGGAGTTCCATATATATATATATATGTTCAAGTTATAAAACAGACGAAGCAAACATCGAGTATGACATAGCAATACTACATTGCAATATTTGAGAAAATAGACAGACAAGCATACAATATATGTATTTTCAAGCAAGAAAGCGGTAGTCATATAACTAGATAAGTCCCATACATGATTCAGATATTTCAAAACCTAACATATCCTTCACCATCTAGCCATATGCCAAGCCTGATTAACAACAAGATTACATATATACGTTAGATTCTCATCATTACCCTAATTAGGTGCATTTTAGGGTTTTGGCCAAGGTGGGTTCCAAGTTTCTTATTGGTTCATTATATGATATTATACTGATCTAGAGGTCATGGTGTGGTTCACGTTTCATGCCATTATAATGTTCCATGCTCTTTCTACAATCATAATAAGGTTTAAGGCATTTACATGCATTCTAGGGTCAAACGACTCACAATAGAGAAATCAAGGTCAAAGATCATCAAAGTAGGAGAACCCATCATCAAACATGGTTTAGATCAGCAACATTAGGTCATACGAAACATATTCCAAAATTAGGTAGTTGTCCACTAGCAACAAGTTTAGCAATCTAGGCAGAGTTCATCAATAAAGTCCAAACTACGCACATATGTGCAAAAGGAGTAATTTATGAGTAATAGGGAGAGTGGGACATTCATTAGGGCTATGAAGAAATTATTGTTACTGATTTTAAGAATCAGGGATAGATTGAGTAGCCAAGATACCATTTTGCATCATGATCATACATCAACTATATTCCAAATGATTAACATATGCATCTTTTAGAAAAGAAGGGAACAAAAGATAGAATTAGACTCTGAAACCTAGTCCATTGCGTAGATCTCGTTGAGTAGACGAATTTTCATATATTATATGTGATATTTGGCCAAAGGAATGTAAAGTTATGTATTTTACAAACTATGTCCGAGAATTATAGAGATATGGTGGCATACCATGATCATTATGTGATGAATCTCAGCCGTCTGCCCTTGATCTAGCGGCGGGGTCACTCTCACCTCTTCATTACACACTCAAAGCAATTTGTTGACTGGTCAATGTGAGTCCCATGGTGTGGATCAATCCAGGCCGTCCCCTGGTGTGGCTCCTGATCCAAGGGCACTCAGGCCCCCCGCCCAACCCACACGTAGTTGCAGCCTGTCGCAACGGCTGCCCACGCAACTGCTCGCCGGAGCAGCGCGATACCAGCCTGGACAGGGATTAGGGCATTACGAGAGTGCCGCTCAGTTCCATCCTAGAGCCTCAAACGGGGAGGCGAGCTCATCTGGTTCAAAGGCGAACTGGGGACAGAACCCCCAATCCTGCTTGATGGAGGTAGCGGCCAGGTCCATGGAGAGGAGGAAGAGATGTGTTTGAGCACGGACTCGAGAGGGAAAAAGAAGTGGGAAGTGAGGGGGTGTTCATACGAGGGTTTTTATAGGGTCTGGGGCTAGGTTTAGGGTTTATCTAGGCCAGGCTTGGCCATGGCAGCAGCCGCCACAAGGGGTATAGAAAGTTCACAAAAACCCCTTGGTTCGGTGCGAAAAATATATGTATACACTGTGGATTTCAAAAACGGACTCAATAGCATTCGAATCGTGCAAAAAGGTCGAGAATCGGGTGAGAACCGGTGGCTCGGGCTCCCCCTACCCGGCGGCCACTGTTGCAGGTCGATCTGAGGTAGAAGATGACCCCCCAGCCATCGGATCAAGATCTGAGGGTGTGCGGGCCAGTTCCTCACCCCGGGTCAGCATCCACACGACCCATTTAGGGCGGAAAAATGGCCCAATAAGGGGAAAAAGAAGGAAAGAAAGGGCTAAAAAGGGTAGATCTTAGGAAAATCATAACAAATCGTAGGAAGGTCCAAATGGTCTCAAATTTGGACCATAGCTTCATAACAGAGTCTAGAACAAGTGTGAAAACTTACAAATCAAAAAGATCATGTAATATCAAGATTTTAATCAAAGGATTCAAGGGTATAACAACACTAGGATTTCATGCATATATGTGTATCATATTGACTCAAAATGTGGAATCTTGACTTTGGCGGACATTATAGAGTTATGAAGTCTTAGGAGACATAAAGAGATTGAGGACTTCAGGTAATAAGAGTAATTATGCACAAAAAGGAGAAAATAAACTTTATCACAAAGAGGGTCTACTGCAACAAGCTAGATCAGCAAGGAAAAGTGGTAAGAAACAAAGCAAGGTTAGTAGCACTAGGTTACAACCAACAGGAAGGTATTGACTTTGATGAAACTTATGCTCCTGTTGCTAGACGTGAATCCATTAGAATGCTACTTGCTTTTTCTAGTCATAAAAATTTCTTTCTATATCAAATGGATGTTAAAAGTACATGGTACAATCGAGGAGGAAGTTTTTGTTGCTCAACCTCCGGGCTTTGAAAATGACAATCTACCTAATCATGTTTATTTGTTGCAAAAAGCTCTCTATGGACTCAAACAAGCACCTCGAGCTTGGTATGAGAAACTAAAGAACTTTTTGTTAGATAATGGGTATGTGATGGGTAAAGTTGATTCTACCTTGTTTCTAAAACACACTTCTAACAATTTTCTTATTATTCGAATTTATGTTGATAATATCATTTTTGGAGGAACTGATCTTGATCTTTGCAAGGAGTTTAATTCTCTTATTCAAAGTGAGTTTGAGATGAGGATGATGGGTGAGTTGACCTTCTTCCTTGTCTTTCAAATCAAACAAACAAAAGAAGGAAACTTCATCAACTAAGGAAAGTACACAAATGAACTACTCAAATGCTTTGGGATGGAGAATATGAAGTCAATGGATACACCCATGTCCAACACCGCCAAACTTGATAAAGATGAAGAAGGTGGGAAAGTAGATGAGAAGCTCTATAGAGATATGATTGGAAGTTTGCTTTATTTAACTACATCTAGACCTGATATTATGTTTAGTGTTGGCTTGTGTGCTCGCTTTCAATCTAGCCCTAGAAAATTGCATCTTATAGCTGTTAAGAGGATTTTGAAGTACCTAGCCAAAACCCAAAATTTTGGACTATGGTATCCTAAATCAAGGGATTTTACTCTTAGAGCATATAGTGATGCAGATTACGCAGGCTGTTTGGTTGATAGAAAGTGCACAAGTGGTACTTGCTTTCTCCTTGGACCATGCTTGGTGTCTTGGTTCTCCAAGAAATAGAGCATCATGGCATCATCAACTACTGAGGTTGAGTACATTGCAGCCGGAAGTTTTTGTGCCCAGGTCCTATAGATGAAGCAAATGCTCCAAGACTATAACATATTTTTTGATGCTTCCCATATCTTTTGTGATAGTACTAGTGAAATTAATTTTTCTTACAATCCTATATTGCATAGTAGAGCCAAGCATATAGAGGTTCGCCATCACTTTCTCTGTGATCACATTGCCAAGAAGGATATCTATATCACACATGTGGACATAGAAAATCAATTGGTGGATATCTTTACTAAACCTCTAGCTAGAGATCAATTTAATTTTATTCCATCTAAACTGCTTATTGTTTCTTTGGATGATGTTTCTATGTGATCTTGCTAGTGTTTTTCAACCTATATGTTTTCTCATGTCATTTCTCATCTTATATGCCTATATATGCTTCAATCTGCCTAAATTGCTTGTTAACATGCTTAGTTTTTTCTTGTTTTGGGTTTTTATCGAATTTCTTGTTTTATCTCTAAATAGTCACCAATGATGAGATAAATGTGCCTAAGTATGTTAATGATACATGATAGTATTGAAAAATGAATTTAATTGACATGTATATGGCTAGAAACCAAGAATGTGACCTTTAGATCAGGTTGACCTTTCGTCGAGTTTCACCAGGAAAAACTCAAATGATCAAGAGTCGAGAGTTGTTCTTTAGAGAACCGTTCGGTCGAGTTTTACACTCTCAGAACTCAACCGATCCGTGGGTTGAGCCAATATTAAGTTAGTATCGGCCGACTATTTTCCCTCTCAACTTGAAAATAGGCGACCGATTCCTCATCTCTTATCCCTAAGCTCTCACCCCCAGCCCTAAACCTCCTGCTCCTAGCCCTAGTTTGACCTAGAAATCCCAATCTACACCTTCTCAGGCATCTCTGGTGGTTTTTGAACGACATTTGAGGTTTGGTTTTGCTTGTTTGCACACTTTCTATCTTATTTTTTCCTTCATTGGTTCCCAAAGAAGAAAATGAGCTACTCCAAGAAATGCATCTGCCTCTTCTTCACAAAATCGCTCAGTTATCTTTGATAATACCTCCTTTGTGTCGATTGAGGTTGTAAATAGGAACAAGGGCATTCTTCCTTGAAGCCCTTTTCCTTTTTACGCTTTGATCGATCCTTCTTCTAGGTATCAAGCGATTCTTGCTCAGATGTCTAGGTTGCTCACCGTCCACCATTTGTCATCCCTAGCGATCGAACGTGTCTGCTTTCACAACTCCATGTCAAGCACTAAGGTTGTTCACGAGTTCTATGCCAACTTGCGTTGGAACTATGATTCGCTTATCCCGCCGTCGAATACTCAAGTAATTCTTACATCTATGATCGTTGGTCGTCATTTCCAAATCTCTGAGGATACTTTAATTATCTTTCTTGCTAGAGACAAGGAAAATGACACTTGGAGTAAGGATTATGGCGAGTACTTTGATCTTATTGACCTAGAAGGTTTTTACAATCATTATGAATTGACGTTACCAGATATTCATCAATTTTTTAAGAAACCCAACGTGGCTTACAATAAGAGGTCCACCCTTCCCTCATCCTCTCTTTACCTAAAGAGGCACATATTAACTTTAGTGATCAACTGCAATGTCCATCCAAAGAAAAATCAAACGGACATTGCACAGAACACTACAATCATTATGTATTGTTTGTTGAAAAATATCAGTGTCAAGTGGGCCAGATACATCTTACATCATATGACCTGTTTTGACACTAGTAAGAACACCAAAGACACCCACCCACGCTACCCGACTTAATTTGTGGTCTTTTCAAGTTTGCCACTTACAAATCCTTTTTTTCTTACTTCCATTACCCGGTTGCTAGGAAAGGTGTTTGTATTAGTGAAACCACTCTTCAAAAGTCTGTTCCTATGTTTTCCTCTACCTCTGGTGCTTCTGCCTCTTCCTCTGCCTCCGCTTTAACTGCCCCATCCTCCTCTACCCAAGCTCCACCTCCGTAGCCTCCTCCTCGACTCAATTGTGTGTCTTTTCGTGTGTCAAATGAAACCCTTTTGGGTTATATGATGCATCAACAGGCGTACAACCAATAGGTTTAGGACCACCTACACTAGGACTTGTGTTCCATCATGTGAACCATGAACATTTCCTATTCTCACCCCAATCCCACCTACTAGCCCTATCCCGGTAGTGCTTATGCTTCATATGCATATGATCATTACTATCATGCTCATGAGCCTTCCGCTGCTGCTCTGCTGCTACCTTTTACTGCTGGTAGCTCTACTCCTGCCATCCTCCCATTACCTATTGGCCCCCTGGCCACCCTGCTAGCCTCTCTAGGTGACTCTACTCCGTCTTTCCCACAGGGCAATGAGCTTCACGTTCTTGGTATGTCTTGGGCTGAGCAGAATGCCCGCTGAGTTGTAATATCTTTGATGAATATTACTTTTTGCAACTAAATTGTAATATCTTTGATGTGCACTATGGCTATTTCTTCTATTTTTATCCTTTGTGTTGGTGACATCTTGAGTTATATTTTGATTATGACTTGGCATGTATGTTATCTTTTGTCCTTGTGTGATATATGCTTTTAAACTATTGCTTATTACTTTGCATATATGGATGTGTGTGTTTTGGAGAAGACCTAGCTTATGCTCTTCTACCCCCCCTACCTTTTTGATAATGTCAAATGGGGGAGAGATATTTCAAGAGATAGCTCAAGTCTTGAAACTCAATCATATTGGTTTTTCTTTTCTATAATATTACTTTTTGCTAGTGAGATCCTTTCTTATTCAATTCACTACTTATTATGTGAACTTGCAAAGGACTACATACTACATGTATATTGCTAATGCATTGGGTAGATAGATTAACCATAAAGGTTAATAGAAGCACATATTGAGGGGGAGCAATTCACATTATTCATTTCATGAATCTCCATATTTCACAAAGCAAAGGTATAATTTCTAAATCCTTTTCAATATGTTTGAGGAATGGTTTGTCATTGTCAAAAAGGGGGAGAATGTTGACCTAGAGGTTATACATTGCCTATATTTTGATAATGACTTAACCATTCCATTCATATGTATCTAATATGTGTATTAAATATTTATTTCAGGAATTAGGTACATGAAAATGATCCCAAATCCAAAACCCTATATTGACTCAAGTTCAAGTTAAAGAGCTACAAGTGTGCATTTGTGGAAATCTATATAAATGACCTTAGAACATATTTGTAATCACTTGTAATGATGAATTGACATGTAACTAAGGGGAGAAAATTGATTGGGATATAAAACACCAATGTTAGATTACTTTAGATGCATATTCAAATATTGACATCAGGTTCTCAATCGGTCAAGTTTCTCCCCAAGGCAAACTCGGCTGATCCACCTTTATACAATCTCTGAAGATTGCATCGGTCGAGTTGTGTTTACACAAAACTCGACTGATCAAGTGCCTGACCAAAACAATCTTCAGTGATCAGTCGAGTTTCCCCAGGAGAAACTCGACCAACTGTTTGAATATCGGTTTTGTCTTTTACTTGATCAATTGAGTTAACTTTATTAAAACTCGACCGATTACACTGTACCGAATTTGTAGAAAAAAGTGATGTGACCATTGGTGGGTTATTTGATCGCAAATAGAGACATTTTCTTGAAGGAAAATGGCTAATATCAGTTTTTTCTTTTACTTGATCGATCGAGTTAACTTTATTGAAACTCGACCGATTGCACTGTACCGAATTTGCAAAAAAAGTGATGTGACCGTTGGTGGGTTATTTGATCACAAATAGAGACGTTTTCTTGAAGGAAAATGACTATATTTCGGCCCAAGAGTTCACCTAACTCAAAGAATCACCCTAAGCTATATATAGAACACTTGGAGTTCATTCCAAGGCTTCTCATTCATTGCAAAATTAGTTCTAGCATAGCTGAGAGTGTTCTAAACCTTTGAGCCCCTTTCTCTCTCTACCTTCAAGTCAAATTTGTGAGTATCAGTGAGATAGGTTACTGTGCAAGAGAGCTACTCCTTGTATTATTGTAAAGCTCTCCTCCTCCATCTTCCAACCTCAATTCCTATTGACTTTAAGTTGAAGATCACTCTCCAAGTGAAGGAGAAGGAGGTGATGTTCTTCAAGATTGAAGAAGGCAAGCTGCTCTAGGTCTCTAAGTGAAGGAGATATGTTCTCCAGATCTCTGAGTGAAGGAGAGAAGAAAGGCAACACTCAAGGAAGATAGGTAATCCCTTGAAGGTAGAAAACTTGAAGAAAGGAGTGGGTAAGTCCATGTTGATGGCTGAAGACTCCATGGTTCAAGAGGGTAAGCTCCTTCTATAGGTTGAATGTTACAACCCCAAATTTTGGGTTCCTTTGGTGAGAAATGCAATTTCTCATATTAAAGATATTTGGACAAATAATGATATAATTGGTTGTGAATAAATGAATTTCATTTAAAATAGCCTTGTTGCTTGATTTGTTGGCTTTTTTGGCTATTGGGCCCAATAACAAGGAAATTCAATTAATTAATGAATAATTGAGTTGATGAGAAAAGAGAGATGAGGTAGAAACCTCTAGAAGGCAAAGGAATGTAATCCAAGAATGAATTTTGTGCCTCTTGGGTTCCTTGGGTTCCACGGAGTCCAAAGTTGCAAAGATAAAGTAACAAGAAAAGAAAAAGACCAATAAAGTATTTCCTTGTTAATAAAGAAATAAAAAACATTGATGAAATATGGAAAATAAGTTAAAATAGGTATAATGGAATAATCCTTTGTGGAATTTCGCATTCCAAGGATTCCTAATGTTAAAAGGAATACCAAAGAGGAAAATAAAATAGAAATATTCAAAAAGAGATATTTTAATAAAGAAGAAGTAAGATAATAAGAAAAGGGATGAAAAAGAAGGAAAGAGGCTAAGGCAATAAGAGGGGATTTCTAGCCATTAAGGTTCCTTGTGGTGCAAGGAACTCAAAATAATAATTTAATAGCATAGGAAAGAGAAAATAGGTGAAAAATACATATAATTAAGAGATAGCTTTCACTCAAATAAAAGTAACGTTTTCTTTGAGATAATGGCTCCAATTTTGGTAGAGAGATAGATTAAGTCATTATGGACTTTCCCTCCAAATTTGGGATTAATTAGATAATTCGTTTGGGAGTTAAGGATTTTACAAAATCCCCTAAAGTGTTGTGATTATCATCGATGTCACATTTTGTTTTGGATATTGTTGGGACGACGCCAGCTGTCAGATCAAGATCTGACGCCAGTTGTGCATCTCCTACCTTAAGTCCGAATAGGAAAGGAAGCCGTGCAACAGAGGGATATTTCCCTCGATATTTCCTCATAAATCTGACCATATGCAAACATGGAAAGTTGTTCTTCGAGTTCGTGAGATGATTCACACCCAACCATCCTAGGTTTTGGATGGTTTTGTTCGTTCTATAAGAAACGCCCAATTGGGACAAAAGCCAGGACGGCAGAAAGTTGGGGAAACCCTAAGTGAGCCCTATACCCTATAAATATGACCCTCCTTCTTCTCAGGCAGACCATCACGAACCTAGAATGTGCCCTATCTCGCTCCCTCACGCTCTGAGTCAACGGAACCCATCCTCTCCGGCAAGCTTTCCCTTGCGGTGCCACCGCAGAGGCTGTTGCAGGGTCAAGTTAGGGGCGAGGTGCAGGTGCCCTTCGATCAAGATCCACCATGGACCGAGGGCGAGGATCAACGGCTATGCTACTTCACAGTTTCAATAAATCGAATAGTGGGCACAATTTTTGTGAGTCGTGCGATGGTGAGCAGTCAATAGAGACCCGCAATCCGATGGATGACGTTTTTCTAAAAACTCAGGTAATTCACCTCTCTAACAAGAAAATCCATAAAATGCCTTTTTCTTGCAAAAAAACATAGTAATTAGTAGGATGGTCGGATGAAGGAACTTAATCATGAAAGTTGATCAGAAAAACATGAAAAACCCAATAAAAATATAATTAGAGCATGATTCTGCTCGAAATTCAAAAAGTATAGAGAGATGCTATCTTTAACAGTTTAATCAATGAAAAACCCTAACCTTTGATGATTAACGAATTAGAAAGGGTTATATGAATGTTTTAAGTTGATATTAACCTATTAATGATGAAAAGGTATATTAAGATAAAAAAAGATGAACTTTTCATATAATTAGTTTAATCTAGAGTTTCATGCACATGTATATACTTTAATGGGCCTTGAAACCCTAATATTAGTGAATGAGAATATTAATAGCTTTAATTTATTAATTTCATGATTAAAGTTGAAATATGCTGAATCTAAGTTATTTTGAGCATTAAAGTTCCTAATCATGGATAGATACCCTTAATATGATGATTAGGGTTTTCAAAAGGATAAAGTTAGAATTAATGATAAATGGAGTTCTCCATAGGTGAATTAGGTCATAATGAATTATGAGTTGTTAATCCGAAAGAAACTAAAGGTGATAATTGAGTATAATGACCTTGAAATAACTTAAAAGGATAAAGAAGGTAGTTTTGGTATAAAAGAGAAATAATCAACTTTAATTGGGCTTATGATGTTGAAATTAGGGATTATGAACTAAGAGAGCATTTAATATGATAAAAGCGTTATGGAGGCAAAAACCTTAATAAAACCCTAATGTGGTCTAGAAAGCCTAAGGTGGAATCTAAGTCTAGCTTTAGAATGTTCTGGATAAACTATAACTGTGATGACTGTCTCACGAAAACAAGATTAACTAATGCGGAAGCGTTCATCAAGCAGCAGATTAGCGAAAATCACTAAAAAATAAAACTTTTTGCAAAGAGATCCACACATAGGAAATCTTTTCCAACAAATGCCATTGTATATCATATACATTCTATTTCAAACGTACATATCCTGTACCATCTTTTTCCAGAGACTACATCATCAGCTGCCTTATAAACATATATGCAGGCAGCATACAAATCTCGAGGCATCAAGCCAAAACCTCAGACTGATATATCAAATACACTGACTAAAAACTCCGAGGACCTGAGAGTACAGAGACGACACATAGGACTACTATCTATATGACTAGACAGACAATATCTCCACCTGAGATCTTATTGCTATCCCTGCTGTTGCTGTTGTTGTTGCTGCTGCTCTTTCCCTGTTCTAGGGTTTCTGCTCTGCCTTTCATGCATACCTAAAAATGTTTCCCACGGGGGTGAGACAATTGTAAATTGCCCCAGCGAGAGATATAACTCTCCGCCAGAAACATTGTTATAGAAGATTATGAAATTAAACTGAGCAGGGGTTACTTTTACATTAATAGGCAGAATTATTCTTCATAGAACAGAATAAGATAATCTCCATTTTCAATAAGAGCATTGCATCTACCCATGGTAGACTCATAGTTCATCCATCTACTTGTAATGAATACAACAGATATGAATAATCATCAATGAACTATAGATATATAACAGAAATGTAACATCAGCCAAGTTCTCTAGCATAACTTATTAACACAAATGCTAGAAAGAAACATGATACTTGTTACCCAAGCATCACACATGGCTCACAAGGCCATTCATATCTTGTCACCTCTCACTAGGCAACAACTTATTCACATGGCTCACAAGGCCATTCACATCTTGTCACCTCTCACTAGGAAACAACTTATTCACATGGTTCATACGGCCATTCACATCTTGTCACCTCTCACTAGGCAACAACTTATTCACATGGTTCATAAAATCCATACACATTGTTACTTTTATTAAGCAACAACAACATCAACGCACAAAAAGCCAATCAACATTTATTATATAAATGTCACAGCCCAAACTTGGCTATATTCATCATCTCATCATACCTGCATGGTTATTAGGCATGATAACAGTCATACAAGATATTCATCACATCATGTGATACAATAGTAACACCATCATTCCTTAACCAGGAATTAGGGTTCACTATCAAACATGGCTTCTCATTCCCTTTTCCCCAAATTAGGGTTAGGGTTCCCCATTTCTCATTAATTCAGACCCTCTTGAGTTAACCAACTTTATCTTGTATTAAGGTATTTGCCCTCTTAATACATTCCATAAGAGAATACTCACCCTTAACATATAATGCATAGGCCACACATTAGAATTGTCCAACTATCTCACGTGATATGGACTTATCTTAGTTTAAGGCATAACTTTATTATAAAGTTGCCTATAAACAATCGCAATGATACACCCTCAACTAGGGTTTCACAAGGATACACCCTCAACCAGGGTTCACAATGATACACCCTCCACTAGGGTTTCACAAGGTTACACCCTCAACCAGGGTTCACAATGATACACCCTCCACTAGGGTTTCACAAGGATACACCCTCAACCAGGGTTTATAAGGATACACCCTCAACTAGGGTTTCACAAGGATACACCCTCAACCAGGGTTCATAAGGATACACCCTCAACTAGGGTTTCACAAGGATACACCCTCAACCAGGGTTCATAAGGATACACCCTCAACTAGGGTTTACTAATCATATATTGGATCCATGCATTTGTTATGCATTGTTGATTAGTACCATTAAGGGTATCTCTCACCTAATTACATTAGGTTTCCAAAAAAGTTTGATCAATTGGACCTTCAATGACATGAGGTATCCAATTGAATTGGGGTTTTGAATGTTGATTCCTTCAATCATTGAATTCATGGAACCAATCATCAATTGGACCTATAATCATACTTCAATTGAGTTTAATAGGTAAACCTTAAACTGATTTGACCCTCAATTGACCCTCAATTGATCATCAATTAGGGTTTTATTCAATTGAATTAGGGTTTGGAATCGAAGATCCAACAACACTCATCAATGCAAGATTGGTTACTTTGAAACTATTGAACCATTATCCAAATTGGGTATGACCTGACCCCAAACGGTCTTGAGGTCGTTTGGATGACCTCCAAACGGTCTTGAGACCGTTTCCCATCATATCACTCAAATCCAAGCCATCCAATTAAGGTTTGGATCATTGGATTGATCACCAAATCAACATTGCATTGTATAACAGCTTGGTGCCTTTAGACCTTCAAACACCTAACCATACTCAGCCCTAGACCTCCAAACGGTCTTGGGTGACCACAAAACGATCTTGAGACCGTTTGGATGAGCTCCAAACGGTCTTGAGACCGTTTGGCCCATCCAACCATTGGATTCTAGTGAAAAATCATCATGGATTGGTCTATCGAGTTGATCAACAAATCAGCACTACATTGCAATATGATTAGCACCTTTGGACCTTCAATTGGTCAACTATACTTGACCCAAGACCTCCAAACGGTCTTGGGGTGACCCCCAAACGGTCTTGAGACCGTTTGGGTGATCCCCAAACGGTCTTGAAACCGTTTGGGCTAATCAACCCAAAATCGCAACTTAACTCATTGGAATTTCAGCACTGTTTTCAATTAGGCTTTGCCTAATTGAATAGCCTTCAACTCATGATTCCTTGGGCGTTAATCCCTCAAATTCGGTGAGTCATTATACCACATCATTAGGAACAGTAATCCCAAACGGTCAATGCTTGGTCAACGCACTCAAACGGTCTTGAGACCGTTTTCCCAAAAAGTTCAACTAAATCAGATTGAAAATCGGCACTTAATCCAATTAGGTTTCCCTAATTGATTAGGCTTCAACTCACGATTCCTTTGAAGTTAATCCCTAACATTTGGAGGGTTATTAATAAAAATAATTATGAACAGGAATCCCAAACGGACAATGCTTGGTCAACCATCTCAAACGGTCTTGAAACCGTTTTCTCAACCAGGTCAAGTTAATCAGGTTGAAAATCAGCACATAATTCAATTCGATTGCCTAATTGATTGGCCTTCAACTCTCGATTCCTTTGGAGTGAATCCCTCAATTTGGAGGGTTATCAGCCTACATAATTAGGAACAAAATTACCAAATGGTCAACGCTTGGTCAACCATCTCAAACGGTCTTGAAACCGTTTTCTCCCAAACGGTTTCAAACCGTTTGCCCTAAAACGGTTTGCTGAAACCGCATAGCCAATCAAATTAAAACGATTTGGAGTAGCTATCAAAACGGTTTTGCTTGGTAATTTTCTTTGGATAAGCATCTAGGATGATTTCATCATCCCCTTCCTTCGAACAACCAAGAAAAGCAACCGTTCTTGATGGAAATTGCAGCAAAGAAACAAGTGTGTATCAAATTGAAGAAATCAATCAACAAAGCATAAGAATTGATGCAATCGCAATGTTTAAGGGTTTGAGTTATAAAACCCGCCTCCAATTGAGCTCCAAAGCTCCAAGCTCACGCCATTAATGGTGGATGAAGCTCTAGCAACTCCCCCTAGGCTCGTCCTCAAGCTTTTTATTGCAAAAGTTGGCTAGGGTTGAAGAGGAGATCGAAATAAGAAGGAATCCATAATTTATTTTCGATTTCCACCATGAAATCAAGGAGAACGAAGGTCAAGGGCTTACCCACAGGTTGGGGACGTGCTCCCTGCTTCTCCCTAGCTCCTTGGTCGGTTTTGCAAGCAAGGGGAAGAAGAAAATCCGAAAAAGGCCTTGGTTTGGGCTTGGAAATGGCACTTTTATAAGGAAATTGATGAGAGAGAAAATGCCTTATTAAAATGCATTTAATTCAAAAAATAGTACCACCTCTTCCTCCTTGGTTTGCTTGCATACAAAGGCAACTCAAAGCCACCGAACTCCCTTCCATTATCCATGGATTAAGGGAAAAGAAAATAAGCACCTTAATCCATTATAATATTAATATATCTTTTTGAGTGGAAATTCTTTTCCTTATAATAAGGTGAGTGGAATTTCACCTACTTAAGATATTTTCGTTCCTTATCTTTTAAAAGGAACGTCCATCCTTATTCAAAATCAACCCAAAACATTTTGGTTGAAGGCCCTTTAATTAATACATTCATTTTTGCCCTAAATTGAATTAGGGTTTCACTTAAGATTAAATCTTGATTATTTTAATATCAAGATTCTCTCTCCTCCAACTTAATTCAAATGAGGAGTACCTCTAATTTTCTTTGCTATAAATGATGCCAAGAAACATTAGGGACCTTATTGAAGTGGTAATTTGCATATTGAACCCTAGGTTTTGGGTAAATTGAACTTTACACCAAAACTGGGTTTTAATGCACAACATTGTCCAACAAGCTCTATCTTGGTGTCCAGACTTGTAGAAACCTTACCACTACATCATATTCATTCTTATGATGTCACAACATCAGAAAAACATCTTATCATGCAACATTTGCAATTTAACCCCTCCAATTTGGGAAATTTGCACTTTAGTCCAAAATAAGCAAACATTGCTTCAACATTGTTCAAACAGGACCAAAATTGAAACATAAGTTCCTCATGAGCCCTAATTACTTTTCCCAAGGTAAGATTAAGAATCTACTCAACCTTATTAGGCAAAACCTCTAGGGTTAATTCATAACCCAGGTCAGGGATGTTACAAATTATAAACCCCTAACAAGGATTTCGTCCTCAAAATCCCAGGGAAAGGAGAGACAGATTATTCATTAATCATGCCCTCAAGTCTCCACATATCATCTTAATATCATGGAGATATCATGAACTCTGTGATTCCATACAAAGCTCATTTCATTAATTCAACCTCATCAATGTTTATTATTTATGCAAGGCATAAACCTCTAACATATGATGTTCATATCATTGAAAAGAAGAAGCATAAAAGAGCATACTTATATCATCACCCAGGAATATTTACTAAAAGAGAAACATATATATCTAATAGAGATAATTCATTCGGCAATCCACTGAGTAAGTTCACTAAGTATCCACGGAGCAAGTTCATTAAGTATTCACGGAGCAAGTCCACTAGGTATTCACGGAGCAAGTTCACTAAGTATTCACGGAGCAAGTTCAGTAAGTATTCACGGAGCAAGTTCAGTAAGTATTCAGGGAGCAAGTTCACTAAGTATTCACGGAGCAAGTTCACTAAGTATTCACGGAGCAAGTTCACTAAGTATTCACGAAGCAAGTTCACTAAGTATTCACGAAGCAAGTTCACTAAGTATTCACGAAGCAAGTTCACTAAGTATTCACAAAGCAAGTTCACTAAGTATTCACGGAGCAAGTTCACTAAGTATTCACGGAGCAAGTTCACTAAGTATTCACGAAGCACGTTCACTAAGTATTCATGAAGCAAGTTCACTAAGTATTCACGAAGCAAGTTCACTAAGTATTCACGAAGCAAGTTCACTAAGTATTCACGGAGCAAGTTCACTAAGTATTCAGGGAGCAAGTTTACTAAGTATTCACGAAGCAAGTTCACTAAGTATTCACGAAGCAAGTTTACTAAGTATTCACGAAGCAAGTTCACTAAGTATTCACGAAGCAAGTTCACTAAGTATTCACGGAGCAAGTTCACTAAGTATTCACGAAGCAAGTTCACTAAGTATTCGTGGAGCAAGTTCACTAAGTATTCACGAAGCAAGTTCACTAAGTATTCACAGAGCAAGTTCACTAAGTATTCACGGAGCAAGTTCACTAAGTATTCACGAAGCAAGTTCACTAAGTATTCACGAAGCAAGTTCACTAAGTATTCACGAAGCAAGTTCACTAAGTATTCACGAAGCAAGTTCACTAAGTATTCACAAAGCAAGTTCACTAAGTATTCACGAAGCAAGTTCACTAGGTATTCACGGAGTAAGTTCACTAAGTATTCACAGAGCAAGTTCACTAAGTTTTTTTTTTTTGAAAATATTTCACTTAGCTCTTCCTATTTAATATCATTATACTCTCTGGATTGTTTTAGAATGACTACTTGATCATAGTAATCAAAAAGATAACAATCTAAGAGTTTCATACTTGCCTTATCTACAATAATCATATACCTGGCCAGGGTATACAAGTATTGAGATTAGGTAGTATGCACTTTATTTACTATCATATTCCCCACTTTTCATACCATTATACACACAGGATTTTCCATCTCTAGATTTACTTCAGGCATCATTTCTATATCTCTCTCTTGCCTGCTCCCATGCACCTTTTCCTAGTGCAACATTGCTTCTTCCTGCAACAACCTCCTCATGTGACCCAGTCACCTTTAAGTTCTTCTTCTCTTATATGAGCAGAAGGCACATTCAGATACACTGGATGACACCAGAACAAACTCTACTACCTTAGTCCTATGCCTCTGTAGACTCAGCGAACCTAGAGCTCTGATACCACTAAATTGTGACGACCGTCTCACAAAAACAAGATTAACTAATGCGGAAGCGTTCATCAAGCAGCGGATTAGCGAAAATCACTAAAAATTAAAACTTTTTGCAAAGAGATCCACACATAGGAAATCTTTTCCAACAAATGCCATTGTATATCATATACATTCTATTTCAAACGTACATATCATGTACCATCTTTTTCCAGAGACTACATCATCAGCTGCCTTATAAACATATATGCAGGAAGCATACAAATCTCGAGGCATCAAGCCAAAACCTCAGACTGATATATCAAAAACACTGACTAAAAACTCCGAGGACCTGAGAGTACAGAGATGACACATAGGACTACTATCTATATGACTAGACAGACAATATCTCCACCTGAGATCTTATTGCTGTCCCTATTGTTGCTGTTGCTGTTGTTGCTTCTCTTTCCCTGTTCTAGGGTTTCTGCTCTGCCTTTCATGCATACCTAAAAATGTTTCCCACAGGGGTGAGACAATTGTAAATTTCCCCAGCGAGAGATATAACTCTCCTCCAGAAACATTGTTATAGAAGATTATGAAATTAAACTGAGCAGGGGTTACTTTTACATTAATAGGCAGAATTATTCTTCATAGAACAAAATAAGATAATCTCCATTTTCAATAAGAGCATTGCATCTACCCATGGTAGACTCATAGTTCATCCATCTACTTGTAATGAATACAACAAATATGAATAATCATCAATGAACTATAGATATATAACAGAAATGTAACATCAGCCAAGTTCTCTAGCATAACTTATTAACACAAATGCTAGAAAGAAACATGATACTTGTTACCCAAGCATCACACATGGCTCACAAGGCCATTCATATCTTGTCACCTCTCACTAGGAAACAACTTATTCACATGGCTCACAAGGCCATTCACATCTTGTCACCTCTCACTAGGCAACAACTTATTCACATGGTTCATAAGGCCATTCACATCTTGTCACCTCTCACTAGGCAACAACTTATTCACATCGTTCATAAAATCCATACACATTGTTACTTTTATTAAGCAACAACAACATCAATGCACAAAAAGCCAATCAACATTTATTATATAATTGTCACAGCCCAAACTTGGCTATATTCATCATCTCATCATACCTGCATGGTTATTAGGCATGATAACAGTCATACAAGATATTCATCACATCATGTGATACAATAGTAACACCATCATTCCTTAACCAGGAATTAGGGTTCACTATCAAACATGGCTTCTCATTCCCTTTTCCCCAAAATTAGGGTTAGGGTTCCCCATTTCTCATTAATTCAGACCCTCTTGAGTTAACCAACTTTATCTTGTATTGAGGTATTTGCCCTCTTAATACATTCCATCACATAATACTCACCCTTAACATATAATGCATAGGCCACACATTAGAATTGTCCAACTATCTCACGTGATATGGACTTATCTTAGTTTAAGGCATAACTTTATTATAGAGTTGCCTATAAACAATCGCAATGATACACCCTCAACTAGGGTTTCACAAGGATACACCCTCAACCAGGGTTCACAATGATACACCCTCCACTAGGGTTTCACAAGGTTACACCCTCAACCAGGGTTCACAATGATACACCCTCCACTAGGGTTTCACAAGGATACACCCTCAACCAGGGTTTACAAGGATACACCCTCAACTAGGGTTTCACAAGGATACACCCTCAACCAAGGTTCATAAGGATACACCTTCAACTAGGGTTTCACCAGGATACACCCTCAACCAGGGTTCATAAGGATACACCCTCAACTAGGGTTTACTAATCATATATTGGATCCATGCATTTGTTATGAATTATTGATTAGTACCATTAAGGGTATCTCTCACCTAATTACATTAGGTTTCCAAAAAAGTTTGATCAATTGGACCTTCAATGACATGAGGTATCCAATTGAATTGGGGTTTTCAATGTTGATTCCTTCAATCATTGAATTCATGGAACCAATCATCAATTGGACCTATAATCATACTTCAATTGAGTTTAATAGGTCAACCTTAAACTGATTTGACCCTCAATTGACCCTCAATTGATCATCAATTAGGGTTTGATTCAGTTGAATTAGGGTTTGGAATCGAAGATCCAACAACACTCATCAATGCAAGATTGGTTACTTTGAAACTATTGAACCATTATCCAAATTGGGTATGACCTGACCCCAAACGATCTTGAGGTCGTTTGGATGACCTCAAAACGGTCTTGAGACCGTTTTCCCATCATATCACTCAAATCCAAGCCATCCAATTAAGGTTTGGATCATTGGATTGATCACCAAATCAACATTGCATTGTATAACTACTTGGTACCTTTAGACCTTCAAACACCTAACCATACTCATCCCTAGACTTCCAAACGGTCTTGGGTGACCACCAAATGGTCTTGAGACCGTTTGGATGAGCTCCAAATGGTCTTGAGACCGTTTGTCCCATCCAACCTTTGGATTCTAGTGAAAAATCATAATGGATTGGTCTATCGAGTTGATCAACAAATCAGCACCACATTGCAATATGATTAGTACCTTTGGACCTTCAATTGGTCAACTATACTTGACCCCAGACCTCCAAACGGTCTTGGGGTGACCCCCAAACGGTCTTGAGACCGTTTGGGTGATCCCCAAACGGTCTTGAAACCGTTTGGGCTAATCAACCCAAAATCGCAACTTAACTCATTGGAATTTCAGCACTGTTTTCAATTAGGCTTTGCCTAATTGAATAGCCTTCAACTCATGATTCCTTGGGCGTTAATCCCTCAAATTCGGTGAGTCATTATACCACATCATTAGGAACAGTAATCCCAAACGGTAAATGCTTGGTCAACGCACTCAAACGGTCTTGAGACCGTTTGCCCAAAAAGTTCAACTAAATCAGATTGAAAATCGGCACTTAATCCAATTAGGTTTCCCTAATTGATTAGGCTTCAACTCACGATTCCTTTGGAGTTAATCCCTCAAATATGTAGGGTTATTAATAAACATAATTATGAACAGGAATCCCAAACGGTCAATGCTTGGTCAACCATCTCAAACGGTCTTGAAACCGTTTTCTCAACCAGGTCAAGTTAATCAGGTTGAAAATCAGCACATAATTCAATTCGATTGCCTAATTGATTGGCCTTCAACTCTCGATTCCTTTGGAGTGAATCCCTCAATTTGGAGGGTTATCAGCCTACATAATTAGGAACCAAATTCCCAAATGGTCAACGCTTGGTCAACCATCTCAAACGGTCTTGAAACCATTTTCTCCCAAACGGTTTCAAACCGTTTGCACTAAAACGGTTTGCTGAAACCGTATAGCCAATCAAATTAAAATGATTTGGAGTAGCTATCAAAACGGTTTTGCTTGGTAATTTTCTTTGGATAAGCATCTAGGATGATGTCATCATCCCCTTCCTTCGAACACCCAAGAACAACAACCGTTCTTGATGGAAATTGCAGCAAAGAAACAAGTGTGTATCAAATTAAAGAAATCAATCAACAAAGCATAGAGAATTGATGCAATATCAATGTTTAAGTGTTTGAGTTATACAACCCGCCTCCAATTGAGCTCCAAAGCTCCAATATCACGCCATTAGTGGTGGATGAAGCTCTAGCAACTCCCCCTAGGCTCGTCCTCAAGCTTTTGATTGCAAAAGTTGGCTAGGGTTGAAGAGGAGATCGAAATAAGAAGGAATCCATAATTTATTTTCGATTTCCACCATGAAATCAAGGAGAAAGAAGGTCAAGGGCTTACCCAAAGGTTGGGGACGTGCTCCCTAGCTCCTTGGTCGGTTTTTTCAAGCAAGGGGAAGAAGAAAACCGAAAACGGCCTTGGTTTGGGCTAGGAAATGGCACTTTTATAAGGAAATTGATGAGAGAGAAAATGCCTTATTAAAATGCATTTAATTCCAAAAATAGTACCACCTCTTCCTCCTTGGTTTTCTTGCATACAAAGGCAACTCAAAGCCACCGAACTCCCTTCCATTATCCATGGATTAAGGGAAAAGAAAATAAGCACCTTAATCCATTATAATATTAATATATCTTTTTGAGTGGAAATTCTTTTCCTTATAATAAGGTGAGTGGAATTTCACCTACTTAAGATATTTTCGTTCCTTATCTTGTCAAAGGAACGTCCATCCTTATTCAAAATCAACCCAAAACATTTTGGTTGAAGGCCCTTTAATTAATACATTCATTTTTACCCTAAATTGAATTAGGGTTTCACTTAAGATTAAATCTTGATTATTTTAATATCAAGATTCTCTCTCCTCCAACTTAATTCAAATGAGGATTACCTCTCATTTTCTTTGCTATAAATGATGACAATAAACATTAGGGACCTTATTGAAGTGGTAATTTGCATATTGAACCCTAGGTTTTGGGTAAATTGCACTTTACACTAAAACTGGGTTTTAATGCACAACATTGTCCAACAAGCTCTATCTTGGTGTCCAGACTTGTAGAAACCTTACCACTACATCATATTCATTCTTATGATGTCACAACATCAGAGGAACATCTTATCATGCAACATTTGCAATTTAACCCCTCCAATTTGGGCAATTTGCACTTTAGTCCAAAATAAGCAAACATTGCTTCAACATTGTCCAAACAGGACCAAAATTGAAACATAAGTTCCTCATGAGCCCTAATTAATTTTCCCAAGGTAAAATTAAGAATCTACTCAACCTTATTAGGCAAAACCTCTAGGGTTAATTCATAACCCAGGTCACGGATGTTACAATAACACTTGGATCCCATGCATTAATTTCAGGATATTGTTAATTGCTTGTTGCTTGTTCTTTATCCTTATTGCTTGGACAATCAAGTTGCTCTGGATAAGGTATGTTGTTAATTATGAATAACCACCTTAGTTTCTCCAGGATTTTCCGGACGATTAATCGCATTGAATGCAAATTATTTGTTTGGATGTTCATACTTGGAAATCACAAAGTCACTATGATTATCACATTAACAAAATAGAAGTATGGATTCTCGCACCTACATGCCACCCTGATGGATGATGCCAAAGGTCAGGCCCAGATGGGTAGACCAATGGACACCTTGAGTGGTGACCCCAGGCACCAAGAAGGTGGCCTATGATATTGCATGACTAGTGGGCACCATGAGTGGTGACCCCCAGGCACCAAGCTCGGGGTTGAGAAGGTGGCCTTATGTCATTGGCAAAGGACACCCTAAGGTGGGTATGCCAGGGTTAGGGCAAAAGCGGTGGAGAATGTCATACTGAAAAGTGTAAATTGGCTTGTTAAATTAATTTGATTGTGATTATTAAATTGTTAGCCATATTTGCAAGTTTTTGGTTGTTCCCACATACCATTATATTTTGATATACTGACCGACGTTTTGTTTGTCGGTGTTTTAGGAACAACAATTGAAAGAACAAACAATAAAATGACACATTGCGGAAAAAGAAATAAAGTGCTAGGAGGATTAGATAGAATAATTCAAGACCAGGATAGATAGATTTCCAAGGTTTTCAAAGGTAAGTAAAGTTTTAATTTTATACCAAATTCAAGTTAGTTAGTAGAATTTCATAATTGTTATTGATTATTTGTCGAACCTTTGATCCTGTTAATTGGATAACGGTACCGACCTTTCGGTCTCCCTTAATTGGGGGTTACCGGGAGGCGGGGTAGTTACAATTGGTATCAGAGCATAGGTTCCTCACTTAATCTTTAATAATTATTAAATTTTACAAATTCTATAGAACCAAAGGGAGTTATTAGAGGATTATCCGAAAGATAGAGGTCTCTAGAAAAGGATCACGACCGGGGGCTGGCAATATTTTCCTCCGCACCGCTAGTCGGGATACGAGGACTCCCGGATCCGTGTGACTGCCTGGCCAAAGTCTTAGGGTATGATTCGAAATAAGATACCTTTAGGAATCTCTCATCTTGTTCATCCCTTCTCAACTCAAATTCTGTTAAGGATCTTAAGGATTAGGGTTTCCTCTCTTCTCCTCACCCTCTTGAGGTATGGGTAAGGTTGATAAGGATTAAGAAATCCTCCACCAAATTAATAAAAAGCATGTAAATAAGATGTCATGGACATAATCTTAATAGAGTAAGCACAAAAGAATAGATACATGCTTAGGTCGTATGACATGAGTTGGCATTGCCCTTAGGAAAGACCTGAGGCTAGACCTTCTTGTCAGGAGGAGATAGTCTTGGAGGTAGAGACCTCCATTAAAGGTAGAGACCTAACACATCCTTTTAGGATGATGTTAACCCTAACCCTATGTGAAGATTAGAGAGAGAGAGAGAGAGAGATGACATGATGAGTTAGATGTCATGGTTGACCAGATGTTTGAATTGTCATATGAGCCATGTGAGGTTGGGTGACCTAGCACCTTTGGAAACCCAGGAAAGGGTCGTGAATGTTAAATCAAAGGGTAGCTCCTTCATGGATGAAGTTAGTGAAGGACCTATAGAAACCTTATGGCTTATGCAAGTAACGGATAGCATTCCCCTAGAGTACATCAGTCGTACGATACTAGGTTGAAACCCTAGCCAGAAGGGCATGATGGATGGCTTATGAGATAAGCATAAAGAGATATGAATAATCTTGAGCCAAACATGAGTTGAGCATAGGCTTCAACCACACAGGGGTTTGCTTGAGAGCATGAGACTTCATGGAGAAGGGACCTCTAGTAGGTATGGTTGGAGGTGGTTTTAGCTCTAGAGAGAGGAAGCATGAACCCAACAAGGAGGTTGGAAGTCTAAAACCCCGAAACTTGAGGAATAGTGGGGAGTTAAGGATGATGCGACCTACGTGGATGATAGTGGTTGCCTTATGCTTGATTCCTGGAGATTGATGATATCTTGGTTGCCTTTAGAGGAACCAAACCCTAGAGAGAGGACGATGCTTCTAGTACCCATGGTATAAGTGGTTACCTGCTAGATGAGATAAAGAGTGCTTTAGACCCTAAGGAGGTTTAAGTAACCAGTTGTGAGGCTTTATACCTAGTTGGTTGCCTTGGAAGAGGACTCAACTCTGAAGCGTTGCTCAAGTAGGAAGATCATGGAGGTACATGATATACCTTGGACATGCTTGATTTGTGGTTAAGAGGTGGAGCATGTAGTTGGATACCCAAAGGAGAACCTAGGGTTCCTAGGCCTAAGAGGGGAAGTAGTGTATCCGATGCTCATGATGAGATTTGAGTCTCTATAGTTTCGAGCATGGTACTCCTCATGTGTAGAGGTAAAGGAAATCCCTTACGTTAAGGGTATGTTTGATGAACCCCTCACAACTAAGTTGATGTAATGTTGAGGATGAGAACAAGTGCGACCTAGCATGGTTTTGTAGGTATGCTTGTGCCTTAGTAGTTGTTGGTTTAAGCATGCTCATATGGATGTAAACCCTAAGAATGTTTGTGACCTTTGTTATAAAGGTGTAGTTTCCCCCCATCCTGGGAGAGCGACCCTTTGGTAGGAAGTTCACCAGTTGGTTGGTTTTTAAGTAAACTAAGGAGGTTTCATAGGATCTTGAGAAGCTAAGTGAAGAGTACATGGCATGAGAATGAACATATAGACCCATATATAACCATATCTATGTGGATGTGGATGTGTAATCGGGATGGGGCTCAACCAAGGTAGGCAGGTCGCCATGACCCTTATGAATGGATAAAAGACAGCCCAAGAATGCAGAAAGAGATGATGAAGGATTAGGTAAGGTTCTGAGTTGAACATGTACTATGATAGAATCCTAAGTCTATCCAAGGGTCAGGTAGGGATAAGACCGATGAAAGACAGAGTTTCCTAATTCCCTAGGTGCACATGACCATAGGGTCGGGAGGTAACAACTATCATTGTCTGAGGGCCATGGGTTAGGAGATTGATCACCTTCATGAACTCATGGGACCCAAAGGGCAGATGAGTAGGGCACTCTCTGGATGCATAAAGGAAGAGGGATGACCCCAAAAGTGCCAGCACCCTATAGTCCTAGAGGAGATGACCAAGGATTGTGTGGTAACCAAGTAGGTTCCAGATCAGTTTTCCATGGAAGAATTTTTTTTGATATCATGATATTTGTGATGTGGAGACATGAGTTGCACGTTTCAACTTAGATTTGAAGGTGTACTGGCAAGGTGGGATGTACCATCTCTACTCCTGGAATGGGAAGAACTCTATATTTGGACGGCTGCTAAATGCTTATTTCTTCTTGTTATGAGAGTGAGAGATAGGACAGTATGCATGCCTCACACCAAGGATAAAAGATGATGGAAGTTGGAACGTTGCTATGAGGTATGAGGATAGAGATAATAACATACCCTTGTGGAGTGAACGATACATGGATGGTTTACAAATAGTAAGAGAAATAAGGATGTTTTTAGCAGAAGCTATGTGGAATTTGCAAGTTAACCAAGGTCGAGTTCGATCACAGTGAGGATGCGCTCAGAGCTTCTTGATGAAGATAGACTTAGAGCTTGAGATGAGATGATAAGTATACTACATGGAGGTGTATGTTACCTAACACTTAAGGATGAGAGGTGGTAATGAATGCTCTGGCTGAGATCTAGTTGCCTAGTTTAGTTAGAGGCTAGAAGAAGTTGAGGTTGTTTGGCTAACCCTAAGTTTGGAAATAAGATGTGTTTTGGCTAATACTCGGATGTAATAAGATATGTTGAACAAGTTAATGGTTATTTGGGTAGCCAGTTTAGTCCTTGATGTAGTAAAAGGATGGTGATAGAACCTCAGATACACTTCTTTGGATAGGAGGGTAATAAAACCCTTTGGAGAGTGGTTTAGGGTTCCCGAGGTATCAAGCTTGAGGAATCATAACAATACAGGAGGTCCTGATATACCTTGATACTACAAAGATAGTAGGTGATGGAAGCATTCTGGATGCTTAAAACAAAGTTGCATGTAGCATGTGGTCATGCAAGCCAGGAGGTGAAGGACGAACACCATTAACCCAGTGCATGGATATAAAGTATAAAGAGTTCCTCAGAGGGAATGGGAGTTCATCACTATGGATGTTGTGAGTCTCTCCTAAACCAAGAAGGTCAAGATACAATATGGGTTATGGTAGATCACCTTACCTAGATGACATGAGAAGGAAGAGTTCTGTAAAGGGACAGATCTGGTTGAACTATATATGAAAAGAGATGGTTCAACTACACCATGATGCGAGTTCAAAAGTTCTTGGGTATGACCAAGGTTCACTTCCATGAGGTGGAGTGGATACTTGAAGAACTCGATGATAGTACAGTTTATCACCCCATACTAATGGACAATATGATTTGATGAGAGCATGTGTGCTCATTTAGGGTGATACATAGAGACAGTTCTTAAGATGTGATGTTAGCCACCATAGCCTTTATCGGAATGCAAGAAGTTCTATAGGGAGGTTGTGTCGGTCACCACTTCATTATGATGATGTTGGTGAAGGAGGCCTCACGAAGGTCAGAAAAGAACCACAAGTGTGTGCAGATGAAGTCGCTTTGATCGTGTAATGGCTGAGAGAGAGCCCAGTGGTGACATGAGTCACGAGCTGATGCAAAGCAGACTGATATGCAGTTCACTGTGGGAGGATATGTGATGTGAAAATCTGACCCCTCTAAGCTACAACTGAGAAAGCTGAGTCCCCGATATATGGGTCCGTTTGAGATGGATTGGTGGAGATGGTTGTGTTAACCTTACCCCTCAGGATAAAATGATGTGTTGCATGAGTCCAATCTAGAGCACTATGTGAGGTACCCAAGCCAGGTGCTATGCCTTGAACCTATTCAGCTTTTGAAAGGCTGAAAAGTCCCAAGTCACCTATGAGGGTATGATATACCAAGGTAAGAAAGAACTTAGACGGAAGAAAATGAGGTAATGAAGGTTCTTGGGAAACACCATGGAAAGGGGGAAGCCACATGGGAGCCCTGATAGACATAAGAAGACTTATCCTGTTTGTTTGCTTGTTTGATGGAATTTTGAGGGCAAAATTCTCATAAGAGGGGAAGGATGTTACAACCCCAAATTTTGGGTTCCTTTGGTGAGAAATGTAATTTCTCATATTAAAGATATTTGGAAAAATAATGATATAATTGGTTGTGAATAAATGGATTTCATTTAAAATAGCCTTGTTGTTTGATTTGTGGGCTTTATTGGCTATTGAGCCCAATAACAAGGAAATTCAATTAATTAATGAATAATTGAGTTGATGAGAAAAGAGAGATGAGGTAGACACCTCTATAAGGCAAAGGAATGTAATCCAAGAATGAATTTTGTGCCTCTTGGGTTCCAAGGAGTCCAAAGTTACAAAGATAATGCAACAAGAAAAGAAAAAGACCAATAAAGTATTTCCTTGTTAATAATGAAATTAAAAACATTGATGAAATATGGAAAATAAGTGAAAAGAGGTATAATGGAATAATCCTTGGTGGAATTTCGTATTCCAAGGATTCATAATGTTAAAAGGAATACCAAAGACGAAAATAAAATAGAAATAAAGAGAAATATTCAAAAAAAGATATTTTAATAAAGAAGAAGTAAGATAATAAGAAAAAGGATGAAAAAGAAGGAAAGAGGCTAAGGAAATATTCCCGAGATGGAATTTCGAGCCATTAAGGTTCCCTGAGGTGCAAGGAACTCAAAATAATAATTTAATAGCAAAGGACAGAGAAAATAGGTGAAAAATACATATAATTAAAAGATAGCTTGCACTCAAATAAAAGTATCGTTTTCTTTGAGATAATGGGTCCAATTTTTGTAGAGAGATAGATTAAGTCATTATGGACTTTCCCTCCAAATTTGGGATTAATTGGATAATTCGTTTGGGAGTTAAGGATTTTACAAAATCCTCTAAAGTGTTGTGATTATCATCGATGTCACATTTTGTTTTGGATATTGTAGGGACGACGCCAGCCGTCGGATCAAGATCCGATGCCAGCTGTGCGTCTCCTACCTTGAGTCCGAATAGTAAATGGAGCCGTGCAACAGAGGGATATTTCCCTCGATATTTCCTCATAGATCTGACCATATGTAAACATGGAAAGTTGTTCTTTGAGTTCGTGAGATGATTTCGCACCCAACCATCCTAGGTTCTGGGTGGTTTTGTTCATTCTATAAGAAACGCCCAATTGGGCTGAAATCCAGGACGGCGGCAAGTTGGGGAAACCCTAAGCGAGCCCTATACCCTATAAATATGACCCTCCTTCTGCTCAGGTGGACCATCACGAACCTAGACGACGCCCTATCTCGCTCCCTCATGCTATGAGTCAATGGAACCCATCCTCTTCGGCAAACTTTCCCTTGCGGTGCCACCGCAGAGGCTGTTGCAGGGTCAAGTTAGGGGCGAGGTGCAGGTGCCCTTCGATCAAGATCCACCATGGACTGATGGCGAGGATCAACGACTATGCTACTTCACAGTTTCAATAAATCGAATAGTGGGTGCAATTTTTGTGAGCCATGACATGGTGAGAAGTCAATAGAGACCCGCGATCCGATGCATGACGTTTTTCTAAAAACTCAGGTAATTCACCTCTCTAACAAGAAAATCCATAAAATGCCTTTTTCTTGCAAAAAAACGTAGTAATTAGTAGGAAGGTCGGATGAAGGAACTTAATACATGAAAGTTGATCAGAAAAACATGAAGAACCCAATAAAAATATAGTTAGAGCCTGATTCTGCTCGAAATTCAAAAATTATATAGAGATGCAATCTTTAACAGTTTAATCAATGAAAAACCCTAACCTTTGATGATTAACGAATTAGAAAGGGTTAAATGAATGTTTAAAGTTGATATTGACCTTTTAATGATGAAAAGGTATATTAAGATCGAAAAAGATGAACTTTGCATATAATGAGTTTAATCTAGAGTTTCATGCACATGTATTTACTTTAATGGGCCTTGAAACCCTAATATTAGTGAATGAGACTATTAATAGCTTTAATTGATTAATTTCATTATTAAAGTTGAAATATGCTGAATCTAAGCTATTTTGCGCATTAAAGTTCCTAATCATGGATAGATGCCCTTAATATGATGATTAGGGTTTTCAAAAGGATAAATTTAGAATTAATGATAAATGGAGTTCTCCATAGGTGAATTAGATCATAATGAATTATGAGTTGTTAATTCGAAAGAAACTAAAGGTGATAATTGAGTATAATGACCTTGAAATAACTTAAAATGATAAAGAAGGTAGTTTCAGTATAAAAGAGAAATAATCGACTTTAATTGGGCTTATGATGTTGAAATTAGGGTTTATGAACTAAGAGAGCATTTAATATGATAAAAGCATTATGGAGGCAAAAACCCTAATAAAACCCTATTGTGGTCTAGAAAGCCTAAGGTGGAATCCAAGTCTAGCTTTAGAATGTTCTGGATAAAGTATAACACTTGGATCCCATGCATTAATTTTAGGATATTGTTGATTGCTTGTTGCTTGTTCTTTATCCTTATTTCTTGGACAATCAAGTTGCTCTGGATCAGGTATTTGGTTAATTATGAATAACCGCCTTAGTTTCTCGAGGATTTTCCGGATGATTAATCGCATTGAATGCAAATTATTTGTTTGGATGTTCATACTTGCAAATCACAAAGTCACTATAATTATCACATTAAAAAACTAGAAGAATGGATTCTCGCACCTACATGCCACCCTGATGGATGATGCCAAAGGTCAGGCCCAGATGGGTAGACCAATGGACACCTTGAGTGGTGACCCCAGGCACCAAGAAGGTGGCCTATGATATTGCATGACTAGTGGGCACCATGAGTGGTGACCCCCAGGCACCAAGCTCGGGATTGAGAAGGTGGCCTTATGTCATTGTCAAAGGGCACCCTAAGGTGGGTGTGCCAGGGTTAGGGCAAAAGCGGTGGAGAATGTCATACTGAAAAGTATAAATTGGCTTGTTAAATTAATTTGATTGTGATTATTAAATTGTTAGCCGTATTTGCAAGTTTTTGGTTATTCCCACATACCAGTATATGTCATACTGACCAATGTTTTGTTTGTCGTCGTTTTAGGAACAACAATTGAAAGAACAAATAGTAAAGTGACACATTGTGGAAAAAGAAATAAAGTGCAAGGAGGATTAGATAGAATAATTCAAGACTAGGATAGATAGATTTCCAAGGTTTTCAAAGGTAAGTAAAGTTTTAATTTTATACCAAATTCCAGTTAGTTAGTAGAATTTCATAATTGTTATTGATTATTTGTCGAACCTTTGATCCTGTTAATTGGATAACAGTACCGACCTTTCAGTCTCCCTTAATTGGGGGTTACCGGGAGGCGGGGTCATTACATTCAAGATCTTTTCTTGAGATAATAATCCCTTGGATGTGTGGTTGTTGTGTCTTGTAATCTTATTGTGGAATATAAGAGTACCAAGATTGCAAATCCTAGAGACTAACCCACTCTAGATAGTGGACTGACATTGTTCCTAAGTTTAGGACATGGAACCACTCTAAACCACCTATCCAAGTGCTTGTTTTTCACTATCTCTCATCCTTGCTATGTATGTTTGATTAGGACATCAAATTGCTACTTGTTTAAGCTTTTCAAATATATAATTTGGTGGTCTAATTTATCTTGTGAGAATTTGTGAATCTCTATTCAACCCCCCCCCCTTCTAGAGCCCATTGATCCAACATAAAAGTGGGGGGCAAATGACAAGTTGGTAAGATCAATAAGATAAAAATAAGAGAATGAGTCATCTATAGAATAATAGAACATCAATGTGTCTTGAGGTTAATCATTTCATAATATTACAAATTAAAGAGTTTCATGCATATATGAGACAGACTAAATGCCAAAAGTAGGGCCAAGACACCACTTGTCATTGGCCAAAGATGGGTGGAGAAATCACACCCATAATTGAACAACACGCCCTAACAAGTAAATGGGTGGAATAACACACCTTGTCAGAGCAACACATCCTAACAAGTAAATGGGTAGAGGCACACACCCTGGGCAAAAAAACACACCTTAATAAGTAAATGGGTGGAACAAAACACCTTGGGAGAAACATCAAACCCTCATATAAAAGTAGGTGGAAGTAGCACACATGGGGCAGAATAACACACCCTAATGGTTATCACTACATTAAAAAAATAGTCTACATAACATGCACACATAATAGAGAGTAGCAAGAAAGATAATACACTCTTTCTACACAAAAGGTAGTGGGGTCATAGACCCAATGTAAACCCATGAACAACTTACTCAATGAAACAATGGAATTATATTTTTGGGAATAAAAGAATTTCAATGGAATGATAAGATGAGTCGATAAAGAATAGTTTTGTCTCATTATGGGAAATATTTTTCATAGTCATTTAGAATTTTCAAACAAATAGGGAAAGATTACATACCTTAAATTTGGTCAACCATATCTTACTTCAAACTCTATAGTCCAAATCCATGGTTCTAGAGCACCTAATAACATTTCTATAAATGGTAGTGCTTAATCCCTTTTAACAATAAAACCCAAAGAATTGGCTTTTGAACATAGTCTGATAATATCTAGAACCATATACCAATTGATCTGGCTCATCATTGTAATTTAAAATGGTACTTTACTCAAATTGTATTATTTCCTATTTGTTCATTGTGGATTCTACAAAACATATCCAGTCATAAACACTTAGAGAAACAAGTTCTGCATAAAATCAACTAAAGAGACAAAACTCAACCGGGTGGCCCAAAAGGTGCTATAAACATGATCCTACATCCACTCAACTGAAGTGTGGGTGAACCAGATAAAAAACAGTGTAAAATAACCATATACCCCTACACTATAATATCACCAATGCACATATGTGAGGAAAAACTGAGAATGCTACAACATTGTTTGTTCTAAACAATGTTTCTAAGGAACTATAGATATGGGAATTGAACCTCCTATTATTAGGAGAATAAAGGTGAGAACACAAAAAAAGTAATCATCTTCAAAACGTTCCCCAAGTGTTTGCAAACCCAACAAAACATGATATAGGCCTTTCTATGACATAAAGCTCCTCTAAGGTCTACTACCATGCCTAGCAGGGTGGAGTAACCCTCAAACACTTAAAATGGATAGGCCTTGTTTAAAACTAAACTATTTGATGAGTTTAAATGGGATTGAGAAAATTTAAAGACATAAAACCACATATGAACCTTATTCATAAACCCCACTTGATGATTGATGTCTCTGAAGAACAAGTCTCTGAGGAGCAGTGCAACAATGTCATGATCTTGGTTCTTAACTCATGAATTTGTGATAAAAAAACTAGGGGAGGCATAGGAGGTTTACTCATATCCCCCTCCCTAGAACACAAAATCAATAGTCAAAGTTACAAGGAAATAAAAGAAAAAAATCAGCGGCATGGTACACCATGTTGCAAACACAAAGAGACCACGGAGGATAGAGTAAAGGTCTAACATGGAGGGTACTAGATATGAAAGGTGTTGGAAGTGGAAGAAGTGTCCTAGGTTAGAAGTAGACGATTCCTATGTTGATAGATGATCACTATTTTTGTTAGTGGCCACCACAATGAGTCTCGTGGATGAAAATTGGAGCCTCTGGCCATGTCTTTGTGCTTCGAACTGGACCATGATACCCTATCCATCCACCTACAGTCAGCAACAATCCATGGAGTTCTCAAGTGGATAACCACATGACCACCCATATTTATCTTCTTAGGTTGGTGGAGTTGAGGAAAAAGTATGGGTGAAGGTTAGGGTTGGTAGAAGTCTATGGGCAGTAGGAAATGAAGAGAAAGGAGGATGGAAGGGATGAGGAGGGTTGGGATGTGCGTGAAGAATAGACATTTTCAAGGCATTGGTAGACATTGGAAGAAGTTCTTCTCTATCATCCTTGCGGTGTCTGGTAAGTGTTTGTCTTCTTTCCATGCATGGGGCACATATGGGGATAAGAAGAATTGAAACATAAATAAAGAAGGAGAAGAGGAGATGAAGAGAAGTGAATGGATGACCTCTAGTTGTAGCAGCACATCCATCTATCATAGAAACTAGGGATGATGATAGGTCCACATGTAGAAGAGAGAACACATGTCATAACACTAGTAAAATAAATAGATCATAAAGAAAAATCAATGCAATCAATCAAGTAACTTAATCTTTTTCCAAGGACATATTCCTTTCTCTAATTTAATTCAGGGTGAAATCCACATCTAGTTGACATGAATACTACTATGTAGACTGATTAGACTATAAGAAATCTAAATTTAACATTTGTATTAATTGTATTTTATGTATTCATTGGTGTGATTTAGTTTACTTAATTACCTTATTGTAACGCCATGTTACACATGAATTTAATTTCTTCCATCTTATACTCTTATGTTCCTGGAGTGTCAAATTAGGGTCAAAATAATTAATTAGTGTACATCAATTAATATTATTTAATTTATTATGGTTATTTTATCCTAAGTTTTGATACTATCTTACCTCAACTATTACTAATACATTTTAAATTACGGGAAAAGATATTGGATAATATCATACTAAAAAAGGGTCCTATAAGAAGGAAGGTTCTAGCTATGAATTTAGATTCAAGTATATTACACAATACATCATTAGACAATGAAGAAGCTTTCTCATTGCATGTATCAAGGCTAGAAAATATGTCTCAATTGTAGTATAGGAGGGCCTTGGTACCATTGAATATCTTGGAAATACAATAGAGAGCATGCTCTCCACTAGTTTTTGATTGACTCAAGACTCCTCGAGTTGATGTTTGGTAAAATGATAACCAAAGGGTGAAAGAATATCATGGAATTATAGGTTTAAGGAATCGAGAATCAAGATGGAAACCTATACTCTTCTAGGATGCCTTCTCACATTGTTTTCCCCATCAAAAATCACTTCTTGAGTAGCTCGAAGATTGGTTCGCATATGGGTATGAATCTGGTGATGAAGTAGTAAATATACTAGAGGCAACTGAGTAGGCTTCACATCTCAGTAGTTTCAATTAGATTCCTCAATTTACCTTTGATTTTGCCTCTATATAGTTTTCCTTAGTGTTACTTAAATATGTAGGATTTTGATCAAATGTATAAGATTCCATGGATGGATTCAGTTTTGACAGATGCAACCCAGCTTAGGCCATAGCATTCCTCTAACCGACTAGTAGGCCCATAAATTTTTTGATAAATTAGACTGGATTTTCAATGATAGATCCCCTCGACAACCCATCTTTTCATCGACCTGGGCCTACATTGGTGTTGCCTTCCGATAGCAAATCAAAATCCCCTTCCTCCCTCGGGGTAGCTCTATTCTTGGCATGTAAAATAATCAGATCCTATCAACTATTAGTTGTTGACCGATGAGATCCGTGCCCAACAAGGGCTGACAAGAAGGCTTGAACTTCAATAGACAATCTCTCTACCTCTTTGTCAGTCTACCTCTTTGTTGGTCTACCTCTTCACTAGTCTGCCTCTTAGTTCATCGCTCCCCAATTTTGAGAAAACTCCACTAACTGACAAGTGACCCCATCCCCTTATGTGATTGTATTGCACTATGTGTGACAGTCATACTGAACTCCATCCCCACTAGCTGAGCAAGAGGTAAATTCTATATTGATATTTTTCAACCGATGGATACATAGATATGACCTCTCTTGATGACTAAGAAGACTCCAAGATCTAATTCTTGGGTAGGTTTTAGTGTCCAATGTTGCTTCTACACCCAATCATCAACCTCCACCCCAAAAAAGACTCTCCTAAGCCCGAAAGGCTCCCTACACTTCACACATTCACATCTTATCAATAGTTGACCCCAACCTCCATTAGAGGCATTTCTTCTTTGAGACAAAGCTACAAGGCTTCCACACTCTATCCACGACAAAGGAAGATGATCTCCATTGATTGTTTGATGTTGACACCTCTATGGTGCCTTGGGTGCGCCTTCATTCCACCTTTGCTTCCTGAAGTCCCACATACTATCCACAAAGTGGTTGGTAGATGTTGTTGCCACCATCCCTCCACCTTTTACCTCTTCTCTGAGATTTTAGAGTTCGAGAAGAGGGTCTTCAAGAAAGAAGGTGTGTTCAAAGCTATCATTGGTGCTCTCACCTTCCCTCAATTGGAATAGCCATTCCATCAAGTTCATGGTTGATACTGCTCACACTGATCCACATCTCTCCTACAATTGAATATGATGGCTAATTCTTCATTCTCCCTTTCTTGTTCTAATTTTTTCATGAAGAGTGAGTAGTTCCTTTTTCTAGGGTGTAGGTATTAGTCTTGCTTCCAGTACTTGCATCTCATCTTTTTATGCTATATGGTCTGTATATAACTCTTTTTAATTCAATGTTATTCGTTTGATTTCATGCTTAGTGGCTTGATATCCTCTTTGCATGATCTATAATAATTCGAGGTTGCAAGAACTTGAATGCTTAGATTTTGAATATTGAATAACTTAGTAGATTCTCGAATGAGAAATCCAGAAGGGATATCTCAGGAGCAATAAATACATGATAAATGAGTAATGAGACATAGATCTCATAGAGATATCATTATGATTTTTACACTCCTAACAAATAGAAACTTGCTTTTTCTCTAATGGAATGGTTTTTTTCAAGTCTAGATATCTTATTGATGTGTTTCTATGCATAGTAGTGGTGAAAATTGATTCAATCCCTATGACTTTCATCATTAACTAGGCTTGATTTTATTTGGTACTTTACTTTCATTTGCAATTAGTTTAACTCAACCTAGTTAACTCCCTATTTTTTATATTAGTCTTAGTTGAAATGGATACAAGCTAGCAAGGTTCTTTAAAAAGTGGTTCATCAGGATTCGGTCCTGGACTATATAGTGATAAGACCTATCCTCTTACGGGTGGTATTGTTGCATATTGTTTCGGTAAAGACAACGGAAATATTTCTCTGGTAAGTTTGTTAGTGTGATAATACACCGCATAAATTTTGTCACCATTGCTGGATACAACAGAATTATCTAGTTTAATCTAGTTCTATTAAGATTAGTTTGGGTTTTTAACTTTTACAATTTATACTATTGCATATCGACAAGAACTTATTCTTTCTTTTTCTATCAAAATAGTGGAATTTCTTTCCGTCTTAGGTTCCACAAAATAGTGATGCTCCACCAGCATCGTCCTTGCATCAATCTTTGATTCATATATAGACCAAACTTTTCAGCATTAGAACAAATAGAACATAACTAGAATGTTCAAGGAAGAAATCACACTAAAGGTGAACTTGGACATTGGAACACACACAAAGAGAGAGGCTTAGACAAGAATCTTGGGCTGCATTCAAGAGGAAATATGTACAACCCAAGTGGTCACACACGGGGTTAAGAGACAGAAGGATCTTAGGGAGTTCTTGATCCCTTAGTCTACCAGTGTTTGACATCTAGTACAATCACCTCCTATCTATGTCTTTAACTTTAAAATTAATATGCATTTGATCATGTTGCTACAAAGCAGTCCCTTTATAGGCAAATAAGGAAAGGATTTCTAAGAGATTTTTTGAATTTCCTAGACCTATGTGCAATGAGAAAGTAAAATGGAGTTTCTAACCATTCTATTATGCTCCATCTTTTCAATTATTTGTTTGTAGACAAAGCAAGGAGTTGGTACAACACCTTATCAGGTGATCCCATGATCACCTGAGAACAAATTTAGAATAAAATTATTGAGAACTTTTCTTCATCCTTCCCTCACGTACACCATCAAAGGCTAGATAACACAATTTACACAGGTCCCCAGTGAAACTATGAAAATTAGCTTCTCTACAAGTGTCCACACCACATAATCTCTAAAAATCTGCTCATCAAGTTTTTCTATAGAAGTGTGATAGATGATATCAAAAAAAATATTAGACTTCTCATCTTGAGGAAACTCCATGTGCCAAAGTTATGATACCACATGGAAACTAGGGATCATTGGAGCTTAAAATCAAGCCAATTGGGGAATATTTTTAGTCAAGGGAGTGCCAAAGGTAGATATGGTAGAAAGTAACTGTGAGATGAAGTGTATTATAGAATATCTGAAGCTACTAGCACTCAAGAAAGATAGTCTTGAGATATATTTTGATGACTATAAAGGACAACTTCACCACCATGAAAACAATAGTTCAAAGTAGTAACACAATCCTATGAAACATGCAAAGACTATTACCACTCTACCTTGGGTTTTAATGTTCTTTTTGAAAGGGTAATAAGAAATGCTACAGCTCTAGGAAAAAACAACTTAATGAAGGATCTGAACTCCATCCATAGTAAGTTTGGTTATACTCCCAACTAATATAGAATCCATCCTATTTTTTAGTACAGAAATTCTATAGGAGCAAAAAACTCATAATAGGTCTTACATGATAGAAATCAAGTTCGGAGTTCTCTAGGCTTCAAGAACAACCAAAAACAATATTTCCAAAATCAAGAAAACTATAGAAGTAACATCTAGAACATGAATTACAATTACAACCACAATCCTAGCCAAGTCCCAGAATAGAAATAACAAGGACAACCAGCTAATTCTCCTTCATTTGATGACAAAATTTCGACCATTGAGAAGATCTTGCAATCACAACCAACAATGATTACAAATCAAAAATATCATTAGCCAATGAATTTCAATTGGCTCAACTATCAGTAAAACCTTGCCCCTTGCAGAAGCATTTGCAAGAAATCTAGAAGATAACCCCAAGAACCAAAAGCAATTGAAGGTTGTTGCAACACAATCATGAAGAGCATTTACGTATGCATATACCAAGTTCCCTCTGATGACACAGACAAGGATGATTTTGTAATTATCCAAGAATTTGAAGTAACTAATTCAATATCACATGAAGCAATGATGTTGAAATCCAAAGTAAAATACATTATAGTCATTGATAACATAGATAAAGATAACTTAGAAGAACTAGTCATTGTAGATACTAGTGAACTCGGGCCAATTATACCAGTCTATAGGCGTCTTCCTCCCTACTAATACCACTAACACATGCACAACATGACACTCATTTTATGAAGTTCAATGAGGCAATGAAAAAAGATTCATGTGGATATTCCTTTTGTAGATTCCTTCGTAGAGATACATGTATGGTGAAATTATTTGATGATTCTCATCATAGGAAATGCACAACTAAGGAATACTAAATATTTCATCTTAGAAGAACAAGATCTGATATAATATAGATTAAAGTTCCAAAGAAATAGAAGGATCCATGATCTTTTGGGATTGCATGCCACATTGGAGACTCTACATGTAAGAAAGGGTTATCCATTCTCAGGGCTAGCATCTCCATAATGCCATATACCCTATGTAAGAGGTTGGGATTCATTAAATTATTCCCAACTATCATGAGGATACAACTTGTTGATTTTTCAATGAATGTTTTGATGGAAATAATTGAGGATGTCCAAGTCGAGTTAGGAAAAGATTCATATGTTTCATGTGATTTTATTGTCATGTATATAAAGGAAGATCTTATATCCCCTCTTATTTTCAAATGACCTTTACTTGCCATAATAAGAGCATTAATTGATGTCGATGTGGATATCTTACTTCTTTGGTTAGGGAAGAAAATCCTTGAATTTAGTGTTTTTGACAGCTTGAAGAGACCAAACATGATAGAAGAAGTTTTCTTATTTGATTGTGTAGAAAATGTGTCACTCCTCACACAAGAGAATCCTGAATCTAAAAAACCTCTAGAGACTTCCCTTGTTGATCCTAGAGCAAGAAATCTATTGATGAACAAATAAAGCAATGCATACCTCACCTTGACCAGCTGAAGAAGACCTAGAATCTGAATTTCAAGAACTTAAGGCAATGTATCTTACTTAGGAACCATAAGAAACAGCAAAGGCCCCTAAGATGAAACTGTCACTAGAAGGGCTGAAGTAGGTCTTCCTAGATGAACAAAAGGTCTAGCCAGTGATTATCAATTCTGACTTAACATCTAAGCAGGAATACAAACTATTATCTGACTAAGGAAAAGGTGAAAAGCCATAGGCTACAAGATGAGTGATCTCATCTGGGTGAGTAAAACTCTATGCATGCACAATATCCCTGTGGTGGAGGACGATAAACCATTTGTAGAACACTAGTGTAAATAGAACCCAAACATGAAGGAATGAGTTTGCCTTGAAGTTGAGAAGTTGTTCACTTTTGGCATCTTTTATCCTATTTTTGACTAACCATGGGTGACCCTAGTACATGTCATCCCCAAGGAATGAATGCTCCATGGAGGTAAATCATCGCCACTTGCATTTTCACTAGGTGGAGGATGTGCATTAATTGTAGAAAGATAAACAAAGTTGCACACAAGGATATTTTTTCCTTACCCTTCCAAGATCAGGTCCTGGAGTGCCTACCTCATAAAGAATACTTCTTCTATATTGATGTTGTTCTTGGTTCTATCAAATCCCAATCGATTCATATGACTAACAGAACACTACTTTTACATGTCCCTTTGGGACTTATGCCTTTAGAAGAATACATGTAACATACCGGATCTTGGATCCTACCCTAGAACATTGACCTTTTGGACATAGCCAAACAAGATTATGGTTTTAGACTAAAAGAATGTTTAGTATAATCCTAATGAGGTAATGCATCTATAAATCACCATAATGTAACCTAATTTTTCACATTAGTCTTAGGACAATAATGGACACATAAAATATGTCACATAATATAAGTGGAGATTTCATAATTCATAAAAGGAGATTTCAAAAGAGAAATATAATGTGAAATTTGTGTTTCCCAAATAGCTTGGGAGCCAAGTTTCACCTTATTTGCACAATAATAATTATCTTAATTTCTTTTACTAAAGGAAATATGAGTTCTTCTCCAAAATATTAAATAAATTAATAATTGGATCTAAAAGTGGAAACATATCTCAAATTTGTAATCTAAATGTTAAAAATAGCCTATGTGTGAATTTTCAACTAATTTGGACAATCTTTAATGTTCTAATGTGTTTAGGAGAGAGAATGTGTAAATGATGCCTAAAATATTAAATAATGTGCTAAATAATACTAAGAGATAAAATTAATGGCAAACTTGTACCTAACATACTTAATTTGACTTGTGGGTGAAGGTTCATCAAATTTGTATAATTCTATGTCATTAATGCATAAGGAAAGAGAAACTAATATTTGATCAACTAACACATTAAAATTTCCAAACATGAAATCTAATTTCATAATCAGAATCTACATGCCTTAGTTGGCCTCTGCACAAAATTTCACTTAATTTGGATAAGGTTTGAACCCTTAATTGAAGAAAAGGAAAAAGGGAAATTAATTTAATAACTCTTTTGTTTTAATCGGGTTTGCATTTATGTCATGCTAAAGTTTCTTATTTCCAAAACATTTTTTATCACGCGCCTTTTGTGGGCCATCAGATCAAAGATCAGACAGTGCAGAGGTCATCTCCTACCTTTGGTAGGAGGCTGGTTTTCCATGAAAAGTACACACGATTTTTCTTCACTTATGTCTCCCTCCTCACTGCTTATCTATATGATATTTCCTCTCTAGAAAACTCATCAGGATGAACCAAACTCAATGATCTCCAGTTTCTTAGGGATTTGTTTCCGTAATCTCCAGGTCAACAAAAAGTTTTCTCCACCTCTTCTATTTCCTACTTTTTTCCTTCTTCCCACCACCCAAATGTTTTGGACACTTGTATAAATACTAGACGACCTTCTCCAAACCTCCGAAAGTCATTTTCACCAACAAATTTAGTGTCGGATGCGTTAGAGTTAACCTCCCCTACTCTATTTATCCTTACCTACTACCAGTTTCTCGACACAACACCTTAGACCACAAAAACTTTAGGCGAGGCCGCCGGTCATTCCGTTTCACCCCCATGAAGGTTTTGCGATTCTCAATTCAGCCCCAAGGATAGTATCCTCCCTTTTCCCCTTTTCCTTAGTTCTAAGATTTGTTTGCAATATCGAGATTTTCACTATCTTTCATCATAATTTCTTTTTCAACGACTCTTTTGGTGATCCACGAATGCACCTACACTAGTTTCAAGTATGTTTCTTTTTTTTTTGGCCTCCAACTCCTGATCCTACCACCAGTCATGGAGAAAGGTGTTGTTCTCACCACCTATTCTCCTCGGTACCCCTTCTTGGGCTTGTTGTGTTGGGGGAGACCTTTTGAGTTTAGCCTAAAACAAAGTTCATTGCATTTTGTTGAGTTTGGTTTGCGTTGATCAGAGTTTAGAGATGCTAAGCATGTGTTTCCATCGCCGATGAAGTGCAACATGAGTGTAGGTATCGAGGGAAGGATCCCTAGTGTTGTTTCCCATCTATACCCTCTCTTTTCCTCTGATCTTGATTTTTTTTCCTTAAGGATATTTTCATCTTTTCACATTTATTTGCTTTGTTTTTTGTTCTGAAGTAATAAGCTGACATGCTTGAGTGGCTAGCCAAGTTGGCCAGCCTTGATTGGGCCAATGTAGAGTGGGCAACCCTCTCCTTCTCTATCTTGTTTACTCGCATGTCTAAGGCTGATGTATAATTTTCTAAATGGTTCATTTTCAAAAATTTATAACTAATTGTCTATAGCTCAATAAAATAAAATAAAATATGTTCCAAAATTAGGAAAATACGAGCTTTCTAATGGTAATAGTTTTGTTTCCAAAAGCTAATGTTATAAATATGTGATTTTAATAGATTTTCCTAAATAAGTAATAACTTGCAAAATTCATAAATAACAATCTATAAGTCAGAAAATATAATAACATGTGTATTGAGTTGAGAAAAGTATAATCTAAAACTGGCATATTTCTGTAACCTAATTCAAATATAAAGAAAAAGGTAATTTTTACAGTTTGAGTAATTAATGTGAAATTGACACTAAATCTACGTATATTCTTAATAGATTCTTTGAGAGCCTAGGCTTGGACCTAGATTGGACTTTGGTTTGATTAAACTTTGATTTAAAGGTATTATTGAATCTCCTATTATTCGTTTTGAGTAATAACATATCTTTATCAGTCTCTTGGTCCTATGGACATTATCCTACACAATATGTTGTTCTTTTGGAAAATATGCTTCATGTGCATTATCTCATTGGTGACTGAACCGGTGATCATATTTGAACATTTTGTTAGTCTTTTATTATACTTTGTTCATGATGGAACACTATATGATGACATGTGATGTCTTTTTCCCACATGTGAGGTGGATTTTTATGTTGGTCACTTTTGTTGTGACTACTTTGGAAAAATTGACGATATTTTTTACTTGTCTCTCTATTATGCATATTATGTGACTCAGTAGCCCTAGTATAGTGTAATTGCAATGGTTTTGGGTTATGTACCCTTATTATATTTTTGGGATGGTAGTTATGTTCCCCATACCTGGGTTAAAAATGTATGAGGTTTGGCCCACACACTTTATATTGAGGAGTTTGGTTATGTGCCAATCTCTATCAAGTTTTAGGTTTATGAGGCTTTGTCTTCATTGTTATTTATATTGTTCTAGTGTTACTCTTATCTCACATGCATGTAGGTGGTTGATGATGATATGGGTTGTGTGCCCAAATTCTTTATATGTCCTAGTATGACACGTTTTGTTTACTTTATGACAAGTATCTCCTTAATTGTGATTCTTTTCTCTTATGCCCTTTTGAGTAGTTCTTTTCTCTTTCATGGGAAGCTTTTATTTTTACGTCCTTTATTCCAAATATTACTCAGTTTTCCTTTTAGTATGCATATACCAACCTTTGCTGATGTCTTTTATTTTTCTCTTCTTGTTGGGGTATGCTTCCAACCCTAGGTGAAGGACAACGATGACATGGCACGAAGTTATGGACTTAGCTTAAGGAGTTTAAAGCTGGAGGCAAACTTGTTATGGTTTAGATATCCCTCTACTTAGATCAATATGATGTATCTTACATGTAAACCCTATGTGGGAGATTATGATGTACTTTTGTAACCTTGTGTGAAGAATTTAATATAGTCTTTATTTTTGTTCCATTGCTACACTTTGGTTGTTTTGATTACCGTTAATTAAGATTTGAAAATTTGCACCCACCCCAAGATACCCTTTTGGGTGTGTTTTGACTGGAGGTTCTATTCTTTAAAATTTTACTGGGGAGTGGATCCCCTATGGGTCCCTGTCCTTACAATACCCTTTGGGCTCTGCAATGAACCGAATACGTTCCAATGTTGCATGGTGGCCATTTTTGTTGGACTATCTAAAACTATTATGGAAGTTTCCATGGATGATTTCTCTGTCTATGGAGATTCATTAGACTCGTGCCTTATGCATCTCTCTCTAGTGCTCAAACATTATGAAGAAACACATTCAGTTCTCAACTAGGAAAATTATCATTTTATGGTGAATAAAGGCATTATGCAAGGGCACATACTCATCAACCAAGGAATCGAAGTAGACAAGGCAAAAATAGAAGTGATTTTTATTATTAGTCCTCAAACAATAGTGAAAGAAGTCAGATCCTTCTTAGGTCATGCATGATCTATAGGATATTCATCGAGGATTTTTCAAGATAGTCAATCTGATGACAAACCTATTGCTCAAGAATGTTGAATTCGCTCCAAAGAAGAATGAATGAAGAGTTTCAACAATTTGAAGCAAGATCTTACATCAATTCCAATTATTCAGGCATCAAAATGGTCACATCCATTTGAAGTTTTGTGTGATTCTAGTGATTATGTTGTGGGAACAATTTTGGGTCAATGCATAGATAAGAAGAACCATGCTATATATTATGCGTCTAAGACTCTTGGTGAAGCCCAAAGAAATTATGTGACTATTGAAAAGGAATTCCTAATAGTTGTGTTTGCTTTTGATATATTCAGATCTTACCTTGTGGGCTCAAAAGTTATAGTTTATATTGATATACTGCAATAAGATATCTATTAGCAAAGAAGGATGCAAAACTAGACTGATCAGGTGGATTCTCCATCTACAAGGGTTCTATCTAGAGTACAAGACAAGAAGGGGACTGGGAATGTAGTTACCATCCATTTGAGTCACATTATGATCGCCTTAAATCACACGTCATAAAATGAGTGGATCTAAAGTAATCACACTTTATATGTATAACCTAATACTTAAATGCCTGCGACATTAATAATGATGCCTTGATTAAACAAGGTTGATCTAAGTGATAAGGGTGGTATGTGCTAAAAATCTAAAGCCTTACTTGAGTTATGCCTAACAAAAAGCAACAAAGGTGTTTCTTATTGAACGATGATATCGAAGCAACAAGGTAATGAGAAAAGAAAAAGTAAAGAATTATGTGACAAAAAAGTGTACAAGAATCTTTAAGTATGTTTTAAAAATATAGATAAAGGAAACTCTGATTGGATTTCATTTTCTAAGATCTCTCACCATACCCATTGTATACCCTTAGGAAGCTTACAAGAAACCATCATAAGTGTATATTCCCTCCTCACTTGAGCTTAGATCTATATTATTACATTATCTCTTTGCTGAGATGGAAAAAAATCAATATAAAACCATGTGATCATTAGCTATAGCATTCAACATTCTCATGCAATCATGATACTCCTAAACTCTTAGATATAGTTTAATACTACTCTCTTGAGGCATTAATAATGAAACAACACAAGATGGTAGCTAATCATGCAAGTGAAGAATTAGAAACAAGAGCATGAAGACAAACATTGCCAAATGTATATACATCAATGGATATAAGTTTTTACATGTTGGGAGAGCCTTAATGGCTACTCCTAATTAGGAATAACAATCGGGTCCTATAGGGTCAATTTTGGGTCGAGATGTTCTTAAAATATTTAAATTAAATGTTATAAATAAATCTTCAAAAAATTGGTTTTTGGTCACTTCGGGTCAGGTTTGGGGTAATCAAGTCTCTTACAAACAAAAACATACTAATAAAAATATTATGATTGGGCCAAATTGCACATTTTTGGGTCTTGACATGTCAAAACATGTCAGTCCTACTCCTAACCCAAGCTAATGAACTAGTCACTCATGGTAGTGAGTGACATTTTTGATTTAGAAGTATATGATGACATCATGAAGGATGGAGGATGATGGATGAATTAGGGAAGAAGGAGGAAGATACAACACTTAGAAACACCATGGATTGAAAGTTAATGAAAACCTCCTTCTTAACAAGATCTAGTGAAGGCATGGCGATGTTAAGATTCATAGGCTCTTCTTCTCTCTAGGAATATCCATCAGACTTGGGGATGGTCCCTTAAGATCTATAGAGCTTGTCTCTCATCCTTATCTCGTCAATTGATGGTTTAGGGATGGATTTGGTAGCACTTCATGGTGCAAGATGAAGTACCTGGACTGGAGGTCTTGACATTCTATTTATAGGAGGTGTTGCTTTTACTTGAGGCACCAGAGTGCAGGATACATGTCGTGCCATCGACCTTAGGGTATGAATTTGTAACTAACTTTGTAGAGGTGGCATCCTGTATGCATAACATGTTTTGGTCAATGGACCACACTCTTGTGGGCTATTGGCTTCGTCAATCAGTAAAATGGTCAAATAGACAAATTGTCCGACTGTGTTAAACTGGATCATCATCGGTCGATGTGATTGGTAATATAGTATGAGTGGTCATGGAGTTGTCCATCAATGGTCCCGACTGGCCATCGATCTATATAGATTGATGAGCTGTCTGGTCATAGAGATATGCTCCATCAGTCCACTACTTCATCGACATTTGGTTAAGGATTGGCTTGAACTCTCTAGTGTGGATTCTCATCTAGAAAATGGGTTATTATTCCATTAGGCAGGGACTTATGGTCAAGATGAACTTTGAATCCATCAAGTAGACCCTGATGGATCTCTTGATGGATCCCATTTGTCATGTTTGCTTGTTATTTGAGGTTTGTCACCTTCTAACAAACAACAATATTGAGTTAAGTTGTTTGTCCTACAAAGGGTATCAAATAGTAAGTAGGGAAATTATTATTCAAGAACCTCTAAAAACAAGGTTATTTACAAAAATAAAGCATTAATAGTTAAGAGGAATGAAGGTACAATAGGATGGTAACATTCACAAAATTGGATGTTATCACCCCCTACCAAACTCAGAATCAATCTTGTCCCAACCTAATAGACAGAATCAAAGCATCAAATGACTTCAAAATCCTTTATTAGTTTAGTATTTTTGAGGATCAATTATGTTCTTGTGTCAGCTTTAGGTCAAGATATATGTGTTATTATTCGATATCCTTACATAATTTCCAATTTCATTCTTATAGATATGCAGTTTCGTGGCTCTTTTATTCATTACAAACTTCTTTGAGGAAGGGTTTCTCCTTCACGACATGCACAAACTCCAATTTCCTAGTCGTACTAATGTAAGGTCCTTGTAAGAGGTATGTTTCACACTCAACCTTTATTTTTTTAGGTATCCTAGCTAGCCACATGGGATTGGGTTGAGGCTATGGTGTATATTATCTTTCTTGGGGTCACTCAACCATGAGTGTTGTTGTAGTAATAATGTCATCCAATTGTTAGTTTTGATGTTGTCTCGGGTGGTTATGTAAGATCCCCTTTGAAAGACAGGTGGGAAACATTTTGTCTTCCAAGCTCTACTACAAGGCACTACATATCTACATTCTTGAATGTAGCTATATACCAGCCAAGAAAAACCCTTTAGCATCTTATCAGGAACAACTCTCATTATTTTACTCATGCTCAGATTTTATTCTTTCTCATAAGGCTTAGGGCATGGGATTTTAGGGTTGAGTGGGATGCTATGCCTCTTGCGGGTTGTGGTCACTTTCCAACTTGCACTTTGAGGTTAGAGAAGTCAACCAAGAGTGCATCATACTAAGTCATCCTTATTTTGGAGAATTTAAACTTGGATACAGAGTATCCTTCCTGCATCCTATAAAGTCTTGAAATAAAGATGGTACAAAGTCATATTTGTATGTGATTTATGGCCCAAATTGGTCATTCTTGAAATGATGACGCTAAAGAGAAGCTCGAAGAGAAAACAAGTCTATTAATGTGAGTAAGGACAACATCATGGAAAATTGGGTTCAAAATTTTCTTATAACAAATTTTTCCATTCAATTTTAGCAAAATTTCCATATTACAGTTCAAAAAGTTTGAAGTTATGAAGAAAAACTATATATGAAAATGTGAAGTTACCGTGCAATTGGTGAGGTGGAAATGCAAATTATATAATCATAGACTTGATGGAAAGTTGAGGGATTAGGGTAGTACCTACCTCATCTATTTACACCCACCAAACTTATCATGCACTCTGTCCCAGAGTGTCAAAGATTGAGGTTGGATGTAAACGTGTGAGCTTTATGTGTTTTCCTTGAGTCCCTCATTATCCCTATGAGAATGCAACAAGATAGAAGCATAGAGTTTGTGTAGAGTATGGTATCATTCATGTTGTAGTCTTTCAACTTGAACTCCATTTTAAGCAGTGGAAGCTAGAATCGTGGGATTGATGAATCTGCTAAGGGTTGTGGTGGAAGAACTATAGCTTCTTTAAATATTTTCCTAGGACATATTGCTATACCCTAACATGTACCTAAATAATCTTGACTAACTCCATTTCATAAGTCTTTGTTTTCTCCTCCATGAAACTATGTGGCTTTTTAATGTCTGTGTACTTTTTTGGAGCATAAGTAACGTGAGGGTTGTTATATCAGACTATAGTCTTTGTATTGATATTTATTGTTAGTAGCATCTAGTGATTGTCATGTAAGAGTGGTAGAAATATGAAGTCTAGGAGGGAGTTTTGTAAGCGTTGTATAAATATTAGATTAAATCAAACAATTACAAATATCATTCAACTGATGGAAGATATAACCTAGATAGCATGAACATGAAACAAACACATAGAAACTAATATGTAATTGGAGAAAGATAACCAAATATTATATCTTAGTGTCTTAAGATACATTATTAGATTTTCCCTAAATTACTCGATATGTACAAGACCAAGTAAAATTCTCCATGACAGGTTATCATGTCAATGACTCACTGTCCACATTTTAGGGCTAACTGGAAACCCTAAGATAAGTAACAAACTCTACATTGCCTTAAAGTTTGCAATCACCAGCTAGGTAAGAACATAAAGCCTCTTCACCTTACCCCCCTCAATTCATGTACGTGAGATAGGTTTACTTATGTAAATATAAAATATAGGACATAATGTATGAGATACTAATGAAAGCTATCCCTACTGATCTCTTTTGCATCAAAATCACAATTCCTTAATTGTATTTCACATAAAGTCCATTTCATCTACTCAATAATAGAGAATTAGGTTAGCATCTTGTAACATCCTCAATTTCATAGATATTGTAAGCCTTTAATGTGGAGTTTTCTAGTAAGTGTGCCAAGGGACCTAATCAACCTAACCATGGCAAGGTATGTAATTAAGTTGACAATATTTGTAATATAAGAAATGTGGTCAACCAATACACACATGATAACTTAAATGTATATGAATATGAATGAATTATTCTTGTGAAGAGTAAGGTGATGAACATATATAACATGAAGACTTGAGGTACTGGTTTGACCTCTAGACCAACTTAGGTCTCATTATTAAGGAAGTAAAGTAATGTTGACCTAATGTATCATATAAAAGCTTCCATTGAGGGAATATTGATTCATGCTTTAGTTCCCTAATTGGGGATAGATAATGGACCTTTTGAGAGATCAGGAAATGGTATGGGGGCCCTAGAACCCTATTCAATCATGATTGAGCCAATTAAGATTCACATATGGGTCCTTGGAGTTCAAATTTGGGGATTTAGCATTTTGTGTTCATAATAAATACTCAATGTAATTTTGATAGATGGATAATTGATATACAAGATCAAGGGAGAAAATTTAGATGTTTTTGGTTTATCTAGTGGCCTAGGTGATTAAATTAGTAATTATCTGGTTTTAATTTAAAAGATAGGTTTGGATTGTCTATCCAGTTAGATTCTACCTAGAATATTTCTCATGTAAAGATGATGATTACATAGTGTGTAAACCAAAATTTGGGATCCGTTGGAGCTAAGAACTAGGCTATTTAATTATTTCTTTGGTGTGGACTTTTATCAAAACGAAGAAGAAAAACAAAATAAAAAAGGGGGCACTCCTGTTGGGCGGAGTGAGAGCCGCAACCCCTATTTGATAGGGCACAAATAGAGTCCCCTCAAGGGGGGAACTATGCCCAAAATCTGAAGAAAGGGAGGCTATAAAAAGCCTAGTTTCTAAGAAGGTAGGGTTAGATGAGTTCATAGATAGGGTTTTGACTCAAAATTGAGACAAAAAGAGAGAAGAACGAGGGAGAAATGGGCTGACAGTGGCACAACAGGCAGCTGGTTTAGGGTTTCCTAACCTTGACGGCCTGTGACACAATAAAGGTGTCGATCATGGATGTGAGGATGGGCTTCACCTGGAGCACCACTCCAATCATCGTCTGTGTGGCTAAGCAAGTGAGGCTAGCTCCCCGAAGAGTCCCCTTTACGACTGCGGTCTGTGGATGGAACATAACCAGACAAGTGCTAATACTAGGTCAATGAGCAAGATGACGAAGCCAATATTAGGATCCGCGCATGGGACCATCAAATCCAAAATGAATGAACTACATATTTAGGAAAGAGGTAATCTTGTAAATTTTGTATCTCTGAATCTAGATACCCAATTTCGACAAATAAGGTGTCAATAGAAAGGTAATGATGTCTATTATCTTATACAAAAATATTTAGATAGTGTTTTGGATGTCTAATTATTATTATAATTGGATTACTAATAGTTATGACATTTCAATGTGTTGTGCATTAAAAATATCAAATGACTTCATTAATTTATGAAAATTTTAAAGCAAGTATATTTTGATATGATAAACATGATTCTAAAGGCTGATCTCTATGATTTGACATTTTAAATATGATTTTTATGTAAACCCTAATAAGGGTATTTGGGATATTTCACACATTGATTTACAATGAAACAATCTGAGATTTTTGCCCATACCTTAATATACAACGTTCTTACTGTTCTAAAAGTTTTGATGGAGTTTCATATATGATTGGATTCGTATTTAGTTTTTGTCCTAAGTGGCCATTATGTAAGATGATTCATGAGTATTTATGAGGCAACATGTATTTTATGTGCCTATTTAGTATGGAAAAATTATTATTATTATATTTTTCATCTGATTTTATAAATGATTCAGTAAGAGTAATATATGTGAGTATGTATGGAGTTTACTCTTAGTATATGATGTATATACTTATATATTAGTGCATATGTTATTTTTGGTATAATGAATATATTAGTATGTGTATGCTATATAATGTGTGAATCAAGTTTAGTTCAATGTTTAGACATGAAACATGCTTTAAATCATAGTTAGTCTTAGTTAAATATGATTCCTAATTCAGTCTAGGATATTAGTATGATGGGGTTTGAGATTTAGAAATGAAGAGAGGAGAATACACATGGTGTAACGCCCGAGCCCACTGCCCTAGGCTCTAGTAGAGTTTCAGGAATGACGACTGGCCCCACAGACCACCACTAGACCTTAACTGCGCACTTTGTCCACACTGACGCGCAAGCCAGGATAAACTTCCCGACTGGTCACCCATCCCAGTACTACTCCAAGCTGAGCACGCTTAACTATGGAGTTCTTTAGAGATGGGCTCCCGGAAAAGGAGGTGCACCTTAGTGATATGGGTAGTCCAATCATTCCTTATAAGATCATGTTATCCGAGGTCTCAAATCCTGGGATGTTACACATGGACTTATACAATTTTGTTGATGACTAGGTATATGTTGTGAATCAAGGAAACAAGGATACATTGAGAACATCTTCAATATAAAGTTAAGTGGTTCATGCCCATGAGTATTCATATTTTAAGTTCAGTGTGTTTACATTAGATTTTCATGGTTTATGTGGCTCAATGATCTAAGATTTTTAATGTAAAGGTATACAAGCAAGATATTCCTCATACTTCTATGATTAAATAAGTTCTTGTGCTAAAATATCTCAAATAGATATATGTTGCTCAAAATGGTTGTGACTCATGTACTAGGTCCATAAGAGAGTTAAAGAGTCATGTTTCTATAATATTTCTTAGAAAATATTTAAATTGATGAATAAAGCTTCAAGATGAGATAGCCATACTTAGCTGATGATTTGGGATACTTTTATTGTGCTTTAAAGTATAATTAGGCTAGTAGAATTTCTCATATTTGTAGATAAAACAATCTATTAAGATTTCAATTAGAAACATGCCATTAAGATTTCATACATATATAGAGATCTAAGAAATCAATACCTTAGAATGAATAATATCTAAAAGTCAAGTACAATGTAAGAATATGAGTTTGAAAATATTAAGACAAGGTCCAATTTTCAAGATAAATGTACTTTTGGGATCTGAATGTATTCCAAATTGAGTTATGGTGATAATATAAATTATCATGGATTGAGTTATGATTAGGTTTCAAGATAAGATTTTATAATATTACTATCTTAAAGTTTAAGTTGTAAAATGTAAGCTCATATGTAAAGATTTAGATTCAGGGTAAAATCAAATTTTATAAAGGTTAAATTATCTTATCAGAATTCATGTTTTTAGATACTTTAAACTTACACTATTTTCATAACCTTGACTTAAACTACTTGGTATACTTAGTATTTCTATAGTAATTATAGATCCTTTCTCTTAAGATATTAGACTCATTTATCATATAATTGGTAGAAATGAAGTAATTTCATCAAATCATAGTCTTAGAATAAAGTTTGCCCAGATAATGAGAATATCAGATTTAGATTCAGACTTAAATTACTCAATGTCTGTGTAGTCAGATATTGAATAGAGATACATGATAAGGGTTGTAGACCCATTCTCAATTACGTAGAAATTTGTGATACATATTCACATTTCAGTAATAAATTCAATTCAAAATTTAAGAGTAGAGATTTAGATTTAGATTCAGAATTCAGTACATTTTCATTACTCTGTTTCAAATAAGTTCAAATTCAGATTTTAGTAAGACTAAACTTAAGATAATTAATTCAAAACCTTCGCATAATACATTATATAATAATTCCTCACCAGAGAGTCCCGGGACGATTCAGAGAGTGAACTACACCAGACACTACGGGTGTCACAAAGGACATTTATGCCAACAGAGGGTGTTTTACACCATAGAGGACATTTCAGTGTCAATAGAGGGCACATTGTGCCAACAGAGGGTGTGTTGCACCATAGAGGACACTTCGGTGTCAACAGAGGGCACGTTGTTCCAATAGAGGGTGTGTTGCACCATAGAGGACACTTCGGTGTCAACAGAGGAGGACTTATTGTATAATGGTGGCCACAAATTGATAAAAATCATAAGTAAAAGATATTTTAGATCAGAGCATGTATGTATTCTCATCCATGAGTAAGATGAGAGGAATTGAAATAAGATATTTATGACCCAGACACTTTGGTGTAGGTCATGAGACCCAAAGTACAGGTCTCCAGAAAAGATAGAGTAGAAAGATAAGAGTTTAAGAAATGAGAGACAATATATTTTTTAGATTTAATTGAAGTTTATTGTTCATTTCATATTTATGATGTTTAAGAATCTTTTGCAATATTGTAGTTTTTTATCAATGCATATTTTTAAAATAATCATGCCACTTACTCTAAGAACTGTTTTTTCCAATGCCTGGCTGGGGACGAAATGTCCGCAGGATTTTGGAGCAATTGAGGATCAAAAGAATAAGTAAAGCACTAGAAGATTTAAAGCTCAGCCTAGTGGGGTGCCATTTACCTAGACAATCCAAAGTTTTGACGTCTTTTTATTATGTCTAGTTGTGTTGCTAATTAGATTAGATTTTATGGTTTAACATGATTTAGTTTTCTATTTCAGTTTTAAATTTATGCAAAGTGTTTCATTTGCTTTAATTTCAATGATTAACATGTTTTTGACACTCCCAGATGAAAGAAAAAAAATTATAGCTTTCTCTTATGTGTTATGAAAATTTGGGTGTCACAATATGGTATCAGTGCATTTGGTAAATGACCACTAGGCAAACATGATTCTTATGGTCACCCTAGAGTGTAAAAGTAAGGTTAGGGTTTATGGATAGATTCCATAATAAGAAAACCAAAACCTAGAGTGATTATGGGTCTTAACCTTAGAATTGATAGATATGTTAGAGGTATAGGTCCTCCTTGTTTAGATCTAAAGTAGCAACCTAAACCTAGATAATGAGGTTTTTTCTCCATTCTCATTGGTTATGGAAAGCCAATTGAGAATTGAAAAGGAATTTCATAAGCGCTATACTTTAATGCATCTCTCCTTTCTTACTAGCCCATGGGGTATGATACATATGTGTTAGTAGTTTAGTGGGGGATAGTATGTTAGGATCCCACATCTCTATGTATGTGCCTAATCACCACATATCTAGGAATGTAGGAGTTACCTAAAAAACCCAATGTTAGACAGTCATGTGCAACCAATGTTAGGAACTCATGACAAGGTTGAGGAAGATACCCTAAGTATAGATCCAAGTTTAGTTTCATAAACCCTAAGTATGAGTCTAGCAATAGACTAAGGTAATAAATAATTCTCACATAAGTATTTTATGAAAATACATTACATATCTCTTTTCATGCAAAATTTTGAGCATGTGTACCTTAATATGTTAAATTATCAATAAATGCAGAGGTAAGCAAAACACTAAGGTGGGTAGTAGCCTAGAGAAATTTCAAGGGCGAAATTTATTTTAAGGTGGGTAGAATTGTAACATCCTCAATTTCATAGATATTTTAAGTCTTTATTGTGGAGTTTTCTAGTAAGTGTGCCAAGGGACCTAATGAACCTAACCATGGCAAAGTATGTAATTAAGTTAACAATATTTGTAATACAAGTAATGTGGTCAACCAATACACACATGATAGCTTAAATGTATATGAATATGAATGAATTATTCTTGTGAAGAGTAAGGTGACGAACATATATAATATGAAGGTTTGAGTTACTGATTTGAGCTCTAGACCAACTTAGGTCTCATTATTAAGGAAGCAAAGTAATGTTGACCTAATGTATCATATCAAAGCTTCCATTGAGGGAATATTGATTCATTCTTTAGTTCCCTAATTGAGGATAGATAATGGACCTTTTGAGAGATTAGGAAATGGTCTGGGGGGCCTAGAACCTTATTCAATCATGATTGAGCCAATTAAGATTCACATATGGGTCCTTGGAGTTCAAATTTGTGGATTTTTCATTTTGTGTTCATAATAAATACTCAATGTAATTTTGATAGATGGATAATTGATATACAAGATCAAGAGAGACAATTTAGATGTTTTTGGTTTATCTAGTGGCTTAGGTGATTAAATTAGTAATTATCTAGTTTTTATTTTAAAAGATAGTTTTGGATTGTCTATCCAGTTAGATTCTACCTAGAATATTTCTCATGTAAATATGATGATTATATAGTGTTTGTACCAACATTTGGGATAAATTGGATCTATGAACTGGGCTATTTAATTATTTCTTTCGTGTGGACTTTTATCAAAATGAAGAATAAAAACAAAATAAAAAGGGGGCGCTCTAGTTGGGCGGACTGAGAGCCGCAACCCCTGTTTGATAGGGTACAAATAGAATCCCCTCAAGGGGGAACAATGCCCAAGATCTGAAGAAAGGGAGGCTATAAAAAGCCTATTTTCTAAGAAGGTAGGGTTAGGCTAGTTCATGGATAGGGTTTTGACTCAAAATCGAGACAAAAAGAGAGAAGAACGAGGGAGAAATGAGCCAGCAGCGGCACAACAGGTGGTTGGTTTAGGGTTTCCTAACCCTGAAGGCATGTGGCACAATAAAGGTGCAGATCATGAATGTGAGGATGGGTCGCACCTAGAGCACCGCTCCAATCATCGTCTGTGTGGCTAAGCAAGTGAGGCTAGTTCACCGGAGAGTCCCCTTCACGGCGGCGGTCTGTGGCTGGAAGAAAACTAGATGGGTGGTAATCTTGGGTTAATGGGCAAGATGACGGAGCCAGTATTAGGATCCGTGCATGGGACCATCAGATCCAAAATGAACGAACTAGATATTCAGTAAAGAGGTAATCTTGTAAATTTGGTATCTTTGAATCTAGGTACCCAATTTGGACAAATAAGGTGTCAATAGAAAGGTAATAATGTCTAGTATCTTATATAAAAATATTTAGATAGTGTTTTGGATGTCTAATTATTATTATAATTGGATTACTAATGGTTATGAGATTTCAATGTGTTGTGCATTAAAAATATCAAATGACTTAATTAATTTACGAAAATTTTACAGTAAGTATATTTTGATATGATAAACATGTTTCTAAAGGCTGATCTCACTGATTTAAAGTTTTAAATATGATTATATGTAAACCCTAATAAGGGTATTTTGGATATTTCACACATTGATTGACAATGAAACAATCTGAGATTTTTACCCATACCTTAATATACAACGTTCTTACTGAAAGTTTTCATGGATTTTCATATATAATTGAATTTGTATTTAGTTTTTGGCCTAAGTGGCCATTATGTAAGATGATTCATGTGTATTTGTGAGGCAACATGTATTTTATTTGCCTATTTAGTATGGAAAATTTATTATAATTATATTTTAATCTGATTTTATAAATGAGTTAGTAAGAGTAATATATGTGAGTATGTATGGAGTTTACTCTTGGTATATGAGGTATATACTTATATATTAGTGCATATGATATTTTTAGTATAATGAATATATTAGTATGCGTATGCTATATAGTGTGTGAATCAAGTTTAATTCAATGTTTAGACATGAAACATGCTTTAAATCAAAGTTAGTCTTAGTTGAATATGAATCCTAATTTAGTCTAGGAGATTAGGATGATGGGGTTTGAGATTTAGAAATGAAGAGAGGAGAATACACATGGACTTATACAATTTTGTTGATGACTAGGTATATATATTGTGAATCAAGAAAAAAAGGCTACATTGAGAACATCTTCAATATAAAGGTAAGTGGTTCATGCCCATGAGTATTCATATTTTAAGTTCAGTGTGTTTACATTAGACTTTCATGGTTTATGTGGCTCAATGTTCTAAGATTTTTAATGTAAAGGTATACAAGCAAGATCTTCCTCATACTTCTATGATTACATAAGTTCTTGTGCTCAAAAATCTCAAATAGAGATATGTTGCTCAAAATGGTTGTGACTCATGTACCATGTCCTTAAGAGAGTTAAAGAGTCATGTTTCTATAAAATTTCTTAGAAATGTTTTAAATTGATGAATAAAGCTTCAAGATGAGATAGCCATACTTAGCTGATGATTTGGGATACTTTTATTTAGCGTTAAATTATAATTAGGCTAGAAAAATTTCTCATATTTGTAGATATAACACACTATTAAGATTTCAATTAGAAACATGCCATTATGATTTCATACATATATAGACATCTAAGAAATATATACCTTAGAATGAATAATATCTAAAGTCAAGTACAATGTAAGAATATGAGTTTGAAAATATTAAGATAAGGTCCAATTTTCAAGATAAATGTACTTTTCGGATCTAAATGTATTACAAATTGAGTTATGGTGATAATATGAATTATGATGCATTGAGTTATGATTAGGTTTCAAGATAACATTTTATAATATTACTATCATAAAGTTTAAGTTGTAAAATGTAAGCTCATATGTAAACATTAAGATTTAGGGTAAAATCAGATTTTATAAAGGTTAAATTATCTTGTGAGAATTCATGTTTTTAGATACTTTAAACTTACACGATTTTCATAACATTTACTTAAATTACATGGTATACTTAGTATTTCTATAGTAATTTCAGATTCTTTCTCTTAAGATATTAGACTCATTTATCATATAATTGGTAGAAATAAAGTAATTTCACCAAATCAGAGTCTTAGAATAAAGTTTGCTCAGATAATGAGAATATCAGATTTAGATTCAGACTTAAATTACTCAGTGTCTGAGTAGTCAGATATTGAATAGAGATACATGATAGGGGTTGTAGACCCAATCTCAATTGCATAGTAATTTGTGATACATATTCACATTTCAGTAATAGATTCAATTTAGAATTCAAGAGTAGAGATTCAGATTCATATTTAGATTTAGAATTCAGTACATGTTCAGTACTCAATTTTAGATAAGTTCAGATTCAGAGTTTAGTAAGACTAGGCTTAAGATAATTAATTCAAAATGTTCACATAATACATTATATACTAAGTCCTCACCAGAGAGTCCCAGGACAATTTAGAGGGCGCACTACGCCAGACACTACGGGTGTCACAGAGGGCCAATAGAGGGTGTGTTCCACTATAGAGGACACTTTGGTGTCAAACGAGGGCACGTTGTGCCAATGGAGGGTGCGTTGCACCATAGAGGACACTTAAGTGTCAAGAGAGGGCATGTTGTGCCAACAGAGGGTGCGCTGCACCATAGAGGACACTTCGGTGTCAACAGAGGAGGACTTATTGTATAATGGTGGCCACAAACAGATAAAAATCATAAGTAAAATATATTTTAGATTAGAGCATGTTTGTAATATCATCCATGAGTATGTTGAGAGGAATTAAAATAAGATATTTATGACCTAGACACTTTGGTGTAGGTCATGAGACACAGAGTACATGTCTCCAGAAAAGATAGAGTAGAAAGATAAGAGTTTATGAAATGAGAGACACATTTTTTAGATTTAATCAGAGTCTAATGTTCATTTCATATTTATGATGTTCAAGAATCTTTTGCAATATTCAAGTTCTTTATCAATGCATATTTTTAAAATACTCATGCCACTTACTCTAACGACAATTTTCCCAATGCATGGCTGAGGACGTGATGTCTGTAGGATTTTGGAGCAGTTGAGGATCAAAAGAAAAAGTAAAGCACTAGAAGATTTCAATCTCAACCTAGTGGGGTGCCATTTACCTAGACAATATAGAATTTTTACATATTTTTATTATGTCTAGTTGTGTTGTTAATTAGATTAGATTTTATGGTTTAACATGATGTAGTTTTCTGTTGATAAAGACTATATATGAATCTGTTTTAAAGTTATGAAAAGTGTCTCATTTGCTTTAATTTCAATGATTAACATGTTTGTGACAATCTCGGATGAAAGAAAAAAAAATTATAGCTTATGCTCATGTGTTATGAAATTTTGGGTGTCACACATCTCATCTTGAAACCCTTCATAGATTTTAATGATCTATGCTTCAAGGTTCTAAACTTGGGGATGTTATTCCATTCCCTAATCTAAGGAAAACTAGAAGAAATCACATTTCATTTCCCCAATACAAACCTTGTGGAATCACAGTTTTTATGTATCCTATCTAGATGACTTAGGGTTATATTGGGTATTAAATATGTTTACTCACTTTGAGATAAATTAGAAGAAATTGTATGACATATATGTGATTTCACATTATAACATAGAAATATTTAAATTAGACTTTCACATATACATTTTGTTTCAATTTAGATTAAATTTGCCGCATATATCCATTTCCACAACATAGATTCAAATGAACCAATCATAATTCAACAAAGATTCAAATGAACCAATCATAACTCAATAATTCACAAATTATGTGTACAATGATTCATATTGAACTAATATGTGGTGTTTGATATGTATAGATGGTAAGAATGTGTGAACTACATTCAAGAAATTAATATAAATATTAATCAACAAAAAAACCTTCTTAAATTCATTTGCAAAAAACTGGACAAGAATCATATTCAAGATCATCTAGATAAAACAGTGTAATAAATTGTTGGAGTCGTTCAATTTGAACCAATGGAAATTTTACAAGTGGAATTAAGGCTGTACTTCAAAAAGAGTTCAAAAATGAACCTACACCACTCACCTCAGGTCTGAAGAACCTAAAATTCGTAGTCCAATTCAAGTGGTCAACCTTTTTTGCTCGTATTTGCTCAAAAACCTTGAAGAAAACGAATGAGAGAAGCAATTGATTTGAGATCTTTTGATAAAAATATGTGGAGTGATGAGTTTTTTTTTGTGGGACTAGAGAAAGTTTAATTCATCCCGTTCTCTAGTGCAGGCCAAATGAGGTCCAATTTTACATTGACTTCCATACTAAGCCAGCTAGGTTTATGTGAGACAAAAGTACAGGGAATAAAGTTGTGGATGGTGTGTTTTACAATACCATCAGCCATAAGGTTCAGATTCCTAGGTACATAGAGTACAAGGAGCTGATTTATTGGGGGTCTGAGGTGTTGAAATTTTCTCCAGTGGGGAAGGAGCAGTGCTGGGGCAGAACATTCATTATTCAGGAGCTCGACCGCCTGTTTGGAGTCAGAAAGAAGAAGCACATAGTTAAGTTTCATGTCCTTGGCCAATTTGCATGCTGTAAGCAGTGCTTGTGTTTCATCCTCGAGTACTGAAACAACGTGAAATGGGATTCCTTGTCCATGGAGACAGTGACCCGAGCTGTCTACTATATGGATGCCAGTGGCTGCTTTACGGGAAGTGACATGAAATGAAGCATCTACGAAGATAACCACTTCATAATTGTTGGTCATGGGATAGCCAGGTTGGGTTGTTTTCTTGCTTCGAGTCTCTGTAGCTCTGAGATTCCTCATAGAATTTGCTCTTTCTTTGATGAAGGTGATACCCAGTTGAACATTGGGCTGGGAGTTATTATGCACCTTGTCATTGCGTAAATACCATATGTGCCAGCATGCAATCACCAGATGATGATCATTCACGGGACTGTTGCAGGCCTGGATGATAGTCTGAATCCACTCGTCCTCATTTAGATCGTGGAAGCGAGCAGGGACATTAAGTCCATTCCAGATGCTGTTGACATGTGGGCAGTCCTGGAGACAGTGCAGTAGGGTCTCCGGGCCATTGTTGCATAGCAGACATTCAATGTCTACATTCAGATGACGGCGCACCTTTTCAGCATTGGTGAGAAGAGCACGATGCTGAAGCAACTAGAGGAAGATGTGGATGCGTTCAAGGAGCCGTAAACTCCAAATTTTGGACCACTCTCCCGGAACAAGAATTGATTTACCATCGTGAGCGAGAGCATAGGCTGATTTAACTGAAAAGTTTCCATTAGCTTCATGCGGCCAGGCCCATGTATCCGGTGTAGCTGAGTCATCAAGAGCAGGTATGAATTGGATGAGATGCCACACCTTGGGTGGTAAGTAGGAGTGTACGAAGCTCATATCCCATTCACCATCCTCAAGTCTCATAGAGCTGACCTTGAGGTCAGTGAGCTCAGCTGGTATTGACCAGGAGGGGTCGTATTCGAGAATCAATTTCCCAAGAATCCATTTGTTTGTCCACACATTGGTGTTGGCGCCGGACTGAATGATCCTGTTGCATGAATCAGTGAGACTTTGAATGTTCCTTTTGATGAAAGCCCATGTTGAAGAACAAGGCTTTGTGCTGATTCTGTCCCCAGCCATATACTTGTCCCTCATTACCTGGATCCAAAGGGCGGAATCCTGATTGATAAAGGACCAAACGTTCTTCAGCATTAGGGTGGTATTATGGTATCGAGCATCCCTGATTCCCAACCCTCCATTATCCTTAGGTGACGTGATCTTCTTCCAGGACACTAGGGATAACTTATGTTTATCTTTTCCTCCCGACCAGACGAAGTTCTTTATATGTCTGTTGATATCATCGCAAAGAGAGGGCGATAACCGGGTTGTCTGCATGGCATATGAGGGAATCGCTTGCAGTGTAGACTTGGCAAGCGTTATCCTCGCTACGAGCGAGAGATGGCGGGCGGACCAACTGGTCATGCGATCTTTGATGGTCATGGTGATTTGTTGATGGGTGGCTTTGTTGATGCGATGGTGAAGGATTGGCACACCGAGGTATCGTCCCAAGTCATCAGTATGTTCAATGCCTAGATGTCGGCAGAAAGCTCGTGTATCTGCTCGCGTGGTGTTTGCAGAGAAGAAGCATATGGATTTGGACTTAGAAATAATTTGCCCAGAAATAGCAGCAAAGTCACTTAGAATCTTCAAGATGACATCAGCTTGAGTAGCGTCCGCCTCGGCCATGAGGAGTATGTCATCCGTGAACATAATATGGGAGAGAGGCAGACCTTTGTGGTTGAGGAGGATGGGTTTCCAAATTTTTTCCTGCACTGCCTGATTAATGGCCTATGAAAGTCGTTCCATGCATAAGACGAACATATAGGGACTTAGTGGATCTCCTTGCCTTATACCTTGGTTGGGCTTGAAGTCTTTGAGAGGGATTCCTTCCCAGAGGATGGAGGTGCTTCCACTCTTTATGATCTTCATAATGAGCTTGATAGTTAACTCTGGGAGTCCCAGTTTGAATAGGGTGTCTTGGATAAAAGACCATCGCATCCTGTCAAAAGCTTTGGCTAGGTCCAATTTGATGCAGACCCATTTTTTCTGCTTCATAGAATGAATGACTTCTTGGACAAGTAGAATGTTGTCACTGATCTTCCTGCCTGGTATGAAGCTGGTCTGCGTGACTGATACCCAATTATTAAGGTATGGCTTGAGACGTTCAACAATAATTTTTGACATTAGTTTAAAGCAGTTATTGCTGAGGGAAATTGGCCGCAAATCAGAACAGCGCTGAGGTTGCCTTGTCTTTGGAATGAGAACCATATAGGAGTCTGCAAGCTTTGCGTCAATGTGACCAGTATTAAAGAAATGTTGCACAGTTTTGATAACAGATTTACCTACTTTGCTCCATTGTGACTGTAGAAAGTCGTTGTAGACACCGTCGGGTCCCGACGCCTTGGATGGTGGCATAAGATGCAGCGTGTCAAAAATTTCTTTTGGACTTGGCATCCGGGCAATGAAATTCAGACTTTGAGGTTGGATGCGGTAAAAGTGGCCGATATAGTCCCTGGTTGCATCTGATGTGCCAGATGGTGCGCCGTCAGTTGTCATTAGATCGATGAAGAAGTCACAAACAAGAGGTTGAAGTGCGACTGGATCATCCACCCATTCGTTGTTGTTGTCATGCAACCTGTTGATCATTGTGAAGTGTCACCGAGCTTTGATATAAGACTGGAAAATTTTGGTATTTGCATCGCCAAATTGTAACCACGGGATATGAGATTTTTTGTGCCAGTCTTGTTCTTCACGGAGGAGCAGTTGGCTATATTGCTCTTGCAGGGATATGGAAAGAAGTTCATTAGCAATACAGGGATTGAAAGTATTGTTTACCTGGCATTGGTTGAGCCGGGCCAGGAGCTGTGATTTCTCTTTATGCGTATTTTTAGTGTTTGATTTCTCCCATTTGATGACAATGCTTTGGAAAAGGGGTAGAGCCTCAGTGAAAGCTACAGTGTCATCCCAGCGTGGAAGAATCTTCATACAGAATTCTTTGTTGGAAGCCCAACTGGCTTTAGTTTTGAAGACCTCCGTCTTTCTTCTTTGAGGATTTGAGCTCAACAAAAGGATCAGATTATGATCCAAAAACAGACAAGGTAACACAACACATTTGTACCCGCCGTCATTTGAGAACCAGTCATCATTAGCAATGACTCTATCCAACTTCTCCAGGAGACTACGCCGCTTGAAAGTATAGAATTGACCATTCATACAGACTTCAGATAGCCCAGATTTAATTAGGATGTCTTTAAATAAGGTGCTATTGCGATGGTCAAAATGTTTTCTGCCTTTCTTCTTGGAAGTATCCAACATCGTATTAAAATCTCGTACTAACGCCCAGGCATTAGGGACTGTGGGGGCGATCTCCAGCAGTCTCTGCCATAGGAAATGACGTTTAGTAGGGTTGGGGCTGCCGTAAATAAAGGTTATATGCCAAGAACCATTAATTTTGCAGTGAATGAACTATAGGTGGTTAAGGATGATATCAACAGAGCAACTACTGTTATTCCATAGAATCCAGATGCCCCCGAGAATCCAAGGGCCTCGACTCTATGGGAGGTCGGGTAGCCGAGCCGCTTTATTATGTTTTCAGTGGAGGTTCCACTACATCTAGTTTCAATCAGGACCAGAATGTGGAGCTTGTGGAGTCCTTTATATTCAGAAAGAAGACGAGTTTTGTCCTTGGAGCGGGCTCCTTGGACATTCTAGCATAAGATATTCACCATATTATCCAGATAAGCAGATAGGGGTGCATGTTTCTTTAATGGATAGCCGCACAGAGACCCACTTCCTGACCGATGTCATCTGGTTCTGCAGTGGTAACGGTCTGGTTGTCGGCTATGTCCTCCATGACTTCATTTCCATCATCAAAGGTCAGATGTTTCTTGGATTGAGAAGTGTCCAGATTCCCAACCAATTGAGCTAACTTCCCTTTTTTCCTTTCCCAACCCGGGATAACCATGACATTTTGGTAGATAATCCTTCTATTGTGTAGGATTACACCGTGTCCTGCCTCATTGCTACCCCACTAGAAGCTTTCAGGAGGTTGATTCGGGTTTGCAGACATTTGGCCACCTTGGAAGCGGAAGGTCTCACCATTATTAGGGACAACCTGTTGTCCTTCAGGCATTTGGGCACCTTGGAAGCAGAAGGTCCCTCCACTATTAGGGACAGCCTCTCTTCCTTCAGATATTTGGTTATTGTAGAGGGTCACAGCGGAAGCTTGCGCATTGTTATTGGTACTTGACGTACTCTTTTTGGTCGCTTGGTTCTTCTTTTTGTTCTTGCGGCTCACGACTGTCTCCCAGTCTGAGTTGTATCCACCAGCATCAGCGGCAGGAGTAGACTTTTCGGTGTTGTTGTCTGTTTCACCCGCCGGTTTACCCTGCTTGGTAGTTGGGGGTACGTCTTTCTTAGTCTGTGTGCGTCGTATGGGCTTAGGTGCATGTATTGCTTCAGTATAAGTGACGTGTGCAATGGGCACATTCGTTGATGCCGAAGGTTCCTGGGGAACAAAAGGCTTGGCGAACGTACAATCCACCTCCACGTGACCAAGCCTACCGCATCGCATACAAATGGATGGCAGGTTTTCATACTCTAGACAGTAGTGTTCACCGTTCAGGAAGATCGCTAGTAGAAGTGGTACCGTGGTGTCAACTTCCACAGCCAATCGAGCAAATTTCCCTCGGTCTCCCGTTGTAGTCGTCGTGTCGATCTTTATGGTCTTGCTAATGAGATCGCCAATACTTATAAGGAGTTGGTTTTGATGGAGGAAAACTGGTAGATCTGCCACCCGCAACCAAACGACGATCTTGCGCGGGATCGGATTGGAGGGGCAGAAATCCGGTGACCATGACTGAACCGAGAGATAATTTCCAAAGATTACCTAGGGTCCTCCCGTTATGGCCTTGATGAAATCCACTTGATTGCTGAGTTGTATGATGTAGTATCCTTTCTCAAGGTCTATGGCCCGGAAGGTATCCGTTGGCGACCAGAGCACAGATAACCGGTTGACTAGGGAATGGAAGACAATATTGCCGGCAAGGAGTTTGACGATGACAGCATATTTCCACGGCTCAAGCATTGGTGGAAGAGAGGCAGGATTGATGGTGATGGCTGGTAAAGCACCACTCTTATCTATAGCAATGTCCGCGATCTTTAGTGTATCCGGAGAAACCAGCGGGAGACTTTCAAAGACTTTCTTCCCGATTATTGCATCCTTGAAGGTACGAGTGATATGCCTTGGAGAGATTTCCTTAGTGACGGTTGTGTTTTCCTCGATAGCAGTGAGGGGCTGGTCCTGGAAGTTGTCCTCGGCCTCCGGTGTCCCATGCCCACAGCCGCCTCTACTGCTTCCTCGACCTCCATGGCCACGGGATGCGCCGCCGCCACGGGAAAACCCTAGCGGAGCGGACATGCTGAGTGGACGGAGTGATGAGTTATTGACATAAGAGAGAGTAAAGTCAAAGAAAATGTAGCAAAAGTTTATGATTTATAAAGAATTCACCAACCTTGGAAAGTGAAAACTCTAAAATCTAAAATTTCAACTTCAAGATCTTCAAACCCTAGAATATCTTCCTCCTTTGAGAAATTTGAAGCTCTAAAAAGTGAGATAGAAATGAGAGGTTCTTGGGTCATAATGGTACCTTATATAGCAATTTAGGGGATTGAAATAATCAATTTTTAATGTTTTTCAGGTCCTTTTATTTTTTGAAAAACGTCTTCAACCGAGTTGTTCCTGGAAAGAAACTCGACCGATGCATTCTACTGCATAAAAAATAAAATATACAAACAAAAGTTTTTTTTTTTGAAGGTAAGACAAGCTATTATAAAAATGAAAGCCATACGGCATCTACAAAGACTAAGGATCCATACAGTTTTGGCATCCCAAAAGTTAGCAGTACAAAGATATAATGCAAGAAAGATCGGATCAACATAAGACGCTTCTGCCTGAATTCCTCCCCAACACGCTGGACAAAGCAACAACTAAACGGAATTCCACCACGATCATGGGTATCTCTTGCATAAATCAGACCCCAACTATTGAAACTGAAACAGATAGAGCAACAGTCCTGGTAAACTCCGCCATTCTTCCACCAAAGATAAAGCATCAAAAGGCCGCTTACCATGTTTAAGAAGGCACTAAGATCAGCTGTGACCAAGAGAAAAAGAAAAACTACAACCAAGACAGAGACGACACAACAAAGACAAAGAAACAAATAGATACAAGGCAGTTCGGACACAGGCGGGTGAGACAAGAGAAAGCCGACAACCATTGTCCGTCCAGAGAAGAACAGAGTTGATGACGAGATGAAGAGGGGAGGACTGCTCAGGGGAGAACCCCCACCTCAACCAGCCAACTAGACCTTTCCCCCTACTCAACACAGACCACGAGTAGAACCATGGATAAGCATCAAAGAAGGAGGCCACCATCCCAACTCAGAACCCCTAAAAGTCCCCCACACCGACAGAAGCAAAGGTCCAGGCAAACCTAGCATACAACCAGGCCAAGACAACCGAAGCACCAACACAAAGAAAAAGAAGACAAAACGGCTGCGAACAACCCCCGCTCAACAGAGCCCAGCCTAAGACAAGCAGAAAAAAGAAAAAGAAAGAGGGGAGAGAGGACTCGATGCGGCAGAGACGATAAACAGGGAGAGAGGCAAAACCACAACCTCCGAAGGGTCGTGCAAGGCTAGCTCTGGCACGACAGAGCCCCTCACACATCCCCCAAGCAGAACACCACCCACTAGCGGTAAGGAAAGCCAATCGGAGAAGCCCGACATGTCGAAGTTGACGCCAGGGGAAGGAAAATCCACAGAGACCAGCTTCACCCAGCTCCAACAGCCTAACCCACGCACATCGAGCAGGAGAAGCCTAGGGGGAGCGGGGTGGCGCCCGTCGGCGGCCGAGACCCCCTCCCCCAAGCTCGCCGCCTATCCTTGAGTGAAACCTAATCGCCATAGCTCGGAGCAAAACCTAATCGGCCGGAACGGGGAAAATATTCTACAACATAACAACATTACAAACAAAAGTTAATATTCATCCATATTGGATAACCCAATTAATCAATATAAACAAAAATATTACACTCCAATACTTCAACTTGTATACCATGGTGGTTGAATTAGTCATGTGGAAACTCGACCGACCAATAGGTTTATAAAGCTCTTAAAATCTTTAACTATTTCAAAAATACTCCTACTTGAGTATTCAAATATATATATCCAAAAGTCAGATAATCTGAGCTACCAAAAAAATGATGCAAAATATTTATTAAATTTCTATACTTAAAACTAAATCTATTATCACATTTTCTATTCATGATTCCATGCCACTAGAGTTTTCAATATATAACCCTATAAAAATAATTATATAAAACAACAAAATAAAAAAAACAAAATTTAGGGTTTCAATTAATATTTAATTTAATTAAGAGAAAATTAAATTAATAAGTGATGACTCTTCGGAAGATTGCAACTAGGATTTTGTGTAATTTAGAAATGGGTCCTTACAGTGTGTGTGAGGGCAAATCACATAATGGAGGCATGTGTTGGTATGTGGGGCGAGTTGTCATTCCTGAAAATATATTGTAGCCTTGGGCATTGGGCCCAGACATTTCTGTTTCCCATCCTTAACCTATACATAACTTAGAGATGGTATGAACAAGTCAATACACATTACTAGAGACAAAAAGAGGCGAAGTCATGTCCTACTTTCTAGTAGGAGGTTTGGTGTTGTAACATCCCACTTTTCAAAACACACACACACACATATATATAGTCATTCTAGAATACATTAAAGTGTACAGATCGCACGCTACACTCAAGTGGTTTTTGCATATTGTAACATCCCAGGATTTGAGGCCTAGGATAACATGATCTTAAAAGGAATGATTGGACTACCCATATCACCAAGGTGCACCTCATTTTCCGGGAGCCCATCACTAAGAACTCCATAGTTAAGCATGCTCAGCTTGGAGTAGTACTGGGATGGGTGACCAGTCGGGAAGTTGACCCCGGTTGTGTGTGATTGAGGACAAAGTGCAGTTGAGCCTAGTGGTGGTCTGTGGGGCCAGTCATCATTCCTGAAACTCTACTAGAGCCTTGGGTATTGGGACCAGGAATTACAAATGGTATCAGAGCATAGGTTCCTCATATAATCATTAATAATTATTAATTTTTACAAATTCCATAGAACCGAGTTAGTTATTATAGGATTTTCTGAAACACTGAGGTGTCTAGAAAAGGATCACTTTTGGGGGATGGCAATATTTTCCTCCGCACCGCTAGTCGGAATATGAGGACTCTCGGATTGTGTGACTGCCTGGCCGATGTCTTAGGATATGACTTGAAATAAGATAACTTTAGGACTCTCTCATCTTGTTCATCCTTTCTCAGCTCAAATTTTCTAAGGACCTTAAGGATTAGGGTTTCCTCTCTTCTCCTCATCCTCTTGAGGTATGGGTAAGGTTAATAAGGTCTAAGGAATCCTCCACCAAATTAATGAAAAGCATGTAAATAAGATTCCATGGACATAAGCTTAATAGATTAAGCGCAAACTAAAGAATAGATACATGCTTGGATCGTATGAAATGAGTTGTCATTGCCCTCAGGAGAAGACATGAGGCTAGACCTTCTTGTCAAGAGGGTTAGTAAAGAGAGAGTTAGTCTTGGAGGTAGATATCTCCATTAAAAGTAGAGATCTAGCACATCCTCTGAGGATGATGTTAACCCTAACCCTAAGTGGAGATTAGAGAGAGATGACATACTGAGTTAGATGTCATGGTAAACTAGGCATTTAGATAGACATGCCTTGGATGTCACATGAGCCATGAGAGGTTGGATGATCGAGCACCTTTGGCAACCCAACCCTGGGAAGCGTCGCACATGTTTGAGCGAAAGATAGCTCCTTCATGGATGAGGTTAGAGAAGAACCTATAGAATCCTTATGGGTTGTTGCAAGTAGGATATAGCTTGCACCCAGAGTACATCAGTAGTACGAGTAGTAAGTTAAAACCTAGGCCAGAAGGACAGGATGGATGGCTTATGTGATAAGAATAAGGGGCTATGGATAATCATGAGCAAACATAAGTTTAAGCATAGGCTTCACCCGCATAGATGTATGCCTATGAGCTTAATCCTTCTTGGAAAGAGGACCTCTAGTAGTATGGCTAGATGTAGAGTTAGCTCTAGAGAGAAAAAGTTGGACACCAACACGGAGGATGGAAGCCTAAAACCCTGAGATTTGAGGAACAGTGGGGAGTTGAGGATGATGCGATCTAAGTGGATGATAGTGGTTTCCTTATGCTTGACCCCTGGAGGCTGATGATATCTTGGTTGCCTTTAGAGGAACCAAACCCTAGAGAGAGGATGAGGCTTCTGGTGCCTATGGTATAGGTGTTTACCTTCTGAGACAGGAAGAAGAGTTCTTTAGACCTAGAAAGGTTTAGTAACAGGTTGTGAGGCCTTATACCTAGTTGGTTGTCCTTGAGGAGGACTTAAATCTGAGGTATTTCTCATATAAAAGGATCATGGGAGTACATGACATACCTTGGACATGCTTGATTCGTGGTTAAGAGATTGATCATGCAGTTGGATACCCAAAGGAGAACCTAGGGTTCCTAGGCCTAAGAGGGGAAGCAGTGTATCCGATGCTCATGATGAGATTTGAGTCTCTATAGTTTTGAGCATGGTACTCCTTATGTGTATAGGTAAAGGAAACCCCTTAAGTTAAGGGTATGTTTGATGAACCCCTCAAAACTAAGTTGATCTAATGTTGAGGAAAGAGAACAAGAATGATCTAGCATGGTTTAATAGGTTGTCTACTTGTGCCTTAGTTGCTGCTGGGTTAGGCATGCTCATGTGGATACAAACCCTAAACATAAGGATGGTTGTGACCTTATTGTCAAGAGTTGTAGTTTCCTCCCATCCTGGGAGAGGGACCCTTCAGTTGAGTGTTTACCAGTTTTGTTGGTTTTGAGGTAACCTAAAAAGGGTTCAGAGGATCTTGTGAAGCTAAGTGAAGAGTACATGGTATGAGAATGAACTTGCAGACCCATAGATAACCATCTCTAAGTGAATGTGGACGTGTTACCATGGAGGTAACTGGTATGGGGCTTGACCAAGGTAGGTAGGTTGCCATGATCCCTATGAAAGGATGAAAGTCATCCCATGAATGCAGAGAGAGAGATGATGAAGGCTTGGGTAAGGTTCTAAGTTGAACATGCACTATGTTAGAATCCTAAGTCTGTCCTAGGGTCAGGTAGCGATAAGACTGATGGAAGAAGGAGTTTCCTAATTCCCTAGTTGCACATGACCATAGGGTCAGGAGGTAACAACTATCATTGTCTGAGGGCCATGGGTTAGGAGATTGATCACCTTCATGAACTCATGGGACCCAAAGGGCAGATGAGTAGAGCACTCTCTGCATGCATAAGGGAAGAGGGATGACCCCAAAAGCACCGACACCCTATAGACCTAGAGGACATGACCAAGGATTGTCTGGTGACCCAAGTAGGTTCGAGGTCAGTTTTCCATGGAAGTAATTTTTGATGTCATGATGTTTGTGATATATTGACATATGTGGCACGTTTCAACTTAGATTTGAAAGTGTACTGGCAAGGTGGGGTGTACCATCTCTACTCTTGGAACATGAAGAACTCTGTATTTGGACTGCAGCCAAATGCTTATTTCCTCTTATTATGGGAGTGAGAGATAGGACAGTACGCATGCCATACACCAAGGATAAAGATGATGTGAGTTGGAACATTGCTAAAAGGTATGAGGATAGAGATGATAACATACCTTTGTGGAGTTAATGATACATGGATGGTTTACAAACACTAAGAGTATTAAGGAAATCATCTTGTAAGGATGTTTTACCATGAGTTGTGTGGAATTTGCAAGTTATGCAAGGTTGAACTTGATCACCATGAGGATGAGCTCAGAGTTTCTTGATGAAGACAAACTTAGAGTTTGAGATGAGATGGTAAGTAGAATACAAGGAGGTGTATGTCTTCAACATTACCTAACACCTAAGGATAAGAAGTGGTAATGAATGCTCTGGTTGAGATATATATAGCTGCCTAGTTTAGCTAGAGGCTAGAAGAAGTTGAGGTTGTTCGGCTAACCCTAAGTTTGGAAAGAAGATGTGTTTTGGCTAACACTCGGATGTAACAAGATATGTTGAACAAGTTAATGGTTGTTTGGTTAGCCAGTTTAGTCCTTGATGTAGTGAAAGGATGGTGATAGAACCTCAGATGCACTTCTTTGGAAAGGAAGGTGATGAAACCATGGTGAGAGTGGTTTAGGGTTTCTAAGGTATCAAGCTTGAGGAATCATGACATACAGGAGATCATGGTTTTAAGATCACCAAACAACGTGGTACTAAAGATAGTAAGTGATAGTAGCACTTTGGATGCTTGATGTGAAGTTGCATGTGGCATGTGGCCATGCAAGATCAGGTTGAACTACACGTGATAGATACGGTTCAACTACACCATGATGCGAGCTCAAAAGTTTTTGAGTATGACCTAAAGGTTCACTTCCATAAGTTGGAAGTAGGAACATGAAGAACTCGGTGTCATTATCGCTTATCACTCCTAACTTATGGTTAGTATGATACAGACTAGAGGGTCTGATGAGAGCATGTGTGCTCATTCAGGGTGATAGATAGGGACAGTTCTTAAGATGTGATGTTAAGCTCCATAGCCTTTATCGGGATGCAAGAAGTACTATAGGGAAGTTGTGTCAGTCACCACTTCATTAAGATGATGTTGGTGAAGGAGGCCTTGCGCAGGTCCGAAAAGAACCACAATGTGTGCAGATGAAGTCGCTTTGATCGTGCAATGGCTAAGAAAGAGCCCAGGGGTGACATGAGTCGTGAGTTGATGCAAAGTAGACTGACATGCAGTTCACTGTGAGAGAGTATGTGATGTGAAAATATGACCCCTCTAAGATACAACTGAGAAAGTTGAGTTCCCGATATATGCATCCATTTGAGATGGATTGGTGGAAATAGTTGTGTTTAGCCTTACCCCTCAGGATAACATGATGTGTTCCATGTGAGTCCAATCTAGAACACTATGTGAGGTACCCAAGCCATGTGCTGATCCCTGAATCTATTCAACTTTTGAAAGTTTGAAATGTCCTGAGTCACCTATAAGGGTACGATATACCAAGGTAAGAAAGAACTCAGATGGAAGAATATGAGATAAAGAAGGTTCTTGGGAAGCACCATGGAAAGGGTGAAGCCTCATGGGAGCCATGATGGACATAAGAAAGGCTTATCATGTTTGTTTGTGTGCCTGGTGGAATTTTGAGGACAAAATTCCTATAAGAGGGGAATGATGTTACGACCCCAATTTTTGGGTTCATTTGGTGAGAAATGTAATTTCTCATATTAAATATATTTGAACAAATAATGATATATTTTTTTTTAATAAATAGATTTCATTTAAAATAGCCTTGATGGTTGCTTTGTGGGCTTTATTGGCTATTGGACCCAATAACAAGGAAGAAACAAAAGGAACACCATTATTAATAAGAAATGGAGAAAAGAAAAATGTAGAAACCACTAGAAGACAAAAGAGTGTAATCCATAGGTGGATTTCGTGCCTCTTGGGTTCCTTGGGTTCCAAGGAGTCCAAAGTTACAAAGAAAATGCAATAAGAAAAGAAAAGATCAATTAAGTATTTCTTTATAAAGAAAGAAATTGAAAACAATGATAAATGTGGGAAATAAGTGGAAAGAGATATAATTGGGTTATCCTTGGTGTAATTTAGTATCCCAAGGATTCCTAATGTTAAAAGGAATACCAATGAGGAAAATAAAAGAGAAATAAAGAGAAATCCTCAAAAGGAGATATTTTAATAAAGAAATAAGTGAGATAATGAGAAATAATGGATAAAAGATAAGCAAAAGGCTAAGGAACATTCCCAATATGGGATTTGGAGCCATTAAGGTTCCTTGAGGTCCAAGGAAATCCAAGATAATAATTTAATAGAAAAGGAAAGAGACATTAGGTGAGAAATATACCTAATTGATTAATAACTTGCAACTAAAGAAAGGGACCCAATTTCTTTATATAATGAGCCCAAATTTGGCATCATGGTAGATTAAGTCATAATAGACTTTCTCCTAAAATTTTATTGAAAAAGGATAAAGAAGGCGAGAGTTATTGATTTTAGGAGTTTTCATAAAACAAAGGGATAATCAAGTTATAATGTGATTTGAAATCGGAATAGGCCCAGCCCAGGCATGTATCATGCCCAATGATGACCGTTGGATGGCGATCGGATGATCAAGAGATCATCTTCCAGCTCGAGTCAGAAAAGGAAAGATCAGTAAGACATGCGATCTTCTCGCACCTTTTTTCTGTCTCCTCAGTCCACGTTTTGGTAAGATAAGTTTCCCATGAGAATCGGGAGACAGATTCAGTCTGAACCATCCCTGGTTTCCCCTATTTCCAGGTGTGGGATAGTCTCCCCTAATTGGCAGATAAGGTCAGACTCCATGCCTGACTTCCCTATATATATAGAGGGCCACACGCTCTCTGCGGAAGCCCAGAATGCCCCCATTGTGTCCGGACGACAGGGGGCAAGTCAGCACGTGGATTGATCATGAGAAAGATGACGACCTTCACCTTCAGTTTGAAGTTGCTTCTCTTCGGAGAAGAGTTTCTCCATCCCGTCCACTTTAGTTGGATCCGGTGAAGCTGAAGGTACCCTCAAGTCCGGTGGGGCTTGACGGAGGTGCGGCAGTTTCTACTGACAGCTGGGGGAGAAAGTTTCTCAGAGTCAACTCTGAGGTTGACCACGGCAAGCTTGGTTCGCGAATAAGGGAGGGCTTGTGAGGAAGAAGAAAGGAAGGGGGGGAAGACCTGCTAGCCCCCGATGGTTATGAAGGAAGGTAAGGGCATTATTGTCAATAGCTTCTTTTTAATCATGAAGTAAGGCACGCCTCCTGGGGATCGTTGGATTTCACGGGGTCCACGGGACCACGGATCAGATGGCCAGAAACTTTCTAAAATTAATCGATAATCCAAGATCGTGCTCTTCATTACAAAATTTATAGCAATTGCTAGGAATCTCGGATTAACAAACTTAATACATGAAAGTTGCTTAGAAAAATACGAGGAACACAATAAAATTGATTTGAGAATCTAAATATGTTCCTATTTGCAAAATTATGTTAATGTAGTGAAAAGTACTCATGTATTATATTAAGAAAACCTAATTGAGCATATTGGTTAAGTTCATGATGCTTAGTTGATGAAATTGAGTAATTGTAACTTGTTGAAAATTTAATGATGAACTTGAACCTGATCTAGATATTTCTTGCATAATTTTGAGTTTTTACCTCATATGTGAATGATTAAGCTTTTAGAAATCCTAATTTAGGGTAAAAGAGGATAAGATCATATTTAATTTGAAAAATGTGAAAATATATTGTTAAATGATGGTTCTAAGTTATTTTGAGTAAAAAGGTTCCTAATTGTAGATAAATACCTTTAATGTAGAAATTAGGGTTTTCTAATGAATAAAGGTAGAATTAATGAAAATTAGAATTCATATGTGAATTAGATCATAATGAACTATGAATTGATGATAAACGAGCATAATGACTTTATCATAGATTAAAAAGGATAAAATGATAGCTTTAATGTAAAAGAGGCTTAATGGGCTTAATTGATGGTTAATTGTGCATTAATATGGAATTAAGGTTATGGGTTTGTAAAAGGTAACCTTAATAACTTTTGTGAGGGATAGATGAGAACATTAGGGTTTAAAAAGAGTAAAGGGAAGTAAAACCCTAATTGCAAAGCAAACCCTAAAAAGGAATAAAAACCATAAGTAGAAAGATAGTTTAGATAGATTTTGCTAAAAGGGAATTGAATGTAATTTCAGGACTGAATTGTATGATTTCTTCTGGATTACTTGCTTGTTTGGATTATTCCTGCACCTGAGTCTGCCTGACAGGTATGTGGTTCATTATGGTTAATCACATTAGTTTCCTGAGGGTTTTCTGAATGTTTCCTCACATTGAATGCAATCTAAACAGTTGGATGTTCATACTTGCAAAATTATAAAGCCACTATGATTATCACAATTATATTATAAGTATGTATTCTCGCACCTACATGCCACCCTGATGGATGATGCAAAGAGGTCATGCCCAGGAGGGAAGACCCATGGGCACCATTATTGGTGACCCCAGGCACCAAGCTCGGGAATGAGAAGGTGGCCTATGATATTGTATGACTATAGGGCACCATGAGTGGTGACCCCAGGCACTAAGCTCAGGATTGAGACGGTGGCTTTAAGTCAATGGCAAAAGTGAAACCCGAAAGTGGGTATGCCAGGGTTAGGGAAAAAGCGATGGAGAATGTCATACTGAAAAGTGTCAATTGGTTTGTTAATTAACTTGATTGTGATAATTAGATTGTTACCCATATGTGCAAACTTTTGGTTGTCCCGACATACCGGCATATTCCGATATGTTTACCGACATTTTGTTTGTCAGCGTTTTAGGTACAAGCTTGAAAAGGACAAACATTAAAGTGGCATATGTGAAATAAATTAAGAGTTAAGGTACAAAGGAGGATTAGTTAGAGTAGACTCTTGATACAGATAGATGTAGATATCCCAATTTTGAAAAAGGTACGCAAAGTTTAATTTTATACCCAATTCCAATTTAGTTAGTAGAATTTCATAATTATTATTGATTATTTTCTTACAAAATGTAAACCATTGATCTTCATTGTCATACTACAGCTAGGCTACATACAAATTTTGAGCCCATTTGGATGAGTGTAAGTCACTCATCTGAGGGTAAACAAATCGACGAATGAAACTAATTTGAAATGCATAATTGTTGTGGTCTTCATAACATGACCTATAAATGTCCAATTGGGCAAACATTTTATATATGAGTTATTCAAAAGATGTTTAAGAAGATGAATGGATTCGATTTTAAAAAAATGTTACATCATGAAAAACTATTTCAGTGTATTTGGCTCCAAATACACTCGAGTGTATTCTAGCCTGACTATATATATATATATATATATATATATATATATATATATATATATATATATATATATATATATATATATATATATATATATATATATATATATATATATATATATATATATATATATGGGGATATATTGACTGCCCGCGCGGGTACAGTGATTTGGCTACCCGTGCCTCTGTGTTTTTTATTTTTCATCTTATTTACGAATTCTGCCACCGTCTTCTTTAGAGTGACGCTCCTACCTGCGCCCCTCCTATTCATTTCGATAGGGACGCGCCGCGGGCGGAGAAGACGATGCGAAGGTGATTCCGCGGAGAAGGCGTTGGCGAAGGCGATCTGCCTTGAACTTCAACCCTACCCTTCTCCCTCTTCCTTCCATTACCCTACTCCCTCTTTCCCCGTTCAAATCACAGCTATGAGGAAATCTAAGGGCAAGCAGAAAGGGGGAAAACAGAATGTCATTTCTTGAGGAGTCATGTCTACTGAAGCTTTGGTCGTTGATGAAAGCAGGACGGAGGCAATGGTCGACGCTCAAGATATGGTCATTGATGAAGCAAGGGCTAACTCCACATCTTTGAGGAAATCTAAGGGCAAGAAGAAAGGGAGAAAACGGAATGTCGTTTCCAAAAGCGCTGTATCTACTGAAGATGAAGCAAGTGATGACTCTGGAGGAAGGGCCGACTCTGGAGGAAGAGCTGATGATGAAGGCAGTGATGATTCTGGAGGAAGGGTCGATGCTGAGGGTATAGCTGACGATGAAGGTAGGGCTGACCCTGAGGGTATAGCTAACGATGAAGGTAGGACTTACGATGGAGGATTGGTCAATAAATCCCTAGGTAAATGCTACATTGAGTTTGTTGTCAGCTCTTGTGTGTAATGATTTGTTCTACAAAATTCTACATTGAGTTGGCTCATGTGTAATGATTTGTTCTACAAATCAAGCTACTGTTAGTCTAGTTTAACATTGAAAAGATGGGAGCTGATTGGCCCTGAGGGGCTGTTTTCCCCTTATATCTAAAAGATATAATGACAATAATTGAAACATTATCTCCCTTGTATTATTGAAACATTATCTCCCTTACAGTTTTCATGTCTTGAATTACATAAACTCTGTCTCCATTACAAACTATCTTCTTGTATTACTGAAACATTATCTCTGTTACAGTTTTCATGTTTAGAATTACATAAACTCTGTCTCCATTACCCTAAATGAAGCTTTTGTAATACAAATGTAGATATTCAATTTTTAAATCATCGGTGTTACATAAATGGATATATCCAAATCCGTAATAGACTGATTTTCAGTGAGAATCAGCTTAAAATGATGAAGAGTACAGCATTTGCCAACTTAATCAATATGCCACTGCTAAAAGTTAAGACTATAGTTTTACAGGACATAATTGAGAAATATGTTGGTGGTGATGAGTTTGAATTGGAGAAGGGTTTAACAGTGAGTATGACAGTACAAGATGTTGGTGTCTTACTAGAAATACCATATGCGGGCATTGATATAGTGCCAATCAAGAACTCAGAGGTAGTTAGGAAGGTTGGGGAGGAGATGTTTGGGGAGGAAAAGTTTTCCAAGATGACAAACAAGGAAGAGAGGAAGCAGGCATTTCAGGAGAAAAGGATGAAGGAACTTGAGCTGCTTCACAAGGAAAACCTTGCCACGACATGGAAAAGAATGATGACTGGTGATACTGAGCTTGATTGCCAAAATATGTGTAGGTGTTAGATGTTGTACCTCATGGTCACATTCCTTTTACCAGACACAGGGTACAATGCACCGCTGTATATCTTGCATTATCTCAATGATGTGACAACAACTCCATCCCTAAATTGGGCAAAGCTGGTACACAAGCAAATTTTCTAGTGGATGGAGTTCATGAAAGGACAGATTAGGACAAGGAGATCAGGTGAAATGACGACGAAGAAGACCATTTATGCCACCGGTTGTATGGTGTGCTTATATGTAAGTATGAAAACCATATTTACTTTTTAGTTTTTCCTTCGTAAGTAAGACAATCAAATTGAAAATGTACTAACTACAAAAGATTGAGTGTAGGTTTGGGCACTAGAGATGACAAACATTGCCGAACCCAAATATAAGAATGCGAAGCCGAGGATTAAGAAATGGGAAGCTCCAGTGAATAGGACAAAAGAAATGTCAGCAATAGGAAAAGATGAGGTAAAAAGTTCATATTACATAACCTCTGTCTCCATTAAAAACTATGTTCTTGTATTACTGAACATATGTCTTCATTACAAACTACGTTCTTGTATTACTGAACCATTGTCTCTGTTACAGCCTTCATGTTTACAATTACATAACCTCTGTCTCCATTACAAACTACGTTCTTGTATTACTGAACCATTGTCTCCGTTACAGTCTTCATGTTTATAATTACATAACCTCTGTCTCCATTACAAACTATGTTTTTGTATTACTGAACCATTGTCTCTATTACAGTCTTCATGTTTACAATTACATAACCTCTGTCTCCATTACAAACTACGTTCTTGTATTACTGAACCATTGTCTCTGTTACAGTCTTCATGTTTACAAATACATAACCTCTGTCTCCATTACAAACTACGTTCTTGTATTACTGAACCATTGTCTCTATTATAGTCTTCACGTTTACAATTACATAACCACTGTCTCCATTACAAACTACGTTTTTGTATTACTGAACCATTGTCTTCATGTTTCGAATTACATAAGCTTTGTCTTCAATACATAAACTACAAAAGTATTACTGAAACATTGTCTTTGTTATAGTCCATACATGTTCTAAAAAAGGTGAAGGTGGACAACAATGATGACTGGGAAGTGATCAAAGAGTTAAAAGATATCCCATTTTACATCACATGGAAAAAAGTTCCCACACTTCAAGTCCAAGTGCATGCACCAAGGGAGGACCAATGTGGAGTGAAAGGAAAAAGAAAACAGTTAGATGAAGAGACTGACACAAGATATGATAACTTGGTAGATAGAGTCAAGTGTCTTGAGGATGATCTAGCAAAGCACAAGGAGATGTGCTCAATGAATGCCTTCACAAGTTTTTTTGAGGTAATGGAGGAAAACAAGAAGTTGAAAGTAAGGGTTCATGAATTAGAGGAAGAGAACAAAAATTTTAAGAGACAATTCAGTTCTACAGAGGAATCACCACAGTACACTCCACTGCATTTCATCTCTGCAGAACATACACCTCCATCAATAAAAGAAGATCCAATAACAGGGAAACAAGAAACACCTACACCAGAAAAGAAGGAAATGAAGATGTTTTCCAAGAAGAAAAAGAAACTAAATTCAAGACTTGGAAGCATTGAAGAAAATGTAAAGATTAGAAGGGAGCCAGTGGTAAGCTAAATTCATCTTTCCTTGTTCTACAGGAAGTGCAAACAAATATTTATAATCCTTGTAATATAACATATATACAGGAAAGGAATGCAAACTTCATTGGATATGAACACTTCAAGGGTGATCAGTGGAAAGAAGAAGTAAAGAACTTCAAGGAAAACATCGATGAAGTGTAAGAGAACACAAGAGAAGAATTATGTGATACATACATATACTCAACCTTATTTAATATATTGGGCTAACTTTTGTTCTACAAGTCAAGAAGGGAATGGCATTTCGGAAATGAAACATGATGCACAGGAAAACAACTATCAAGGCTGCTTTTCAAGAACCAAATGATCGAATCCCCTGTAACGTTGACACCTCAAGATCTAATACAGATACAAAGTTTCCATGTAAATTATGTTCTAATGTTCAGTTATAATGAACAGGTGATTGACAGCTTTGTGGACATGCTCAAAGCAACTTCAAGTAAGAAAAGAAAGAAATCAATCAAATGGCATTGCTTGAAAACATATGTCCCGGTAAGAATGAACTACAAGCAGAGTTTATGTAATAATGTAAATTTATAAACTAATGGCATTGCTTGTGTAAATTATGTACTGATGTAAATTTGTGTTTCTTGCAGCAAAAAATACACATGCGTGTGCAGAGCATTATAGTAGACATAATAAGTGAACTACCAAGTCTATTCAACATCAGACCAAGTGATTTTGATGAAATGGATTCATTGTTCACTATTCTCAACAATGACACACATTGGCATCTACTGGAAGCTAATTTCATACAACAGAAATTCAGGGCATTTAACTCTCTTTCTAGAAACTCAGCTTACAAAAGAGAGGTGCAAAGATGGGTAAGTATCAAGCATTTTTTGAAGAAAATTATCCACAAGATTGTAAAGTAAATACATTTTATGACATAGATATGTTATTTTGTTTTAGGTTGGATGGCTATTGGAATACTTAGGAGGATTTTCTGATAGAGGGAGTCAGATGTCTAAATGGGAAGTTGAATATGTTGACTGCCCACAACAGGCAGAAAATGAGGTGGATTGTGGCGTGTTTGTTATGAAATATTTGGAATGCTTAGTTAATGGACATAGTATGACCTTTACAAACTAAGACATGACGGCAATACGAGGTGATATATTTCACAAGATGATGACATTTGGGAAATTAAAGAGCATTGAAGAAATGCAAGAGTCAAAGGGGAGTATTGAAGAAATGAAAGTGTCAAAGGGAAGTAGTGAAGACATGCAAGAGTCAAAGGGGATCATTGAAGAAATGAAAGTGTCAAAGGGAAGCAGTGAAGACATGCAAGAGTCAAAGGGGGAAGAGAAGAAATGATCTTTTTTGTGATGTTTGATGTACATATGAAACTAACTGTGATTTGACCAAAGTTCACATGCAGCTTATGTAATAATCTGATTTTCAGCTTCAAGAAGATAGGAACTTAGTTGTCTTCTAGAAGAACCTTAGTTTTCTTTAATCGTTTGATGTACATATGAATCTAATAAACATGTTACTTTGGTAATCATCTGAGTTTCAACTGCCTTCTGTACAAGAAGATAGGAACTCATTTGTCTTCTAGCAGAACCTTAGTTTTCTGTAATCATCTGATGTGCATATGAATCTATCGAACCAGTTACTTTGGTAATCATCTGAGTTTCAGCTGCAGATTCTGGTGTAATACTTTGTTACGATCAGGAAAAGGATTTTTTACTTCGATCCAAAAATTCTATAGATTCTTGTACAGATGGGTGCATGTATGACTATCGTTTATTTTCTTTATGTAATATAGTATATGTCATCCTTTGCCTTTGATCAAGACGGTCATCTCTCCTAAGCTTGTTAATCCTTTTTGTCCTGTAAAATGCCGATCTTGGTAGTAATAGCAGTTCTTTAGATGGCATTTATACATATGATCATATGAATGATCTATAAGAAAAAAAATTGATTGATCTATATGTTAATGCAATAAAACTTAATCATTATGTTTTGAGGCCTCAAGTCATTATAGATCTTCCAGGAAGAGCTAACCCATCCGTTCAGGTACAAATATGAATCCATCAGTTTTATTACAAACCCAACAACACAATTACAAACCCAACAACACAATTACAAACCCAACATTACCATTACAAAGCCAACAACTCCATTACAAACCCAACAACACAATGATAAACCCAACAACACCATTACAAATCCAACAACTCCATTGCAAACCCAACAGAACATTACAAATGTAGCAGGCCGCCCAACACAGTTGAATTTGATACAAACACAAACAAAAGGAAGAAGTATATAAGTCAAGCACATAAGAACCCAGGGCACATATGCCATTATAAAATTGAAGAAGTATATAAGTCCCACTCAACACGGTTACATTATATTTCAAATCCATAAACACCAGTACAAATCCAGAAAGGACCATTACAAATCCAGTAGTTCCATTACAAATCCAGAAGCACCAGTACAAATGCAGAAAGGACCATTACAAATCCAGAAGTTCCATTACAAATCCATAAGCACCAGTACAAATGCAGAAAGGACCATCATGAATCCAGAAGTTCCATTACAAATCCATAAACACCAGTACAAATCCAGAAAGGACCATTACAAATGCAGCAGTTCCATTACAAATCCAGAAGCACCAGTACAAATGCAGAAAGGACCATTACAAATCCAGCAGTTCCATTACAAATCCATAAGCACCAGTACAAATGTAGAAAGGACCATTACAAATCCAGTAGTTCCATTACAAATCCATAAGCACCAGTACAAAAGCAGAAAGGACCATTACAAATCCAGCAGCTCCATTACAAATCCATAAGCACCAGTACAAATCCAGAAAGGACCATTACAAATCCAGCAGTTCCATTACAAATCCATAAGCACCAGTACAAATGCAGAAAGGACCATTACAAATCCAGCAGTTCCATTACAAATCCATAAGCACCAGTACAAATGCAGAAAGGACCATTACAAATCCAGCAGCTCCATTACAAATCCATAAGCACCAGTACAAATCCAGAAAGGACCATTACAAATCCAGTAGTTCCATTACAAATCCATAAGCACCAGTACAAATGCAGAAAGGACCATTACAAATCCAGCAGTTCCATTACATACTGAAGAAGCACCAGTACAAATGCAATAGCAGCATCAACTCCAAAAGCAGCAGAATAATTTCAAATCCACCATAGCAGCAACTTCTTCAGTATGAAGACCTTGTTAACTTCCAAAATAGAAACCGTACTTAGTTCCTGCACATATACAAATAGAAACCCTACTCAGTTCTTGCACATTTACAATATTTATTTGCAAAATAGGTAACATACACACCTATTTCTTTAAAGGACAGTTTCTGCTATCATGATTGACGTCGTATTGTAAGCAATTCTTACACTGCCTTGATTTAGACTGGGAAATTTCAATTCCAGATTTATACCGCACATCGGTCGCTCTAGGTCTGCCTTTTGTTTTGCAAATACTAGGAATATGGACATTGACAGTAGAAGAAGCAGTTGTATTAGAACCAATTACACCAATATCAGCATTGTCCAATTCCGACAGCTCCTTTTGCAAAGAAATAAGCTTTTCATGACAAAGGTCTATGGCATTGTTCCTACAAGCCATGTTGACAACTGAATTACAAGCAGAAACAAGCTGAAGTGTCCTCCTTGTGGATGAATGCACAGATGATTTGCCAAAAACCAAAGGGTGATCTCTATATCCTTTGCTCCACCTCATTAATATATATGGCTCAGGAAGAGTGCAAAAATCATGACTCTTTAGATAAGCAAGATTGTGCCTACATGGAATTCCTTTGAATTCTAACATGAAACAATTACAAGATAACATATCCGTAGATGAATCCTTTTTCAAAACACGAGGACAACTAGAACCACAAACACGATAGACCTCAAACACACCTTCATCAGAAGTTTCTTTCACATTATACACCATACTTTGATGAACTTCAGATTGAAAGATCTTGAAAAAAGACTTTGTGTATATACCTCTCATTTTCTCCTCCAAAGGCCACAATGAAGCCAAAGGCAGATTGTTGTACTCGTCATCGAAATCCTTGAAGTTTTCTATCTCCCGCACATGAGAATAAGAAATCTCCAAGGTACAAACAAGTTCAAAGAGAGTTTTCCTACTGTTGACATGGTTTCTAATGAATGCATTAAGACTCTCACTTATTTGCGTTGTCCTCATGCCAGCAAAGAAGGAATCCTGCATAAAACATGGCACCCACTGACACCGCATAGCATACACATCACAAAACCAACTAATGGATAGTAAGCCATTCTCTTCAACTACAGAACTCCATTTCTCTTCAAAATTGTCTATACCATCTACATTCCAGACACAATCATTCAACGCACTAATGATTTGATCCTTGTTAGGAACTCCACCAAGTTTAGATGGGAGTTTCTGTAGAATGTGCCAGCTATAGAAACGATGCTTACAAGTTGGAAAAATAGTAATAATAGCAGCAGTCATTGCTGGGTCTTGATCAGTTATGATGGAGACAGGCTCTTTGCCAAAACACAATAAATATTGTTTGAAAACCCATATAAAAGAATCATACTTCTCATCCTCCAACAAGGCTGAGGCAAATAACACTGTCTTGCGATGGTGATCCACACCACCAAACATGCCAAAAACCATGGAATACTTATTGGTACGATAAGTGGTATCAAATACGATCGCATCACCGAACAATGCAGAGTCATCAATAGAGATCGGATCAGACCAAAACAAGTGCGTCAAACAACCATTAGAATCTTTTTGATACTCATAAAAGAATTTAGAATCCAAGACTTTGAAGTTTGCAAAACGATCCAAAACCATATCTACATCATGATCAGCAGACTCTTTTCTCTTCCTATTGAGGTGTCCATGAGCTTGTCTACTTGTAAATGTCAACCTGTCATAACCACCAGACTCAGATGCTATTAATGCAAGCTGCTTAGACACAAGTATATTGGCATGACTCATAGAAGAAATCATGTCTTTTTTACTCTGGTCAAGTGATGAATTACACTTCAAATAGCGCAAGTGAGCGGTATCAACAAGATCATGATTGTGATCCTCAACAAATGCACTAACAACCCATATGGAGGAGGACGTGTCCAATGTCAGTCGGATCATGGCTTTGCACCCACACCTTTTCACTAAACGTTTATGTTTCTTGGAAAGCTTCTCATGTAGATCACCAACATCATTGCAAATAGGACTCAATAGACCACTAGATCTCTTAGAACGCCTATTTTCTCCTTATTTATCACAAACCAAATCTTTTGCCAGCAAAACCTTAGTACGACCTTGATAACGATTATCATCTCTCCTTACATTAAAACCAATCAAACCAGCATATCTATAATAAAAAGCTATACCATCATCTAAACTTCCAAAACTAAGTCCAATCCTAGGGATATCAGCTACAGAAAGGACCTCACAGTCAACAGATGAAGAAGAATGCAAATTATCACCATAGTCAGTTATAGCATTGCTAGCATCAGTATTAAGGCTGGGATCCATAACAGTAACAACCTCATAAACAAAAACCTGCATAAAATGTGAGGGTGACACACTTTCAGTAAAACCAAGGCAGAAAAATATAATGGATACACACATTATGTACATGAAAGTAGTTCATTGTAATAGGACACACAAACAGTAATCAAAACAGTGTAATGTGGTAGTACTACACAAAGAGTAAACAGAAAAAATGTACTGCAATGAGAACACACATACAATAAAACCAAGGTAGAAAACTGTAATGCAGACAAGCCTTGATTAAAACCAAGGCAGCAAACTATAATGCAGATAAGCCTTGAGTAAAACCAAGGCAACAAATTGTAATGGATACACACATTATGTAAATGAAAGCAGTTCATTGCAAAGAGAATACACATACAATAAAACCAAGGTAGAAAACTGTAATGCAGACACATATTTTGTAAATGAAAGCAGTTCATTGTAATAGGACACATAGACAGCAATAGAAATCAACATATTGTGGTAGAGAATTCTTAAGTAGGTAACGTGAAGTTTTGAAGTATGTGCATTGTATCATTAAGATATACAAGCAGAGGAACTACATTGGACATCAAGTTCCGAGAGAGAAATAAGGTTGCACAAGCTGGCTAAGCACCAGGTTAAAAGCCCTAGAAGTCGTGCAATGGGGCTTGGTTGTGTGGACAACTAGTGACTACTGACCTCATCGGACACACAACAGGTTGAATGACGATTTGGGGCAAACAGAGCCCCTGCGACGATGGTATAGATCAAATGGACCTCTTTAAAGTGGGTAGTTGGGAGATTGCTAAGGTTGGAAGCAATGTTTGATGCCAGATCATCAACGAATAAGATGATTACCTTGTTCGCCTAGAGTCTCCGCTACTCTTCTCTCTTGGATTGAAGATTCTGTAAAGCAAACCTGCGATCTCAGTTGTGGATATGTCGTCACCAGGTCTACTATTGTGGATATGCCACCAACTCGCCTTGAGTGCGGTAGAGAGAATGAGGGAACACCTGACTGCGTGGTGGAGGAGAGAAGGGAGTAGCAGAGGAGGAGCAAACCTCCGATCTTAGTTGTGGATATTCTGCCACCAGGTCTATGGTTGTGGATATGCCACCAACTCGCCTCGAGTGCAGTAGAGAGAATGAGGGAACACCTGGCTGTGAGGTGGAGGAGAGAAGGGAGCAGCGGAGGAGGAGAACCTAAAACTAACAAAACTAACATGGGAGGAAGATGAGCTTGTGACCAAGCGGGAACAGCCGGCGCGGCGCAAAGAGGGCCAGGAGAAGACGGTGGCAGAATTCGTAAATAAGCTGAAAAATAAAAAACACGGAGGCACGGGTAGCCAAATAACTGTACCCGCGCGGGCAGTCAATATATCCCCTATATATATATATATATATATATAGGGACCATCTTTATTGCCCACGTGGGTAGCTACCCGCCCACCCTTCCGACCACCTTTTTTCAAAAAAAAAATCACAATTGTAGAGGACCATTTTGTCAAGCTCCCTGATGCGATGATTTTGAGTCGCATTTATAGACCTGTTTTATATGTGGTTTGTGCTCTTATTAGTCATTCTTATGGATAATATTGCATAATTCACTCATTTCGGTCTTTGCCATAATTTTTATGTCAAATCCCCTTAGTTTTATCATTTCGAGCATTATTTATCACATTATCATAATTTGTGTGGATTTATTTGGTCTTGTCTTAGAATTTCAGGAAAAACAAGTATCTGCTTCCGTCGATACCATCAACGGGAGTCGATACCATCGACCAAGCCACAGGTTGCCAGCCGAAAGAAGAAGCAAAGAGTCGATACCATCGACACTAATGTCGATGGTATCGAGACGTCTTCAGATTCATGGCGAAGGAGTAGTCGATAGTATCGACACCAAGTCGATACCATTGACACATGGAGGCTACAACGACGCTTAATGACAGAACCGATGCCAAAAAGGGAGGGTCGATACCATCGACCCGCGTCGATGGTATCGAAGCCGGCAGATATGCGTTGGATTCGTTTTGGTCTCAATCGGACAACTGGAGTTAAATGACGACCTAATTAGGGACTTATACCTAATGACGACCGCCCACATGAGAGGATCATCTAATTTGTCATTGCACAAGTGCCGAGGAGCGAGAGAAAGGAGAAAGGAGGCCAGAAGCTCATCCCTGTCGTTCCGGACGCTGCCGAAGATGAATTTCACCACCGAGAGGCGGGAAAGCTCGTGTTCTACGCAAAGGATCCACCGGTTCTTCTCCGTTCAGGGGTTTTTCCATTCAATTCATGTTTTTCATATGATTTCCCCTATTTCTACCATGTATTTGTGCGAGATGACCATGCGGGGCTAATCTCCTCCATCTTTAGGACCGGGAGTAGCCCGGGAATGCATTGTATGACATTTTTATATTAATAATTCATATTTTCTCTTTTAAATCCGTGGTATAGTTTTGTTTTCTCCATATATTGTTATGCTTGATCACCATAATAATAACTTAATGCCCTTAATCACTTCGACAGAAGGATCAACGGTTGAAAAGAGATGAAACATACATTAATCGACAAATCCCTTGACAAAGAATGTGTAAAATTAATGGTGGAAACTGAGAGATCGTTCGTAATGCGCTTAGTTTAGGGGAATGATTACTACGACGGTGGAATCAACCTAAACCTAAGTAGTGAAGTACACCACGACAGTGGGTAATTCTGTTTTCAGGCCACTACCCGGAAAGAGAGAGAAGATTGAGGAGTTATATGAAACCTAATGCAATGTTGACCCGCGGTGAAACCAAAATCCTAAAGATATCCTTTTGAATTGATTAAATTAGCCTTTAATCGATTGTTTGTTTTTTTTTATTTTTATTTTCTTTTAATTTCGACAACAAACCCAACTTTGTTATCCGGCCTAGCTGATTGCAATTAGTTAGTAGGAGTCTCCAATAATTCACGTATCCCTATGTTCGACTTGGGCCTCACAAAGGCCTATATTACTCGACGCGTACACTTGTGTTTTTAGCGCGTAGTAAAATACACGTCAAGTTTTTTGCGCCATTGTCGGGGATACGGCGAATTGTTGGCACTTCGAGTGCTACAAGCGGCCACTCTAGGCCACAAATTTCTTTTTAATTTTCATTCAAATTCAAATACTTTTACTTTGCACTATAATTGTTATACTCGTCTATGCATAGTACTGAACTCGAATATTCTTATTTCAGGTACTGTGTATGGTGCATACACGTAGTACAGACAACGACAATCGCACACCAGAGGTTCCGTTTCCGAGACCTAGAGACGAGGAGCATTTTGAGCACGAGTACCAAGAAGAGATAGACTCTGAATCTGAAGCAGAAGACATGGCCAAGCCACAGACTATATGGGAGAAGATTAAAGCTTCTTCCTCATCAGCTTCAAAGGGGCCTATAAAAAAGCAGGCGATCAACATATCGACATACAAGATCGATCCAGCGTTGATTAACTTGGTAAAATCAAATGCATTTCATGGGTTGAAGAACGAGGATCCTGTTGCACATATCAGCCAGTTCGTCGAAAACTGTGACATGGTGAAGATAGACAGGTTTCCACAAGATGCTTTATACCTCAAACTGTTCCCGAGTTCCTTGGCAGGAGCAGCACGAGAGTGTCTACATAACCTCGATGACGAATTTGTGAAGTCTTGGGATCATATGGTGGAGGTTTTCTTCGAGAGGTTTTTCCCTCCTGAGAAGACCAACAACATGATTAGGAAGATTTACAATTTCACCCAACAGGCCGGTGAAACATATTCTGAAACCTGGGAGCGATTTCAGGTTATGTTGAGGAGGTGTCCGCATCACGGGCTGGATAAAGAGACACAAGTGAAAATCTTCTATTTTGCTCTCTCTGAGCACGATAGAAGTAACCTTGATTCAGCTGGATCCGGATTCTTTCTGAATAATACAGATACCAGATGTTGGGAGATACTAAAGAACATGGCTAGGAAACAGTCATGGGGTGACAGAGGTGTTGTGGAGTAGGTTAGAGATGCTGGCAAATCCAGAGTAGTTAAGGAGATGAACGATAAGTTAGATCTTCTAGCCAAGAAGCTGCTGACTAAGGAGGATGCATCTGAAGATGAGGAGGCCCAAGTGAAATTCATGCAACAATAGGGCTATAGAAACAATGACTATGCATGGAGGAAGGATAAAAAAATTCTCATGGAAGGATCTGAATAATTTTCTGCAGGATCCGGATGCCAAGCCACAACAGAGAGCCGAGGATAAGAACACTGAATTACTGAGTCAAATGGTCCAGCAAAACCAAGAGATGATGGGCATGTTTGGTAAACAATTGCAATCTCAAGGTGATATTCTAACCAAGTTTGGGCAGACGATGCAAAGCCATGGAGCACAAATGCGGGCATTAGAAACCACCGTGGCTCATATTTCAAGTGAAGTGGTGGCCATCAAGCACGCCAATCAACAGAAATCGGTCGAGAATGCAAACGTGGCCCAATCACACCACCAGGTCAAATATGTGTCTCTGGTAAGCAATGAGGAGGAACCTCAGGTTCAAGAAGCTATAGAAGAAAGAAGAATGACATTTAATACGCATGAGACACCGGCGATACCATATCCACGCACTTACTACAGATTGCCGGGAGGAAACCCTTTCTTCAGGAAATCACAGCGAGTTGTGAGTATGGTATCTCCATCTAGGCAAGAATAAAAAGTGCAGGTTGTTTGTACACATGCGGAGACATCTAAGGCGAGAGAGGAACCACAACAAGCTGCTACTATTAAGGATGTCTCGCCAAAGCCCACGTCGGACGGAGTGATTGAAGCAAGCTTAGGGGAGGTACCCCCGAAAAGCTCATATGTGCCACCTCACAGGCGTGTTGATGCAGCACATATTTCAAATTCGGTCAATACTAAGACAAAGAAAGAGCATCGCCATTTTAATAAATTCCTGGAGATATTCCGAAAACTCCACATCAATATTCCATTAGTGGAGATGATCGAGAAAGTACCCACCTATGGGAGGTTCATCAAGGAAATCATCAATAAGATGAGGCGGATTAAAGATGATGATATTTGTCGGATGAATGAGACGGTGAGCTCGATGATACACGGGAGTTCGTCAAAGAAGAGAAAAAACCCAGGAGATTTTTACATTCCGTGCTCAATAGGTGGTCGACATTTTCCTAAAGCGCAATGTGATTCCGGCGCTAGCATAAATCTCATGCCTTTGGCCACATTTCAAAAGCTTGGGTTAAACGAGATAAAGAAGTTGGCCGCAACAATTGAATTAGCGGATGGGTCTACAGTGAGACCCTATGGAGTATGTGAAGATGTTCTCGTCAAAGTGGATAGATTCATATTTCCGGTGGACTTTATCGTCATGGATATGCCACCACTCCAAAGCTGTGAAATTCTTCTAGGAAGGCCGTTTCAAGCAACGACAGATGTCGTGACTGCCTTAGGGAGAGGGACCTTGCCCTTGGGAATTGGAGGAGATCGAGTTGAATTCAAATTACCGCATGATCTTCTAAACGCAGTCCCCGAAGTGAAAAGATGATGAGCTTCATACCGTCTAGCCTAAGACGTTAAATAAGGGCGCTTGTTAGGAGGCAACCCAACCATCGGTACATTAGGATAGAGTATTTATAATCGTAGGTTGCTTTAGTTTTGTTCAATTTTTAGTATAAAAAAAGATACCGTGATTGGTTTGTTTGATGTGCAGGCTGAGGCAGAGACGATACCATCGACACACTGGTCGATGGTATCGACCGGGTTACATGTTGACGACTGCAAATTTTGCTCTGCGTCGATACCATTGACGGCCTAGTTGATGGTATCGACCTACCTAGAGGCAGATCGCAATATCAAAGTCGATGGTATCGACATGCCAGTCGATACCATCGAGATCTCTGGAGATTTTCAGAAGAAATCGACTCAGTGAAGTCGATACCATCGACGGGTGTGTCGATGGTATCTACATTTTCAAGTGAAAAAGGCGGCGGCCGGACTCGCGAGGCAGTTGCCCTAATCAGCGATTCGATACCATCGACTTCCGTCAATGGTATCGACGGGCACACAGCAGTGTCAGTGTTAGTTATTCAAGATGGGGTTATTGGTCAAATGAAGTCACATCATCCAGAGCAAATACGGACCCCACGACGCTGGCAGTACCCGCCTCCACCACCATCAGACTGATCTGGTATCACTGTTCCAATCTTAAGTTTGTTTTTGACTATGAGGCCATAGTCGAATTCAAGCTTAGGGGGGTAGTTGGAACAGCTCTATCTTTTCTTTTATTGTTTTTAGTCTTTAGCATTTTTATTTATTTCTTGCATTTTTAGTTTTTGTAGGATCCACATGCTATCTAGTGTAACTGTGGATGTCGTAAAAGTTTGTCATCTTGCTGTTTGTTCATGGGAAATTTAAGGAAAATTAAAAAAAAATTGTGTCTTTGGATAGCTTGCTTTGGTTGAGCTTGGGGAACACATCCTACAAAAATGATTGATTATGTCAACTTTAAAACAACATTTCACACCTGTACTCCTATGGATTCATGCAAAGTGGACAGTAATGGTTGTTTGAGCCTAACCTAACCAAATGGTAATGAGACCTTAATTGGATGTAAGAGAGAGAACCTTCTACCACTACACAGGTCAGTAAGGAGGGACACATAATATCTTTCTAAGGTTTAGTCATTTAATCTTGTGATCATTCCACTTCATTTTTCCATAATCCACCTAAGAATTGGAAGTAAAGTGCAGTTTTAATTCCTTCTTGTGTGCATAGCATTTAGATAGGACTCGCATTGATATTTTTCCATACTTGTGCATAAAAAGAAAAAAATATAGGGATTCATGCACATTACCTTTAGGTGCATGTCATGTAGTTGCACTCATGATATGCACGCATAAAATACACCATGTATCTCAATTTTTCCTCAAAGGTGAATTAAATTGTTCCATACCTTCTAAATATTGCGAAGATTTCCAAGCATGAAGTAAATAGCCCAATACACTTATCTCTAAGCAATGATGGATATGTGGGCTAAAGAAAAGAAAAAAAAATTCTGAAAATATGAAATACAGAAAAAAAAAAATTAGAAAAGAAAAAAAAGAGAATTTAGAACTGGAATAAGAGGGAGAAAGGAACATGATATCACTCGCATTATAGGAAAATTGAGTACATGATGTGGCTTAATTAGATTTCCATCTCATTTTGAGGTGGAAGGTTAGTGCATGCATCATTTCACCCAATTTTAGGCATTTCTAATGTGCATTTGCACCATTTAGGATATTTTGTTTTATGCATATTGAAACTACGCAATACTTCCAAGTTCTTCCATGAAACACCCATTTCCATCCACCCGTTGCTCGGATTCGTAGGCCACCATGAATTTCTCCTCACTAATGATTATCAGGAGAACTGCTTCCATGTAGATGGTAGTTAGGGCGAGCAACGTAGTATAGGTGATCACAAGATGCACCAATGCTGATACGACGAATTTTATTATGTTAACTGCCTTATGTGATAGTGTTCATCGGTTTGGAGGTAAATTTCTCTTATTGATGATTATTGTCGCCTTTAGGGTAATTACTGTTCTGTGGTTCGAGAAGGCCGGTTTGAGAACGTTCAGTGGGAGTCACGTGGGAGGTTGGGTTGGTGTGTTGTTTTTCAGTTGACATCTGCAATTCTATACTAAGGATTAATTGCTCGAGGGCAAGCAACGTTCAAGCTTAGGGGAGTTTGATGCGATGATTTTGAGTCGCATTTATAGACCTGCTTTATATGTGGTTTGTGCTCTTATTAGTCATTCATATGGATAATATTGCATAATTCACTCATTTCGGTCTTTGCCATAATTTTTATGTCAAATCCCCTTAGTTTTATCATTTCGAGCATTATTTATCACATTATCATAATTTGTGTGGATTTATTTGGTCTTGTCTTGGAATTTCAGGAAAAACAAGTATCTGCTTCCGTCGATACCATCGACGGGAGTCGATACCATCGACCAAGCCACAGGTTGCCAGCCGAAAGAAGCAACAAAGAGTCGATACCATCGACACTGATGTCGATGGTATCGAGACGTCTTCTGATTCAAGGCGAAGGAGTAGTCGATAGTATCGACACCAAGTCGATACCATCGACACATGGAGGCTACAGCGTCGCTTAATGACAGAACCGACGCAAAAAAGGGAGGGTCGATACCATCGACCCGCGTCGATGGTATCGACGCCGGCAGATATGCGTTGGATTCGTTTTGGTCTCAATCGGACGGCTGGAGTTAAATGACGACCTAATTAGGGACTTATACCTAATGACGGCCGCCCACACGAGAGGATCATCTAATTTGTCATTGCACAAGTGCCGAGGAGCGAGAGAAAGGAGAAAGGAGGCCAGAAGCTCATCCCTGTCATTCCGGACACTGCCGAAGACGAATTTCACCACCGAGAGGCGGGAAAGCTCGTGTTCTACGTAAAGGATCCACCGGTTCTTCTCCGTTCAGGGATTTTTCCATTCAATTCATGTTTTTCATATGATTTCCCCTATTTCTACCATGTATTTGTGCGAGATGACCATGCGGGGCTAATCTCCTCCATCTTTAGGACCGGGAGTAGCCCGGGAATGCATTGTATGACAGTTTTATATTAATAATTCATATTTTCTCTTTTAAATCCGTGGTATAGTTTCGTTTTCTCCATATATTGTTATGCTTGATCACCATAATAATAACTTAATGCCCTTAATCACCTCGACAGAAGGATTAACGGTTGAAAAGAGACGAAACCTACATTAATCGACAAATCCCTTGACAAAGAAGGTGTAAAATTAATGGTGGAAACTGAGAGATCGTTCGTAATGCTCTTAGTTTAGGGGAATGATTACTACGACGGTGGAATCAACCTAAACCGAAGTAGTGAAGTACACCACGACAGTGGGTAATTCTATTTTCAGGCCACTACCCGGAAAGAGAGAGAAGATTGAGGAGTTATATGAAACCTAATGCAATGTTGACCCGCGGTGAAACCGAAATCCTAAAGATATCCTTTTGAATTGATTAAATTAACCTTTTATCGATTGTTTGTTTTGTTTTATTTTTATTTTCTTTTAATTTCGACAACAAACCCAACTTTGTTATCTGGCCTAGCTGATTGCAATTAGTTAGTAGGAGTCTCCAATAATTCATGTATCCCTGTGTTCGACTTGGGCCTCACAAAGGCCTATATTACTCGACGCGTACACTTGTGTTTTTAGCGCGTAGTAAAATACACGTCACTCCCCAAAAAAATTCATCCAAAAATAATATCATTTGCCCCACCAAAATCAAAAAACCCATCCTTACATATGTGTGTTGTATATTTTTTACAGAGTTACTCTTTTATTCGTGTAGTTACTTTCTTATCACCATAGTTACTTTTTTGATAGCGGAGTTACTTTTTTTACCAGGAGAGTTACTTTTTTGGCTTCTGCGTAGCGAAAATCCAGGCTACTCACACGGGTAATGAATGAACGCCCATATATATATATATATATATATATATATATATATATATATATATATATATATATATATATATATATATATATTATAGAGTTACTCTTTTATTTGTGTAGTTACTTTCTTATCACCGTAGTTACTTTTTTGATAGCGGAGTTACTTTTTTTACCAGGAGAGTTACTTTTTTGGCTGCGGGGTAGCGAAAATACAGGCTACTCACACGGGCAATGAATGAACGCCCATATATATATATATATATATATATATATATATATATATATATATATATATATATATATATATATATATATATATATATATATATATAGAGAGAGAGAGAGAGAGAGAGAGAGAGAGAGAGAGAGAGAGTCAGGCTAGAATACACTCGAGTGTATCCGGAGCGGAATACACTCAAGTAGTTTTTCATGATGCAATTTTTTTTTTTTTTTAAATCTAATCCATTGATCTTCTTAAACAAATTGTGAAAAACTCATATGCAAAATTTGAGAACATTTGGATATGTATAGCTCATGTTATGAAGACTGCAAAAATTATGCATTTCAAATTAGTTTCACACGTCGATTTTCTTGCCCTCAGATGAGTGACTTACACTCATCCAAATGGGCTCAAAATTTGCATGTAACCTATTTATAGTATGATAGTGAAGATCAATGGTTTACATTTTGCAAAAAATAGTCTTGATATGTAAACACACTTGAGTGTATCCGTGCGATCCGTACACTCGAGTGTATTCTATCTTGACTCTATATATACATATATATATATATATATATATATATATATATATATATATATATATATATATATATATATATATATACACACATATATATATATGTATGTATCAAAATCAGGTAAATATATTTCTACGTCCTCCTAAAATTATAGGAGGTCAATAGTACATGTAGGATCAACGCCATACATCTAGAATAGAAATACAACTCACTCTTCTATCTAATGTATAGTTTACGTCTAACACATTTACATATTTTTACAACAATACTTGTTGCATTTGTAGCAGCTCCTCAGTGTCTTTTGACATTCCTCTCTTCCCATATATGATAGCATAGACCAGCAAGTAGAAGCTTCTTCCTCTCATTATTTTCACACTTGGACAACATTCTTTTTGGGCACCCGGATAGCTGAATTTGTAATCTGAATTCCTTGCATAAGAGCTCCCATATCTCTTTAGTAAAATTGCATTTTCCCATAAGGTGGTTATGGGATTCTTCCGGCTCCTTACATAATAAGAATAGAGTAGAAACATCATAGTCCCAACTCGTTATCCTGTCCAGAGTAGCAAGAACATTGTGTAGAATTTTATATACACATGCTCCACTTCAGCACATACCTACCGGTCCAGATCTGTTCTCCGAGCAAGTCCTTTGTACCTTTTGAATGATTCATCTCCCAAATGCAGAACCTTTAATCTCTAAGCCTCCATCCACTGATGTTGCTTGCAGTAAATAGGTGTTTGACTTGTTTCCAAGTCACCATCATGACGTTAATGGTGTGTGAGTAACATTCCCTTGTCTTCAGTGTAAAATCCAACCCTCTTGGATATCTTTGTCTCATCCACTTTCCCCATGTAGAAGTGTCTTCTTTGAATGTGATGATCCTTCGCATAGTCCCCCATTTTGCAATGTCCCTAGGGGTTTTCAAATTCAACCCTCCTTTGTCACTTTGGAATGCCATTCTAGTATATTTCATAGGATGGTGTTTTCTTCCACATAAGAAATTTGCCATCTTCATTTCTATTCGATCAAAGACATAACCTGAAATCTCCCCTTATTGCACCCAGAAAATAAGAAGTCCTTTCATGGTAGCCTTTATCAGAATCTTTCATCCCACCATGGATGTCTTTTGCATCGGCTATCTGTTAATCATTTCCTCTACTTTATCAATGCAATCAACAAAATCTTTAACATGAAAATTACCTCCAACTAAGGGAAAACTCGTATATTTTTTTGGAAAATTGCCTATCTCCACCTCCATAGTATGTACAATCCTGTCTTCTATGTGGTAGCAGTTCTTAGACAAGAAGATATATGTTTTGTTTGCATTTACACACAACCCCATTTGTTTTCCGGACTCACCAAGCAGATTTTTAAGATTTTCCAAGTAGTGTTTTTTGGCTTCTACAAACACCAGAACATCATATGCAAAAATAAAATGTGTCATTACCTTCATCCCATGAAATGTAGAAGGCTTTATTTCCTTCTTTTCCTCAACTTGTTGCATCTTTCATGTAAAGTAGTCCATGACAATCACAAAAAGAAGAGGTGACAGGGGGTCACCTTGGTGCAACCCATTGCCCCCCTCTAAACAGACATTTAGATGTGCCATTTACCAGAATATAGAAGCTTGTGGTTCCCACACATTGTTTCATCCAGTCAATCCATTGTTCATTAAACCCCATCTGCTGCATAATCCACCATAGTTTCTCCCATCTGACACTGTCATAGGCTTTGAAAACATCCAGTTTGAAGTAGGTTTTCCTACTTGCTCTCATGACATTAGTCCAACAAAAACTCCCCCACCAAAAGAGAACAATTACTAATAGTTCTACCTACCACAAAAGCCCCTTGATTTGCATAGATAAGGTAGGGAAGGGCCATCTTCAATCTAGCAACCAATATTTTTGCAATAATTTTATATTGTATTGAACAACATGCTATGGGTCTGAAATCAGCAAGAGAGGAGGTAACCTTCTTTTTTGGAATAAGAACAAGGAAAGAATGTTTAACGTGTATTACCATATTTCCCCCTTCTAGGAACCAACTCACATAAGCAATCAAGTCATCTTTAATAATATCCCAAGTCTTCTTGTAATAGAAAGCATAGAAGTCGTCGGACTTGGGTGATTTGTTGTTGCCTATGCTCCAAACTACTTCCTTTACCTCCTTTTCATTAGTACTTCTTGTGAGGATATTGTTGTGTGTGCTTGTAAGCTTGAACTTCTATTTCACATACTCTCTATCTTCTATGACACTGCTGAAAGTTTTGTTGTATAATGATGTGTAGAAATTTATGGCTTACTCTTCCAAATCCTCTTGTTTGTTAACCACCCTTCCATCAACATCAATCAGTTCAGAAATAATATTAACTGCCACTCTTCTTATCACTACAATGTGGTAGAGTTTTGTATTTCGGTCCCTATCATCCATCCAATTCTCTTTACTTCTTTTCTAGTAGAATTTTTCCTTTGCCTTTTTCAGCTCCTCAAGAATCTTTTTCAATTCCCTATCTTTCTCGATCAAGGTTGGGTTTAGCATATTAGCCATTAATCTTTCTCTAACTTCTTTGCACTCCCCCTTTGTCTCCTATATTAGATTTGGAATGTTCACCTCTTCGTTGGCCCACTTCTTAAGTGCAGTTTTAGTATTCGCCAACTTCTTAGCAAAGACTATATGTATGTATGTATGTATGTATGTATGTATGCATGTATGTATGTATGTATGCATGTATGTATGGGATTAAGAGAGAAAGATTTCTCTCCCCCTCTCCCATAACCAGTGGTAGAGGCTGGATGCCTGGGAGGGTGATAAATCAAGAGATGCTTCTCTGTGTGGTTTCGAACCCGGGTCCCTTCATTGGGGACCAGTGGAATTTGCCAACCGGGCTATGTATGTATGTATGTATGTATGTATGTATGTATGTTGTATGTATGTATGTATGTATGTATATCACTGAGAGAAATAATTATCTCTAAGGGGGATGTCACAATATGCTAATCTTTGCAAGTAAACTAAATGAAACACCATGCATTAAATAGAGATAGATTCATACATAGTTCTTAAACATGGAAACTACAATTAGTTCATCTTGAACTCTAATCTATTAGGCTAGGCTTGAATTAACATAATTAAGCATAATGTAAAATATATATATGAGTCTAGATGGATTAGTAAATGGCACCCCACCAGGAAAAGCATGAAAATCTTCTAGTTTTAGATTGACATTTCTATCCTTTAATTTCCTTGAGTACTACAGACATATCATCCCAGCCATGGAAACCAAACAACACATCAATAAGTGGTATTTGACACTTTATAAGATAAGAAACATTAATACTTGACATGAAATAAAATTGACATGAACTTGCACATGGATTATCTTAAGTACTCATTGAATAACTTTAAACATGATGAATTGGAAAAGAAAATATATGCCACCTCTCTTAATACCCCATATGAGCCCATAATTTCTAGGAATCCCATAATGTAGGAATGCCCATAAAGACACAAAGGTCCATTATTGAGATACATATAAAGACATAACTAATTCCAAGTATTCATCATTAACTAATATCTTGACTTAATCGTTAATGACTTTAAATTTATTTTTGACCATAATGTGATTCCTCCCTCTTAATGACATAATGGGGTTTATCCTTCATAAACCATAATAGGATTTCAACTTCTTTAACATGACTAATTAATCATAATCATAATCATATTTAGGGTTTTACCATAGGTTATACATAAGGAAACAACCACATAGTGATATCTATACATGATATTTGTTGAGAAATCATTCATAATTCATGAAACATACTAATGCGTATAACCCTAAAATAAACATTCAATAAACCAAACTTTACTTGTGCCAAATATGCATGGCTTGATTACCTATAGCAAACCACCTTAGATCAAGTCCTATGACTTGATTGAGCCTTTAATCACTTGTAATTTGACTAATATCATAATGTGTACATTAGTTCATAGTCATTAAAACCTAATCTTTGTTCATTAAAATATTAAAGAAACTGAATGTGGAAAACAACATTTGAAAATAGGGTAGATCGATAGACAATCAAAAGAACTTTATAATGCATATGTTTCCATCATTTTTTTATTTCATATGAAATTTATGTGATTATTACAATATAGACCATGATTCAAGAAACTATATGTTCAACATTGATTTTATCAAAAATCGGATGATGTAAATAACAGTTGAATAAGACAGACATGCCAAGGAAACATGTTAAACTAAGTAAAAGACATAGGGGAAAACTAGTCATATTTTGGAAACTAAATCTTGCGCAAAGTAAAGTCCAAATCTTGAGCGTAGTTACCATAATACCCTTGTAACAAACATGATCTAATGAATATGACATGGGAAACGATGACTTAGATAGTCCCCCATTGTTCTGAGAGCACGATGGACATTGTCAGACATCACAAAGATTCAAGCTCTCAGTCAACCACAAGAATCCAAGGCCAGAGCAGCGAGCAATATATCCATGCTAGTATTAGTAGGTTCTATAAAAAGAGACCCCAAGAAGGAGCATCATGGTACATGTTACCACCAAATATGATAGACTCCACATCCTTTTGGGGGGGGCATAAAGTTTGAAAGCATGGTAAATAGTGAAATAAGGATCACCAAACCTATTGTAGAATGTAACCGAACTTGAAAAACAATCATTCTTGAGAAAGGCCCCGGTGGCCATAGGACTCTTCAGAGAAACAACATGAAATAGGGGGTATAGTCAATGTATGAATCCACTATCAATTACCATAAGCAGACTCTCTAAGGGTCGGAAATAAATCATTGAGGCCTAGAGAATATTGGGATTTGGATCCCTTATTCGTGGGATCCCTGGGACACCATGGAATCAAGAGCCCGTGAGGACCTTAAAACACAGATATTGGATACAGTGACTGGGCTAAAAGTAGAGAGAACCATCTATGCAAAAATGAATAATGTGAAGTATAGAAACATATTGGTTTGGTCATTTTCCCCGAGGGTGATGGTGGTAGTTCAAGCAAGGCGGTGGTCATTGGAGATGAAAAAGCAAGTACACGACATCAACTTGGGGTACTGGAGGAAGAATTTAAGGTGGAGGAGGAATAGGTAATTTTGGGGGGTTCCTTATGACCCTATATACGGGTGTGAGGTGGGATGAGATTCCCTCTATAACTAAGGGCATCGAGAGAGGAAGAAGACCTAGTTGGGTATATTGTCCACACACTAAAATGGAAGGTGACAACTACCTCTTTAGAAATGGGAGAGAGAGACATATTCTCTGGGAAGAAATTTGGCAAGAAGGTAGACAATCGAGGGACTGAGGGGTTTAGGAAAGGAGATCACTACAACCTAGTTCAGATTTGTAAAAAAAATGGAGGAAGGAGATGATGTGGTGACCGTTAGATTGGGAACAGATGGCCAAATTGCATGAATGAGAAGGAAAGAATGAAAAGAGGTGTGTGACAGATGCATAAAATCCGAATCTTATTTTATATCAGACATTATTTGCATTCTCATTTAAATTGTTTATAAAAGTATATGGAAACTTTTGCAATCAACTTGGAGGGTCAAATGAAGTCAAAATGAATCCAAATTTGGATCATAAGATAATTACATAGTCTAGATTCTTTCTAGACAAATAGATTTAGTTTTTGCACATGTTTTTCCATAGATTCCATTTAGGTCATTTAACTTCATTTTTCATGAATCAATGGATTAGATAAGTGGAAAATACTTTCCTTTGTGAGATTTTAGTCAAATTTCAAACTAGAAATTAGTTATCCCCTCAAAAATTCATGTCTTATATATCTTTATTCCTTGTTGGGAAACTTTCTTGGAGGAGAGAGTAAAAGAGAAATTAACGCTATTTTCTTCATATGTATACAAAATAAAAGAGGAAGTTTATTGTTTTTCCAAGTGTGTAAATTATCTTATTTTTCCAAATTAGTACCTAGGGTCATTTATTATTCCTTTTGTTAATCTAAGGAGGAGGAGAGATAAAATGGTTAATGATATTTTCTTTTTATGTTAAAATTATAAAAGGAAAAGGGGGAAATTCTTCCTCAAGTTATCTATTCCGTATTTTTGAATATTAATCCTTTTACCTTCATCATTTATTTCTTTTAAACATCCTCAATTGTAGGAGAGAGAAAAAGGAAAGGGAAACTAATATTCATTAATTTGTTTAATTATAATAAATAAAGCATATATAAGAGAGAAAAAGTATTTGTGTCTCATTTTATTTTATTTATTTTCTTACTTCGTTATCTTATAAAGAATATCATTTCATGGTCTTTTTGCATTATGCCCCTCAACTCCCTTTATTTAATAAAAACATATTATAAGGCTTAAATTAGTTTTAAAAAAAATTGGGGTGTGACAATTCTACCCACCTTAAAATAAATTTCATTAGGATACAATCCACCATAGGGTTTTTCTTACCTCTTTATTCAATGATACTTGATATTTCAAGGTTCATTTATGTTCAAAATTCTCCATGAAAATAAATATATTTCATGAATTAACTATTACCTTAGTCCTCATCTCCTTTTTCTACTTCCATGGTGAAAATCCTAGCTTGTCTCTTAGGTGGTGGACTCAGATCCTTATTTTAGTTTTGGTCCTTCTTTAAGAGATTATGGCAAATTGGATTAATATGTCCTATCTCTCCATGGTAGTAGCATGCTCTCGTACCATGTCTTCATGAGCCTACATGATGTCTCTTGCAAGTTGGACATTGGGTCATTCAACTTTTGCTTCAGATGCCTTTGTCTTAACTATGTGGTTGTTGGGAGGAGGGTGTTTGTTGTGTCTATGGGGAACCTCCTTCTTGTAGGATCTTCTAGGGTGGTCTTCCAACTATAAGGCTAAATCTAGAGCATCTTGAAAAGTTCTAAAGCTTTTTCTAGACAAGGAAAAACTTAGGCCAGGCTTGAGTCCCAGATGAACTTCTTTTCCCTACGTCGCTCTTCATTGTCATACCCATACTTTTACAAGATCCTAAACTTCATGGCATATTGGGTTACACTCATGCCAACCACTTGGGTTAAGTTGGAAAACACTAGATCCTTCTTCTCTATCATGGCTTTAGTCTCCTAGAAGGCTTCAATGAAACCCTTCCATGTGAGTGGAGGTGCATCTGTTGCCCTTGAGTTGAGGAAGTTATTGCACCACATACAGATTGCTCCCTGCAACACATGTGTTGCAAAACCAACCCTAGAGTTCTAAGGGAATTCCATGTCATCCATGTCATGGAAGCAATGTTCCATGCCTCTAATCCACTCCTTAGCTTTGGTGACTAGATCATCTTCTCTTTTACTAGAGAAAGAGTCAGGCCTTATCTTGAGGAAGCCGACTAGGGTCAACTCTTAGTTCCTTGGAGGATGGGTCCTTTGTCCCAAAGCATTTGTGAGTACTTGGACAAGGTCTTTTAGGGTTGCCTTAGAGTTTCTCTCATGATCACTCCCTTCACAATTGGAAGTATCACCATCAACAACATTCTCCTTTCCCTTGTCAAGTCTCTTAGGGGACATCTGATAAAAGGACACATATTTAGGGTTAGGACATATGAATGATAACTCTGCCTAATTTCCATCTACCAAATTTCTTTGATACCATAATGTAACATCCCACTATTCAAAACATATCTATATCACCGAGCGGAAGCATTATCTCCAAGAAGGATATCACAATATGCTAATCTTTGCAATTATATTAAATGAAACACCATGCATTAAATGGAAATAGATTCATACATATTTCTTGGACATGGAAATTACAACAGTTTCATCTTGAACTCTAAATCTGTTAGGCTAGGCTTGAAATAACAACACCAAGCATAATGCAAAAGATATCTAGAGTCTGGATGGACTTAGTAAATGGCACCCCACCAGGCAAAGCTTGAAAATCTTCTAGTTCTTGATTTCCCTTTCTATCCTTCAATTTCTCCAAGTCCTACGCACATCACACCCCCAACATGCAAAACATACATCACATCAGTAAGATGTATTTGACACTTTATAAGAGAGAAAATAGTAATACTTGGCATGAAATAAAATTGACATGAACTTGAACATGGATTATCTTAATCATTCATTGAATACATTTAAACATGATGAATTGGAAAAGAAAATATATGCTACCTCTCTTAATGCCCCATAGGAGCCCATAATTTCTAGGAATCCCATAATGCTAAGAAAGCCCATAAAAACAAAAATGTCCATGATCGAGGTAGATATAAAGACTTAACCAATTCCATAGTTTTCATCATAACTTAGATCTTGACTTAATCATTAATGTCGTGAATCTTATTCTTTACCATAATTGGATTCCTTCCTCTTAATGACATGATGGGATTTCTCCCTCATAAACCATAATATGATTCGTTGTTATTGAACATGAGTCATTAATCATAAATATAATCATAGTTGGGGTTTTACCATAGAATATACTTAAGGAAACAACCACACAGAGATGTATACATGGTCTTTTGAGAAAGCATTCATAATTCATGAAACATACTAATGTGCATAACCAAAATAAACATTCAATAAACCAAACTTTACTTATGCAAAATATACATGTCCCTCTTACCTATATCAAACCAACTAAGGTCAAGTCCTCTAACTTTATTGTGCCTTTAATCACCTATAATTTGTTGAATATCATAATATGTAGAATAGTTCATAGTCATTAACTCCTAATCTTTGTTAATTGCAATATTTAAGAAATTGAATGTGAAAAATAACATCTGAAAATAGGTTATATTGGTAGAGAATTAAAAGAGCTTTCCAAAGCATATTTTCCCATCATTTTATGATATCATATGTAAGTTCTCCAATTTTTGCAATGTAGACCAATCATAATTTAGGAAACTTTGTGTGAGGAATTGGTTAAATAAAAAATTAGACAATATAAATAATAGTTGAAAAAGATTGACATGCCAAGGGCGTGTGTTACAATAAATCAAATTCATATGGAGTCTTATTCATGTGTTCCCTTTCTTTACAAGAATTAGGACATTAAGCTTTAGAGATAGGAACACCATGAGACATGTGCAACATGTCTCTCTTTGGTTATCCATGTTGAATCTCTTCAGTACTTTGTCAATGTATGTGCTCTAACTTAGTCCAAGAAGTCTTCTAGATCTATCTCCATATATCTCAATTCCTAAGATATAGGATTCTTCACACAAGTCCTTCATATAGAATGTATTTCCAATCGAAGTCTTTACTATTTGTATAGTAGGGATGTCATTCCCCATCAATAGTACCTCATCTACATCAATATGAAGAATACAATCATGCTCCCACTAACTTTCTTGTAAACATATGGTTCATCTTCAATTTTTGCTAAAGCCAAACTCTTTGACTATTTTTTCAAATTGAAGATTCCAGCTGTGAGATGCTTGCTTCAATCCATTTGTTGACCTTTGTATCTTATAGACTTTATTTTCATCCTTTGGATTTATACAACCATCAGTTTGTGTCATATACACATCCGCAAGAAGATTCTCATTCAGGAATGCAGATTTAACATCCATATGCCAAATATCATAGTCATGATAAGCTACAATGTCAAGCATGATCCTAATGGACATAACCATGGCAACTGGAGAAAAAATTTCATCATAGTCAACACCTTGAACTTGTTTGAAACCCCTTGCAATCAATTAACCTTTGTAAGTTTTTACATTACCATCCATGTGATTCTTCTTCTTGAAGACCCATTTGCACCCTATGAGTTCTACTCCTGTAGGTGGATTCACCAAGGTCCATACCTTGTTGGTGTACATAGATACCATCTCAGATCTCATGGCTTCTATCCACTTCTTGAATTTTGGTCCCTTAATAGCATCTAGGTAGGTAATTGGTTCATCATCATTGACCAATTCATTTCCTTCTTCAGTCACAAGATAACCAAATATTTCTAGCTCAAGGAATCTCCTACTAGATATGTGAGGTTCATGTGTCATTTGAGGAATTTGAGATTCCACAATGGTTTCTGTCTCTCTATGTTCCTCTTGTACCTCTAGAGGTTCAGTGATTTCTTCTTGTTCTGAAAACTTCTTTGAGTTCTACTTTTCTCCCAATAGTTACTTTGCAAATACATTCCTTTTTTAATAATGCAAAATCCCTAGAAACAAACATGTTGCTGTCAGTTGGGTTATACAAGTAGTACCCTTGGTTTCCTTGGTATAATCAACAAAATAGCATTTATATGATATATCGCCAAGCTTTTCAGAAACATTTTATTGACATAAGCTTCACACCCCTAAATCCTCATAAAAGACATTTGAGACGCTTCCCATTCCATCTCTCATATGGTGTCTTTTGAATTGATTTAGAAGGTACACGGTTAAGTGCAAACTGTTAGTATGCATGACCAAAGAGCCAATCATATGATTATTTTAATGAAATAATTTGTAAATGATTTGATTAATAAATAAAGGCAAGCTTCCAAATTTATTTTGTTTAATTCAGTTATGAGATAATGATGTAACATTATAAATGTCTAGATAATAATATTACTCAATGACGTTTGTCTTCAAGTACATGACATGGAAGAATGAGATCATTCGGATGTTAAGAGTACATATATATATATATTCTGATTATGTCCCTGATCAGTTGTTATTGTGGAAGGTTAATAGACTAAAATGACACATAAGAGCAAAGTGTGAGTTGGTTGATGACAGAGTCTCATTATTCATGATATGTCTATATCAAACCAATCACACAGATACATGTTAGAGAATAGTGTATCGGACAGACCACCGTGAGACTCACACATGGAAACTGTTACCATAGTAGTCATAGTCAACTCTCATAGTGATGGTCGAGGTTGTGATTCTTAGACTTGAAAGCACTGCACTCATCACATGTCGTTCGATATGCTTTAACATCATTAAAACCAGTGTTGAAATATGGGTTGTTATAAAGGTGATGATTGAGTGATTGTGACACATGGGGAATGATTATAAGTGATAGAAATGGATTTGTCCCTCCTACAGGAGTATGATATCCTAGGCCTCTTGATTAGCAAGACTAAGAAAAGCATGGCCATGCACATGTGAGTCAATATGTGATATTGAGCTTACATATATCTCATACAGTTTTGCTCTTGGTTCAAGAAACTAGATTAAATGATGAAGAGGGTGACTACTCCATGGCTCGAGTTCAATCTGGATATCAGTGACAAAGGAACTATACAAGCATTATAACACCATACACAGATTGCAGATTGAAGTTGTTACCCAACTTTCCATTCACTTGGGTAGCATTGATGTGTGTTAAGGCACCACTCTCTGCTTGTGATGTCATAAGTTAGTTATGGACATTCACTGCGAACATGATATGGGACCTATAGGGTTACACACATAGGTCTCGACCTAGAAGAGGAGTTTAATGTTCAATGATGATTGAATTAATTACTAAGGTGTTTGTGTAATTGATTTATGCATCATATGAACTGGATACACTACCAGAGACCCATCTCACAAGCTGAGATAGCCGTATGGAGTGCCAAATGGTCGTATCAAGGGTTGAGATTGGTGTTTGGTGGACCAAGATGATTCGACTTGAAATTGGTCAAGGTGTGAACCGATCAAACCGACCGGCTCAACTCGGGTCACCAGACGACTGTCTAGGTGACCAATACGACCATCTCACATGGGCAAGATTGGACAGTTAGGTTGAAGGAAGGTTCTGGATACTTTCTCGTATTCGCTTCAATTGCACATTACTTTTTGTGCAAGAAATTGATGCTTGGCACTAATGGGTAACAAATTGCCAATTTTGTATGCGATTCAGAAAATGCCAGACAAATATCTTTCTCTATGAGATGACTTTCACACGTGCTAGATGACTATATGGATCACCAAATAGCTGTTTGGATGGTTGCAGGTTGTGAAAATTCAAGATTTTTCGGTCCCTTCTAGTCCCACATTGACTGGGATCCCTGACCCTGGCCTCTACTATAAATAGAGGGGTACTGAGGGCTTCCCAGAACACAACACAAACAATTGTGAATCAATTGCTCTGATAATTGTTGTCCTCTCTGGTTGTGGTAACTAAGAGAGACCAAGCAAGTCCTACCTGACTGTGGAGAGATATAGGGATAGCTACGGGAGAGAACAACTAAGATTAATGTTGTGGGAGAGTGAGTTGGTGACTAGTATGCCAATAGAAGGGATGACTCCTTCTTATCCATTCTAGCATGATGACAAAAATTCTAGGTGGTCTGTGTGGACTTCTCTAGAGGTGGGAGGCCATTGTCTTCCACTAGGAGATTAACGTCACCCAGTAGTTCATTGAGAGAGGAGCTACTACAGGTGACAAAGTTCAAGGCTGCAGTCTGTGGTGTAGAACAGGAGGAATATCAATCAGATGAGTCACAATGCAACTAGAAGATAGTTGCACATCTATGACGATGTGGAGATGTTGTTGGACTTGCTCCATGACTAGGTATATCCTCAAAACCATCCTTCTTATCTTATAGTAATTGACGCAATCTGTTGGTTGTGGAGAATATGGTAGATATTTTTTTTGTTTCCAGTTCCTTTCAGTAGCCATATTTCTCTACAATGGTATCAGAGCCAACATCAATTTACTCTATTATAAGATAATCGATATGATCGGATTTTGGTCTTGTCATTTTATTATTGCATGCGATGTGAATAATAATTGGCCAATCAAATACAATGATAATCCCAAAATTATATATATATATATATACTATAAAAAGGGGAATTTTTCTTTTTAATTACCATCATGCCACTAACCAATCAGGTTTCAACATTTTTGAAATGCTGCATCCTCTTGAAATATCTCTCTTCTCCCCTTTTTTAGGATTTTGTGTGTGTTTTAAATAAAATTTATGATCGTTAACTGACTACTTCCTCCACTCCCTTGTCTCCTAAAAAGGAAGTTGCTGACTTTGAGTCCTCATGTTCCACGAAACGGTCCATGATCTTTGCACATCACAACTGCAATACGTACAGCCGTACCGGACTCCCTGCAGTCTAACTCCCACTATATCCTGAAATCCTCACTTCCCCAGCAGCCTCAACGAAGGTTGGTCTGGATTATTTTGCAGAAACCTTTCTGCTAAGTGAGTTGTGGAGAACGGTCAATATTTATAAACATGGTCTTCCATGAGAGCTGAGTCGTGATGCCATTGCCTACAATATGATGTCCCATATAACAAGATCAAAGATGAGCTAGGATCTAAGGTACTCCAATCTTATTTTACTGGTTGGATCCTTTTTCTTGCAAACTGTAAATTGGATTTTGTTTGTTTCACTTGTTTTTTCCCTTCTACCTCTGCTTCAAGTCTCACAATGGTTGTAACAGAATCACTAGATTCTTTTTTCCTATCGTTAAGCGTGCCTCCAGCCTTTCTATTTCAATTCAAAAAGGGTAATTGTACAAGTGTGGCATTACATAACTAGTTGGCCTCACCCTATATTGTAAACATATGTTCATTATCTTTGGTTCTTGTGTCAGGAAGCATTACCTTGTTTGGAATGGGAGCCTATATACTCAGATGGCTGAAGCTCATGACACAATGATGTTCTTAATGACTTCTGAAACCATGAAAGCCATACCGACAAGTCCTAACATTCTAGGCTTAGATGTGTAGTACCATTTAAATTTGTACATGTTGTTGCAACAGTCCAAGAGGGTTCCAGGAACCACCAGTAAAGGAGTATGCAGACAAAAAACCCTATTTATTTCCTCAGCCTCTCAACCAGTTGCTTCAATGTCAAAGCCGATGGGCCACATAGTGCAACACCTAGACCCCCACAGGAAAAAGTAGGATGTGTTTGAAGCCATGATTAGAACTCATGCAGTCATATCTGAACTAAAGGACACGAATCCAGATAATTTCATATGTTGCATGGCAAAAGTGTTTCTTAGAATCATGTTAATGGTCGGCTGAACAATCAGGTAGACATTAGCTTTTCTTTTCCATCATTGTAAGGGTTGCTTATTTATTTCTTCTACTAGATCATGTTCAGAAAATCAAAATTCTTGCCTCAGGTTTGGGGTGAAATGTTTTTGGTATGTAACTGTGTTTCTGCATTTTATCATGTTCATAGCATAGAGTATTATGGATCAATGATCAGTTTAAATTTCTATACTTAGGGAACTACTATGTGTTATAGACTTCTGAGTATGATTTTTAGATTCTTCTATTTTGTCCCTCTGAAAACACAGAGCGAGAGACTAAAAGAGATGAAGGTTAATAGCAACCACAACAGAGAGGGAACGCAAACACTACGCGTAGGCCGGTTGAAACAGAGAGGATGGCATCAAATCCAGGACAAAAGAGTGCTTTCGAAGCCCCATCCACCTGCAGACTCAAGTGTAGAATATCACTGCCGACTATTTCCCCAATAATAACAACTCATGCAACTTCGGTTTGCTGGCACAAGGAAAAGCATGCCACGGCAGCGCTGACTGCCATCCTAAGCACTAGGAGCACAACGGCATGTGGAATCTCTGACGGGAAAAAGAAATACCAAGAAAGAGATCTCAACTACGAGGTGGTTGTAGTTGTGAACTCGGGCTCCCTGGCATCCATTGTGGCGATGCCGATGAACATGTCGCCATCTCAGAGTAGGTGGATGAGTAGGTGGAGGACATCTGCGGTTCTATAAATAGGGAAAAACTCAGAGCTGGGCGGCCACTACATGTCGCGCTAGAGCGAGAACAATGCCATGATGTGTGCTGACCATCCTCACAGACTGGCCCGTAGAGGTGCACCACACAGTCCACACGTTCAAGGTCATGCCTCTACCTCACCCTCCACATCATCGATTGCAACTTAGCCGCCAAGCCCCGCATGCACCGTGAGATCCAGGATCGATGGATTCACCGCAATGCTCATCGTGTCCAATTACGAGGACATATGGAGGGAGCAGATACTAGGGATGGATTCTGGGGAAGTAGGAACTGAACAAGATCCTGATCAAGGAGCCTGGCAGTTTCTTCTGCTCTTGTTCTTGGGGAGGTTCATCAGGAGGAGGAAAGGAGAGAGAAGACAGTGTTGTTGCGGCTGAGCTGCCTTACCGAGCAGAGCTAAAGACAACCTTATACATGTGATCGGGAGTCTCTTTAAACATCGAACGTCAACCAATATTCACACCCTCTTCCATCTCACAATTCTGTCGTTGCATGTATACACACTTTAATTTGGTTGGATCTATGTGTCATCATCATACATTATTGAATGCTTTGCCATAATTTCCTTCACCGCCTTACATGAAAAGAAAAACCACATACATTTTACCTGATTCATTTTCCTCATAAACTGGTTACTGAGTGGGTTTTGAGATTTTCAGTATAATGTCAATTGGTGTTGGATTTTGTTGTGTTCTTCTTGATTTCAGCCCTTGAGAATTGGGAATGTTACACTCACTATTGTATCAGGTTTTTCTACCATTGTTTTTCTTATGCCTTCTATTATCACTTTGAAAAAAAATGATGAACTAGTTATATTCCTACAAATCAAAACTATATGCATTATTAGAATCTGTGTTCGTAATCTAACATAAAGTAAAAATTCTTCAAAAAAGACCATGCCAGGTCTTCAACATTAATACAAGAAATAATTTGACGCCCCAATAAGCTACTGTATAATTATCTATCCCCCTTATGTTTGCCCTTTAATATTACAATATATGTCAATCGATTTAGTAGAAAGGTTATATTATTTAAGGTATCACATCTGAAAAATAACACATTTTTTTCAATATTACATTTATTACTATAAGGCTTCAATGTTTTCTTATTACCTACAAATGGAAAAAATAATTTTTCCCACGTGTTTGACATTCCTATCACTACCAACGGTGTAAGTATTTCAAAATTTCTTGACTTTTTTGTCTAGGGAGATATGTGATCCAGTAGTGTATATATTGTATTAGGAGCCATTAGTCACAAAGAGTAGAAACGTTATTATAAACTAAAAATATACATTGGATTTAACATAATTTTCCTTTTTTAGTGCTTACACACTTTACGTCAACATATGCAAAATATTATTTTCATCACAACACGTGTTTTCCTTCAATTATTTAAGTTCCAACTAATAAATCTCTCATTATTCACTATTTTAATTACAACATCAAAGCAACTGTATTTTATAAAGTGGAATAATATTCTATTATATAGAAAAAATCAAGGAAACATTTTCACATTAGTATTTACAACATATTTAACCCATTTTTCTAAAATTATTTATATTTTATCCTAAATATATATTTTAGGCATTTATCATTCATGTGTATGGTCAAGAGTTTTTGGATTTTATACAACAATCAAAACAATAAAATCGGGATAATGTTGCATCTTCTATGCGAAGAAAATTCACTAAAAGTATATATAACGAAATGTAATCGAACTGCATCTTTGAGAGTCAACATAGTTTAAATAATTGGATAACTTCAAAATTTTCTATGTATGGAACAATATGTTGGTTATATGTGCTAGAGGTCTCTATATGATATCTACCCTACAAAACACTATGGTGGTTATAAGCGTTGGAAGTTTTTATATAATATTTACCATAAAAATTTTATGGTAACGATAATTGTTGAAGGACATTATATCATTTTACTCTATTAAATTACATATCAAAACAATACAATAATTCCATAAAAAGTTCTATGCCAAAAAGAATTCGTAAGCTATCAAACCTTGTGAACGATAGATGTGGACACCTAATTGACAAAGATTTGAGGCTTTAATCTTATTGTATGAAACTAATGGCATATTATTATTTACTTTCTACATTGACTCATAAAAAAGATATTGCTATTTTATATCCAAATGTGGATATAGTTATCTAGGAGGTAATCATTTTAGAAACATTTTGTCACATAACCCATTTTCTTTTCATCCAAATCATTACTTCTAAATTTAGATTTTTATTAAAAGTTTCTTTATTACATATTTTATTTTAAAATTGTTTAGAACAGATATAACTTGCACAATATGGCACATGCATGTGCACGTGTGCCTTCACTAGTATACACACACACACACACACACACACACACACACACACATATATATATATATATATATATATATATCTGTATATGTATATGTTTATATATGTATCTGTATATATATATATATATATATATATATATATATATATATATATATATATATATATATATATATATATATATACATTTATATATGTATATATATGTATATACATGTATATATATGTATATATATATATATAAATATATATATATATTTATATATATATGTATATATATGTATATTTATATATGTATATATATGTATATATATATTATATATGTATATATATATTATATATGTATATATATATATATATATATATATATATATATATATGCAATTTACATGTGTTTCCCTAAAAGTGGTTTTCATGGTGGATGTGTAGCTTGTTTATGGCCAATAACCACTATTATTTGTGCATGGTTGTGTGGTTAGTTTATCCTTTTATCTCAGTCTGCGTACTAAGCCTCTATCTTATCTTCTCAATATAAAAGTATTATTCTTTCATATCCTTTCTCCCCTCAGATGTAACTCAACATTTTTCAATAATTATGTAAAATTAGAATAGTTTACTTTTTGCTATGACAAAGAAGATGACGTCGCAAAGACAAGCCAACAATATGGAGGACCAAGGAGGACCAGGCGGATGAGCCGAACCGATCGCCTGGTAGACTCAATTGATCTGTTAGAGGAGCAAGAAGATGGTGGACCGATGGAACTATACGACAAGTGAGACAACCTAACAGTCGGTCGGTAGGCGAGCCGATTGGTTCAGGGGCTGAATCGATCAACCCAGATTGGCAAGCCTGAATCTTCATCAATAATAGGTTTATGCATGTGATGTAGATCTAGATGTGGTAATTCCTTGTGGCTCCAAGGAATTACATTAGGATGGACATAACCATCAATTTTGTTTATTGTGTGTTTTCATTGTGGGATATAGAATGTATATGATATGTACACTATATTTGGTGATTGGATAAAGTACATGTATTTATATAAAATTCCTCAATTAAAATATTAAGGCTTAGATGCCTTCCATTAGCAACACACATGAAAAGATTGATCAACCAAGTGTATATTTGCACAAAGAATGGTGTGTTGTCTATCTTGTTGAAGTGTGATGGTAGATATTTAGATTTTCACAAAGCATGATATGTATCTATTGTGTTGGCTATTCAGTCAGGATTAATAGGTGACTTGGAGAGCCCAAGACTAGAGGCTTGTAGATGATTATGGAAAAGAGTTATGCATATTATCTATCCAAGAGTTGCATCTGACGCAACTGGCATGATGGCCAACTTTTTTTATAAACAAACTAATTTCATTATGGAGGATCCATACGACATCTACATGAAGAGGAAGAAAAACTTATAGACCACACAATAATCAAGAGCAGACACAACCTGCCACAAAAGCTCATATCAAAATCTGATAAGAACAATGATGCACAGACCCCTCTCCTACTTCACTGGTTAATGCAGCTTTCCATGAGGGATACCTTCAACTTGAGCATGTATCTATGGTAGGTAGAGTAACTGCACCAAACCAGTGTTCCAGAAGGATATTGCCTCTGCACTTGCTGCCATACAACTACGTAGCAAAATTAATTGAGAAAAATGAACCTACTATGAGGAGAGAAAGAAGTGTCGATTAACGACGAGAGAGACAAAATAGGACAGAAAGACAACCTAATTTAAAAGAACGAGGAAAGGAGAAAGGGTCTAGGAAACTCATCGTAGTCGGGTTCAACAATAAGAAGGAAGAAGATCGTTGCCTCTAATGACACCACTCACCGGCCACCAAGCAAGCTTAGCAACCAGAATGTGTTCCAAGAGTCAAAAATCCTCTGAGATGCCTAAGATCCAGATCCCAAAGTCTAGAACAAAGTGCCTTCACCGCCAATGCTCGGAAGCCAAAGGAGAAACCAGTCACACCTATGGAAAAGAACCCCTGCCTATGTCGAGTGAGAAGAGGTTGAGGGGGAGTGGGGTGCTTCTTTGCAACGACTAGAAACCCCCTCCCCCCATCCCAGCCATGACCAAAAAAGAAAGGCCTAGCCTCTCTAGGGATAGGGAAGCAGAACAGTTTCGTGAGGGCTTGGCATGAGGGCCTACCTAAATATTCAAGTTGTGGGCGATTTGAAAAAGCCGACTCGTGACTTGATGAAATATAGATCTTGTCCAAATAGAATATTGTACGCTGCAATATTCCAAAGTAATCTGTGATGGCTATCAATTTGAATAAAATAGTGGGAGAGGTAATAATTAAAGACCTAATTAACATCATCAAAAATTTCAAATCAAATCAATGTTTTTGATGAATGGAAATTTTCTCTTGTATAATCAAATGACGAACAAATCCATATTCTAATTGGTCCTAAAGAAGGTGAAATTTGATGGGACAAATTCTATGATTGGTTTTGAACTTTGATAAGGGTCCTTAATGAAGAGTGCAAGCTCTACATCCTTAACAAATTGGTTCTAGAAATACCTACTTCTAATGGACCAAGGGCCCAAGTGGATGCTTACAAGAAGCATGTCAATGATGCCTTGGAGATAAGTACCTTATGCTTAGCTGCATGAACTATGAGTTGCATGAGTAGTATTAGGACATGAGTGTTCTTGAGATGGTAATACATCTTAAGAAAGTGACACTTGGTCCTACAAAGAAAGAAAGGGATGATATCCTAAAGGTGCTACTTGAGTCTAAGTTGATAGAGGGAACCTCAATAGAAGAACATGTGCTCAATATGATTGGACATGTGTATCATATTGAAGAATTGGGATTCACCTTGAGCCAAAATTTGGCCACTGATATGATTCTAAAGACAATACCAGAATCATATATCCTCTTTATTACATGTTATCATGTGAATAATATGGCTGGACAGATGTCAGACTTGCTTGTCATGTTTATTCATGTTGAAACAAACTTGAAGAAAGAGAAACTCATGATGGTGATTAGTGAAGCCGAGTCTAAGGATCAAAGAAAGACTCAGAAGATTTCTGAGGTAAAACCTAAATCTAAATCTTCAACACTCAAGATAAGGAGAAATAAAAGTACAAGAGGAAGTTATCCTTTGTACTTGAAGGCATTTAGGAAGAAGAAGATGGGGATGGGGATGGTGATCTCCACTTTAGGTATATACATTATTGAGATAAGTCTATCTACTTCATCATCATGGGTACTTGATACCAAATGTTGATCACACTTATGTTCATGTATGCAGGATCTGAAAGGAAGTAGGCCTTTGGCAAAAGATGAGGTAAAACTGCGAGTTGCTAATGGTGTAAGAGTTGCAGCCAGCGTGGTTCGGACATATAGTTTATGTTTTCCCACAGGGCTTGTAATAGAGTTAAAGAACTGCTATTATGTACCTACTATATATAGAAACATCATTTTTGTATCTTGTATGGACAACGATGCATTTGAATTCCATTTAAAAATGGTCAATGTTCTATTTCAAAAGATGGGATCTTTTATGGTTGTGCCCCATGTCTTGTGGTCTTTATTTGCTAGATCTAAAGCTAGATGTTTATAATGTAAATACCAAAAGACTAAAAGTAAATACTCTAACAAAACATACCTTTAGCATTTTCTTCTAGGAAACATAAATGAGAATCACATATAGACTCAGTAAGGATGGTTATCTGGACTCTTTTGATTTTGAATCAATAGAGACGTAAATTTTTTTTATTGGGCAAGATGGCTAAGACCCCTTTTACTGGTAACAATGAGAGGGCTAGTGATCTATTAGGACTCATACTACTAATGTGTGTGGACCTTTTAGAACAACTACTAGATGTGGGTATTAGTACTTCATTACCTTCACTAATGACTTCAGTAGGTATGGCTATGTTTATTTAATGAAAGATAAGTCAGAATCTCTTCAGAAGTTCAAGGAGTTTATGAATGAAGTAGAGAACCAACTTGGTAATAGTATTATAGAAGTTCATTCTGATCGAGGTGGAGAATACTTAAACCAAGAGTTTGCAAACCTTCTTAGAGCCCATAGGATTGTATCCCAATGGACTCCACATGTAACACCTCAGCATAATGACATATCAAAAAGAAAGAATCACACATTACTGGATATGGTGTGATCAATGATGAGTTTAGTTGAGCTTTAGACTAAGTTCTAGGGGTATGCTTTATAAAACATCATCTTTACACTAAACCGAGTACCATCTAAATCAGTTCAAAAGACACCATATGAGATATGGACTAGGAAGCGTTCCAAAATAACTTTTATGATGATTTTAGGGTGTGAAGCTTATAACAAGAAAATGTATCCTTAAAAGCTTGGCCCAAGATCTGATAAATGTTATTTTGTTGGATATCCCAAAGAAACTATGGGTACTGCTTGTATAATCTGCCTAACAACAATGTGTTAGTTGCCAAAGATATTTCATTCCTAGAAAAGGATTTTTTTTCCAAAGGAATCAGTGGGAGGAAAGTGGAACTCAAAGAGTTTCAAGACCAATAAGAAAACATTGAACCATTATATGTACAAGAGGAACCAAGAGAATCACAAGGTGTTGTGGAATATAAAATTCCTCAAGTTAGATAGGAACCTCATAGATCTAATAGGACACACCTCGAGCGTGAAAGATTTGGATATCTTGTGACTTTGGAAGGTAGTCAATTGGTCAAAGATGATGAGCCAATATCCTATCAAGATGCTATTGAGGGATCTGAGTCTGAGAAATGTCTTGAGGCCATGATATCTGAGATGGAATCCATGTATATCAACAAAGTATGGACCTTGGTGGATCCACCTGTAGGGGTAAAAACCATAGGGTGCAAGTGGGTCTATAATAAAAAGATTGACATGGATGGAAAAGTTCAAACTTATAAAGGTAGATTAGTAGCAAAGGGTTTCACACAAGTTCAAGGTGTTGACTATGATGAAACCTTTTCTCCAGTGGCCATGGTTAAATCCATCAGGATCATGCTTTCCATTGCATCTTATCATGACTATGAGATCTGGAAAATGGATGTTAAAACTGCATTCCTTAATGGAAATCTAGTTGAGGATGTGTACATGACACATCTTGCGGGTTTTATAGATCCAAAGTTTGCAAATAAAGTTTGTAAGCTACAAAGGTCAATCTATAGATTGAAGCAAACATCTTGGAGCAAGAATCTTCATTTTGATAAGATAGTCAAAGAAATTGTCTTTACTCAAAATGAAGGCGAACCTTGTATGTACAAGAAGGTTAGTGGGAGCATAGAGACATTCCCCATATTATATGTAGATGACATATTATTGATGGGGAATGACATCCCTACCTTACAAAAGGTAAAGACATGGCTTGGAAATACATTTTCTATGAAGGACATGGGAAAAGAATCCTAAATCTTGGGGATAAAGATCTATAGAGATAGATTGGTTCTTGGACTAAGTCAGAGCACATACATTGACAAAGTTTTGAAGTGATTTAGTTTGGACAACTCAAAGAGAGGAAACCTACTTGTACGTCATGGTGTCCCCATCTTTAGAGCTCAATGTCCTAGTTCTTGTGAAGAAAGGGAACATATGAGTTTGATTCCATATGCCTCGGCAATTGGATCAATCATGTATGCAATGGTGTGTACCTGTCCAGATGCCTCGTATGCCTTGAGAATGACGAGCAAATATCAGTCAGATCTTTGTGATGCTCATTGGATAGCCATGAAGAACATACTCAAGTTCTTGATAAGGACTAAGGATCAATTTTTGGTCTATGACGGAGAGGAAGAGTTTGTGGCAAAGGTTTAAACCGATGTAAGCTCCCAAACTGATCAAGATGATTCCAAATCGCAATCAGGATTCATGTTTTGCCTAAACAATAGAGCTATAAGATGGAAGAGTTCCAAGAAAGAGATAGTTTCTGATTCTACAATAGAGGTTGCATCGAATGCAGTAAAGGAGGTTGTATGGACCAAGAAGTTCATTACAGAACTTGGGGTTTTTCCAAGCATCAATGATCCAATTGAGCTATATTGTGAAAACAATTGAGCTATTGCACATGCTAAGGAACCTAGATCACATCAGCTCTCAAAGCATATACAAAGTTAGTATCATTCATATGAGATATTGTACAATGAGGAGATGTAAAGATTTGCAAAGTACTAACTGAGAACAATATTGTTGATCCCTTGACAAACTTTCACAGTAAAAACATGATGGTCATGTAAGGTCACTCATAATAAGATTCATGGGTGATTGGATCTAATTGAAAGTGGGATTCTATTGGTATGTATGCCCAGAGATCCAATCATGTGTTGATTTTAATGGCATAATTTGAAAATGATTTTATTAATACATAAATGCAAGCTACCAATTTATTCTATTTAATTCAGTTATGAAACTATGATGTAGCATTATAAATGTCTAGAGAATAATATTATTCAATGAAGTATGTGTTCAAGTATGTGACTCGGAAGAAAAAGATCATACAGAAGCTAAGAGTACATATGTATGTTCTCAATATGTCCCTAATCACTTGTTATTGTGGAAGGTTGATAAAAAACAATGACACATAAGATCAACATGTGAGTTGGTTGATGACAGAGTCTCATTAGTCATGGTATGGCTATATCAAAAAATAAGATATATACATGTTAGAGAATATTGTATCATACAAATCCACCATGAGAATGACACATAGAAACCATTACCATGGTAGTCATAATCAGCTCTCACAGTGATGGTAGTGGTTTTCATTCTTAGACCTGCAATCACTACACTTATCACATGTTGTTTGGTATGCTTTGACATCATCAAATGTTGTCCTAAAACATGGGTTGTTATAACGATGATGATTGGGTTACTATGACACATGGGGAATGGTTGTGAATGATAGAAATGGGTTTTGTCCCTCCTATAGGAGTATGATATCCTTGGCCTCTTGATTAGAAAGATTGAGAAATGCATGGCCATGTGCATGTGAGTCAATATGTGATATTGAGCTTACATATATCTTAGACAATCTTCACTTGGTTCTAGAAACAAGATTGAATGATGAGGAGGGTGATTACTCCATGCCCCATGTTCAATCTGGAATCATTGACAAAGGAACTATACAAGCAATGTAACACCATACACAAATTACAGGTCAAAGTTATTCCCCAACTTTCCATTCACTTGGGTAGCATTGATGTGCGACTAGGCACCACTCTCTTCTTTTGATGTCATAAGTTATGTATGGACATTCACTGGCAACGTGATATGGGACTTATAGGGTCACACACATAGGTCTAGACCTAAAATAGGAGTTTAATCTTGAATGATGATTAAATTAATTAATAAAGAATTTAGGTAATTGATACACACAACATATTGGTTGGCTACACTGCCAAACACCCATCTCATAGGGTGAGATTGTGGTCTGGAGTGCCAAATGATCATCTCAAGGGTTGAGATGGGTGTTTGGAGGACCAGGTTGATTCAAGTTGAAATTTGGCCAAGGTGTGAACTGACCGACTCAACTCGGGTCACCAAATGATCATCTGGGTGATCAAGATAGTCGTCACATGGGCAAGATTGATCAGTTTGGTTGAAGGAAGGTTCTGGATACTACTTGTTGTGCAAGGAATTGATGCTTGGCATCAATGGGAAACAAAATGCCAATTTCTTATGCAATTGGGAAACTACCAGATGACCATCTTGCATGTCTGATGGTCGTTTGGATGGTTGTACATTGCAAAAATTCAATATCTTCAGGTCCCTTCCACTCTTGCATCGACAGGAAACCCTGACCCTCACCTCTACTATAAATAGAGAGGTATTGGGGGATTCATAGAACACAATGCAGACAATTGAGAATTAGTTTCTCTGACAATTATTGTCCTCTCTGGTTGTGGTAACCAAGAGAGCCCAAGCAAGTCCTACCTGACTAGGGAGGGATAGCTACAGGAGAGAACAACTACAGTCATTGTTGTGGGAGAGAAAGTTGGTGACTAGTACACCAATGGAAGGGACAACTCCTTCCTAACCATTCTAGCCAGATGACAGGAGTTCCAGGCAGTCCATGTGTACTTCTCAAGAGGCGGGAGGCCTTTGTCTGTCGCTAGGAGAACAATGTCAATCAACAGTCCATTGAGAGAGGAGGTGCTGGAGGCAACGAAGTTCGAGGTTGCAGTTTGGGGTGCAGACCTAGAGGCACATCAGTCAGATGAGTCCCAGTGCAACTAGAAGAGTTGTGCATCTACAAAAATGAGGATATGTTTCTAGACTTACTCTAGGACCAGGTATTTCCTCGAAATCATCCTTCCTATCTTATGGTACTTGATGTGATCTGTTGGTTGTGGGGAATATGGTAGATAAAAAAATCCACTCCTATTCTGTAGCCATATTTCCCTTCACAAATGTTGTGGTTTTTAGAGCATAACCCCAAAAGGAATTTGGAAGATCGACAAAACTCATTATTGATCACACCATATCTAAGAGTGTGATTCCTTCTTTCTGATACACCATTATGTTGTGGTGATCCAGGTGGAGTATTTGTGCTGTGATACCACTGTCTCACAAATGGTCCGCAAACTCTAGGCTTAAGTAATCTCCACCTCAATCGGAAAGAAGTGCCTTAATACTTTTACCAAGTTGGTTATGTACTTCATTCATGAAATCCTTGAAATTTTCAAGAGTCTCTAACTTATGTTTCATCAAGTAAACATAGCCATATCTATTGAAGTCATCAATGAAAGTAATGATGTATTGATAACCACACATGGCATTTGTCCTAAAAGGTATGCTTACATCAGTATGTATGAGTCCTAATAGATCACTTGCTCTCTCAGTTTTGTCAATGAAGGGAGTCTCAGTCATCTTGCGTAACAAACAAGATTCACATGTCTCTATTGATTCGAAATCAATAGAGTCTAGATAACGATCTTTATGGAGTCTATATATGTGGTTCTCATTGATGTGCCCTAGGAAAAAATGCCAAGGATATGTTTTGTTTGAGGTATCGAGTTTTAGCCTTTTGGTGTTTAGGTTATAAACATTTATCTTAAGATCTAATAAATAAAGACCATAGGACATTGGGGAATTTCCATAGAAGATCTCATCTTTTGAAATAGAACATTGACCATTCTATATATGAAATTCATATCCATCCTTGTCCATACAAGATACAGAAATAATATTTCTATTTATGATAGGTACATAATAGTAGCTCTTTAACTCTATTACAAGCCTCATGGGCAGATACAAACTATAGGGTCCAACTACAGTCACAGTAACTCGTGCTCCATTTGCAACACGTAGTTCAACCTGACCCTTTAGTAAAGGCCTACTTCTTTTCAGATCCTACATATTCGTACATATGTGAGATCCAAATCTGGTATCTAGTACCCAAGATGAAGAAATAGATATATTTATCTCAATAATGTATATATCTGAAGTGGAGATCTCTATCCCCTCCTTCTTCTTTAGTTCCTACAGATAGAGAGGGGAATTTCTCTTATAATGTCCATGTTGGTGACAGTGGTAACAATTGCCTCCCTTGGTGACTCCTCCCTTTGCTTTGAGTGCAGAAGACTTGGGCTTCTGTCTAGATTTACAACTCTTCTTATCTTTTCTTTTGCCCTTGGATTTCCCTTTTGCTTTATTTATCATCATCACATACTTGGGCTTGTCTTACTTCATTTGTGATTCACCTATTCTCAACATGCCAAGTAATTGTGACAAAGATTTTTCAAAATTATTCATGTTGTAGTTCATGACAAACTGACTATATGACTCTAGTAGTGACTGTAGAATCACATCAGCCACCAACTCTTGGCCCAAGGGAAATCCTAGTCTTGTAAGGTTCTCCACATACACAATACGTTTTTAGCACATGGGGACCTACTGGATCTCCTTCTGCCATGTTGCACTTGAAAAAAGCCTTCGAGACATAATATCTCTCTTGTCTTGCCTGATCTTGGTACATGTTCTTAAGATGTGTCACCATCTCAATCACACCCATATTCTCATGATGTCTCTACAACTCATAGTTCATAGAGAACAACATCAAGCATTTGACATCTATGGCATCCTCAGAGTGCATATTGTAAGTATCATTATCAACCTTATACACATTGGGAACAGGTTCATCTAGCTTTGGTGTTTCTAGGACATATAGCTTGTGCTCTAATGTGAGAACGATTGTCAATGTCCAGAACTAATAATGGAAATTATTCCCATTCAACTTGTCCTTCTCAAGGACCTATCACAAAGAAAACATGTTGTTTGTCTTCATTTGATTGTATACGAAAATTTGTAGTTTTGTCAAAACACTTATGATTTGATTTGATTAAAATAAAATTTGATGATATTTAATTAGGACTCTAATTAATTATTTCTTCCACTATTTTGTTAAAATCAATAACCTTCCACTTACCAATTTGTAAGATTGCATTGTATAATCTTCTAGTGAGCCAAGATCCATATTTCATCAAATCATGATTTAGCTTTGGCTGATCTCCCACTACTTGACTTTTTAGGTAGGCAACTTTTTCCCATTGCATCTACATGTAACTATTGGATCTGCATGGGCCGAAGCCCACCCCCTCTCCAAACAGGTGCCAGAGCCCGGATGACCCAAGAGGTTGGTAAATACAGCTGACCCGAGCGGGGAATCGAACCAGCGACCCTTCATGAGGGGCGCGCTGGCTTGACCGCCCGGGCTACGCTGGCCAGACTATTGGATAGATGGTTTGTGAAACTCTTTTTAACAATCCATCTTTACTCTTCTAGTTACTTAATCTTATTAAGATCGCCTATTTAAGCCCGACCCAAAAGCCAACATGATAGAATATGCACAATGCTTTGGCGGATGTTCATATTTATCACACTTCCACGAGATGGATAGAGCATCACCCTTTGGCATAACCTACACTTAGTCGAACAAGTTTTCCATGTGTGTTTCTTATGGAAAGCATCTAAGACTTAATATTATATTTGAGGGATTTTATATTGATATATATATAGATCCTATCACCACATATTTATAGTATGTATCATATACCTGTTATAACCACAATGAAAACCTAAAATAATAAATGTAAGCAATGGTTATGGCCATCCTATTGTAATTTCTTGGATCCACAAGGAAATACTACCACTTAAGGTCCACATCAAATGTAGCATCCTATTCTTGATGACGATCTATGATGGGTCCATTCTGGGTTGATCATTTCAAACTTTTGAATCGGTCGTTTGGACTCCAGGTCGACCACTTGGTCTCATAGATTGATTGGTTGGCCTCCAATCCTTGAGACATCTAGACTCCTCCAACCGATCGGTTGGGCCACCAGGAGATTGGTTATCTCCTTCTATCATTAGCCTCCTTGGTCATCCAACTGATTAGTTCATCTCCTAAATCGGTCATTTGCCTAGTGCAGAATGTTCTCTTTGCCATAATAGGAAATAAAAGCTATCCTATTCCTATTTAACATATTAAATTATAATTAGGAAACCTCGAGTTACACTCAATGGAAGCATAGGAAGAAAGAAATAATACTTTTACATATGGAAATAAGAGAGAGGCTAGGTATGAAAACTGAGAAATAACTAGGAACAAGAAACCATCCAACCAAGCACATAAGGTCTAGGTTATAGGCCATAACCACACTTCCAATCACCATCAAAATGATTTTTAAGGTGACACTTATTGCCTATATATCATATCATATATAGGATCATATGTGTTATTTAGTCAGACATGCACATTAATCATTTTAATTATTCACATTGCTTATGCAATAAATAAATGATAAAATAGAAATGTAATCATATCGGTTAAATCTGAAATCATAGTAATTTGACATGGCTCTGATACCAACTGTTGCAAAATATGGCATCAGATATGGCAGCAGAAAAAAATTCTTGCCATATTTCCCATTGAATAGTAGATCACATCAATAACTATGAGATGTGAAATAAGGTTGCAAGATATACCTAGTTCTAGAGAAAGTCCAGCGACAATGCTTGATGCAGCGTGCTACTTCGTCGAGTTGCACCTTGATGGCTCTCATTGTCATCCTCCTAGTCTGACACCATAGATGGCAGTTGGGAACATCCTCCTAGTGAAAGGAAGAGCCTGCTCGCCTCTAGAGCAGTCCATGTAGATCACCAAGAACTCTTGTCATTCTAGATGAATGGATAGGAAGGAGTTGTAGCTTCTAGTTGATGTTCTAGAGACAATTTGATCTCCAACAATTGTCTCTCCCTTGTTGTTCCTCCCTTTAACAGGTAGAACTTGGTTGGGCTCTCTTGGTTACCAAAACCAGAGAAGACAAAAATTGTCAGAGCTTATTGTTGGATCAGGGAAGACACCAATACCCCTATATTTATAGGAGGGCCAAGGTCATGCTTCCCAGTCTAAAAAGGAGTCAAGGGGATGGAATTTCATGAATTTTCACAACCTACAAATGTCAAACCAGTCGGTCTACACATGAGACAATCGAATTAACACTAGAATCGATCATTTCACTATATTTCCTATTTGTAATGGTTTTGGCAATTAATATTTGATTAATTCACAACATGACATCAGCATGAATCCTTGGTCTAATCTCATTGATCAACCAAACACCTTGTTCACAACTTGAGCCGATCATTTCATGCACCTGAGCCAATCAGTTCACTTGTTGAACTGGTCATTTCAAGTTGCACATTGATAATGTTGTTTAAATTGAATATCTAACATTTTAGTCATCAACGTGAAACAACATTCATGAATAAACTCCCATTCCAAGTGCATTCATATGTGTGTGACACTATAGGTCCCAAATTACATTAGTAGTGAATGTCCATAACTAATTTATGACATCACAAGCAAAGATTGGTGTCTAGAAAGACATCATTGCCTACCAAGTAATTTGGAATGTTTAAGAACAACATCAACCTACAATCCATGATTGGTTTTATAGAGATTGTATAGTTCCTTTATGTCTAATATCCAGATTGAGCTCGAGGCATGGAATTCTTCAACGTTCAATCCATGTTCCTTGAACTTGATCAGACTGTCTGAGATATATGTAAACTCAAGATCAGATATTGATTCACAAGTCTATGGTCATGCTTTTCTCAGTCTCTCTTATATAATGACTAGGATATTAAACTCCTATAGGAGGGACAAATTCCATGTACATCAATCACAGTCATTCCCCATGTGTGATAATGCACTTGAGCATCACCTTTATGGAAACCCATACTCAAGGTCACGTTCTATGATGTCAAAGTACATCAATCAACATGTGATGAGTGTAGTGATTTTAGGTCTAAGAACTACAATCACCACCATCACTGTGATAACTGATTCTGACTACCATTCAATGATTTCCATGTATCATTCTTAAGGTGGGTCTCTTTGATACACTATTCTCTAACAAGTGTTTATGTGTTTGGTCTAATATCATATATCATGACTAATGAGATTCTATCATCAACTAGCACATACTCTAGTCTTAAGTGTTATTGTTGTTTATCAACCTTCAACATTAACAACTGATGGAGACATAAAAATAATCTATATACCCTTAACATATGTATGATCTCATTGTTTAGGTCCTCAACCCAAAGACATGTGTCATTTAGTAATATCATTATTTAGATATTTATTATGTAACATCATTATCTCATAACTGAATCAAATAGAATAAATTGGAAGAATACCTTTATTATTGATCAAATCATTTACAAGTTATTCCATTACAATCATCATATGATTTGCTCTCAGGGCATACATACGAACATATATAAAGGGGTTGTATGTGGTATTTAATCAGATATACACATTAATCACTTAAATATTCACATGACATGTAATGAGTAAATGATAAAACAAAAAATTTGATCATATCAATTAAATCCTAAAACAAAGTAAATTTATACGGCTCAAATACCATTGTAGGGAAAAATGGCATCAGGTAAGGAAATGAAAACCAAAATAGCAGATTGCGTCAACAACTATGAATTGGGAAGGAAGTTTACAAGGCATATACCTAGTCCTGAAGCAAGTCCAATGACTATCCTTGTTGTAGCATGCTTCTTTCTAATGTTGCACTTAGACGGTTGTCGGCGGGGGCCGCTTGGTCTGGAACCATGGACGATGGTTGACAATATCGTCCTAGCTGGTGGTAAAGATATTATCGCCTCTACATAGTCCACACAGACCGCTGAGAATAGTTGTTGTCCTTTTAGGACAGACACGAAGGAGTTTTCTCTTCTAGTCAATGTTCCAACATCAATTTGCTCTCCCTTGTTGTCTCTCCCTTGTTGTCTCTCCCTTTGATGAGAAAGATGTTATAACCCCAAATTTTGGGTTCTTTTGGTGAGAAATGTAAAAGATATTTGAACAAATAATGATATAATTTTCTTCAAATAAATGGATTTCGTTTACAATAGCCTTGATGTTTGTGTTGTTGGCTTTATTGGCTATTGGGCCCAATAACAAGGAAATAACAAAGAAAATTCAATTAGTGAATGAATAATTGAATAATTGAGAAAAGAAATATGTAGAAACCTCTAGAAGGAAAATGCAAAGAGGGATTTCGTGCCTCTTGGGTTCCAAGGAGTCCAAAGTTGTAAAAATAAAGCAATAAGAAAAGAAAAGATTAATTATGTCTTTCTTTATTAAGAAATAAATTGAAAATAATGATAAAGTGTGGAAAACGAGTGGAAAGAGGCATAAATGAGATTTCTTGGGGAAATTTCGTATCCATGAGGTTGCTAATATTAAAAGGAATACCAATGAGGAAAATAAAAGAGAAATAAAGATATTTTAATAAGAAATACACTTGATAATGGGAAATAATGCATCTAGAAGGATAATAATTATCCTTGGAAAGGGAATCTTGAAATAATGGAATATCTTGGGACCCAAGGAGTCCCAATAAAGAGGAAAGAAGGAGAAAATACCAAAACTTGCAGAATAAGAGATAATGTGATACATTAATAATGAATTATGTGTTGTTTTTCAAAAGATGGTATTTTCTATTAAAAGAAACCATGATTTCGGGACAAATAACTAAAAGGCAAGAGAGTAAGGATTTTCGTATTCCAACATATTCACGAAATAAGGTATATCAAAGAGATGATTAGTAGAGAGAGAAAAGAGGAACTTGCTTGGTAATGAAGAAATAAATTCCTTTTTAGAAAAGAGCTGCGTTTCTTCATGGGCAAGCCATCCCGAGGGCTTCTTTACCCTCCCTATATAAGGGGAAGGCCATGGACAGAGCCCAGAAGATCCCAAACCTAGTGTTATTCTCTTCTTCCACAATTTTGTACAACAACCCTAACCTTGGGGATAGTTCTATCTTTGGATCAACGATGAATTGTGGAACCGTCTTGTTGGAGGCGAGAAGTTTCTACATCGAGCCTGGATCAATCGGCTACACACTCACATGCCCACGACTTCACGCAACATCCCCAAAGTTTTGCAGCAAGGCTGCGTTGTGCAGGCCCAAGCAGCCGCACGTCCGGCCATCCTGGCAGACGGTCAGGGCCTGGTTGGGGCCGTCGGAGGCGAGGGAGTCCTCCCCGGTGGCCGACGAGGTCGAGAGAAGAAGGGGGAGCCACCCCCGCGCGACTAGGGCAGCCGCAGCTGGGCTGCGTTCGTGCTGTATCGTGTCGGGAGGAAGAAGAAGAAGGAAAGTGTCGTTGGACACTTTTGCCCCTCCGTGGGCTATAGAAGCCGCTAACTTAATGAAGGGCATTTGCGACTTTTCGTTATAACTGAAGTCAAGCGGGCCGCTTCGTTGCATGGGAGCGCATATGTGGTGCCATCTGATTGGTCCAAAAGTAAGTATTTTTACAAATTCTTAACTAATGAACTGTAGCTCCGATCCAGACAAATTATATATGTATTTTGATCAGAAAAATGCAAGGAACCCATTAAAAATAGTTTTATAGCCTGAGTCTGATCATAGTTCGAAATATAGTGTAAATCACCATCTTTAATGAATTAAAGATTAAGAAACACTATTTTGATATGATTAATGAGTTTAATAGGGTTTAATGGATCATTAGAGTTGATGTTAACTTGTTAAATGTAAAAAGGTACATAATGTTCAAAAAGGAAGAACTTTGCACATGATTAGTCTAATTTAGAGTTTAAATGCTTGAAATTGGAAAAGTACATAAAGTTATCATCTTTAGTGTTTTAATTAAGGAAAAACCCTTAGATTTGATGATAGATGGTCTTAATGATATTATTTGGATAATTCAAGATGATATTAATCTATTGTTAATAAAAGTGAAAATAGGATGATCTTTTTATATAATTGGCTTAATTTAGGGTTTAGTACATGAGTATGCATTAATGAGTTTGAAAACCCTAATTTAGGTGAATATGTCTTTTAATTGGTTTAATTGTGTAAATCCATGAATAAAATAGAGAAGTGATGATCCTAAGCCAATTTGAGCATAAAAGATCCTTAATGTGGATAATTTGAGTAATTAGGGTTTTTATGAGTGGAAAAGTTGTTTTAGGGTTTGTTGACCTAAAAAGGATAAAGTTTGAGAAATTGATCTAAGAAACCCTAATGCATCCTAATGAGACTTCGAAACCTTAGAAAGGTGTCCCAAGTCAATAAGGAGTTGTTTGGGATATGCTTGTGAAAATTAGACATTATACATGTTTTTAGGATCAATGTTTGCTTGATTGATTGATTGGCTTGCTTGATTGGACATCTAGTTGGATTTGGATAAATTGTTGCTTGAGATCTCCAAGACAGGTATGTGGTTACGATTATGAATAACCTCTTTAGGTTTTCCGACGGATTCCCAGATGTTTAATCGCATTGAATGCAACTAAACTGTTTGGATGTTCATATTGCAAACTATAATGTGGTTATGACTATCACAAAGAATATATGCCTACAAACTCAGATCCTGGTTCTCTCTGTGGCATTATAGCTAACCTAGTACATGGCTACCTATTGGGTAGGTCCATCAGGTTAGAGAAAGGCCTAGTACATGGCTACCTATTGGGTAGGTCCATCAGGTCTATGGATGACCTAGTACATGGCTACCTATTGGGTTGGTCCATCAGGTCTATGGATGACCTAGTACATGGCTACCTATTGGGTAGGTCCATCAGGTCTATGGATGACTTAGTACATGGCTACCGTTGAGGTAGGACCATCAAGTCATAGTGAGTTAGATATTGGGCTATCTTCGGGTAGTGCCATGCGACTCCATTACCTAAAAGCGAGGTGATATCCATGTCCACTACAGGGACAGCCCAGAGTTCGAGAATATGTATGGATTGAGTTGTATGGTTTAAAACGTAATCTTGATTGTTAAATGATTAATTGAGTGATTATATTGTTAACATTGTGGAACATTATTTATTTCCCCCACATACCAACTTCGGCTGAACGACGTTTTGTTTGTCGGCGTTTTAGGTACAATGAAAAGAACAAATAGTAAAGTGGCACATGTGGTACTAAATGAGAATTAAACTGCAAAGGAGGATTAGATAAATTAGTATCTGTGTGGATAGTATTTTAGAGATCCAAGTTTTCAAAAAGGTATGCAAAGAAAAATTTTATTACCATTTTTCAGTATAGTCTGTTAGAATTTAATAATTGTTTATGGTTATATGTCGAACCTTTGATCCGGAATTTATGGGTGCGGCTTCAACCTCTTGGTCTCCCTTAATTGGGGGTTACTGAAAGGTGAGGTCGTAACATTTGGTATCAGAGCCTAGGTTCTTCATGTAACCATTAGTAATTATTAAATTTTATATGATCCATGGGTGACCTAGCACCTTTGGCAACCCAACCCTGGGAAGGGTCGTGCATGTTAGGGTAAAGGATAGCTCCTTAGATGATGATGAAGGACCATAGAAACCCTATGGGCTTGTGCAAGTAGGGCATAGATGGCACCTAGGGCACGTCATAGTGTTGACGGTAGGATGAAACCCTGGATAAGGAATTATGATGGAGCATAAAGGGTTATGAATGATCTTGAGCAACCATAAGTGTGAACCTAGGATTCACCCATGTAGAGAATGCTTTGGAGGTTGATCTTTCATGAAGAGAGGACCTCTAATGGTGAGGTTGGATGTAGGGTTAGCTCTAGAGAGAGAGCAGGAAACCCAACGAGAAGGTTGGAAGCCTAAAACCCTAAACAATGGATGACAGTGGTTGCCTCATAAGTTGATGATATCTTGGTTGCCTTTAGAGGGACCAAACCCTAGAGAGTGAAGATGAAGCATCTGGTGCCTATGTGCCTACAGTATAGGTGTTTACCTTCTGAGATAGGAAAAAGAGTTCCTTAGACCTAGAGAGGTTTAGTGAATAGGTTCTGAGGCATTGCACCTTGTTGGTTGTCCTTAAGGAGGACCCAACCCTAAGTGTTGTTCGAGTTGAAGGATGACAAGAAGTGCATGTCATGTCTTTTTCATTCTTGGTTCGTAGTTAAGAGATAGAACATGCAGTAGGACACCTACAAGTGAACCCAGGGTTCCTAGGTATAAGAGGGGAGTGGTATACCTAATGCTCATGATGAGAATCAAGTTGCTATAGTTTCGAGCATGGTACTCCTCATGTATAGAGGAAAAGGGAAGCCCCTTAAGTTTAAGGTGTGTTTGATGGACCCCTCACAGCTAGGATGATGATAAAGGAAGGTATGATCTTGATACTGTCTGAAGGAAAGAGGACAAGTATGACCTAGCATGGTTCAGTAGGTGATCTGCTTGTGCCATAATAGCTTGCTAGGGTTAAGTAAGCTCATGTGGATGTAAACCCTAGATCTAAGAGCTTTTGTGACCTTGTTGTCAAGAGATAGTTTTCCTCCCATCCTGGGAGAAGGACCCCTTTGGTAGGGTGTATATCAGTTTTGTTGGTTCAAGGTAACCTAAAGAGGTCTCATAGGATCTTGAGAAGCTAAGTGAAAAGTACATGGTATGAGAATGAACCTGTAAGACCCATAGATATCCATTTCTAAATGCATATGAATGTGTTACCATGGAGGTAACCGATATGGGGCTTGACCAAGGTAGGCAGGTTGCCATGATCCCTATGAAAGGATGGGAGCCAGCCCATTAATGCAGAAAGAGAGATGATGAAGACTTGGGTAAGGTTCTAAGTGGACATGTACTATAATGGAGAATCCTAAGTCTATCCTAGGGTCAGGTAGGGATAAGACCGATGAAAGTAGGAGTTTCCTAATTCCCAGTTGCACATGACCATAGGGTCGGGAGGTAACAGCTATCATCGTCTGAGGGCCATGGGTTAGGAGATTGATCACCTTCATGAACTCATGGGACCCAAAGGGCAGATGAGTAGGGCACTCTCTTGATGCATGAGGGAAGAGGGATGACCCCAAAAGAGTCGGTACCCTATAGAACTAGAGGAGATGACCAAGGATATAAACCTCAGTAGGTTCAAGACTAGTTTGATATCTTGCTGTTTATGATGAAGAGACATATGTGGCACGTTGCAACTTAGATTTAAAGGTGTACTGGCAAGGTGGGATGTACCATCTCTACTCTTGGAACATGAAGAACTCTGTATTTGGACTACAACCAAATGCTTATTTCCTCTTGTTATGGGGGTGAGAGATAGGACATTATGCATGTCATACACCAAGGATAAGAGATGATGTAGGTTGGAGCGTTGCCATGAGAAATGGGGATAGAGAAGATATCTACCCTGGTAAAGTGAATGATACATGGATGGTTTGTATACACTAAGAGGAATGAGGTAGTTCCCTTATGAGGATGTTTTTATCATGAGCTATGTGGAACTTACAAGTTATACCAGGTTGAGTTTGATCACCATGATGATGGAATCAGAGAGTGTTCTTATGAAGATGAACATATAGTTTGAGGTGACATGATAATTGAAATACATGGAAGTGTAATGTTACCTAAGAATGTGAAGTAGTAATGGATGAACTGGTCGAGATACATCTGACTTGAAGCTCAAAGAGGTTGTTTGGCTAACCCTAAGTTTGGAAAGATAGGTGTTTGGACAACACTCAGATGTAACAAGATACTTTGAAAAGTTAAGGGTTGTTTGGTTAGCCAGTCTAGTCCTTGATATGATGAAAGGATGGTGGTAGAACCTCAAGTGCACTTCTTTGGAAAAGAAAGTGATGAAACCCTGATAAAATGGTTTAGGGTTTTGGAGGAATCGATCTTGAAGAATCATGACATATAGGAAATCATGATTAAAGATCACCATACACCGTGGTAAATGGCAATAGCACTTTGGATGCTTAAGATGAGGTTGCATGTGGTTTATGTCCATGCAAGCCAGGAGGTAAAGGACGAACCCCAGTAACCCAGTGTATTGATATAAAGGACAAAAGAGTCCTTGAGAGGGAATGGGAGCTCAACACTATGGATGTTGTGATGGGTCTTCCCTGGGCCAAAGAAGGTCGAGATACAATGTGGGTTATGGTAGGTCGCCTTACCTAGATAATATGAGAAAGGAAGAGTTCGGTTAAGGGACAGATCCAGTTGAACTACCCATGAGAGGGGTGGTTCAACTACACCATGAAGCGAGTTCAAAGGTTCTTGAGTTTGACCTAAAGGTTCACTTCCATAAAGTGGAAGTAGGTACATGTAGAACTCAATGTTAGTATAGTTTTTTCACCCGTAACTATGGTTAGTATGATCCATACTAAAGGGTCTGATGAGGGCATGTGTGCTCGTTCAGGGTGATATCTACAGACAGTTCTTGTCCTATGAAATATGTGACAATGACCACCATAGCCAGTATCGGGTTTTATAAGAAGCTCTGTAAGGGAGGTTGTGTCGGTCACCACTTCAATAAGGTGATGTTGGTGAAAGGGACCACATGATGGTTAAAAAAGGGCCACAGTGTGAGTAGATGAAGTCGCTTTGATCATGTAATGGCTGAAAGGAGCCTAGAGATGATGAAAGTCATGAGCAGATGCAAAGTAGAATGACATGCAGCCCACTGTGGGAGAAAATGTGACATGAAAATTTGACCCCTCTAAGTTATAGCTAAGAGAGCTGAGTCTCCGATGCATGGGTTCTTTTGATATAGTTTGGTGGAGAAGGTTAAGATTGACCTTACCCCTCGGGATAAAGTAATGTGTGATGAGTTCCATGTGTCCAATTTAGAGAACTATGTGAGGTATCTGACCATGTGATGAGCAATGAACCTAGTGAGCCCCAAGGGAGGCTGACATGGCCTGAGTCACCTGTGCAGTTTATAGACGCCAGGATGAAAGAACTTAGAGAAAAGAAAATGTGATGATAAAGGTTCTTTGGAAACACCATGAGTACGAAAAAGCCACATAGAGGTCAATGATGGACATGGAAAGTTTTATCCTGAATTGATTGTTTGTTTGCTTGCTTGAATTTTGAGGACAAAATTCCTATAAGAGGGGAAGGATGTTATAACCCCAAATTTTGGGTTCTTTTGGTGAGAAATGTAAAAGATATTTGAACAAATAATGATATAATTTGCTTCAAATAAATGGATTTCATTTACAATAGCCTTGATGTTTGTGTTGTGGGCTTTATTGGCTATTGGGCCCAATAACAAGGAAATAACAAAGAAAATTCAATTAGTGAATGAATAATTGAATAATTGAGAAAAGAAATATGTAGAAACCTCTAGAAGGCAAATCCAAAGAGGGATTTCGTGCCTCTTGGGTTCGTTGGGTTCCAAGGAGTCCAAAGTTGTAAAAAGAAAGAAATAAGAAAAGAAAAGATTAATTATGTCTTTCTTTATTAAGAAATAAATTGAAAATAATGATAAAGTGTGGAAAACGAGTGGAAAGAGGCATAAATGATATTTCTTGGGGAAATTTCGTATCCATGAGGTTGCTAATATTAAAAGGACTACCATTGAGAAAAATAAAAGAGAAATAAAGAGAAATTCTCAAAAAGAGATATTTCAATTAGAAATACACTTGATAATGGGAAATAATGCATCTAGAAGGATAATAATTATCCTTGGAAAGGGAATCTTGAAATAATGGAATATCTTGGGACCCAAGGAGTCCCAATAAAGAGGAAAGAAGGAGAAAATACCAAAACTTGTAGAATAAGAGATAATGTGATACATTAATAATGAATTTTGTGTTGTTTTTCAAAAGATGGTATTTTCTATTAAAAGAAACAAAGATTTCGGGACAAATAACTAAAAGGCAAGAGAGTAAGGATTTTCATATTCCAACATATTCATGAAATAAGGTATATCAAAGAGATGACTAGTAGAGAGAGAGAAAAGAGGAACTTGCTTGGTAATGAAGAAATAAATTCCTTTTTAGAAAAGAGTTGCGTTTCTTCGTGGGCAAGCCATCCTGAGGGCTTCTTTACCCTCCCTATATAAGGGGAAGGCCATGGACAGAGCCCAGAAGATCCCAAACCTAGTGTTATTCTCTTCTTCCATGGTTTTGTACAACAACCCTAACCTTGGGGATAGTTCTATCTTTGGATCAACGACGAGTTGTGGAACTGTCTTGTTGGAGGCGAGAAGTTTCTACATCGAGGCTGGATCGATCGGCTACACACTCTCATGCCCACGACTTCACGCAACATCCCTGAAGTTCTGTAGCAGGGCTGCGTTGTGCAGGCCCAAGCGGTCGCACGTCCGACCATCCTGGCCGACGGTCAGGGCCTGGTTGGGGCCGTCGGAGGTGAGGGAGTCCTCCCCGGTGGCCGACGAGGTCGAGAGAAGAAGGGGGAGCCACTCCCGCGCGGCTAGGGCAGCCGCAGCTGGGTTGCGTTCGCGCTGTATCGCGTCGGGAGGAAGAAGAAGAAGGAAAGTGTCGTTGGACACTTTTGCCCCTCCGCGGGCTATAGAATCCGCTAACTTAATGAAGGGCATTTGCGTCTTTTCGTTATAACTGAAGTCAAGCGGGCCGCTTCGTTGCATGGGAGCGCATACGTGGCGCCATCTGATTGGTCCAAAAGTAAGTATTTTTACAAATTCGTAACTAATGAACCGTAGCTCCGATCATGATTAGTCTAATTTAGAGTTTAAATGCTTGAAATTGGAAAAGTACATAAAGTTATCATATTTAGTGTTTTAATTAAGGAAAAACCCTTAGATTTGATGATAGATGGTCTTAATGATATTATTTGGATAATTCAAGATGATATTAACCTATTGTTATTAAAAGTGAAAATAGGATGATCTTTTTATATAATTGGCTTAATTTAGGGTTTAGTACATGAGTATGCATTAATGAGTTTGAAAACCCTAATTTAGGAGAATATGTCTTTTAATTGGTTTAATTGTGTAAATCCACAAATAAAATAGAGAAGTGATGATCCTAAGCCAATTTGAGCATAAAAGATCCTTAATGTGGATAATTTGAGTAATTAGGGTTTTTATGAGTGGAAAAGTTGTTTTAGGGTTTGTTGACCTAAAAAGGATAAAGTTTGAGAAATTGATCTAAGAAACCCTAATACATCCTAATGAGACTTAGAAACCATATAAAGGTGTCCCAAGTCAATAAGAAGTTGTTTGGGATATGCTTGTGACAATTAGACATTATACATGTTTTCAGGATCAATGTTTGCTTGATTGATTGATTGGCTTGCTTCGTTGGACATATAGTTGTATTTGGATAAATTGTTGCTTGATATCTCCAGGACAGGTATGTGGTTACGATTATGAATAACCGCTTTAGGTTTTCCGATGGATTCCCGGATGTTTAATCGCATTGAATGCAACTAAACTGTTTGGATGTTCATATTGCAAACTATAATGTGGTTATGACTATCACAAAGAATATATGCCTACAAACTCAGATCCTGTTTCTCTTTGTGGCATTATAGCTAACCTAGTACATGGCTACCTATTGGGTAGGTCCATCACGTTAGAGAAAGGCCTAGTACATGGCTACCTATTGGGTATGTCCATCAGGTCTATGGATGACCTAGTACATGGCTACCTATTGGGTAGGTCCATCAGGTCTATGGATGACCTAGTACATGGCTACCTATTAACAAATATCAAGACATGTAAGAGGAGTCTTCCTAATTATTGGAAGTCTCAAAAGAAAAATCATCACAAACTTTATGAATTGGAACCATAGTCCAAACAACCTTATTATATAATAAGATATCCATTCTCATGTTTAGAATGAATCCACACATACCAAGTGGCAATGATCCACTTAAAATATGTGCCCTGGAAAGTAAAGACACAAAGGGAATCGTACTTCCCACATCATAGTAACATTGTTCAGGGGTCACTAGCAAAAAGGTAACAAATTCTATTTTCACTATGCATATTACAACTTCTCATGTATCATTTTACCTTTTTCATTTTTGGTTCATTGCCATTAGCATAGGAATCATCATGTTTAACATATCTCATTACTCCTTCCTTGATGACTATTTATCCCACTTGGGTATGTTCTCTTATTTTATTATATTTTTCAACCACTTATCAACAGGTAAATCCTCATATTCCACATTTTCTTCATTAAATCGGGATCATCTCGCTTAATTTCTTTCACATGCCATGCTTATATTACATTAATACTTTCTTACATACATAGGTTGTCTAAGATTAACTCAGGTTCCACCTTATTTCTTCGCCATTATTCTCATTCATCTTCTCATTTTGTACTTGTTATAGGAGTTCTCTCTATCTTATGTGGATTTCATACCTTGATTCACTTTATAAGTATAGACTTATCTGTCTTTTACTTTACTATCTTCTTGAATCACATCTTCAAGAACTCCTTTTCCTTATTTCATTCAGATTTAAATTTCATGGTGTTGTATCTTTCTCTTATAGTTACCAAACATTCAGGTTTTGATAGATAATGATGCAATTTGTATCTTCTTTAAGGTAGGATTGAGATATTCACACCATGATTTCTTATTCATTATGCTCTTTAGATTGTCTCAAAATGACTACTTGATCAGAGTAATCAGAAAGATAACAATCTATGAGTTCCATACTTACCTTTCTTCAATAATTGAATACCTGGCCAGGGCACCCAAATATTGAGATTAGGCAATATGCACCATATTTTTGTGTCATGTTCCTGACTTAGACATCATCCTAGTCTTATGTCCTAGTGTCCCTGTAGACTCAGTGAACCTAATGCTCTGATACCAAACTTGTGGGGACCCGTCATGCGAAACGAGATTACTCAAAATGTAAAACATAATCAATCGCTAATTAATCACATACCCAAAAATATGGGTAAATTAAAACTGAATTCAACGTTAAAACTCACTCAAAAACATTTGAAGGATCTCGACATCTTTCCTGTATCCATGCTATGCCACACAAACAAGCATTAATATGCTAACAAAAGTATGATTCATTTGAAACATTATATACAAACTTTATGTCACCCGGACCTGAGAGTACAGGGACGACTCTAGAACAAACTAAACATCTAATCAACTTTATCAAATATTCGTTACCATAGCTCCTCTTGGCTGCCACATGTTTGTTTTTGTCACTTCTGATTACCTAAAAAAAATGTGGCGAACCACAAGGGTGAGACCCAATCCCAGCAAGTGATATAACCATCAACAACGTTTATTGATTACAACATTTTTAAGTAATTAAGCAGTTAAACAGTTTAAACAGATATAACAAATAAGATCAACAATATTGATGATTAACAAAATACATAAATGAGCATATAACAATTATCATCATCAAGCTGACCATCATCATTTTCCTTATTAACCGTATGAGAGATTCAATAGCATATGCATAACTAGCATAAGCAAGTTTAGTAGCATGTTATCTCTATTAACATGAATAAGTCCAGCATCATAAGCATATCTAATAACATTAGCATGTCTAACAGTTTGAACAGATCAATATCATAAGCAAAGCTATCAACATAAGCATGAGTATTTCCATAAGCATGATTAGCAGTATAGATATCAACATAAGCATGACTACTGTATGTACATATTTACAGTCTTATGCATATCCACAACATAAGTATAATTACTATTTCTTAATTGCACTAAGCATCATCTTTATGTAAAGAGAACAAACAAGGGTTATCATCCAATGTGAAGCGCCATGTATAACCCTAAACAGATATGCTATACGGTTGTATTACATATTTTATTATGCCCTGGGGAATTTGAATCATACCATTCAAAGTCCAACCGACCCCTGTGAAGGGCTATTCGGTTCGGTACAAGATCTAGGAGTACCGGCATCCTAAGATCTCTTCCCCCCGATCAGTACGAGTAAAAAGGCAGTGACATATCAGTCAAAGCTGCCACCACAGCGACATATAGTCAAGCTTAAAACCACTAGTCTGACCTTGGTACAGGTCATGACACTAGAAACCAGGGTATTCAAACCCAAACACTGAGGTACAAACGCAGTTCTCCTCTAATCACATCATGTTATAACCATAGAGACATGACCGCAGCCGTTCTCAATCACATCAGATGTATGAGGCATGACCATAGCCAACCTCCACAATCTGTATTGTGGATGACAAGGATATATCCTCAACCTGCCACCCCCGCATATTCAACAATATGCGCTCCGAGTTTCCCTTAGGAGTACTCGTTTCACCATCCAGCAAGTTTTGACACTGAAGATGGTTCTACGGCACAGGGCACTACATGATTAGAGTTGCACTTGATTAGTTATACCAATTGGGTGAATTAAGGTTGCATCAAATAAGTGGACATACAAACTGTAATTCCCTTCTAGCAAGCATATAAATATCAAAACTTGAAAAGATATAAAATGTGTGAAACATAAATTCTCATCTCATCATCACATGGTACTATTCATTTGCCACTCATGAGACTACACCAGTCATCATGCTATCGTAAGATAATAATCTTTTTCACAATATCACAGGGTATCAACCCTTATCAACATAAGAGGATTTCACCTTATTCAGGGCTCAACCACACCCAAAGGTCATTAAGACCATCATATTATTCCCTACAAGATCATCATTATCTTTGCATGCCTTATAACAAGGCTCAACAACATCAATTATATATAATACACCAGATCAGTACAATATTGCATTTATGAACTAGGTGGTAGACAAGATAGTTCAAGGCAGATATTTACACATAATTATTACACCCTAAATCATTTAACGTTTTATGCGGGTTATAGATGATGATGTCTTGTTTAAGGGGAAGCATTAAAAAATTGAGACATTCGAATTTATAGGTATTTCAATTACTTTATATACTTATAGTGTAACTTCTACATTGAACACAAAAAGGAGACAACTAGATAGCATTTTGTCACCTTGGAACCATTCAGAACAATTTTAAAAACATCATGTGTTAAGTTCCAAGACCCAAAAAGTCAAAATATGCGATGAAGAATTGGTCTAGTTTTACAAAGTTTATGCTTATAATGCTTCAAAAAATTTGTCCATATTTAGAATAACATGTTATATAAATTACTCAACTAATAAAATTGTCCACAATTTTAATTTCTACACAGTTATTAGTTAGCAAAGCAAACAGTTATCTGCTACAGTATCTACATCAACCATTGGTACTAACCAATGACCCAACAACAAAGAGATTAACCCAACTTCTAATATTAAATGTGGACAACACTCAGAAGATCACTAGACAATAACATGTAGAATTCCAACCCACAAAAATAGAAGACATCATGGATCCAGAATCAAGAATACAAGGAAACACACCTTTGTCTTTGTCTCCATTTATATAGTCTTGTACTTAGCCTTCTCTTCTAGATGTTAACACCCGTGGATGCAGCGTCAGCTGCACTCAGCTTCTTACATACCCCCCGAATGTTATTGCCAATGCCTCCTCTGGTCTGTCATCTATCTCCAAATTTTAAAATTGAAGTTGATACATAAGTTTTGGAAGTTTCTACAAGTTCTTCCTCTATCATCTTAAGAAACAAAAAAAATCATATAGTGTATATAATTATTACTAAAGGACCTCACAAATAGATTTATGTAGCACTATGTACTTGTGCTGAATCAAAAGATACATTTTCATAAATAACTTGATGCACTTTCACCTTTAACTTTGTATGATCACCAATAGAAGATCAAAATAGGCCAATCTTTCAATGCCATTAATGTCATTAACATTAGGCCAGCAAGATACACACAAAAACATGAAAAGCAATGGAAAAACAAAGGATTTTATCTCTAACTTACTTGGCATAGATGATCTTTGTTGTTGGTTGCCCATTGACATTGACAAGACAAAATCAATCATGAATGTGCTTTGTCTCAAGAAAGTAATAACTTTGGAGTGAGGAATTGTATATCATTTATTAAGCACAGTAGATGTCTTATGGTCTTCTGCGACCCCCATTTGTGGTTTCACTTGTGGCCTACCAGCACAATACAATGGAAAAGGGAAATCTTTCTTAAACCTTTTACAAATATGAAGAAGACAAATTCATGAGTAAAATATCAAGCACATGACTTGTAATCAGGATAGGAGATTGAAATCTTATAACAATTACACATCCAAGTAATGATGAAGGTAATCCACTGCATCAAACATATTCACTTCATATTTTCTTTTGTTAAGCAGAAAAGGGGATATTCTTACTAATAATTAATTGTGTGTTATAAGTCTAATTCTAAGAAACAACAAGATGCCATCCATGAACAACTTACAAGAAAGAGTTTGGTAAGAAAAACAAGGCATCATTGATACTGTAGGAATTTTTACAACACACAAGAGACCCTTAATAAAGATTGAAGCACCATTACGAGGAAGCATATACTTGGAATAGTTGCGAAGAAAGGTTAGGGAGGTTTGCACCCTCAGCCAGGTCCATGAATGACTTCAACAATTGTATTATGGATTTTGGGTTGCTTGAAGTAGAAGACAAAGGGCCTTTCTATACTTGGAACAATCAACAATTGGGAAAGAATAATACAAGGAGCAAAATTGATAGAACTTTCTATACTACCCAAACAAAAAGAGAGCTGCCTAGTCTCTGGTTGCAAATTATGCCTTCAATATATAGTGAACACTACGTGCAAGAGCTTCATCTTGATGAGGAGAAGCCTAAAGCCAAGTATCCTACCAGATTTTTCAATGCGTGGACTACCTTGGATGGGTATCATGATACTGTAAAGAAAGCCTGGAACATACACTGCACTGGTACTCCAATGTACATGTTCATGTACAAGTTGAAACATACTAAGAGGATCTTCATACCTGGAACTGGGAAGCAAAGGGGGACTTGACTGATTCTTCTTCAAATAGAGAGGAGGAGGCTTTGGAAGCCCAAGCAAAATCTGATGAAGCCCCAGATGATAACCCTCTGTGGGAGATTGCAAAGACAATAAAAGATGAGGCACTGGCAGCTAAAGCAATTGAGGAGTGCATGGCTAGACAGAAGTCCAGGATATTCTGGTTAAAGAATGGTGATTTCAACACTCGGTTCTTATATGCTTCTCTAAGAACAAGGCATAGCAGGAATCAAATTAGAGTTATAGAGCACAATGATGCTTACATCAAGGATGAATTGGAGATCAAAAATGTATTCAACCAACATTACACTTGCCTTTTCAAGATGAGTGGATTGGCTAAGATTTTTTCTGAAAGAATCTCCCAAGACTACAACCACATCACTTGCAATCTATGTGTGCTCTGGTGACTGATAAAGAAATCTATGATGTGGTCATGAATGCCAATGAGGACAAAACACCTGGACCAGACGATATGAATGCTTGCTTCTACAAGGCATCATGGGAGGAGATTAAAGAAGATTTATGTCTTGTAATTAAAGACTTCTTTGCAAAAGGTCAACTCCTTAAAGAGGTGAACAAAACCTATATTGCTCTAATTCCAAAGGTTAAACAACCACAAAAGGTTGGTGATTGGAGACCCATCTCCTTATGCAATTTTGCATACAAGGTTATAGCCAAAATACTTGCCAAAAGATTAAGAGACATTCTCCCCTCCATAATTGATATCAGCTAGTGTGCTTTTGTCTAAGGGCGTAGAATATATGATGTGATCCTCCTGGCTAACGAGTTGGTTCATGACTTCAAAAAACCTCAAGCCAAAAGGAAACTTTGTCTTAAGGCTGATTTGAGTAAGGCTTATGACTCAATTGACAGAAATTATATTCTTGATGTGATGATAGGTATGTGCTTCCCAGAATATTGGATTCAATGGGTGATAGAGTGCTTGAACTCTACATCCTTCCAAATTTTAATTAATGATACTCCTTCAGACCTCTTTCAAGCAACTAGGGGGATACGACAGGGTGACCCCTAGCTCCCTACTTGTTTGTCGTAGGCATGCAAGGCTTATCGTCTATTATTAATGAAGTTGTTGCATATGGTTCTATCAACCCTCTTGTTTTAGGTGACACTAAGGTGGCTCATCTTATTTTCGTTGATGATCTCTTTCTATTCTCTTAAGAAAATAAGCACAATGTCGATGGCATCATGAAATGAATGGACATTTTCAAGTCGATCTCTGGTTTGGAAATGAATCCCTCTAAGAGCCAACTTTTCTTGAGCAACACAGCCCCAAAAGCTCTCAGCTTGAAGTTGAATGTTGCTGAATGCGAGTTCCCTGTTCGATACTTGGGTCTCCCTTTATTTGCAGGATGGCTCACCAAGGCTATGTGTACCTCCCCTCAGTGATAGATTTAAGACTAAGCTTGATTCTTGGAAGACTATCTTCTTGTCAATGGCGGGTAGACTTGAGCTGATTATATCTACACTGTCATCCTATCATTTGTTTTGGACTGGCGTTTTCCCTCTTCCTAAGGCAACGATGGAGGAGGTTGAGAGGTTCTGCCAGAATTTTCTTTGGGGTGACAAGGAAGATAGCAGGCATTTTCACACGGTGGCGTGGGATGACATCTGTAAACCTAAACAAGAAGGTGGCCTTGCAATAAGGAAGGTTGAGGATTGGAGCAAAGTTGGTACTCTTAGGCTTCTATGGGACATCTCAAATAATAAAAACACACTCTGGATGAGATGGGTACATAGAAAATACCTCAAGGACGATACTTTATGGTCCTGCTGTCCTAAACCCACTAATAGCTAGATGTGGAGGTCTCTTCTAAAAACCAGAGACAAGTTTGCCCATCTGGTTAGATACTCCATTGGTGACAAAACATCCACATCACTTTGGAAGGACCCTTGGATTCATGGGAAATTCTTGGGTGATGTAATCACTGATGCTAGGTCCTTAAAACTAAGAACTAGCCTCGGCAGTAATGCTAGAGTGTCCTCTATTGTAACTGATGGTTGCTGGTCTATACCGGAGCTAAGGGGAAGCCAGGAGCTGACAAATGTGTGCGTTGGTCTGCAGTTGAAAGACATGGACACATGCTTATTCAAGGGTCTTGACTCCTTCACTCTGAAAGGCGCATGGAAGTTATGCAGGAAACAAAACAACAAATACGAATGGGCGATCTGGCTATAGAAGTCCATTGCTCCCAATCGGATAAAAGCTAGCTGCTGGAAAATCATTCAACATCGATTAGTTATTGAATATTTTCTGTAGAAGAAAGGATTTTCCCCCGCATCTAGGTGTTGTCTATGCACCAAACAACAAGAATCAGTGCACCATCTGCTGTGGTCATGCAATTTTACAAAGTCCCTATGGGAAAAAGCTAAACCTTGGCTGCCGACTATACCTTCCTCTATTGAAACCTTGCTGAAGTTCAAAGATAAAAACAACAAATTGCTGAGCCTGCTCATTATTTACATCGTGTGGTGTGGTAGGAATCGAGTAATTTTTGATAATGTAAAGCCTTCTAATACAAATGTTTTGTGGGGTCTGACTCGTGAAAACAAGATTAACTATGCGGAAGCATATTATTTGCAGTGGATTACTGAAAATCACTAAAAATTAAAACCATTTATCAAGAGATTCATTCATAGGAAAACTCTTTCATTTAGAACCAAAGTAAAACATTACATCCTGGTTCATATATACATAACATGCATCATTGTACAAAATCTCAGATCAAAGTATCAAACCACTAACTCCTAGGACCCGAGAGTACAGAGACGACTCATAGGACTAACTAAACAACTAGAAAACTAATGTATCCACCTGATGGATCACTGTTGTCCTTGTGGCTGTTGCTGCTCTTCCCCTGTAGAAGAGTTTCTACCTTGGTGTCTGCTTCTAGCTAAAAACATTGCATCCCACGGGAGTGAGACAATTATAAAAATTTCCCCATCGAGAGATATAACTCTCCGCCAAAACATTGTCACTGCAGTTTAATATAAATAAACTGAGCATTGGGATAATATAAATAAGTAGAAGATGAAGCAACACCTATGCAGATTAGAGCAACATTCTTATGCAAGTATTTCAGTTATAAACTGATAAAGCAGCATGTCTCATATTCAATATGAATTAAAAGAACATAATTAACATTTATGTATTTGGGGCATATTAAGAAGTACATCATCAACCAGTGGTTCTCGTATTTCAACTTTATGCAAATACACTACACGGTTGATTATATTTTACAAATAGATTTAAGCTCTAAGGAGATGAGGTATACCGCTCATACTCCAACCGACCATTTCTAGAATCTAAATCGGTACCATAAATAGGTCAATGGAAGAGCTGGATTCCCATGACCTCCCGCACCCTGGTTAGTACAAGACTATAAGCAGGACTGTGTCGACTGCTCAAATAGCTTTCCAGGGTATAATAGAACTTTGCTATAGAGTTACAGCATCAACTGCACTCTCATCAGCAATTGAGAGCATTAATGTTTATCTCCATAGACCCGACATAAAGTAACAGTGGGGGATTAATGATACATCCATCCCAACCATCAGGAGATTTATGATACATCTATCCTGACACATGAAGGATTGATAGGTTTAGTTTTTACCTTCCCTCAATCTCTTCCCCCATACGTAAGGATATTTTCGCCCAGTTATCCCCACATATTCAGAATATGTGAATTCCAAGAATTCCATAGAAAAACCTATTTCACCATCACCAACTGCTGATGATGATGGATCTATGGTCAGAGCACTACATGAATAGATTTCTCTTGATTGATTAAGTACATTTTCATATTCTTTTAGTATCAAGCAAGTTCTCAAACATAACTTATTATGGCAATGCTATAAAGAAACATGCACTAATCTCATCAAATACTTAACTATCTTTAACAGATATTGGGAACTCAATCCCTTATTTCAAAATTGGAAATTCTCATTCTGTTACAGTTTCATCACCATAATCATATGGCCCTGGGTAATTAAACCCTTGATTCATCATTAAGCATTGTTACCACTTTTCCAAGTAACCATCACCTTTAGGTCAATTGACCAAGGAAAACATGATACTTGCTATTATAAGCATCGCACATGGTACTTGAGGACCATTAACTATCTTGTTACCTCTTACCAGGCAACAAGGTATATTATGACACTTAAAGTACAATCACAATAGTGAATTAAACATCATAGCTCATACTTGTCTATGATCATTATTTCAACATACCTACATGGTTAGCACAGATGATAATAGTGATATCAATTGCATATCAGAACCATGTACATCAATTATGAATTCACTATTTGTGGGTAACACCACTATTCCCTTACCAGGGTTAGGGTTTCCCATTTCATGTCACATGAGGATAATCATCTCATTTCCACATCATAGTTATGGATTATTACCATATTTCCCAAGATTAGGGTTTATTAAGCATTACATAGCACTACCCTGGATTTGAGCTTCACAGAACATCAAACATCAGGGTTTCTCATGAAACCATCCTTAGACAGGGTTTCACGTATAGTTTCACCCTAGGAAAGGATTTACATTCAATAATCCAAAATTAGGGTTTACTATTCATCCCAATTAGGGTTTCATGTTCCATTACTCATAATTAGGGTTTACTATTTATCCTAATTAGGGTTTCATGATCCATTACCCATAATTAGGGTTTATCACTCTTCCTAATTAGGATTTTGAATCACATTACCCTTAATTAGGTCTACACACATCATCATCCAGAATTAGGGTTACATCCATACCTTGGATTAGGGTTTCAATTATAATCGCCCTGAATTAGGGTTTAAGGGTCAATAACCTTGTCAATTAGGGTTTATGTTCATGATTAGGGTTTCATGATCTCTTTGCTTAAGGATCATACCCTTAATCACCACATGAATCATACTCATGTATCAATTCCATATTATCACCCTCTCAACTTGATTAGGTCATATCAACCCTTTAGTCAAGTTCATACAACTAGGATTAACATGGTGTACTAAGTCATTGATCTTATAAGCAATTAGGGTTTATCCCTTAATTAACACTAATCACTTAGATACTATTAGGGTTTTAACCTTTGTACCTTCATTAATTATCAGTACTAATCATCATTGGACTATTGGAACTATCATTACCTTCAATGTCCAAGTAATTGAACAACTAACAACCTCCATGCGGTTTTGAAGTTTCATCACCAAATGGTTTCAAGACCGTTTGGGCCAAATCTGTCCCAAAAATGCAAGGGCTCACTAGGTCATTTATCCATCAAATTGATTTCCAATTGCACCATTGAAGAGACCATTGATTATTCAATTGAAGGGTTCATCAATCTAGACCATTAGATCATCATATATGGGTCAAGGATCAACCACTAACCCACCAAACGGTTTTGAAACCATTTGGTCCCAATTGATTAGGGTTTCCACTTAAAGTATTGTGTACACATTAAATCAATCAATTGAGTCCTTTGGATCATCATCCAACATGTGATTAAGTTTAGATCTCAAACGGTCAACTATACCAAACGGTCAACTCCTCCATGCGGTTTGGAGTCTAAGGCACCAAACGGTTTGGGGAAACTGTTTGGACCAAAGGTCCAAGACCGTTTGCTCTTAATTTTTGTTTAAGGTGTGTTCTTATCAACAGATTGTCATCTTCAACCTTTAGATTCACAGAACTACTGCCATTTTCCATGACAACTCCATTAATCAAGCAAGGCTATTGCAATAATAACAATTAACTCAATTGCATGAAGAAAACGAATTCAATGACAAAGATTAAGGGTTTAAGTTATATAACGCACCTTCAAGTCTGATCCCAATCTCGAAGATTCATGGATCCAATGGTGGTTGAATCTCTAGCAACCTCCCTAGATCATTTCTCAAGCTTTTGGAGTGAAAGGATCGGCTAGGGTTGAAGATGGAGTGAAGAAATGAAGGAATCATGCATTGTTTTATGATTTTCACCATGAAATCAAGAAAAACGAAGGTCAAAGGCTTACCAACAGGTTGGGAGCGTCCTTCCTGCTGTTCTTAGCTTTCTTGGTCGGTTTTGCAAGCAAGGAGAAGAAAGGAATCCGAAAAGATCCTTAGGTGGGTTGGAAAAGGCTCTTTTATAAGAAAATTGATGAAAGAGAAAATGTTTTATAAAAATCAATTAATTCCAAAAATGTTGCCACCTCTTCCTCCCTGGTTTTATTGCATGCAAAGGCAACTCAATCCCACCGAGTTCCCTTCCATTATCCATGGATTAAGGGAAAAGAAATTAAGCACCTTAACCCCTTATAATATTAATATATATTTTTGAGTGGAAATTCCTTTCCTTATAATAAGGAGAGTGAAATTTCACCTCCTTAGGATATTTTAGGTCCTTGAAAAGAAGCTCAAGGACGTCAACACACATCTGAATTCCATCATTTTAATTTTAGTTGAAAGCCCTTCAATTATTTTATTTATTTTTGCATTAATTTTTACATTATGTGTTTAATATCAAGATTCTCTCTCCTCCAACTTAATTCAAATGAGGCACCCCTCTCATTTTATTTGCTCCACATGATGACAAAAAACATTAGGGACCTTATTGAAGTGTTAATTTACATATTGCACCCTAGGTTTTTTGGTAAATTACATATTACACCAAAACTAGGTTTTCATGCACAAACATTGCTTTATCAACTCTTTCTTGGAATTCAGGCTATCACAAGCCATACCTCTGCATTATCTTCACTCTCATGATTCTTTAACACATGAGGAACATATTATCATACATAATTTGCAAATAGACCCCTCAACTTTGGTAATTTGCACTTTAGTCCAAAACAGGCAAAATGTCGATTTCAACAATATTAAAAAAGGACTAAAATTGTAATATAAGTTCCTCTTGAGCATCAATTACTTTTCAAAAGATAAGAGCATGCATATAATCATTTTCATTAAACAAAACACCTAGGGTTAATTCATAACCCAGGTCAGGGATGTTACAAGTTTATCCACCCCTTACAATGATTTTGTCCCCAAAATCATCAACAAAACATTAAGAGAAAAGAGAAGGATACTTCCTCCTCATCTCATCCTCTTGTTCCCACATAGCATAAGATATGTCATCATTTAGTTCTACCTCCATAGGTTGTAGAACTAACTCAGTGTCAGGATGAAACTTCCTCAACATAGAGATATGAAACACTGGGTGAAATCTATGCAACTCAGGTGGTAACTCCAGCTTATAGGCTACCTGTCTCATCCTTTCAATGATCGGATAAGGCCCCATAAATCTCAGATCTAACTTCCCTTTCATTCCAAATCTCAGGATGCCTTTCCACGGTGAAACCTTGAGGTACACTCTGTCTCCGACTTGGAATTCTAAGGGTCTACGACGCTTGTCAGCATAGGATTTCTGTCTATCCTGGGCTATTTTCAACTATTGTTGTATGATTTTTATCTTCTCAGTTGTTTGTTGAACCAGCTCAGGACCCAAAAGTTGATATTCACCAGTTTCATACCAACATAGGGGAGATCTACAACGTCTACCATATAAAGCTTCATATGGTGCCATCTCAATACTGTGCTGATAGTTGTTATTATAAGCAAACTCTATCAAGCTTAGATGTAGATCGCAACTCCCCACAAACTGAAGGACACATGCTCTAAGCAAGTCCTCCAAGGTTTGTATCATCCTCTCAGATTGTCCATCTGTCTGAGGATGAAAGGCTGTACTAAACCTCAGCTGAGTGCCCAAAGCTTTATGAAGTCGTTCCCAAAAACGACTCGTAAACTGAGGACCTCTATCAGAAACTATTGTAACTAGTACCCCGTGCAAACACACTATCTCATCTATGTAGATTTGTGCAAGGTTCTCAGCTGTATAGATTGTCTTGATAGGTAAGAAATGTGTTGTCTTTGTCAACCTATCAATTATCACCCAAATGGAATCATGACTTTTGGCTGTTCTAGGTAAACCAACCACAAAGTCCATAGTTACATGATCCCATTTCCACTGTAGTATAGGTAGAGGTTGCATTGTTCCTGTGGGCTTCTGATGTTCAGCTTTAACCTGCTGACACACCGGAAACCGTATAACAAACTTAGCAACATCCTTCTTCAAACCAGACCACCAATACATATCCTTTAAGTTATGATACATCTTGGTGCTCCCTGGATGCATAGCATACATTGAAGAATGAACTTCCTCCATGACTAACTTTCTCAAGTTGTCAACATCAGGTACTACCATCCTACCATGGTAACAGACTACTTGATCATTAGAATCATGGAAACCATCCCATTTCTCACTACCATATTCTAACCTGATCTGTTGAATCATAGAATCAGTCTACTGTGCTTAGTTAATCTGGTGTCTCAGAGTTGGTTTTATGTGCATTTCAGCTAGCAATCTGGTTAACAATGACACTTTAAGTTGTACATTGTTTTGCCTTAAGGAGATAAACATATCTCTCTTAGAGAACACTAGGAAGTTTAGCTGTGCTTTATCTAAAGTTGATGTTGCTGATTTTCTACTTAGTGCATCAACAACCACATTGGATTTCCCTGGATGATAATCAATTGTACAATCGTAGTCATTGATTAACTCCATCTAACGGCATTGCCTCATGTTGAGCTCATGTTGAGAAAAGATATACTTCAGATTCTTATGGTCTGTGAAAATCTAGAATGTCTCTCTATAGAGATAATGTCTCTAGATCTTCAAGGCATGGACCACAACAGCTAACTCTAGATCGTGTGTTGGATAATTCTCCTCGTGTTTCTTAAGCTGTCGAGAAGCAAAAGAAATCACTTGCTTATCCTGCATCAACACTCATCCTAAGCCATTCTTAGATGCATCACAAAAGACTATGTACCACTTTCCTTGCTCAGGTAGCACTAACACAGGTGCACATGTTAACCTTTCCTTCAGCAACTAGAAAGATTGTTGACACTTGTCATTCCAGACAAAAGGAATCTCCTTCCTTGTCAACTTGGTCAGGGGTAAGGATATTGAACTAAAGTCCTTAATGAACCTCTTGTAATAGCCAGTCAGTCCTAGGAAACTTCTTATCTCTGTAGGTGCCTTTGGTTGTTCCCATTGCAGGACAAATTCTACCTTCTTAGGATCAACATGAATACCTGAGACAGATATTATGTGTCCAAGAAAGGAAACCTCTGGCAACCAGAACTCACATTTGCTAAACTTAGCATATAACTTATGCTCCCTCAGCAAAGCCAAAGCTTGGCGAAGATGCTACTCATGTTGTTGAGCATCTCTACTATATATCAGGATGTCATCTATAAAGACGACAACATACTGATCCAGAAAAGGTCGAAAGATTCTATTCATGAGTTCCATAAATGCAGTTGGTGCATTAGTTAGTCCAAATGACATAACTGTGAACTCATAGTGACCATACCTTGTCCTAAAGGCAGACTTAGGTATGTCACCCTCCTTGATACATAACTGATGGTATCCGGACCTCAAATCTATCTTTGAGAAGACAGTCGCACCACACAATTGATCAAACAAGTCATCAATCCTTGGTAAGGGATACTTGTTCTTTATAGTTACTTTATTCAACTGTATATAGTCAATGCATAACCACATCGAACCATCCTTTTTCTTAACAAAAAGGACCGGAGTACCCAATGGTGAAGTGCTTGGTCGGATAAAACCCTTCTCAAGCAACTCTTATAGTTGTCTCTTAAGTTTTGCCATTTCAGCAAGTGCCATCCTATATGACGTTTGAGCTATTGGTTGCGTGCCCGGAATTAGATTTATTTCAAAATCAATCTCTCGAGGTGGCGGAACACCTAGACGTTCTTCAGGAAATACATCTTCAAATTCCCTGACTACCGAAACTTTAGAAGGATGAGGACTTTCCATTGTGGTATCAAATACATGGGCTAAGAATGCAAGGCATCCTTGTCTCATCAACTTCTCAGCTACCATAGCGGACACAAGACATGTTGGAAGAATCTTTCTATCTCCTTAAAAGATCCATGTGTCACTACCATCAGTGAACACAACTTGCTTGGAACTACAATCCAAGACAACCTTATACTTCTCTAAGGTGTCCATCCTAAGGATTATATCACACCCATGCATCTCCGGTGGTATAAGATCCACTTGATTGTGGTGATCAGAAAAGAAAAGATTGCAGGGAGAAAACACTTCCTGCAACACTGTAGATCCCAACAAAGGTGTCTCTAATAGCAAGCTATTTGCTCTATGACTGACAATCATATTGTTGTCATCAATCACTTCTCGAGTGATAAAAGAGTGTGTAGCACCCGGATCAATTAACACAGATACGAAGCAGGATAAAGACATATCAGAATAAAGCAGTTCCATCTGACCTGTCACAACCCAAGGGTTGACTACTGCTTCAGGCTGGTTCATAGCATAGAACCTAGCTGTCGCTTGTTGTTGACCCTATTATTGGTTATTGGATGTCGAAGAACTAGCTTGGGATGGTTGTCCATGTCCTCTAGCACCATTTCCAGACTGTTGCCTCTGAGAGCCTTGCTGACTCTGCCTCGGTTGCTGGGTCACTCTCTTAACTTTCTCAGGACAATCTCTCACCACATGGCCTTCCTTTCCGCATCTATAACAGGTTCTATTCCCCCTTGGTGGTCTGGGTGGTCATGTTACTGACATAGAAGTTGAACTATAAGCTCCCTTTGGTGGTAATCTACGACCTCTACCCATACTTGACGTCCACTACGTCTGGGTATTGAACCTTGGTGGTGGTGTAGGCACAGAATACCTTGGTTTCTTGAAACTCCCAGCACTCTGCCCTTGAAATTGTGGGTATTCCTTCTTACCCATGGTCTGTCGCTTCTCAATTACAGACCTCTCTATGCATCTTAAAGACTCCACAAAAGTTGCAAACCTCTCCCGGTTCTCCAAAGCAGACACCGGAGTGTTCAATTCAATGTTCATCCCATTCTCAAACCGTCAAATTCTCTCCGCATCATTAGATGCCATGTGCGGATAGAACCGCACCTCCATGAACCTAGCCTCATACTCCCTAATGTTCATTGGTCCTTGTTTAATTCTCTCAAACTGAGAGATCTTCTCATCTAGATACGTCTTGGGAAAGTATCTAGCGATGAATTCACACCTGAATTCATCCCATCTAATCACAACTCCAGGTCTTTTACCTTCCTCAATGGTCCACCAGTGGCCAACACTCCCTTTGAGGATATATACAACATGCCTGACCCTCTCATCATCAGGAATCATGAGGATCCTAATGTCTTTCTCTAACTCAGTCAACCATAGATCAGCATCTGCTGGGTCGGCTGTACCAACATACTCTATGGCTCCTACCCTCTTAAGCCTTACAAAAGTCTTACCGGCACCATGTCTTTCATCATGGGCTAGTGCCATGGATGTAGGTAATGGCATTGTCTCTGTCATGTGGGTCATAGCTGCCATAAACTGCCCGAACATAGCCTGGAAGGCTAGGTTCCCCATATCAACTAGGTTGAACTGGGGTTGTTCAGGTACAGGTTCCTCCCTGTCCTAGTCTCTTGCACCTCCTCCCGATGCAGCAACGCTGCTCTCAGCAGCGTGTTCACCGTGTGATCTAGACATCTTCAGTTCTTCTTCTCCTATATGAGTAGAAGACACTATCAGATAAACTGGAAGACACTTAGAACAGACTCGACTACCTTAATCCTATGTATCTATAGACTCATCGAACCTAGAGCTCTGATACCACTAATTTGTGGCGTCTAACTCGTGAAAACAAGATTAACTATGCGGAAGTGTATTATTTGAAGCGGATTACTAAAAATCACTAAAAATTAAAACCATTTATCAAGAGATTCATTCACAGGAAAACTCTTTCATTTAGAACCAAAGTAAAACATTGCATCCTGGTTCATATATACATAGCATGCATCATTGCACACAATCTTAGATCGAAGTATCAAAACACAAACTCCTAGGACCCGAGAGTACAGAGACGACTCATAGGACTAACTACACAAAACTAGATAGCCAATGTCTCCACCTGATGGATCAATGTTGTCCTTGTGGCTGCTGCTGCTCTTCCCCTGCATAAGAGTTTTTGCCTTGGTTTCTGCGTCTACCTAAAAACATTGGATCTCACGGGGGTGAGACAATTATAAAAATTGCCCCAGCGAGAGATATAACTCTCTGCCAAAACATTGTCATTGCAGTTTAATATAAATAAATTGAGCATTGGGATAATATAAATCAGTAGTAGATGAATCAACACCGATGCAGATTAGAGAAACATTCTTATGCAAGTATTTCAGTTATAAACTGATAAATCAGCATCTCTCATATTCAATATGAATTAAAAGAATATAAGTAAAATTTATGTATTAGGGGCATACTAAGCAGTATATCATCACCCAGTGGTTCTCATATTTCAAATTTATGCAAATACGCTACACGGATGATTATATTTTACAAATATATTTAAGCTCTAAGGAGATGAGGTATACCACTCATACTCCAACCGACCATTTCTAGAATCGAAATCGGTACCATAAATAGGTCAATGGAAGAGACAGATTCCCATGACCTCTCACATCCTGGTCAGCACAAGACTACAAGAAGGACTGTGTCGACTGCTCAAAGAGCTTTCCAGGGTATACTGGAACTTCGCTATAGAGTTACAACGTCAACTCCACTCTGATCGGCAATCGAGACCATTAATGTTTATCTCCATTGACCCGACATAAAGTAACATTGGGGGATTAATGATACATCCATCCCAACCATCGGGAGATTTATGATACATCTATCCCGACACATGAAGGATTGAGAGGTTTAGTGTTTACCTTCCCTCAATCTCTTCACCCGTATGTAAGGATATTTTCGCCCAGTTATCCCCACATATTCAGAATATGCGAATTCTAGGAATTCCATAGAAAACCTATTTCACCATCACCAACTGCTGATGATGATGGATCTATGGTCAGAGCACTACATGAATAGATTTCACTTGATTGATTAAGTACATTTTCATATTCTTTTAGTATCAAGCAAGTTCTCAAACACAACTTATTATGGCAATGCTATAAAGAAACATGTACTAATCTCATCAAATACTTAACTGTCTTTAACAGATATTGGGAACTCAATCCCGTATTTCAAAACTGAAAATTCTCATTCTATCACAGTTTCATCACCATAATCATATGGCACTGGGTAATTAAACCCTTGATTCATCATTAAGCATTGTTACCACTTTTCCAGGTAACCATCACCTTTAGGTCAATTGACCAAGGCAAACATGATACTTGCTATTATAAGCATCACACATGGTAATTGAGGCCCATTAACTCTCTTGTTACCTCTTACCAAGCAACAAGGTATATTATGACACTCAAAGTACAATCACAATAGTTAATTAAACATCATAGCTCATACCTGGCTATGATCATTATTTCAACATACCTGCATGGTTAGCACAGATGATAATAGTAATATCAATTGCATATCAGAACCATGTACATCAATTATGAATTCACTATTCATGGGTAACACCACAATTCCCTTACCAGGATTAGGGTTTCCCATTTCATGTCACATGAGGATAATCATCTCATTTCCACATCATAGTTATGGATTATTACCATATTGCCCAAGATTAGGGTTTATTAAGCATTACATAGCACTACCCTGGATTTGAGCTTCACAGAACATCAAACATCAGGGTTTCTCATAAAACCATACTTAGACAGGGTTTCACGTAAAGTTTCACCCTATGAGAGGATTTACATTCAATAATCCACAATTAGGGTTTACTATTCATCCCAATTAGGGTTTCATGTTCCATTACCCATAATTATGGTTTATTATTTATCCCAATTAGGGTTTCATGATCCATTACCCATAATTAGGGTTTATCACTCTTCCTAATTAGGATTTTGAATCACAATACCATTAATTAGGTCTACACACATCATCATCCTAAATTAGGGTTGCATCCATACCTTGGATTAGGATTTCAATTATAATCGCCCTGAATTAGGGTTAAGGGTCAATAACCTTGTCAATTAGGGTTTATGTTCATCATTAGGGTTTCATGATCTCTTTACTTAAGGATCATACCGTTAATCACCGCATGAATCATACGCATGTACCAATTCCATATTATCACCCTCTCAACTTGATTAGGTCATATCAACCCTTTAGTCAAGTTCATACAACTATGATTAACATAGTGTACCAAGTCATTGATCTTATAAGCAATTAGGGTTTATCCCTTAATTGACACTAATCACTTAGATACTATTAGGGTTTTAACCTTTGTACCTTCATTAATTATCATTACTAATCATAATTGGATTATTGGAACTATCATTACCTTCAATGTTCAAGTAATTGAACCACTAACAACCTCCATGCGGTTAAGAAGTTTCATCACCAAACGATTTTTAAATCGTTTGCCACCAAACGGTTTTGAAACCGTTTGACCCCAAACGGTTTTGAAACCGTTTGGCCCCAAAAGGTTTCAAGACCATTTGGTCTCAAATGGTCTCAAGACCATTTGGGCCAAATCAGTCCCAAAACCGCAAGGGCTCACTAGGTCATTTATCCATCAAATCCATTTCCAATTGCACCATTGAAGTGACCATTGATTATTCAATTGAAGGGTTCATCAATCTAAACCATTAGATCATCATCCATGGGTCAAGGATCAACCACTAACCCACCAAACGGTTTTGAAACCGTTTGGTCCCAAACGGTTTCAAGACCATTTGGGCTCAAACGGTCTCAAGACCGTTTGACCCCAAATGACTTGAAATCGTTAGGACCAATCAAGGATTTCTTCAATCAACTTGATTAGGATTTCCACTTAAAGCATTGTGCACACATTGAATCAATCAATTGAGTCCATCGGATCATCATCCAACATGTGATTAAGTTCAGAGCTCAAACAGTCAACTATACCAAACGATCAACTCCTCCATGCAGTTTGGAGTCTAAAGCACAAAACGGTTTACAAATCATTTGGTGAAATTGTTTGGACCAAAGGTCCAAGACCGTTTGCTCTTGATTTTTGTTTAAGGTGTGTGCTTATGAACATGTTGTCATCTTCAACCTTTAGACTCATGGAACTACTACCATTTTCCATGACAACTCCATTAATCAAGCAAGGCTATTGCAATCATAATAATTAACTCAATTGCATGAAGAAATCAAATTCAGTGACAAAGATTAAGGGTTTAAGTTATATAACCCACCTTCAAATCTGATTCCAAGATCCAAGCTTCACGGATCCAATGGTGTTTGAAGCTCTAGCAATCTCCCTAGGTCATTTCTCAAGCTTTTGGAGTGAAAGGATCGACTAGGGTTGAAGATGGAGTGAAGAAATGAAGGAATCATGCATTGTTTTATGATTTTTTACCATGAAATGAAGAAAAACGAAGGTCAAAGGCTTACCAACAGGTTGGGAAAGTCCTTCCTGATGTTTTTAGCTTTCTTGGTCGGTTTTGCAAGCAAGGAGAAGAAAGGAATCAGAAAAGATCCTTAGGTGGGTTGGATAAGGCTCGTTTATAAGAAAATTGATGAAAGAGAAATGTTTTATAAAAATCAATTAATTCCAAAAATGTTGCCACCTCTTCCTCCTTGGTTTTCTTGCATGCAAAGGCAACTCAATCCCACCGAGTTCCCTTCCATTATCCATGGATTAAGGGAAAATAAATTAAGCACCTTAATCCCTTATAATATTAATATATATTTTTGAGTGGAAATTCTTTTCGTTATAATAAGGTGAGTGGAATTTCACCTCCTTAGGTTATTTTCGGTCCTTGCAAAGAAGCTCAAGGACGTCCACACACATCTGAATTCCATCATTTTAATTTTAGTTGAAGTCCCTTCAATTACTTTATGTATTTTTGGATTAATGTTTCCATTATGCTTATATCTTGATTATTTTAATATCAAGATTATCTCTCCTCCAAATTAATTCAAATGAGGCGCCTATCTAATTTTATTTGCTCCAAATGATTCCAAGAAACATTAAGGACTTTATTGAAGTGTTAATTTACATATTGCACCCTAGGGTTTGGGTAAATTGCATATTACACCAAAACTAGGTTTTCATGCACAAACATTGCTTTATCAGCTCTTTCTTGGAATTCAGGCTATCACAAGCCATACCTTTGCACCATCTTCACTCTCATGATTCTTTAACACATGAGGAACAAATTATCATGTATAATTTGCAAATAGACCCCTCAACTTGGGTAATTTGCACTTTAGTCCAAAACAGGCAAAATGTTGATTTTAACAATATTCAAAAAGGACTAAAATTGTAATATAAGTTCCTCTTGAGCCTTAATTACTTTTCAAAAGATAAGAGCATGCATATAATCACTTTCATTAAACAAAACACCTAGGGTTAATTCATAACCTAGGTCAGGGATGTTACATGTATGGAGGCTTATAGATAGTGATTATATTGCCTTGCATAGATAGGTCAATATTTTCTGTGAGCTCAGCTCAACCCCAATTGTACAAATCATTTTGAATGAAATAGAAGGTAGTACACTTACTGATAAAAAAAAATACGAGGAAGCATATAGAAAAAGGACATATATCCTGACCAAGATGGCATATCATTTTACTACACTAAAGTAGATTTAATAAGCATTCCAAAATATCATCACTCTAATAGAAAGTTAAAAAGATGTAGACCCTAACAGGGTCATCTTTTTAATGAAGTAAGTACAGAAAATGCTTTACGACACAAGTTTAATATAGATCCATTACAATTCAATTGTACAGAAAAAACAACACTAACACCTCATGATATCTTTGTACCACTTCTATGAAAATATATATGTCTAAAGAATCCCATATACTAAATTTAGGAATCTCTCCATCAATTCTGAGTTCGAATTAAGAAAAGAATACCCGAAGATAACAAAAATAACTACATACCTAGAACTGTCGCACTCTAAAAATAGAACTCGGATGGCACATTGTAGAGTGCCTAGAAGCACATTCACTTGCATTCAAGGTGTCACAAGGCTGCTTTCTTAAAACTCAGTCATGATCTTGATGATTGCAGGGATACGTGACCATGAACCAATGACCACAACAACATGGATTGCATCAATGGAAAATCCAGCATCAACTAGCCCCTTCTCCAGAGGAACCTTGACATACTGCAAGATAGGTTGTATCCCCTGAAATCCTTACATGAGAGATTGCTGGTGGCGTCGTCGAAGATCGGAAGGGTTCCTAGCAGGTGGTGGCTGATTAGGAATACACAGAGGCATAGATTCAGTGGCTGATTGGGAAGGCATGGTAGGAATCAGAGGCACAGTCGGCCTATGGGATGCCGAGAGGGTAGCAGGAAACAAAAGCGTAGATGATGATGATCGACTCGGAGCCAGACGCAGCAATGTCGGGTGAAGTCGCTGCCTAGATGATGAGGAGACGAAGCCAGGAACAGGAATACATGAAAGTGGGAGTTTTGGTTTGTGTGTGCAGGAGGCCCAGAAGATCATGGCAAGCAGAGAGGCCGTACGGAGAGGGTAACGAAAAAAATTAATCAGTGAGTTAGGTAATAGTAGAAAGGGACTATAGAGGCATCTTTTTTTGGGAAAGTGGCTGGTAGTGTGTTCTGATTTACCGCCTCCTGGGCCTCCTCACAGATAACTTTTTTTTTGCATGTTTTCTCTATTTACTGAGATTAGTAAACTGATTGTGGCATCACTTAACAAAACTACCGCTAGAGAATGACGATTTAAGTGGAATTTGTTGTGGTGCAATGTAGATGATGAGCACAAAGACACCCTGGACCCCACACAAGGCGATAAGATTGGGGTGGTAGAACCCCAAACACGTCCTTTGGGGGGTACTTCTTGTTTAGAAAATGATTGGATAACCCAAACTATAAATGAGAATTTATCTGAGCATCCAACCCTGAATTCAGAGGAGGAGAGAGAAGAGATGAGTCCTCCAGAATACATCCAAGCTCTCCCCTCCGTCTCATCCTGTGTCAACATCCTAGGGCCTTCCTATTCGGATTCATATATTGGAATGTACCTTAAGGATGATTTGCCAAAGAACTCATCCCAATGTAGTTCATGTAATTCGCAACACAAAGATGACCACCAATTTGCTAGGTTTTATTCCCCTTTTCCAAACTCAGAAGGTGTCACCTCTCCGCATATTCTGCCACTACATGATGAGTTCGAGTAGCGAGATACAGGTAACTCGGACCCCAAAACTAAGGATTTGGGATCCAAGTGTAGGATTTGTAGGGAAGCCACCCCCTACTGCCTATACAATTTTTCTTTGATCTTTACTTTTAAAATATTTCTTAATAAAGTCAATTTAAATTTTATCTTTCTTCCTTACTTGAATTTCAGATAAAAGCAATGGCGCCAAAAAGTTAACCGACCTAAATCACACTTCCAAAAGGAGTGGATTTAGAGTAGTCAGACTTTTAAAGAGATAACCTGACTCTCAAGCCCCAACAATGATAAACGGGGTCCGATGTAGCGATTAGGGTCGAACACAGGGACAAGGTTGGAAGTGTTAAGTGCACAAAATCTAACACTCATATACTCCAGAAGAAAAGGGTATATAAAAGGTCTTCCCTTAGGAACGATGGCACACAAACTAAGATGGGCAAGAAAAATAAGAATAAGAAGAATGAACAAAAACAAAAGAAACAAGATGAAACAAGTATATGGGAGGAAACCCGGGCTGGGGTTCTCCTACTAAAGCATATGACCAACATGCAACATCATCTCTCTCTCTCACATACTCCTACTAAGATTACAAGCAACCATTAAAAGCTTCTATTCCACTCTCTCTCAAGATGAGGAAAGATCTAAGTCTAAGGGAAGACTCTCTCTCAAGATGACTACACGCAAACCTCGTCGCATAACATATGGTTTTAAAGCTTTAACATTCCAACACTCTTGTGCATTCATACTACTTCATAACACGTGATAAAAGTTATATTACTCTCTCGAGATATCAACAATTAAACATCACAAGATGGTAGCTAAGCTTACAAGTGAAGCATTAAAATAGGTGCATGGAGATTATCTTGATAAGAATATATATATTCAATAGAAAGAGACAATATACAGGTTGGGAGAGCCTTAGTTGCTACACCCAACCCAAGTTAAGATGTTTAGCCGCTCATGCTTGCGGACAACATAATGATGTTACAGAAAGATGGATACATGAAGTCCCACGAAGAGAGGAGGGAAGGACAACAAGATGGAGTGATAGATCTAGGGAGAAGAGACATGATACGACACAATACTTCTTCATATCTAGATCTAACACGTCGGTGGCATGGATGATCTTCTTCTCTCGAAGAAGGAGTCTTCACTATTCTCTCTCCTCAACTTCCGCCTTTGGATATCCAAGACTAGTGGATGGGATGGTATGGAACAAATCTGGAACACAACAACACTTCATGGTCCTCGGGATCCGATCTATGATTTGATGATTTGACAAAGTAGGTGGGTGTGCTATTTATAGGCACATTCCACTGACTTAAGCCTAGACCGTGGTCATGATCTTGTTTGGGTGAGTGGTGAGACCGTGGTCGCGATCTTCTCTTTATCCCTCCTTTCATCGCGGTTGAACTTAGTCGCGGTCTGGTGATGATCGCGATCGAGGTCGGCTTCCGCGTTGCATTTGGAGAGGTCGAGGTCTTCTCGTTCGGTCGTGATTTGTAAGGATTCAGCAGTGACCGCAGTCTCCAAGCTGGTCACAGTCCTTCTTGATCGCGGTCTATGTTGATTGTGGCCCCTGATCTGATTTGGGACCCATGTTCCGATCGCGATCAATGTCGTGGTCGCAGTTAAGTAGTGATTGCAGCTTTGTTATGGACGCAGTCCATGTTTAATGCCTGATGACCTCGATCTCAAAGGAGCTCTGAAACTGTGATCGCGGTTGAGGGATAAGTGGGTTGTGGTCAAGGTAAAGACCGCGACCTGGGTTGTGAATGTACATGAAACCATGTAAGTGAGGTTTTAATCAAAAAGGTTGTAAAATTATGGGAAAAGCAAAGAAAAGATATACTAAAAGAGGTATAAAATATATACAAAAAAGTACGTAAAATAAAGTGTTATCAACTCAGGCCCAATGTGATGGTATTGATGACTGATGTCTTCAGGATTGTGCTCTGGTGCTTGTAATCGTGTGGCAATTAAATCGATGAGTTCTTGAAGCCTCCTTCCCTGTTCAACATCCTTATCATGAAGTTGTTGTAGTTGAGCAGCAATGCTTTCAAGATCCGTCAATTCTACCAAGCACCTCTGTTGGGAACCCGCGGTATCAAACTGATGCACTTGGAAGAATCCTTGTTCAATAGTTTGAAGTAAACTTCTACTGCAGTTTGCAATCTTAGTGTCTATTTGGATCTGATGATCTTGCTTTTCTAGTAGTTGCTATAGCGAATCGACATTTTCTTGGAGATGAGGAGTTAAGGAGGAGGTCCGTGTGTTGACACTTTCTCGGGCTAGCTTCACTGCTCAGATCAGCTCTTGATCCTACACCACACGGAAGTCAAGGGCTGATTCTCCATCTCCTTTGTTGGAATTTCAAAGTATGATGACGGTGGAGGGAAGTATAGCTTGACTAGCTGTAGAGCACGTCCTTCAATTATTTTGCAATAGTTGGAACTGTGGAAAAACTCGTGGGGACAGGTGGACAAGATGACCGGCTTTGCTGAAGCAAGGTCCATGGCTGAAAAAGTTTGAGAAAAGGAAAAAAAAGCTATTCAGTATATATGAGAAAGTATGTGTAAAACAAAAGAAGAACAATTCATATATATATAGGCTTATAGGTGACAGAACAAAATCTATTAGGTGTGTAAACATGGAAAATCACATTCCCGGTAACGACACCAAAAGTTGATTGTCTTTGAATGGCACATCTGGAAGGGGAGGTAGATTCAGAAGGAATTAAACTTTTAAATTTATAACCTGAAACCTTCAAGGACACCCGCAACTTTATTATGGGGTTGAACATATGGATGTGGTGACATTTAGGATGCTGGAGATTTCATTCTTGAGTCAGATAAGCAAAGATGATAGTCGATAAAAGTAAGGAGCTAGAACAGAATCCGTGAGATACTACTAATCAGAGAGAAGTAGTTCTCGGCTATGTAACCACAAATTGGGTAGTCTATGTACCTATTCTCGGGCATAGACAACCCTCAAATACCTCATCAAGCAACCTACATCCAAACGTAACACGTAATGTGGGACTTGTTCCTATGGGGTTGTCCCACTCGCTCTCGCGTAGCGTGACTAAACCCATCGATGGTATGAAACCTCTCTCGAGGATGACAAACCAACATCCTAGAATATTCTAGATACCCTCGCTGGTCTAGAATATTCTGGGATGTTAGGAACAGACGACCTTGAACTGTCCTCCATTCATATTCAGATCCAAACTATCTTCTCTTATCTATTTCTACAACGAATCTCTCGATATAGGAAGAAATAGAAGTTCAAGTAAGAAAGAGATAAACCAAACTAGCAATCATAACTAGAAAGATGAGTTAGAACATAAAATGTGCTAGAACTAAAATAAAACTGCTTGCTTTAGGTAAAAGTACATAAACATTCCCAAAACGGGCTACATAGAAAAGAAGGAGCTCAACTAGCCATGGACAAGCATAGTTGGCACTGAATAAAGATGGAAGAACATCATTTACACCAAAACAAAGGAGAACAATAGAAGAAAGGAGAAGAAGAAGAGATTTAGCATGTAGCATAGAGGTGGCTCTCGCTCCCTAGCCTTTGTATAGGTCGAATCTCGTCTTTTGGGTCATCCTCCTTGATCTTTCGAGCTCCTTGGCCTCCTTACTCTCTAGATCCACCCCAAACAACAACTTTGTTGGTGGATGAGGGTGGAAGATGATGGTGTGGATGTTCTCCTTCTCTTAAAGAAGATGGACCCTTAGTCTTCTCTCTCCTCATCTTTCACCTTTTGGAGATCTAAGACTAGATGTGGAAGATGGTGGGGGGTGGAAGCACCCTGAAGAGACGGGTGTAGAACAAGCACTTTGGCCTTCTCAGACCTCTAGACTCTCCCACAGGGATCTGGGAACCTCACCAGGTCAGAAACACTAGGTGGAAAAATTCCCCATATTGGAACCTTGTTTCAAGTGAAGAGGGGCGATTATTTATAGGTGGGGCTGTCGCAATTCTGATCAAAGTCGCGACCTTAATCACCACGGCCGTGGTGGTGACTGCGGGTCACAGTCTTCACTAGGTCACAGTCTGTAGTCTAGGTACCTTCCACATTCATGGTTGAGGTCGTGGATTAACCATGGTCGAGGCTCGATCCGCGGTCGAGGTGTAGGCCTTGGTCACGGTTAGCTCAGAAGTTGCGGCAGTGGCTTGGATCGCGGTCGAGGTGGTTTCCTAGACTGCGATATTGGTGGAGGAGGATACCACGATCATGTTCGAGGTGATTTTGGATACCACGACCGCGGTCTAGGTGTATCCTGCAATTGCGGTGAAGGCCTAGCTGCTACAATAACCCATGCATTGGGGAGGATTCTTTGGAGAATAGATGTCTTCTCTGATTCAATGCCTCCATGTCCAAAAATTGGCTAGTTCGAGCATCTTTATCTATGAAAATATATAAGATACTAAAAGATCAGGAACATGGGATATTTTGGGCATATTATGGCTAAAGTGATACAAAACCATAGATAAATGCTTAAGCATAAATACATAAATTTGGGTGTTATCAACAACCCCAAGCTTAAACCTTTGCTTCTCCTCAAGCAAGACTTTGCTCAAAGAACAAAAAGGTAACACCCAAATTAAGCTTGATGGTTAATGCTAAGGTTAAGAAAAGATATTTAAAACATCAATTCTCATGATCCATGTTGTTTAAGAACAAACCCCCACCAATTGAGCACAATCCTATGAAAGTAAGATCAAAGAGCAACCAGGAAAGATTAAGCTAGTCCACTACAACCTGTCGATACCCATGAGGGTTTGAATCATAATTATACAACATAAAAGCATTGTCACATAGATGATCACACATGTGATGAGCAATGAACCATCATCATGTATCCATGTAGACCTATTAGGGACAACACACCTCTCACTTATTTAGGTCCTAGGAGGAAACAAAAGAAAAAAGACTCTAATGACTTCTGAGGATCCTGATCTGCGTTAGGCGAGTCCATGTAACGATCAACAGTCCCTGCACTCCAAGCTAGTTGGCCCAGAGTAGCGAGACAAACTCCTCGTGCTACGCTTGAACCAAATTTGCTACTGGGATGATCTCATAGGTCTCCTTGGGGTTCCTAGTGACTCTCTAATGAGCTTTTGGAGTGATACTACCAGGCACGACATACCCACGTTCATGAGCACAGTCATACACCGGATGGGCATCATCCTCAACTCTCCTAAAAGAGGAAACAAGTGCTCATTTATTCACACTTAGGCTTTTATTTTTTGCATTCTAATTTATAGGCCTGAGTGAGAACTCTTTTTTTAATATTTTTGGGATTTTGTGGGTGGCCAAGCCTCATTTACAAATTTTTAATCTTTCATCTTTTTGACTCAATATAAGGTGAGAGGGCACACAAACCATCAAGGAAAACACTTCAACTTGACTATAGCTCAAAACTCATCATTATTCACTTGAAACCTGTGTGAAAAGATAGTAATTATGATTCAAGGGTCCTTAGAATAGAGGCAAGTTCATGAAAAATGCAGCGTGGAGTTTTTGATCAAACTATAGCTCCTTCCAATGGTCCTACATCCTGGATTTGTCATTCACAACATAGATCAAGGAAATAATGTTTTAAGCTATAAAAAAATGCAAAACCTTAGATTTATTACCAAACTTAAGGAAAGAGTCAATGAGCAAGTCAAGCAAAAGATCAAGCAGTTTAAGATGAAAAAAAAGGTGCATTTGTGTATAAAGATAAGCATTTAGATCTAAGATTTGTATTGCATAGCCTTAATTGCAAGGCTACAAATTACAAAAGTGATTTACACCTAAATGAAGTAAGTAAACATGCACGTGTGAATAAAGAAGAGGTAGAAGGGAGAATAGCCCTACCACCCTAAGGATAAAACATTGCTCATCCTTGAGAAAGACCTAAGCTTAGGATAGTAGGGTGGGAATGCATGGAAGTTAGGGTGGGAAATCTTATTAAAGTCTTAAAAGGATGCATGTATGCAAGGAAATATTTAAGTAGCTAGATAAGAAAAAACAAGAATTTATTTTGACAAAACAAAAAGAAAAGAAAGGGGTAAGAGAAAGGGGGTGGTTGCCCCACGATATCGACATTGGGATCCCAAATCCTAAGTTTTTAGGGACCAGTGTCACATGAGTCTTGCCAATGGGGTCTGCCACATTGGAGAACAAGGGGTGGAGATTTGGGCCCTTCTGAGTTTGGAGTAGAGGAATAGAATATGATGACTTAGTGAACTCATCCTTGTGTTGGAATTGATTTGAATTGCACTGAGATGAATTCTTCGGCAAATAATCTTCAAGGTACCTTCCAAGATATGAATCTGAGCAGGAAGGCCCTAGGATGTCGACACAGGATGAGACAGAGGGGAGATGCTGAAATTTTTGTAGAGGACTCCTCTCTTCTTTCTCCACCTCTGAATATGAGGTTGGATGCTCGAACAAATTTTTATATATAGTCTGAGTCATCCAATCATCTTCTGAACAAGAAGTATCCCCAGTTGAATCTATTTGCAGTTCTAACACCCCAAGCTTGTCACCTTATATGGGGTATAGGGTATCTTCATTCTCAGCAAGCCATGTTGTGATGGATTGTCCATCCTTCTCCTTAGATGTCCACCAAGACTTGTAAAGGGATGGTGGCGAATGACGGCTCATGCTGCTTCAACTCATCTTCGTTAGTATACTCACTACTCCAATTTGAATATTTGTCATCGTCCTCCTCCTCGAACAAGTTATTCCAGACCATGGTAGGTGTGTGGGTGGCGGCTAAGTGACAAGTCTCAATGTGAGAGTCATCACCTTGGTCTGGATCAATTTCTGATTAAGGTTCTTCAAACTGACCCCCCCTATTGTGAGGTTGTCTGATGTTCCTAGTGAGGATAGGAGTCATCATCATCATCATCTAAGCATTCATGCGTGCTACTAGTATCTTCCATTAGTTGATTAGCTGAATCATCTGGATAAAATGAAGAGTTCCCCCAGATTGGTAGTTCTTCATAGAAAACTCCTGGTGAACCCAGTTGATTGTCTGAATAGGATGGTAGGACAAGATCCACTTCAGGCCCAATGTGATGGTATTGATGACTGATGTCTTCAGGATTGTGATCTGGCACTTATAATCGTGTGGCAACTGAATCGATGAGTTCTTGAAGCCTCCTGCCCTATTCAACATCCTTATCATGAAGTTGTTGTAGTTGAGCAGCAATGCTTTCAAGATCCGTCAATTCCGCCATGCACCTCTGTTGGGAACTGACAATATCAAACGGATGCACTTGTAAGAATCCTTGTTCAATAGTTTGAAGTAAACTTCTACTACTATTTGCGATCTCATTGGCTATTTGGAGCTAATGATCTTGCTTTTCTAGTAGCTACTGGAGTGGATCGACATTTTCTTAGAGATGAGGAGTTAAGGAGGAGGTCAGTGCATTGACACTTTCTCTGGCTAGCTTCACTGCTCGGATCAACTCTTAATCCCCTACCAACGTAGAATTCGAGGGCTGATCCGCCATCTCCTTTGTTGGAATTTCAAAGTATGACGACGGTGGAGGTGAGTATAGCTCGACTAGCTGTAGAGCACGTCCTTCAATTATTTGCCAACTGTTGGAACTGTAGAAAAACTCAGGGGGACAGGTGGACAAGATGACCTGCCTTGCTGAAGCAAGGTCCATGGCTAAAAAAGTATGAGAAAAGGAAAAGAAAAGCTATTCAATATATATGAGCAAGTATGTGTAAAACAAAAGATGAACTATGCATATATATACATGCTTATAGGTGACAGAACAAAATCTATTAGGTGTGTAAACATGGAAAACCATATCCCCGACAACGACGCCAACAAGTTTATCATCCTTGAATCGCACATCCGGAAGGGGAGGCAGATTCAGAAGGAATCAAGATTTTGAATTTATAACCCAAAACCTTCAAGGACCCCAAAACTTTATTACAGGGTTGAAGAAGATATCCGGGGTCGAACATAGGGATGTGGTGACATTTAGGATGCTGGATATTTTGTTCTTGAGTCAGATAAGCCAAGACGATAGTCGATAAATGTAAGGAGCTAGAGCTAGTCTAGAGGGTTGTCACGAATTAAAACAAAACAATGAAAAGAAAATAGAATAGAGTCCATGATTTTCTACTAATTAGAGAGAAGGAGTTCTCGGCTATGTAACCACAAATCGGGCAGTCTATGTACCCATTCTCGGGTGTAGACAACCCTCAAACACCTCAGTAAGCAACCTACATCCAAACATAACACGTAATGTGGGACTTGTTCCTATGGGGTTGTCCCACTCGCTCTAGCGTTGTGTGACTCAAACCCATCGATGATATGAAACCTCTTTCAAGGATGACAAACCAACATCCTAGAATATTCTAGATACCCTATCAGGTCTAGAATATTTTGTGATGTTAGGAACAAACAACCTTGAATCGTCCTCCTTTCAGATTCAGATCCAAACTATCTTCTCTTGTCTATTTCTACAATGAATCTCTTGATATAGGAAGAAATAGCAGTTCAAGAAAAAAAGAGATCAACCAAACTAGCAATAAAATGTTCTACAATGAATCTCTGATGAAATGGTTGAGGTACTCATCCAGACCGCAGTCTTGCTCGTTGTAGAACTTCTATTTCTTGCTAGTTTGGTTAATCTCTTTCTTGCTTGAACTACTATTTCTGCCTATATCAAGAGATTCGTTGTAGAAATGGACAAGAAAAGATAGTTTGGATCGAAATCTAAATGGAGGACGATTCATGGTCATCTGTTCGTAACATCCCAGAATATTCTAGACCTGAGAGGGTATATAGAATATTCTAGGATGTTGGCGTGTCATTCTCGAGAGAGGTTTTATACCATCAATGGGTTTTAGTCATGCTACACGAGAGCGAGTGGGATGACCCACACGAATAGATACCACAATACATGTTATATTTGGATGTAGATTGCTTGTTGAAGTGTTTGAGGGTTGTCTATGCCCGAAAACATGTGCATAGATTGCCCAACTTGTGGTTACATAGCTAAGAACTCCTTCTCTTTGATTAGTAGAATCCTACATACTCTGTTTTATTTTCTTTTCATTGTTTTAATTCGTGACAAACTGCTAGACTAGTTCTAGCTCCATACTTTCCTCAACTATCGTCTTGGCTCATTTGACTCAAGAATGAAATGTCAAGCATCCTAAACATCTCCACATCCCTGTGTTTGACCCCGTAATAAAGTTACGGGGGTCCTTGAAGGTTTTAGGTTATAAATTTAAAAATTTGATTCCTTCTGAGTCTGCCTCCCTTCCGGACGTGTGATTCGAGGTCGATCACTTATAAATAACCACATACATGATTTGCTAATTTTTCAAAGGTAATAAGCACGGTCCAATCCAAACAAGCAATCCAAGCAAGTAATCAAGCCAATCACACAAAAGAACAAAATCCTAAAAAGCATGTACAACCTATTTACTACATACTCATAAAGAAGTTACTTTATTGACTTGGGCTTACTTTCTAGGGTTTCTAATCCAAATTAGAGTTTCATTAGAGTTCCTTTAGATCTATTTATAATTTTCCTCTTTTAGCACAAAACCCTGAAATGACAGTTCTAGGTTCAAAACCCTAATTACTCACTTATTTACATTAAAGAATTTTTATCATCTATTAGGCTTAGGATTAACCTAATATCATTTTTATACAAAGAATATCAAAATATTTCACATTAGAAGCCATTAACACCTATATTAGGGTTTCTAAGCCCATTAATTCTCATTAACATAACAAAACCCTAAATTAGGTTATCAAACACATGGATCATCTACTTAGACATCAAAATGTACTTTTTTTAACAATACGTTAATATGTCCATAGATTACCCATCTCAATTTCATAGAATCATCAAGTTAGGGTTTTTCCTCATTATAAAGCATTAATGTCAGCAACTTAACCACTTTTCAATTTACAATTAGATTCAGGATCTAAATCCATTTTTATTGGATTCTAAGTCATTTTATAATACATTTTCATATATAAAACTCCTCCATCAGAATTACCAATAATTAGCTATAATTTATGCAAAACAACTTACCTTTCATCCAATAGCCAGCTGCCATGTCAGCAGTCTGATTTCCCTATTCGATTAATTTTTTCTGTCTCACAGATCTTTGGATTGGATCTGCTTAGACCAGAACCTGGATGCCCACCCCGCTCATCCCTTCCATTGCCCCCGTCCACACTCAGTAGGTGTAAGCCTCTGTTTCTCCACAGAAATAGAGTGTTGATGGCACTGCTACTTTGGTGATCCTACAAAGGTCACCTACTCGTGGTCAAGGCATCCTACACCTCCCACCTCCTCTAGATCTCCCAGCTCTGAAGGGATCCTAGCTGGCTGAGTGTCAGAACCTATGATTGACCTCCCTGCGCAACACTTTGGTTGGGCAAAATAGAATGACGCAGAGAAAGAGGGTACACGGCTACTTCCTGGTGATTGATCACAACACTGTCTTGGTGCATCCCTCCTCTAATCTTACTCACCTCAGGCATCCATAGGGCCACTTTTATAGGTAAAAGCAACCATGAGGTCCCCCCTCTATTGTTAATGGAGTTGTTACTCTAGGGGAGTTTTAGGGGAAACTCAACCCTTCACAAAAATGACAGATCCATGGGGTTTTCAAATTTGGATTGGTCTCCTGAAACCAATGGAGCAAATCTGAGGCTCTCATATGGATTGTATGTAGAGTAAATCAATCAGGAAAAACCCATGCACTGTTGTATGTAAGAAAACGACCTGACATTACATCATGACCCAATTGGGTAACACTATCATTACAGTAGTAAAAATGGTTGAAGGAACCTAAAAAGGATAGGAAACACTACAGCCTTAGCCTACCCGACATAATAGTTAGGATCTCCAAAAAAAATAAAAATAAAAGTTGGGTGTGAAAGCTACCTCAGTTGGAACCTTGTGCAAGTACGTACCTAGAAATGGATATTCAGTCTATCATGACTGAGAAAACCTACTGCAAAGGAAGGTCATAGTGGGCAATACGAGTATCACCACTCCTAATCTAAGGTGGAGAGTCTTGCGTTCTACAAAACCTATTGACGATATATGTGTCTTGACTTAAGGATGACATTATGACATTCTTCACACTCACAAAAAAAATAACTTGATAAATCCCTTGGAAGTTGGTTGATGCTTTACTTCTATTTGTTAGCCTGAGGATAGGCTAGAGTGTATGTCTGGGGGAGTTGATAACATCAAATTTTATGGATATTCTATGCCTTAAGTTACCTTTTATTTCCCCTCATCATGAAAATTCATACTCACTTCACATTATTTTCCACATACATACTTCTTGTACCTATACATGAAAATAACCAAGACGTTTCATAGAGATGATTGGAGAAACAAAACATTTTACCATGGAGTAGGGCCTCCATTGATTCCCACAACTGATGGATATCATAAACCAATCATCAATAGGACCATCGAGTCACAACCGAAGAACAATTTGTGCACCCATCTTTTCACACCTAATGGTACACCTCTGTGCCCATCGATAGTCACCATCGTACCTCATATGATGGCCTCAGAGACCCAGCAACCAATGGCACTCCTACAACTTAAGAATTGATGGCTGCCCAATGACATCAACTAATGGTCAAGAGGACTTTATAACCACAACCAAGTTACCCAAGAACCGATGGTGGTACTAGCTAATCAATCATTCAAGACTGTTAGGCATGTGACTTGAGGTGGATATTCTGAGTATTAGGGAAGCAAGTAAAGGACCCCTCTATCCTCTTTGATCATTGGACCTGGGTTGTGACAAAGTGCATTTTTACACAAAAATTAATTAATTACTCTTTTACCCTCATTATGTCCACTCATGACCCCAATTTTTGTTCCTTGTCTACTTGATCAATATTGATACACAAATTTGAAATATAGTGATCAAAGTAGTTTGTATACACCTTTTGACATCCCAAATTAGTTTAAATTATCACTCTACTCAAAGAAATATATTTTCCAATATAACTTCATATTTTGGTTCTCAAACATTTTCTAATTGTTCCAAACATTTTTTTGAACCTATAGTCCAAATTTCATCTCAATTGGACGTTCCTACCATTTTCTATAAATTATTGAACTTTTATACTAAAAATCCTTTCATTTTCTCTTTTATTCAACCATTTTCCAAGTCAGTGATTCGTTTGAAAAGAGAGGGGCAAACCCCAACCCTTAGATCTACTCCAGACGTGTACCTGACCCTGATTGAATGGACAAGCCATTGTCTTCTACCTCCTGCTAATTATGGGGAGGAGACAAGGGAGTCATTATGATCGATCTACCAGCTTAGACCATATTTTGAAATTCTAATTGCATAGAATCGCTCCTGTCATGATTTTGCACTCAACGAGCCCTAGTTTGACCAGCGTTAATGATTAGTTTCACCATCAAAACATTTCCATTTCCTAGCCTTCTCACATAGGTGGCCATGGTCTTCGACCTAGGTTCCTTTCATCCCAAAACCTAATCCTAACACTATAAAAACACCCCCCAAAGATCCGCAACAAGTGCTCCTTCACCTTTGCCATGTGATCACACTCTCCAACATCTCTAATAGACCCTGAATTCTCTCCATCTTCCTTCTTATACTAGAATGGCTCGGCTACTCATCTTTTTGGGCATCTTGTCCTAGCAACACTTGCCCACCATATACGTCCCTCATCCAACTCACGAGATCTAGGCGAGCTTGGACAATGCCACTGTAACACCCGAACCCACTGCCCAAGGCTCTAGTAGAGTTTCAGGAATGACGACTGGCCCCATAAACCACCACTAGCCTTAACAGCGCACTTTGTCCACACTGACGTGCAAGCCAGGATCAACTTCCCGACTGGTCACCCATCCTAGTACTACTCCAAGCTGAGCACGCTTAACTATGGAGTTCTTTAGTGATGGGCTCCCGGAAAAGGAGGTGCACCTTGGTGATATGGGTAGTCCAATCATTTCTTTTAAGATCATGTTATCCGAGGCCTCAAATCCTGGGATATTACAATCTCCCCCACTTAGACTCTTGACGTCCTCGTCAAGGCTCAACTACAAGGCCTCATAATATCTTCCCCATTTCAGTGCAGACCCACAATGGCCCATGGACACCCGGCTCCCAATCACGGAATACCAGCGCAAGGGTGGCTACGTCAACCATGGACAGCCCTTTCCTACATGCCCGGACCGCACGGCTCAAGACTGGCATGCCATGCCCATGTGGGCCCTACCTACTGGAGGAGAATTGGCTCTGATACCATTTGTAACACCCGGACTCACTGCCCAAGGCTCTAGTAGAGTTTCAGGAATGACGACTGGCCCCACAAACCACCACTAGCCTTAACTACGCACTTTGTCCACACTGACGCCCAAGCCATGATCAACTTCCCGACTGGTCACCCATCCTAGTACTACTCCAAGTTGAGCACGCTTAACTATGGAGTTCTTTAGTGATGGGCTCCCAGAAAAGGAGGTGCACCTTGGTGATATGGGTAGTCAAATCATTCCTTTTAAGATCATGTTATCCGAGGCCTCAAATCCTGGGATGTTACAATAATCTTTAATATTTATTAAAGATTTGAGGCCTCGGATAACATGATCTTAAAAGGAATGATTGGACTACCCATATCACCAAGGTGCACCTCTTTTTCCGGGAGCCCATCACTAAAGAACTCCATAGTTAAGCGTGCTCAGCTTGGAGTAGTACTAGGATGGGTGACCAGTCGGGAAGTTGATCCTGGCTTGCGCGTCAGTTTGGACTAGATGCACAATTAAGGCTAGTGGTGGTTTGTGGGGCCAGTCGTCATTCCTGAAACTGTACTAGAGCCTTGGGCAGTGGGTCCGGGTGTTACAGCCACCACTGACATGTTGATGCCTCCTACCTCTAGACCTTCCTCGCATCGGCGAGGCACTCTACCCCATTTGTGGGCTCATTTGGAAGAGTTAATGAAGGGGAAAGGGTCCCGGACCACCCAGTCCAAGGGAAATTTTCCTGGTCTAAAGGGGTCTACAAATCTGGCTTCAAACTAGAAAAATCAAAGGTTGAACTAGCCAAATCAAGGATCGAACCGATCCACTAAACCAACAAGCTGCATGTCTACATGGCTCCATCTGGATTTCCCATTCTACATCAAACAACCTCAATTTTCCTTATTAACGGTTTTCTCTCTCTCTCTCTCTCTGACAAATAATCACAAAAATGGTCAAATCTTGTTTAAATCATAGAAAATGCATCCCAACTACAAAAGTTATGAATAAATAGTCAATCTTGCTAAAACAATCCAAGGAATCGTTTAAAAATACTTGTTAAGACTAATTCTTTATGGATCTCATTGATATCCCTAGCTTTATCTCTTTCTTATATAATTTATCTAATGACTCAAAATCATGCTAAATCTTTAGAAACCCTAATATTTGAATCTGATGTTTATCTCGAGACTTTAAAATAATGACTTGACCAATGAAGAATCTAGATCTATATTTGTTGACTTGATTCAATCTTGAATATAATTTCTTTGAATAATGATTAATCTTTATATTGACCTAGATCTTGTGAAATCATTGGTCATTTGACCTAATATCTGAGCCATGACTTTACTTTTACATCAATCAAAACTTGATCTAATCTTAAATACCAATGATGCTAATCGATAATGATGATGATCTAGAAACTTGATAATGATGATGATAACTAGGGTTAACATATGTTCCTAAAATACCTAAGTGGGTCATTCATACTAGAAACAATCTTGACACTTGAATACATGTTAGACATCTTGAAATTGTTGATCAAAAGTGGATGACCTAACCCTAATATTAATAGGAATGAATAACCCTAATCTTGACCATTGGTACATGATCTTTGTGTATATCATGATCTTGACCCTTGATCCAAATCTTGTTTGATCTTGGATCTACTTAAGACTTTGATCTATTATTTCTTGGAATCCCTACTCTAAATCTTCAATGAAAGGTAAACTATTATAATAATCCCTCCTTGAACACACTAGTAGTATTGAATGATGCTTGTATGTACCTCTTGAAAATCTTGGCTATGTATTTGTTTGAGCTACCATTCCCTACTGATTAGTCTTCCAATTTTCTATATTATAGCTTGCAACAAACTTGAAAACATGCTGAAAAAAACAAACAAACTTGAAAACATAAATGATTATGCCCATTATGACTGGCAATAATACTTGTTGATATTGATCACAAGTGACCTCCTCATTCAAAGGCTGGAACTTGTACATGTGGAATGATCTCGAATCTTGTACATGTCAATTGACCTTCTACCTCATATGGAGAGGAGACTGGTGACCTCCCCCATCTCGTTGGGGCAATGGAACCACATGAAATATATAAGAATGCTTCTCGATATCAACATAATGGGGACATGCAATAAAATTGAATAAAAGAGAAACTAAAAGAATTTTTAGTATAAAGCTTTAAGAATTCATAGAAAATGGCAGGAACGTCCAATGGAGATGAAATTTTGACCATAGTTTCACAAAAATGTGTAAAACATTTAGAAAATATTTGAGAACCAAAATATGAAGTTATATGGGGAAATATATTTCTTTGATTAGAGTGATAATTTAACCTAATTTGGGGTGTCAGAATGTAACATCCCTGACCCGGGTTATGCTTTAGCCCTAGGTGTTTTGTTTAATAAAGATAATTCTATGCTTGATATTACCTTTTGAAAAGTAATTAAAGCTTAAGAGGAACTTATATTTCAATTTTAGTCCATTTTGAATAATGTTGAAAGTAATGTTTTACATGTTTGGACTAAAGTGCAAATTACCCAAGCTAAGGGGTTAAATTGCAAATTATGCATGATAATATGTTCTTCATGTGTTGAAGCATCATGGGAATGAAGATGATGCAGAGGTATGGCTAGTGAAAGCCTGAGTACCAAGAAAGAGCTGGTAAAGCAACATTTGTGCAGTAAAACCTAGTTTTGGTGTAATGTGCAATTTACCCAAAACCCAGGGTTCATTATACAATTCACCACTTAAATAAGGTCCCTAATATTCTTGTCATCATTCAGAGGCAAGAAAATGAGATGGGCATCTCATTTGAGCTACTTTGAAGGAGAGAGAATCTTGATATTAAAATAATCAAGATTTAAGCATAATTGAAATAATGCAAAAATAATTATATTAAATGGTTTGCCCTTCAACAAAAATTTTGTTGGTTGAAATCCACATATATGGAAGTCCTTGTTCCTTTCAAAGGAAAAGGAAATATCTACGTGAGTGGAGAACCCACTCACATTAAGAAACTAAAAAGAATTATCCACTAACTTATGGATAATGATATTATAAAGGTTAAGGTGCTTAATTTCTTTTCCCTTAATTCATGGATAATGGAAGGGAGTTCGGTGGAGAGGAAGACATATTTGCATGCAAGGAACCAAGGGGGAAGAGGTGGCACCAATTTTAGAATTAAAGGATTTGTATGAGGCACTTTCTCTCTCGTTGTTTTTCTTATAAAAACACCCTTTAGAACTCAAACCAAAGACTTTTTTGAATCCACTTCTTCTCTTTGCTTGAAAAAAATGACCAAGGAAGCTAGGAGAAGTAGAATGACGACCCCAAACCTGTTGGTAAGCTTCTTGACCTTCGTTCACCTTGATTTCATGGTGGAAATCACAAATCAATGCATGATTTCTTCTTATCTCGATCCCATCTTCAATTCTAACCATTCATTTTCACTCAAAAGATTGAGGAATGAACCTTTTGGTGTGAAAAAGCTTCTTCCACCATTTTTGATGTGAATCTCCAAGCTTTGAAGCTCAATTGAAGGCGGGTTATATAACCTGAACCCCTATTCATTGTTACTGGATTCAATTTCTCAATCGATTATGTTCAATTGCTCTTTCTTCAATTCCTTTGATTAATTGATGCAACTACCATGATTATGGCAGTAGTTTTCGATGGACTAAGTCTTGATGATGATAACATCATCTTAGGCTCACTTTACAACAAGTTTCTATTGCAAATGGTTTCATGGACTTTGGTCCAAACGGTTTCACCAAATAGTTTGCAAACCGTTTGGTGGTTCGGATCCCAAACCATTTGGGTGGGTTGACCATTTGGATGGGTTGACCTTTTGAGGTCACGACCCTAGTACATATTGTATTATGATCCAATGGACACAATTTATTGATTCGATATATGGACCATCCTCCAATTAGAAACCCTAATCAGGTTAAGTGTTGGAATTTCAATTGGTTGACGTAAACTTTGGGTTGACTAACCCAAACGGTCTCAAGACCATTTGGAGGTCACCCAAACTATCTTAAGACCGTTTGGAGGACAAACAAGACCATTTGAAGGTCTAGGGTTGAGTATGGTTGATTAATTGAGGAGTTAGAAATATCAAATTGAAATGCAATCAATAGCTAATTTGATGATCAATCCAATGATCTAAACCCTAATTGGATTTCACAAATTTTAATGAATGATAAGGCAAACGGTCTCAAGACCATTTATAGGTCATCCAAACGACCTCAAGACCATTTGGAGGTTATCCAAACGACCTCAAGACTGTTTGAGGTCAGGTCATATCATAAGTTGATGATAATTCATTGATTTTCAATTGGGTGAGTTCCACAATGTTAACCATTGATGGTTCCTCGAATTCAAAACCCTAATTGATGGTCTATTGATTATAAATCCTAGTTCAATTGGGTTCAAAACCCTAATTGATGGTCTAATTGAAGGATGATTCAATAGTTCAATAGATGAATGAATCAAGGAGTCAATTGATAGGCGATTCATTGATTGCAACCTTGAACTGCTTAACTGTCGAAAGACCTTTTTGGTCCATTCGGTTTTGAGAAGGTTTGGACCAAACGGTCTCAAGAGCATTTGGGTCCAAACGTTCTCAAACTATTTGGAGACCCAAGCCCACTCAGTTTCAACACATACGTTGCTTAAACGGTTTCAAGGGCAATTTGCCCAAATAGTTTCAAACCATTTGAACTTGGAGAGACCAAGACCGTTTAGGGTCTAAATAATAAAAACCGTTTGAGGTTCAACATGATTAATCCATTTGGATATCTAATGTAATTGAAGGCTCAATTGGTTAATCCACTTGGACACTAGTGTAATTGAAGATTCAATTGGTCAATTCATTTAGATACCTCATGTAATTGAAGGTTCAATTGATCAAATCTTATGGATACCTAATGTATTTAGATGGTTGATACTATTAGTGAGATTAATCATTGATGCATAAGGATGTAATAAATCAATACATCATGCTAACCCTAAATGCATGTGTTTGGACAAAGAATAGGCTCAATCTAACCAAGATTTGAGTAGTGGACATCCTAGAAGAGGATGAGAGAGAGAGATTTATACATGTAAGATAACCATGTAGCAATCAATCCTAACACATTCTAAATGAATATAATATACAATTTAGGGTATGATCCTTGATAAAGAGATCATGAAATCCTAATTGAGTTAATTGATGAACTCAAACCCTAATTTACGGCAATTCTGAGTGAAACCCTAATTTAGGAAGATGATGTGAAATGAATTTAAGGTGATGACATCAGTAACCCTAATCCATGGTATTTTGATATAAAACCCTAATTGGGATGAATAGTAAACCCTAATTGTGAGTTATTGAATATAAACTCTAATCTGGGGTGATGTGATGTGAATAGTAAACCCTAATTCTGGATTATACTATATAGCAAGAAGCTCTTATCTTGGACAATGAAATAATGAATCATTGGTCCTAATTGTATAAAGGGGATGTGTAACCCTGATTGAAATGAGATGGGAAACCCTAACCATGGTAAGGGAATAGTAGTGTTACCCTTGAATAACATGGAACTAAAATATGATCGATATATCTATTATCATGTATGCTAACCATGCATGTATCATGAGATGATGAACATAGCCAGGTATGAGCTATGATGCTTTATTTATTGAAATTATCTATTGGGCCTTGTCTTCCATGATATGCCTTGTTTCCTAGTAAGAGGTAATAAGAGAATTAATGGGCCTTAAGTGCAATGACAAATGCTTGTGTAGCAAGTGTCATGTTTACATTGGTCAGATGACCTGAAGGTGATAATTAACTGAAAAAGTGGTAAAAGTGCTCAGTAGTGAGCTAAGGGTTTGAATACATAGAACCATATGTTTATGACATTAAGTTGTGAAGGGAAGAGTATTACCAATATTGAGATGAGGGACTGAGATCCCAATGCCTTATAAAGACTAAGAAGTATCTGATGAAAATAGTACATGTTTCTTTATAGCATTTGTCCTAATAAGTTATGTTTGAAAACTTGACTGATGTTAAAAGAATATGATAATGTACTTAATTAACCAAGTGAAAGTTATTCATGTAGTGCTCTGACCATAGATCCATCATCGTCAATAGTTGGTGATGGGGAAACAAGTTTTCCTATAGGATCTCCTGGAGTTCGCATATTGTTGAATATGTGGGGGTCAATGGGCGAAAATATTCGTATATCCAAATGGGGGGATTGATGGAATGTAAACATTAAACATCTCAATCCTTCATTATATGTTCCGGGATGGATGTATCACTAATCTCCCGATGATGTTAATGCCGAATCGATGGAGGTAAACATGAAATCTCTCGATTGCGAAGAGAGTACATCCACCACTATAACTCTATAGCAAAGATGCCACTATACCCTGGCAAGCTATGCAGTAGAGACACAAGATGTCCTGCATGTAATCTCACACTGACCGAGATGTGGGAAGTCATTGAAGCCGACTCTTCCATTGACTTTGTATGGTACTGATTTCGATTTCGCAATGGTTGGTTGGAGTATGAGCAATATACCTCATCTCCTCAGAGCTTAAGTATGTTTGTAAAATGTAATCATCCGTGTAGCGTATTTGCATAAGATTGAAATACGAGAACCATTGGTTGATGTTATCCTGCTTAGCATGTCCTTGATACATAAATGTTACTTATGTTCTTTAATTCCTTATTGAATAAAAGATATGCTGCCTTATCAAGTTATAGTTGAAATACTTGAATAGGATTGTTGCTCTAATCTGCATAGATAATTGATTCATCTGCCATTAAAGTATATTCTCCCACTGCTTAGTTTATTCCTATTAAACTAAAAATAATAATGTTTTTAGTGGAGAGTTATATCTCTCACTGGGGCAATTTTACAATTGTCTCACCCCCGTGGGATCCAACATTTTTAGGTAGACGCAGACAAAGAGGCAGAACCTTTGTAGCAGGGGAAGAATAACAGCAGCAATAGCAGGGACAATAGTGATATCCCAGGTGGGGATACTGGCTGTCAGGCTTTGTGCTTATGTAAATAGAATCCTATGTGTTATCTCTGTACTCTCAGGTCCTAGGAGTCAGTAGATAGTGTTTTTATAATCGATCTAAGATTTTGGTTTGATGCTCGAGGATTTTGTTAATTGTGCTTTTTAGCAGAGCAATGATGTATATATATTCCTGGAGAACAGATGGTACATGGAATGTACTTTGTGAATCAATATGTAAATATAATACTATGGTTCTTATTTAAAGAGTTTTCCCAGAGAATGGATCTCTTCAATAATGGTTTTAATTTTTAGTGATTTTCAATAATCCGTTGCTAACGATACACTTCCACTTAGTTAAATATGTGTTATTTGAACGACACGTCACACAGAAGGTGTATACAAACTACTTTGATCACTATATTTTAATTTTGAGTATCAATATTGATCATGTAGATTAGGAAAACAAAATGGGGTCATGTGTGGAAATAATGAGGGTAAAAGAGTAAGTAATTCATACTTATGTAAAAATGCACTTTTTTCATAGGGGCCTATAAATTCGAGATCCCCATGAACATAACTAGGGGTCAAAATTATGAAGGATGTCAAAGTTATGACAGAGAGGAAGCTCGCCATCGACTGCTACGACCACCATCAGTTATGGATGCAAGGGATGAGAATCTGATGATTCTACTACTTCCCCTTCTATTCACACCTTGTTCAAAGTTCTCCCTCAAAGGAAGGAGGACAAAGAGCATATCTTCATGATCATCGTGCCAGATTCAATAATAAGGACCAAACCATTGACTATTTCCATTTCTTGCTCATCATGATGTAACTTTCTAATCCTCTTCTCAAAACTTATTCCTCTCATTCCCCATCATTTTGTTCCATTCACAACGGTACTCCATTCCTATGAGTATTTGTAAATCCATATTGCTTCTCATTACCTTGTGTGGCTAAACATATTGCTTCTCATTACCATGAGTCTCATTACCATGAGTGGCTCTCCCAACATGTAAATACTTACATCCATTTGAGTATATATGCCCCTAGCAATGGTTATCTCGATACACTTGTTCTTATTTCTTCGCTTGCATGATTAGCTACCATCTTGTGATGATTGATTGTTAGTGCCTTGAAAGAGTAGTCCTAACCTTATATAAGTGTTACGGAGTTACATGAATGCATGAGAATGTTGGAATGCTTAAGCTAATGATCATATGGTTATATTTGTGATTGTTTGTTTGCCATCTTAATAAAGATACAACCTTACAGTCTAGATCTATCCTAAGCTTGAGAGAGGAGGGAATAACATATATGATGATTGGTTGTAATTTCTCTAAGGGTAAGAAATGGTTTTGAGTATTGCATCTTGGTGAGAGGTATTAGTTGGTGAAGCCCAATCCAAGTTCCCATCCATACTTGTTTTATCACTCCTTGTTTCTACTTGCTCTATTGTTTAATTTCACTTATTTTGATTTATTTGTTGGTTGGTGTATCATTCTCCCGTAAGGAACACAAAACTTAATATACTCTCTTGGTTGGTGTAACTTAGCTAAGGCTCTATGTTCTTAGCACTTACCACTCCTTGTCCCTGTGGATCAACCCCAATTTACTACATCGGACCTCGTATAATAGTTGTGGGGGCCTCAGTGTTGGAATATAAATTTAAGAGTTTGACTATTCTAGATTAGATCCTTTTTGGATGTGTGATTTAGGCTGGTCACCACCTTCTCAGTCAATTTAAGTTAGAATCAATACATAATAAAAGAATGGAAAGAAGGAGCAGCCCGTCCAGACCATGTATTGTTGGTTTTTGTGTACAATTATGACTATGATTATGCCTTCTTCGTCCATCTGTTGTATTGATCTTGTTATGAGGAATGAGAAATTGGTTTTCTCAGTTGATGGGGTTAATTGTGCTATCAGTATTTCATGAACTGATTTTATTATTTGTTGCCTATATAAATTATGATTAAGATTTAATCATATGTATGACATGTTACATTAATGAACAACTTGTGTCGCATGTTCATCATAATTACAGACTAAGACAACTTCAAATCCTAGAATTAGAATATTAATTAATTCTTGTTGACCCACTAATGAGAACATTGGATGGATGGTTTATGAGACAATGGATAAGTGATTTGTAGGTAACACAAGGGCGAGCCTAAATGAGTGTTCATCTTTATAGTTGCCTCAAGCTAAGTGTATTGAAAACTACTCAGTCTGAGGTAAATACCTATATGAGTAATGATAAGATGTGAGTACATGATAGTGATTAGTAGCAGTTAAACTCTATTGCATCTTAGTATTTTCCATAATTAATCTAGATATCATTTTATAATTTTACTTTTCTGGCAAGTAGAATGATTCAACCCAATCAACATCTAGTTGCTCGACAATCCCCAATTTAGGTTTTACCATTACTGGGGTGGTTGCAATAATGGCCTTGTCTAGGAAAGGTTCCTCATTATAAAAAAATAGTGATATGGATAAATTAGAAAGGTACTTTCTAATTTTGTCTCTTGGAGTTCTACCATAACTATACTAAGACCCATCCACTTGTAGCTTGTAGTATGATACATTTGTTTCAATAAAAAGTAGGATTTTATATTCTAGAGGATTTGTTTGTGCAATAATTTTCTTCATATTACATTTGACACCTTTGTTGGGCTAACAAATTCATTTAGTTGATTCCAGTTAAATTATGATTCTTTTTTCTCTAATAACATTGAATTCTTCTTGAAAATAGATAATATTGAAAATCTTTTTGGATTTAAATATCTCTTGGTCTGGAATACAATTTTACCACTTTCCATGCATTAATATAAAATGTATAAAAATGAGATACTACATAGAATAGATTTGGCTCTCTATGCATAGAGAGATCATCTCCTTTGAGAGGCGAGATCAGTCATTCATGAGGAATATTGGACAACTCGTCTAATAGCTACGTGACTACAATCCATAATATTTTCATAGTTACAACTAGGAGTTGTGCTATGTAGAATATTATAACAATGGGCTATATTATAATCAATAGTATTATTGGGATTATAATGGAGAGTCTCACTATAGATTTCAGCCTCCACCTAACTAGACTGAGTGGTTGGATTGTTAGGTGAAGATGTCTATTGACAATGCAAGGATGTTGGACAAAAATGAAGCTCATGAAAAGAAAAACGTTAAACTCATGGTTCAAATAATATTACAAATTTCCCAACTGGCCAATGTGTTTGATGGTCAAGTTGAAAGCTAACCAATGCAACTAGATCAACCAATGTTAGTGATCACTAAAAAAGAAAATAACAATGACTTCTCATTGATGACAATATATAGTACACTGAATGTTGACATCTAATGAACTACAACCAGAGTGTGACATCTAAACCTATATTATGTCTTTCTTTTCTTTATTTTTAAAAGTCTCATTAAGAGAATGACCTTGCATACCATTAGATCCTAAAGATCCGCTACCTTTCCCTTTACAAGTCAAAATCCATATACTTACAGGAATCAACCAGCCTCCAATGTTTCTAATCTAGAAGAAGAAAAACAAATTTAGTGCATATATGGTTGTTTGTGAGGAAGAGGTACCACTTCAATAAGAGATAAACACTCCACTACAATTTCAATTTGATTGCATATCAGTCTGATCCAATTGAGGACTTATCGACATTGTAAGAAGTTTACATACCTCCTCTTCTTGACTATGATGCTAGTTTTCCGATTCTAGTTCCCTCTGACCCACTAATGAGCTGGGTACTTATTGCAATGAGGAAGTAGAGCTACATGTTGAGTCGACAATGTACCCCACTTCCTCTTTTGATATGAATGCAGATTGGATGATTTTTGGGAGGACACACAGCCATATAAAAATATATAACATGATGATTTTACTATTGAGATAGGTCCTCAAATATTGAAACCACACATCTTGCATGTAGATTCATATGATGAGAATAAACCCAAGCTAAACCCTTCACCTTAGTAGCACATGCAGCATTACATATGATAGATTAATCACATACTACCTTACTCCCAAGAAGAGGTAGTCTATCAATAATTGTCAGGTAAGATCCCATCTAGAATACACTAGACATGCACCACTCCTATATTGTGCCTTTTCTTGCAAATCCACCCACATCTACAACACCTCCTCTACTAACGGAGCAATTCTTGTGGACCTTACTTGATGCAAACTAAACCCACTAACCAGGATTTAGGTCTTCCAAAGAGGGATGAGACTAACCATTCACTTTTAATTACTAACTAAAATTCAGCCTTAATTTTCTTTCTTTGATTACATAGAGTTAATTAAGCATTATGTTAACTAGAAAGACAACATCTTTTTTATGCCAACCATGAAATTTGCAATACAGTTTGACTTTTACATAAAAGAAAGAGTTATCTCTTAATATACGTCAAGTAAAATATCCACAAACTACTCTTTTTCACTCTTTCATTCACATAATATAGAGGAAGGATAAGAGACAATATAAATACTCTAACTATTTCTCTTGACACTTTAGCTAGTCTACTCCTAATGGAAGCTAGCTTCTCACTCCTCCTACAACGTAGAAATTTTTCATAGAAAATGTTTTAGTAGGTTAATAAGCTACTATCTCAGTGTGTAGAAATAAACAAGTAACCATGATAAAGTGTGTATTATTAGTAGAACCAAACACAGATAAATACACACATGGAAGTTTACAACTATGAATCATCTAACATGGCAGTTGATCTGATACTGATTATAGGAAATAGATGAACTAAATCCATTCACTAATCTTTTAGTCCATATATTATACCTTGGACCCACTTGAAGTGTACCAAAACATGTGGATGTATCAAATCAAACTACGATCTCAACATACAAGATTTGGAGTAAACTCGGGACTCTAAGTCTATTAACTAACTACCCGGTTAGGAACGGGCCTTGCAACATCTACCCTAAGTTGCTAATGGAAACACTAGGATTATCTAGACACCTCCACTAATCTTGGGTACTCAGACAGAGAGCCAAAGCACTTCGATTCACTACTTGCATAAGTGGTTATACAAGGATTTACCTACTGAGCAATAACTTACTAACTGAATTGTACTAGGTACTACTGAAATCTCCTATTCATGTTGCGTACCTTACTCATTTAAAGAGACCATCCTCACCAGGCTTAGTCAGTAAGCATGTTCCAGTCTCAACTACTTCAACTTGGACTCTTCCAGTCAATAAGAATGTTTCCTCTATGACGGTGGAGACCTCCGTGATGGATTCTATGATGTTTATGACATAAAATGTTTAATGATTTTTTTTAATTTCCACTAGTAATATATTTATCTTGCTATTTCTTCCTTTTATATGTAGTTGGGGTTTCCCTTTTTACTTGTTGAATTATAATAGAGTGTAATTTACTGGCTTTAATAATGGTTCCTCTTGAACTGATATTTGAGCATATTAATAACCATAGTTGTATCTATTCATTGAACTTCATATTCATTGTCTAGCACAACTATTAATCTAGCCATAAGATTGGAACACAACTATACTGAATCATTTAACTTTTCAAATAAAATTTCATATCAAGACTTCACAAATTTGAAACCATTTACTAGTAGAAAAATCAATACATACAAATCATTATTTAAACTTGATTACTATAGATCAGGTTTAAATGTGATTTTCCACTATTTGCATACATTCTCTCTTACTGATCTCATACGTGAACTTGATATACTTCATGTTTCATCCTACAAGATAGGATCTGAAATTACAACCTAAAAAACCAACTCTGAATGTCCCATTAGAAGGTGAACAAACCCCATAGAAGCATGTTGGGAGTATAAGATGAAGAACAAAAGTCAATAAAATCTGAATAATGAAATAGAAAGTTATGTGCAAGAGATCACAAAAAGAAGAGGAATCTACAATTAAAAATTACTCATCGATTCTGATCTAAGACATAATAATCAGTTTCCTTCACCTTCCTCATTCGAACTCAATTTCATCCTAAGAATCATCTCTATGATCACCCCATATCATCACTATTTTGTTCTATGAGAGAAGAGGGACTAAAACAAGGACAATGAGGCTCATTCCATCAGTTCTCATCTAGAATTTATAGGGATCTAAGATCTCTATGATTCAAAGAGTAACGATTAATCACATACGAACCATCAAGCCTTCTATCTAGACAACCATATGTTGTTACCTTTGAACATTGAGCCATCAATTGATGATTGTCAGTTCTTCCATCAGTTCTGAGTGCCATCTATCTGCTCTATCTTTGGTTGGTGCCCATTAGAAAAACCTTCATAAAACACTACATCATAACCATTATAAGACACATTTCTACTGAACAATTAGTAGTCATATTTCAAGTAGAACCATCAATTTTGGGTCCTTTGGTTTGTAAGACCTCAATAAAACTATTTCACGCCGACAAACCTTCGATTCAAAACTATCAGTTTAAGGATTCTATGAAACCATCAATCTATACACTAACTGAAACCTTCACTTCATTAAATTAAGAGAAACCTTTGATCTATGAACATGTAAGACCTTCGATCTTATTCAATTAGTTGTCAACGTATGGAGACTATGCAAATAGATAGAAAGGTTGTAACTCCTCCATTTCAACTCCAATTGGATTCATTCTTGTTTCAATGGAATTAATAATTGAATTCTTTATACTTCTATATGGAACTCATAACAACATCTTTCATGAGGAAATTATCTTCAATACTTTCTTTAATTATCTTTTAAAGCTTGATGTTTACACATGCATTAAGTTGTCTCATCATTACTTGTTCAAAAATAAAATCAAAATTGAATTAAGAACAAAGAATCCAATTAATTCAAAACATCTTTAAGGACATATTTAACTCTAAGAATATCCTTACTTCTCTAATTACCAGTAATTTGAAGTACAGGTTGTAACAATCTCCCCCACTAATATTTTTTTTTCTTGAAATTCCTAAAAGAGGAAAGGATATACATCTCTAACTCTAACTCCCATGTAGCTTATTCTACACCATGAATGATCCAATGGACTTTTACTAGCGGTACCTCCCTCTTTCTAAACCTTAATTATCCATTCTAAAAGATATATGCGACCTTCCACATAGGAAACATCTTCCCTTAACTATGTTGGTGTTGGGTCTATAATCTTTTCTATACCTGGACGACACTTCTTCAACATGGATACAAGAAACACATCATATAAGTTGGCCAGCTTAGGAGGAAAATCAAGTTTATATTCAACTAGCCCAACCCTATGAATGATTGGACAGGGACCCATATATCTAGGTGTTAGTTTGACTCACTTTCCAATTCTTAATACACCTTTCCATGGTGACACTTTCATGTTAACCTCATCCATCCCAACCTCAAGCTGAAGTATTTTTTCTATACATAGCCTTTTATCTATGCCATGGAACTTTCAAATGTTGTCTACTCACAAATATCTTTTCTATTGTCTCTTCCACCAACTCTACACCTAAAATCTATATTTATTAAAATTCATACCAACAAAGAGAAGATCTACACTTTCTCCCATATAAATCTTCATCTGGGGCCATGCCTAAACTGGAATGATAACTATTTTGATATGCATACTCCATAAGACTAGGTTCATTATTGTTGGTATGTATGCCCCAAGAGTCAATCATATGATGATTTTAATGGAATATCTTGTAAAAAATTGCTTAATAGTAATGACAATCTTTGATTTATTCTGTTTTAGTTAGGAATGAGATAATGATGTAACATAATAAATGTCTAAAGAATGATGTTACTTAATGACTTATGTCTTTAGGTTGATGACCTGATCAATTAGATCATATGGATTTCAATAGTATATACATTCTTGTTATGTCCCTAGTCACTTGTTATTGTGTAAACGGATAGACATCAATAACACATAAGACTGGAGTGTGTCTTGGTTGATGACAAAATTTCATTATGTTACTTGTTAAGAGAACAATGGATCAGACTGACCCACCTTGAGAAGGATACATGTAGACCATTGAATGGTATCTAGAATATTCTCTCATAGTAATAGGTGGAGATTATGGTTCGTAGACCTAAAATCACTAAACTCATAACATGTCATTCAATATGCTTTGAAATTATCCAATGTGACCTTGAATAGGGGTTATCATAAAGGTGATTCTCAAATACATTGTGACACATGGGGAATGACTGTGAGTGATGTAGATGGGATTTGTCCCTCCTATAGGAGTTTGATATCTTGACCACTTGATAAGAGGGACTGAGAAATGCATGGCCATGCTCATGAGAGTCAATATATGATATTCAACTCACATATATCTAATACAGTCTTCTCTAGTTTAAGGAACATGGATTTAACATTAAAGAAGATGAGAATTCCATTCCTCGAGTTCAATTTGGATATTAGAGACAAAAGAACTATACAATCATGGTAACACTGATCACAAATTATTGATTAAAGTTGTTCTCAAACTTTCTAAGTATTTGGGTAGAAATGATGTCTTGCTAGATACCACTTATTGCTTATGATGTCATAAATAGGTTATGGACATTCACTGCCAATGTAACTTGGGACCTATAAGGTCACACACATAGAGTACACCTATAAGAGGAGTTTACTCATAAATGAAGTTTAACTTGATTACTACAAGTGTTTAGGTATTCAATTTAAACAAGATTGGTACTCATAATTATGTAATGATCGGTTCACCTAGTGAACTGATCGACCAGATATATGATCTGACGGGTTCAGGTTGTGAATCGATTGGTTGGATGTTCAATATGATTGGATCAAGGATTGATGTTGACATCATGTTGTGCATTAATCATCATATTAAAAGCCAATGTGATCGTAAATAGGAAAAATAGTGAATCGACCACTTCAAGTCATTCTTGGCACTCGGCGCATGTCTTTGATCAACAAGGGTTCCGTCACTCCAGTTGAACCAGTACTGACTTCTAGCCCTTCCTAGGGACTACCCACTCCCGGGATTGGATTACAAAAGTTTTGGCGTATGGTTGCGGTCAAAGCTGGTCGTTCGTTCGCCGTGAAAGCAAGATAGGGTGAACACGTAATATGGGTATGAGTATATTAGATGTACAAAGAAGTAAGTGAACTACGCCCTACTTCAATAAGCTGGGCCAGGGTAGGGTTTCGAGTAATGGGAAGCGATCCGTCTCCAAGAATATTGGCAGACTTTTCAATGAGATGGCATGTGAATGAGTGATATGGGGAGAAATTCTTTGACATATGGGGTCCGATACACATATGGTGAACAGTCAAAGCGAGGGATGGAGTCTGGTCACTAAAAAAGAAGGTCATCAATGGGCTAGGTTGGCGCAGGTCATCGAGGGGGGTGGGAAAGGATTTTCCCCATTGGAAACTTCGTCAATCAAAGGTTGTTGCGTCCTTTTCATGACTTCTCCGTCGGATTCCAATCAATGGATGGGACGTCAGGAACGACCTTTTCTTTTGATCGATTGAAGGGTGGGCAGGTCTTTCACTACTTCGATCTTCAGTCTGCGACGGATCTATTTCCATTGCGGTTTATGGTCGAGGTGGTGACCCACCAGTTTGGACGACAGTATGTGAGTTCTGTTGGGGATTCTGCTTTGTCACATCTTTGATGTCCCTTTCGCAAGAAAGCGAGGTCTCGACGTTCAACCGCGCGGGCAACCTCTCTGATTCGTCTTGGCCTCTCTTTTCTCTATCCCACCACAAAAAAATGTGGTCGTGTGCTGGTCGATCCGGGTCGATATTTCGACCGCTATGCGGTTCTCGGAGATGACATTGTGATCGCGGATAAAGCAGTGGCTAATGTGTACACATCTGCACTGGAGAAATCCGGGCTTCAAATGAATGTACAGACTGATTTCATAGACAGGGTGTGCTGAGTTCGCCAAAAGATTCCAATGTTGTTTTATTTCACAGGGATTTCTCCCCAGTGTCCATGCGTTTGATGATGACTCGGTTCCATTTCTGGCAGTTTTGCCTTATGGCCATTTCGTAAAAGTCTCCTCATTTGCCTTCGACAACGCTCATGCGGATAGGTGGAGCGGATTATCGTCAATTGGCTTCAGCTCAATCACATCTTTCTCTCCGCTTTAGGCGGGGAAGGCGGAGGTGGAAACAATCCAATGTTCTTTCACCCTCATATGAGTGGTGGCTTGTCATTGTGGAGTAGAGACTAGTTCGGGCTGGGTTTTACAGAGTCATTCCATTAGGTACCTATGGTTAACTAGAAAGGAAAGGGAGCACAAGAAAATTCTTTCATTTGTAAGATGAAGCGCCAGACCTATATAATATATAGCTGCTTTTAGTCTTCCACGCTAAAGTAATTAATCTCCTGCCGCGGAAGAAACCTCTTGCATTGGATGAAGTGGATACAGATGAGTGCACTGACATGGGAAAAGATCTGTCAGCTTAACTATTGCTTCTTCTTTCCAGTTTTCCCATGTAAATAGAATATAGGGAAGGGAGGATGGGCAGACTGTTATACCTACTTGATATGCCCAGTTTGACCTTCTTTTTAATCAGATAGGAAGGGCAGCTTATAGCGACTCATTATGCCCAGTTCGTGTGTAAATAGAAGCTAAGAAAGGGAGCAGGAGGTGAGTTCATTTCCTATGGGAATGCGTCGCAACTCATTCATATGGGGCTTTATACCTCTTAACCCTCTTCACTAACGTTCGAGCTACTTCGTTCCTCTTATCTATTTACCTGGTAATAAAGAGGAATAATAAGCTTATAGTGCTATTTCATTTCTTATAAGCCTAGCTTCTAAGGCACTTTAAAAGAAGGTCTGTCAGTGCTGCTTATAGAATCTAATGGATTCCTATGCTCTTATATAGAATCTAACGGATTCCTATGCTCTTATAGTGCTGAAAGTTTGATAGCTTAATAGGTTAATCGGGCTAAGGGGGGTAGACTATGCAATAGCTTTCCCTGTCTTTTTATAGAGTAATGTATGCCAATACATTTCTATGCTGGGGTAACTACCTTATCCCCTCCCCTACTATAGCTAGAGTCAATATGATATAGGCACTCTACGACGTTTTTTGTCCATAAGCTCTCCTCTCTGCTCACCCCACTCTTCTTAGAACCCTTATAAAACAGATATTTACATAGGTTCTCTTTCTAAAATGAAGGAAAGACGCTTAGTCTTATAAGAAGCTGTGTCTTATTTAAGTCCACCTAGTTGACTTATAACTTATACTGGTACGGCAAGCTAGTTGACTAAGCCCTTAAAAAGAGTCTTTTAGCTCTATAAGAAAAGTCATCTATACAACCCAAAAGCTTATAATTAGCGACTACGTTCGTTTTCAAATCAAAAGGTATTAAGGCGCAGGAGCAGCCAGAGGCAGGGATCAATTTCTCTCCTTTCTATATGCTCGGGAAAAGCACATATCTCTCCTATCAAACATTCTTTTCTTGAGTTAATCGGCCGATAGCTTAATAGAAGCCTAGGGAATGGATTCACCGGATCTTCCATCTACGAAAAAAGCATAATAAGAAAAGATAATAATCCTTACATTCTTAGCTTTATCTTTCGAAGCAAGGCTATCTCAGGGTGAGACTACGCTCTGTATTCCATCTTTATGACTTTGACCTGTCCACTGTTAGTAATAAAGACTAACATATTCCCACCTGGATAAGAAAGATCCTGGCTTCCCCCACAGGGAAGGTAAGGGGCAACTGGTAACGCTTGCATGCATAGTGGCTTCGGTAAGTATTCCTGTAGGTGCTAAATCAAGAGAAGCTTATTCTGAAACAATTGCTTCGGCTGGATTTTAGGCATTGGAAACAGATGCAAGAAAAGGCGAATACCATTCCAATACGTACAGGAAAGATTTTATTCAATCTAGCTCTCCTTCCCGGTAGCTGTCTCAATCGGTAGAGCTGTCCGTTCTTTCTTTCAATCGGTCTGTCGGCATCCGTCCTTTCCTGTAGTTGATCTGTAGTAATTTCGATCTATGTATTACCTATTTTCCTTAAGCATCAGGTCTCTTTAAGCTATCAGATATAGGTAGGTACTACTCTACTACAGGTCAATGAACTCTCGAGAAATGCCTGTATTTGAAGCTCTTTCAACTTTCATGATACATTAAAGTAAGGAAATCAGTCGAATATGCAGGAAGTTTAGGCTTGGCTATAGTAGCATCGGTCGAGCAAAGCTATCGCTTACCTCAACTTCAAAGAACTCCTTGTGTGGTATAGCTACCTAACATACCCGCCGAAAGGAATACGACGAGAGAGTGACTAAGCCGAAAAGGTAGCGAGAGTCACCCGGATCGGGTCATCGATGACCGCTAACTGCATTCTTGACGGCCTGTTGTGTGCTAAGATGAACTCACACTCACACACAGCTTCTGTTTTCTCGAGATTTAGCCTAAGCCCCACTCCTCTTTAGAGGTGCTCTCATCGGAGAAGGAGATGTTTTTCTCTTTCTTTGATTTACGAGGGTGATCGGAGACTAGGAAAAAAAGGAAAGAACTTCAGTTTCAGCACATTTTTACGAAAAAAGATTTATATTAACATAAGCATTGAACACTTTTAGACTAGGTTTTGGCCCATACATGCAAACACAACAAAGAAAACCAAACAAAGACACTTAGCATAGGAGTAGATCTCCACCAAACAAAGACAAAGAAGACCATACATTAAAACACACTACTTTGCGTCTACAGACACTTATTTTAATCTGATAGAAAGAGTCGACGAACTCTTCTATTCTAGTCTCCCTGGTCATTGCGGGCGAGGTTGGCGGTCTGCACAATCAGGTCTTGTTCTTCGTTGAGGAGGGCCCGTTTCCTGCCTTCCAGAGCTCGAATGCGGTCCCGTAAAAATGGCATCCTTCTTGCCAACACCTCCGGATCAATAGGAGGCAGGTGCTCCCAGAACAGACCAAGCGTTTGCTCACATTGGAGCTTCTGGTTTTCTGCCAGACGGACTTCGTTCTGAATTGTCGCCAGTCTTTCGGAAATGTTAGCCATAGCCATTAAGTTTTACTTAAAGTTTTTCTTTCTGACTTCTACCTCTCTCTTTGCTTTGTGTTGTGTGTGAAAATATAGACTGAAAGAAGCTTCTATTTATAGGCCTTGGAGTCGCTTAACTCTTTCTTATTATTAGCCATAATATAATTCTTGTCTTAGTTTCATAACATGTTTAAACCCCGGCTTTTCATGAATATGGAACCAGATCCACTCGATTTAAGTGTGCTGAATAATTATCTTCATACGGATTGGAGTACGAAAGGCCCTGCCCAAAAAGCGAATCAAATTGTGGGGTTTTAGGGTATCGCCACGCGGCTTAATTCCGATCACTCCCTCGGGAATAGGAGGCAATAATAGAACGCACATCAGAGAGTACTCCCCTTTTCTCGTCTAATAGGGTAGGTTTCAAAAGCCTCTTTCTTAAGAGATAGAGCACTGGTTACTCGACAGCTCAAAGCTGACCAGTACAAAAGCATGTGATCCATCCTTGTTTACGTACCCTATAGGCACTATTTACCCTGCCTACTCCGATTGAACTCGCTTCTACTTGTCTTTGTTTTTATTGGCTGATTTGTACCCAGGTACAACTGTAACATGTCAAGGTCATTTGGATGTCCCCATATATCATAATAAATTCAAAGCAAGAAACATATTGTATTTAGCCTTAAAATCTAAATAATAAACATCAACTACTCCTTTTTACACGGCTAGGTAATAAGATACCATGTGAGAAATATATGTAACTAGGAGTGGGGCATTTATCATTCGTACCACCTACCATTGAGCATTACATAATCCAATTGCATATATTTAGAGTAACAGGGACTGATATGAGAATATGTGAGGTTATATTTTCTCTAGTTGATTTATATAAATATCTTGAACACAATGCATGATTATACTAGCTTGTAGTGGTAATTCTTGTGGCATTTGAAATATCATGAAATAATTATTTACAATTTCATAAAGGATTTTCCCCAAGGCTCTCTTTGGGAGATGGTCAATCAGTAATTTTTGAATATTACTTTTGAATCACCATTAACTTACTCACTATTTTTATGCTATGGGGTGTAGGCTCATGTTCCAATGTGTTTGTTCATGTGTACAGTAATGAATCCTACTCAATGTATTAAAAATGGCCCAGGCGGCCACTTAAGCAGTCGCTTAATTGGCCAAGACACCCATCCACTTAATTTTTCCCTTAAGTGCCCGCTTACTCGGTTTGAAGAAAAGCGTCCTCTTTTTTCCCGCTTCACCCGCTTTTTCCCGCTTTTTTCCCGCTTTTTCCCACTTTTTGAAAAAAATGTTGCTGTAAGCATGTAATGTTAATTAAATATATAATCCAAGTAGTATTGAGTATAATATATGAAGTTTGTATACATTACATGTTCTATGATATACCTAGTCCTACTTTAGAATGCAAACTTTGTATGTAAGCTGTATATAATAGGGTACTGTTGTAATATATCCAAGTAAATATCATATTCCTCTATTATACTTCTAATGGTTTTACTGATTTTACTGATTTTCTTGCAGATTTCGTTCATTACTAATTGATACTACTGTTTAGTATTACTGATTTCCTTAGAAATATATTTTTTATATACACATACATGTAATTTTGTATATAAATATATAAAATTTTAAGCATCCAATTTTTCAAAAATCACCCGCTTAATCACCTGTCTACCGCTTAATTGGCTACAAGGTCCCGTCTGCACGCCTCCCGCTTCACGCTTTTTAAAACATTGATCCTACTTGTTTGCTTTGAGAAAGATTGATGGTTCAATTAAACTTCAATATTATCCAATAGAATGCCACAACTTTCCTATATTTCATCTGAAAATGTGTTTGACATTGGATTTGAGGTCCTTACATGGATGCTAAATGTGTTGGGGCATCCAAATTTGATGTCGTTTTGACGGTGTGGAAATGGAAATATATAAAAATTGTGATGGGAATTTTGGTAAATGCAACTTTGCCCATTTTGACGCCAAAATGAACGAATTAAACCATGAAATTTTGCAGACATGATCTCTACATCGAAATAGATTATTTTATGCAATACAATTTTATACGGGGGTAGGTTGGGGTGGGGTTTCTTGCTTATTTATGACCTTTCAACCTCCTAACAGATCCATATAGCTTCAAACAACCACAACCACATTGTTCTTAGGAAGTAGATCTAGCCATTCCAAATGGATATTCTATCATTTAATATTCATTTAGAAAATTCATCATATAGGATGGTGAACTCAGCTACAATAAAATATGGGTATGTGAGCAATCAAATCCAATGCCAAGGCAAAGGAAAGAGATACCAAGGAAACAATCATCATGTTTCCCAAGATCCGTCCATCACACAACTCCAGTCGCCTCCATTTAAGCATAGAAGATCTACCTTTGGCTCCATTAACCATCTTCGTCACCTTGTTTCCATGTTGTCTCCCTGTCCATCCACCACATCCACCATCAAATCATCCATCCATCACCTCTGTCGCTACACCATCTCTTAGGATCCTGGATGATGCTAATTCTTATCCAGATCCCGCCATGGTCAAGAAAGGAGTCATCCCTTGTCTTTTCTTGGTTGAGGAATCATCACTTGTCATGATCAAAGGAGTATAAAAGACAACACTAATTCCTGTTGACCCATGGTGCTAATTCCCAAGATGCTTGTCTCCTTGACGATGCAAATTCCTATTGAGATCGTGCATTAGCCACCACCAACATGGCATGTTGTCCAAACAACACAGCGCGTTGTGCTCTATAAATCATCCTCATGACATGGAAACAACATGGTGTGTTGGATTCCAAAACTCTTCCTAACAGTGCAGATCGCAACTTACATGACGTGTCATCCTCAAACATGGCATGTTGGCGAAGATCAGAGATACACATCCGACACCAGACATGGCGTATCGATGGAGATTCGGTTTACGCCTCCGACATCTGAGACAACATGTTGCATTTCCACACGGTGTGATGTTGGGGGCCTTTCATCATTGACCATTAAAGCAACACGACATGTCAGCAATCTTACACGGTGTGTCATCATGAGCCAGCCTCTCACCCCCGACAAGTACACGACGTGTCCATATCCAAACACGACGTGTCAAAAGCAGTCAACACACTTTCGGTTCCAGTTTGACGTTCTCCAAGGGTCTATCTCTCCCCCAATACTTGATGATAATCAGCCTAAGGGCCAGAGAAATGTCCTTTCTGGGTTAAGAAAAGATCCATTTAATTTCCCTATCCAGATCTTAATCGGGTTGTTTTTGCATATTGATTCCAGTTATCAGTTTTCATGTCGAGAAACCATTTTGATAGTGCCACTTCCCTTACGAAGCAAAATTCCAGCAGTGCATCTCCTCTTTCTACCGATTCTTTCATTCTGGTAGTCTTCTTTTCGTTTTTCTCTACATTCTGCACCTCTTGTTTTACCTTTTCCCTTTCCTACCCTTCCATACATCATGTGTGCATCTTTCAAGGTGGGGGGGGTCATATATCCCTTTTCCCACACCTACTCGCTCTCGTTGTATTTGGTGTGTGGGAGGGAATAGAGGAGAGAGAGAGATAGAGAGGAGGGTATGAGGAGAGAGTGAGATGAGTTGATCATTCATGCTATGTTCAGTGTTCCATATGGTTCTTTCATTTATCATCTATGTTATTATCGTTCAATCGAGTCATGTAACTCCAAGATTGGACATGCATTCATCCATGCTCCAGCTTGAAGGGGAGTGTTAGAATATTAGCCTATTTAGTTAATAGGTTAATTAGTATATTGTATACATGGGCCTGTTAGCCCATGGCCCATTAGGATTTAGTCTGCTTCCTTGTAATTGCCTCCTCTCCTATATATATAGGATAGGGGTGTACATATCAATATAACAACGAATACAATTTTTTCTCAAATATTTCTGTTGGTATACGGGTAGATAACTATTTCCAGGCTGTCAAAATGGAATCAGTATCAGATACCTTGTTCGTCAGATTTTTTTGTTCATTTGTGCACTCACTCGTCAAGGCATGGATTCCACCCTAACATCTAAACATATAAACTTATTATACTCTCTAGTGTGTTTATGTATAAACATTGTGTTTGTAAAATTTCATAACTTAATTCATGTTACCATTGAAATTCTGTCAAAATTGTTCAACTTCCATCACTTACAAATGTGGGAGACCCCCCCACATATCCAATGTGAAATATTATTGAATATTTGAGTAGGTCTTGATGTTTAGATCGTCTTAGTAAATTTTCTTGATTTAATTTGCTTATTTGGTTGTTGAAATTGTCAGGCCAGTAAATACCAAAATTTTTGACAACATTTCTATAAGTTACTATTTATTGGCCATCAAATACGACATCAAAATTGGACATTTAATTCTATGCTAATAACCCTATCTTGAATGCCTTAATGCCCTCCCCCCATTCATTGTCCTACCTAACTAGGGTTATAGGTGGCTCATGACCTCTATTGGTATTTCTTTTTTCTTCATCTATTTCTACTTGTTTCTTCTCTGACATCTCTTATTCTATTAGAACACATGTTTTTGGTAGTTATTTTCCCTTACTTTTACCACATATGCCTACTACTGCTATTATTGTTTTCTTCATATATTTCTACATTTTTTTAGAGAAAAAAGATCGATTCATTACTTGTTAGCCATACAACATCTACAATTGGGAAGAAAGATATAAACATAACATACAAACATCACGTTCAATAACCCAAAGGCACTACAACTCATATAGGACCGAGAGAGAGACATTTCCGCATTGATTCTTCTTCCTTGAGGTTGTCTTAAGCAACTTTTCCTGAAGAATTCCTTCAACCTGAGCATTGAGTAGTGGTAGAGAGGCTGGAACAAGACGGTGTTCTGCTCGTATATCAACTCAAACGAAGCCATATAACTGAGTAATAAGATCAATCCAAAGAAAAGATGAGATCTAGCCGTGGATAGAGATCTCATCACCCTCCCAAAAGAGAGGTCACCGCAAAGCGTGACAGATAAATGCCGACTAGTAGCGGCAAAAGGAAGATAAACTGCCAGAACCACTCGCTAAACAAGCCAACAAAGACTGAAAAAACTGAGGCCGAAACACTGGGGAAACCCAGAGCTCGGAAGCCTTCACGAAGGAAGGGCTAGAAACCTTATTCAGAAAATGCAAACTACTAAAAGGGGGTGGGGGAGCTCGATAGCACCGGATCTGTATGGAAGACGGAACCACCAACGCCACTCCACCTTCAATCTGGCCAGAGGCCTGGTGGGGGAAATGGAGCCAAAGCCGCCCCTCCCAAACCGCCGCCCGACGCAGTACGGGATGAGATCACAGCCAGGAGCCCAGCCCCGCCGCAGTAGAAGAGGAGAGGGTGGAGGAGAGAAGACGGTCGCCCGCCTGAGGCAGACACGATGGAGTTTGAGCCGAGTCAAGGCCCCGGGGGAGTAGGGTGGCATCCGCCGGCAGCCGAAGCCCCCTCCCCCGATCCCGAAGCTGCCCTCCGCGAGCCCTAGGTCTCCTGCTCTATCACCAGAGCGGAAGCTGTCGTCCGCTACCTCTTTGACCGTCTAATACTTTAGTTCATATATTTCTACTTGTTTCTTCTCTGACATCTTTTATTCCATTAGGAGGCATGTTGGTGGCAAGGTTGTCAAAACCGAACCGATGAGTGAACTGGTGATACTTCTGGTTCTCGGCTCACTGGGTTCAACCAGTGGTTGAATCGGTTCAATTGATGATGTCAGCATGCCACCATAAATTATTTTATAACTTTATAATATATGAAAAGTCCAGGAAAAAGTAAGCTCTGATAACTATGGTTGGTGGTAGTCCCCCCTCTCTTACTTTCTTCTTACCCTATCTCTGAAATTTGTTGTACTTGCATCTGTTCTCCTAAATATGAAGCTGTAAAGGCTTGTTGTTTGTTGTTGATCTTCAATCTGCAATCGAGTTTGAGATTTATTAAATTCTTCATGTTTAACTTATTTGATGTTGATAATTTTTTTTTTATTTTGATAGTTTCTATTATTTATTTTATTTCATATCTATGATTTCTAACCTAATGAACTTGACTAATGTTTCCCACTTTCTCCGTCCCACGGAGTGTTGTTCACTAATCCCCTTTAGCATTTTGTTAATCTTATTATTTATACATGTTTGATAGTTGTTTATTGCATCTTTCATTTGTGGGTGTATCATGATGTTGTCGTCGCCCAGTTGAATCGACTATTGAATTGAAAACCAATGACCCATGACTTTTTCTAGATTGACCTTTCGGGCATGTATGAAACCCTTAGTTTGCACCCAACCCAAACGCTGATGAGGGTTTATTGTTCTTTTTTGCATTCTCATCATTTGAATGTTACATACATTAGTTTATCTAGTACTCTGATTGATGCAGGATATAAAAAGGAAATAATATATTATCCATGTTACCTTTATATCCTCTGTTATCTTTATCCCTCAGGTAAGAATTAGTGTTACTTGAAACATCATGTGCTTGCCGAGGCAAAATCTTTGGAGGTACAAATTGAAGTAATCTATGGACGTAAATCACTTTTATATTAGGTATGCTTTTTTTAGTTAGTCTGACTGATGATGTTGACATACTTTTGTTCAGCAAAAGTACATATTTATATTAGACATCTTCTCTAATTAGATTTTCAGTAAACAATTCCTCAGGTTGTCTTGTATGCCTCTCTTGTGTTAGGTTCAACTAAACTTGGTTATTTTTTAAGCTGAGTTCTTTGGTTGTGGTTGAGGGTTCAAGTTTGTGCATATGCATTTTGTGCTCAGGTTTATGATGGCCTCATGTTGATGATTATTTCACTATGTTTTGATGAATAAACTTATACAATTGAGATAGATTTTGGCTTACAAAGTGATTTTGTTCCTTACTGAGTGAAGATATTGATACGTGTTATAGTTCTTTTTCTTCTGTACCATTTTTGACTTGTAAAGTTACTTGTATGGTCTTGCTCTGCTCTTATTCTTGTTGCATTGTGTTAAACCACATTCTTGGTTGAGCAGTTTAGTGGGAGATTTGTATTATTTACATGCACAGGAACAACATTAAATGATACTTTATTTTAGATGAACTCAATATATTTGGTTTGGAGTTTAAGTCATCTGGTTATAAGGTTCATTTTTTATTAATTCTTGTAGAGTTTTAGAGGGTCTATTCCTATTAAGTCAAAGGTCATCTAGTATATTGCTTCTTGATGTTTCGAGACTCAATTATCTGGTAAAGGGATAGCTCTTGGTTCTAAGGATTCTTTGTGGAGCTATTTTTGTTTCTTTGATTGGTTGAGTGAGAATGGCCTGTCTATGAAGTTGTTCTTGCTAGAAGCTGCAATCCTTATTGGAGGGTCAGAGACTAGTTTAAGATGAGTACTAGGATGAGCTTCGTGTACTGGTTATTATTGTCTCATCATTTATTTTCAATTCTGGGAGTTGATGCTTTTATGAACACAAGAGCTTGAATTTGAGAATGTCATGATCTTGGTGAAGCTACATAAGGATGTATAGGTTTGTGCTCGATCATATAGATGGGTCCTCTGCCTTTTTCTAGAGAATGGAAGCCTTTCGTGATTAAATAAGCTGGTCCTTTGTTTTGTATAGGAGTTTTTTTTATATAAGATAGGAGTTAGTATTTGATGGTCACCATTGAACAAATTTGGAGTAGCTCCATTACGTAGAGATTGTTCTGCTCTTCAATGATTTACAGAGTTCTATGTTTGTTATGATTTCTTTCTAAATAAAGCTCAAGCTTATGGAGTAGCTTGCCTTGCAAATTTTGTAGTGATTGATAGCTTGAAACTAAATTTTGGGATGTTGGTAATGATGTTCTTACTCAGTCTATTGTCTATGGATTAAGATTAAATGCTTAAACCAGGTGAAATTTGTGGAGCTTACTCAAACGGATATGCAGCATTTACTCCATTTTGTTCTCAGTGTAAATTGATCAATTTGGTGGGTTATTCTCTATTGATATATTGATGATGAAACTAGTACTGAGTTGATATTCGGTGCTCATTACCTGGTGGTTATGTGAAGGTAGGCATATCTATCTGCTATTTGTTTTTAATATTGGTTTTGAGATAGATCATATATGTGCTACTATTTTGTTCTGTGCTGTTTTTGTTTTAGAGTTATGTTTTGATGTTTGAAGATGACACCATGTATTTGAAGGCCTCGGGCAAGGTGTCTATGACTGAGATTTGAAGAAATTGTGTGTGCTAGAGTTTAAATGTGTTATCTCATCTTATGGAAACCATTAGTGAAGCTACAACAAAGTTGCAAAAATTTAGTTTTTTTGAGATTAATGTATTCTGTATAGGCTAGTAGATTTATGTTTCTAATTTTCAATACTTTTTGTACAGTTTAAAGCTTATATGTAAAAGGAAGAAAAAGGAGTGGAGTACGCTTGTTGCAGAATATAAAAAGGACATTAGTTTTGAAGTACCAATCTAATTACTGAGATACTACAGAATTTTGCATGAGTATTTTAATCTTGATGCTGAATTTCCAATCAGATGGTACAAGTTCAGTTGTGAGACTAGTTAGATATGTAAAACAGGTGCTTGTTATTGACACAGATGTGAATCAGCGAGTCATCATAGATTCTGATGTTGGCTGATCATTCCATTCAATTGGAACCTGCACTATTTTTATAAATAAGTGGGTAAAATGTAAGCATATCTCTATGTACACAAAAAAAAACGTTCATGTAATGACAACGATATATATAATATTTATATTTGGAAATGATGGTTATGGAAATTTGGTTATAGTGTAGCATTTGTACGATTCAACATTGCAAATGGTGAAATATTATTTTTTTGAACGTTAAATATATTTCTTATATGTTTATTAAAATTGACTAGTAAAATTTTAAATAAACTGATTAGTAAAATTTTTCGGCATTTTGGTAGTGCCGTGAAAGTAACACAAAGTGATTATTTGAATCTATTTTCCAGCACAAGTATAAATTTCGGTTCTATAATCATTCCGGTATTGTAGAAAATGTCGTAATCCTTTTCTGGCACGGTTTAATACGACATACTTCCGACACAGCGAAAGATGCCTGGAACAGTCCACTCCGACACTACTTTGGGTTTGATTCGGCAATTTTGTCTGCTGTCGAAAGCCATTTTTGTTGTGGTGTTGTAATGGATTGTCCATCCTTCTCCATCGATATCTACTAAGCCTTTTAAGGGAATGGTGGTAAATGTCAGCTCATGCTGCTCCAACTCATCATCATCGGTATATTCACTGCTTAAATTTGAGCAGTTGTCATCATCATCATCATCGAACAAATTGTTCCAAACCATGATGGGTGTACTACTCAAGGCTAAATGACAAGTATGAATATGAGAGCTATGACTATGATCTGGATCAATGTTTGACTCAAGTTCCTCAAACCAACCTTCTGGTTGCAAGGTAGTTTGACTATTCTGGTTACGATAAGGGTGTTTATCATCGTCATCATAAAATCATTCATGCACATGACTTATATCTTCCATTGGTTCATCAGCTGGGTCATCTTGATAGAATGAAGGGCTTCCCCAAGTGGGTTGGTCTTCACAGAAAAATCCTTGTGAATCCAGTTGATGGTCTGAATAGGATGGTAAGGCATACTCCTCTTCAGGCCCAATGGAATGGTTTTAATGACTAAAATCTTCATTGTCAGGCAGTAGAGGTTGCAACTGTGTGGTAACCAAATTGATGAGCTCTTGAAGCTTCTTGCCTTGTTCAACATCTTTATCATGAAGTTGTTGGACTTGTGTAACAACATTTTCAAGATTCGTCAGTTATGCATTTCACTCCTATTGGAGGCTTTCTATATCAGACTGATGTGCTTAGGTGAATCCTTACTCCGCAGTTTGAAGTATGCTCCTACTACGGGTTGCAATCTATCTGGCTACTTGGAGTTGATGATTCTGCCTTTCTAGTAGATGTTGGAGTGGATCAACATTTTCTCAAAGATGAGGAGTTAAGGAGATGAGTGTGTTAACACTTTCTTCAACTAATTCCACTGCCTTAATCAGTTCTTGATCCCATGATAGCACAAAAGTCGAGGACTAACTGGCAGTCTCCATTGTAGGAGTGTCTACATATGATGACGATGGAGGTGAATATAGCTCGACGAGTTATAAGGAACAACTTTCAATTATTTTCCAACAGTCAAAACTGCAAAAAAATTCAGGAGGATAGGTGATAAGATGACTTGTCTTACAGAAGCAAGATCCATGGCTGAAAAAGTATAAGAAAAAAGGAAAGCTATTCAGTATATATGGAAAAGTTTGTTTAAAACAAATGAAAAACTATGCATATATATACGGGCTTAAGAGTGATAGAACAAAAAAAATTAGGCATGTAAACATGGAAAGCCACCTCCCCAGAAATGGAACCAAAAAGTTGATCGGCCTCGAATCGTGTGTCCGGAAGGGAGGCAGACTCAGAAGGAATCGAACTTTTAAATTTATAACTTGAAACCTTCAAGGACCCCCACAACTTTATTACGGGGTTGAAGTGGATATACGGGGTTGAACACAGGGACGTGGTGATGTTTAGGACACTTGAGATTTCATTCTTAAGTTAGATAAGCCAGGATGATATTTGAGGAAAGTATGGAGCTAGAACTAGTCTAGCATATTGTAATGAATTAAAACAAAAAAAACGAAAATAAAATAGAGTCTGTGGGATTCTAATAATTAGAGAGAAGGAGTTCTTGGATATGTAACCACAAGTTGGGCAGTCTATGCACCCATTTTCGGGCTTAGACAACCCTCGAACACCTCAGAAAGCAATCTACATCCAAATATAACACGTATTGTGGTATCTATTCCTATGGGTCATCCCACTCGCTCTCGTGTAGCATGAGTAAAACTCATCGGTGGTATGAAACCTCTCTCAAGGATGACAAACCAACATCCTAGAATATTCAAGATACCCTCTCAGGTCTAGAATATTCTGGGATGTTAGGAACAAATGACCATGAACCGTCCTCCTTTCAAATTCTGATCCAAACTATCTTTTCTTGTCCATTTCTACAACGAATCTCTCGATATAGGTAAAAATAGATGTTAAAACAAGAAAGAGATCAACCAAACTAGCACTCATAACCAGAAAGAGGAGATAGAACATAAAAAGTGCTAGATCTGAAATAAAACTACTTGCTTAAGGTAAAAGTACATAAACATTCCCAAAATGGGTTACATAGCCAAGAAGGAGCTCAACTAGCCATGGACAACCATAGTTGGCACCGAACAAAGATGGAAGAACATCATTTGTACAGAGACAAAGGAGAACAGTAGAAGAAAGGAGAAGAAAAAGAGATTTAGCCCATAGAGGAGAGGTGTGTCTCACTCCCTAGTCTGCGTATAGGCCGAATCTCATCTTTTGGGTCGTCCTCCTTGATCTTCTAGGATCCTTGGCCTCCTTACTCTCTAGATCTGTGCCGAACAGCAGCTTGGTTGGTGGATGGGGATGGAAGATGATGGTGTGGACGTTCTCCTTCTCTCGTAGAAGATGGATCCTTAGTCTTCTCTCTCCTTATCTTCTGCCTTTGGTGATCTAAGATAGGAGGTGGAAGATGGTGGGGGTGGAAGTACCCTGAAGAGACGGGCATAGAACGAGCACTTCGGCCTTCTCAGACCTCCAGACTCTCCCATGGGGCTCTAAGAACCTCACTAGGTCAGAACAACTAGGTGGAAACACTCCTGAGATCGAAACCCCCTACAGGTTGCAGGGGGTGTATATTTATAGGTGAAATGGTTGAGGTACTGATTCATACCACAGTCTTGCTCGGTTGCGGTAGCAGTGCACTCTACAGTCACAGTCTATCCTGTAGTCATGATCGTGGTTTGGATCACAGTCGAGATGGATGCCTAGATCACGGTCTCAGTGTTGGTAGATTCTGCGATTGCAGTTTCGGTCAAGGTGGATGTGGATATCACGGTCACGGTCGTGGTCAAGGAAGATGTACCTCGATTGTGGTTGAGGTTACTTCATCTTGGCCACAGTCGCGGTCTAGGAGGATGTACCTCAGTAGAGGTCACTTCATCTTGGACGTGATCACGACATCATGGAATGAACCCACCCCCACGAGGGGGGGTGGGGATATTACTAGTGGTTGAGGGACCTGCGTCGATGAGCCCTTTTGATTGGCAAGGATGAATCCTAATAAAGGACTGGCTATCAAAAATAGGGTCCAAGATATCAAACAGTTCTTGGGTCCACTATTTGGTTAGCGGGACCACCATCTCCTAAGATGGTGCACATAGTGCGGTGCTTAGTCCACTGCGGTCGTGACATATGGGAGTCTAGTTGCTACAAAAATCATGTGTTGGGGAGAAATCATGGAGAATATATGTCTTTTCAGGTTTGGTGCCTGTAAGTCCCAAAATTGGTTAGTTGAGCAACTTTATGTAAGAAAAGACATAAATTACTAAAAGATAAAAAAACATGGGTTATTTTGGGAATATTAAGGCTATAGTGACACAAAACCATAAATAAATGCTTAGCATAAATGCATAAAATTGGGTGTTATCAATAAGTACACACTTTAGTTTCTCGACATTTTCCCGATGATTTATCGATTGCAATGGAAATAAATTGTTTGGATGATTTTTGTTTTTGCAATCTTTAAAGTGAATATGAGTATCACAATTAAAGTACATATGTGACTCTCTCAAACCTACATACCATCTCTGGATCAATGATGCAAGACCAAGCCCTAGAGGGAAGGTCTAAAGTGGTCACGCCCCAGAGGGAAGACTACAGGGCACCGAAAGAGGTAGCCCCAGGTACCAAGCTCAGGATGGAGAAGGTAGCCTTAAAGTCACTTGCAATGACTTAACCCTAGAGAGGGTATCCCAGAGGATGAGTAAAAGTGGTTGAGAAGTCATATTGAAAAACGTAATCTTGCATGGTTAAGAACTATTTGATGTGATTATGTTGATAGAATTTATGTGCAATGTTTTAGTTGTCACAACATACCGGTATATTCACTTATACTGGTCGATATTTTGTTTGTCGATGCTTTTGGAAATATCTGAAATTGGACAAATAGTAAAGTGGAACTTGTGAATATGAAAGTTAAATTTTGAAGGAGTATTTAGTTAGATAGAAATCTACTAAGGGTAGAAGTCTCAGTTGCCTATTTTTGAAGGTATGTGAAAGTAATTTTTTATTCCAATTTTCAGTTTAGTCTTTCATGAAATTTATAAATTATTTTTTAGTATTTGCAAAACCATTGATCCTATTTTTTGGATAACGCCTCTGACTTCTTGGTCTTCTTTAATTGGGGGTTATCGAGAAGCGGGGTCATTACAATTGGCATCAGAGCGATGGTTTTCCATTTAATCTCTAATAATTATTAAATTTTACAAACTCTTTAGAACCCAAGGGAGTTATTAGAGGATTTTCCAATGATGGAGGTGTCTAGAAAAGGATCACAATATGGGGGCTAGCAAGATTTTCCTCTGCCCCACTAGTTGGTCTACGAGGACTCCCAAATTCTGTGTGATTTTCTGGCCAAAATCGGAGGATTTGACTCAAAGTAAGATACCTCTAGGACTCTCTCATCTGTCTTTCTCCCTTCTCAACCCTAATTTAAGTATAACTCTATCTGCTTAGGTTTTCTCTCTCTCCAAACTCTCATGTGTTTGGTATAAGGGTAATAAGGAATAAGGAATCCTCCACCAAATAATGAAAAACATGTAAATAAGATGTCATGGACATACGTTTTAATAGTTTAATAATAAACTAAGGATTAGTTACATGGTTAGGTTGCATGGCATGTGTTGTCGTGGCCTCAGTAGAGCTCTAAGGTTAGACCTTCTTGTAGTATGATGAGGGGAGAGTTAGCATTGGAGGAAGAAGCCTCCAGGAAGAGGAAGAGAGATGGCACATCCTATAAGGACGATGCTAACCCAAACCCAAAATGGTTGTTAGAGAAATAGATGGCAAGATGAGTTGGATACCTTAGTCATCTATACCCTCAACTACATGGGATAGACATACATGCTTTATGTAAAGGTTTTGAGTACACATAAGCAACATGAGCTATGTGTGGTTGTTTGACCTAGTGCCTTTTCATGACACGACCTTGTGTGGGTCGTACCTGTTAGGGTGAGGGATAGCTCCCTCATTAAGAAGGTTAGTTGTGACCATATTGGAAGCCTAATATATATATATATATATATATATGAGTAGGAAAGAGACACATACCTACATACAAGAGAGTGGTAGTAAGGCTAGCAGTAGGTGTTAGACCTAAGCCAGATCAGTTATAACTGATGGTCCATGAGATGAGCATATAGAGCTTTGGATAGTATGGGCCGGACATAGGACTTGATGGTACGTTTCACCGAGGTAGGTGTAGACATGTATCCTTAAGAGCTTGACCCATCTTCATAGAGAGAACCTCTAATGGTAGGACCAATTTTAGGGTTAGCTCTAGAGAGAGAGAGCAAGAACCTGAGGAAGAAGGTTGGAAACTTAGACTCTGAGACATGAGGAATCATGAGAAGCTGGGTACGATATGACCTAGTTTAGACAACCCTGAGTAGATAGATGTGGTTACTTCATGCATGATCCTTGGGAGACTTGTTGTACCTTGGATTCCTTGAGAGGAACCAAGCCCTAGAAGAAGAAAGAGGCTTCTTGAACTGATGTACAGATGTTGTAAGTGCCTACCTTTTAGGTGTAGGAAGGAGAGTTCCTTAGACCTTGAAGAGGTATGGTAACAAGTTGTGAGGTATCACACCCAGTTGGTTGTCCTTGTGTAGGAATATAAGGTGTTGTTTGCGTAGAAGATTTATAGGAAGTATATGCCATATCTAGTATAGGTTTGGTTTGTGGTTGAACAGCTAGACATGTAGCTAGACAGATGATGCATAAGTGGTGAACCTGGGGTTCCTAGACATAAGAGAGGAAGTGGTAGTACTAGGTGAACATGATTCTCACAAGGCGGTATGAGTTAATGGAAATCGAGCATGGCACCCCCATGTTTTAGAGAATAGGAAACCCCATTGGAAATGAGATAAATGTTTGATGAACCCCTCATGCGTGTTGGTGAAATATGTATGCGATTGGCCAACTTTGAGGAATAAGGAACAAGTATGACATACCAAGGAACTTAGCATGGCTTAGGAGGTTGTCTTCTTGCTGGCTATGTGTATAAGTAGCATGATAGGGCTAGGCATGCACATGATGATGTAAACCTTGGAGGTAAGGACGTTTGTGACCTTGTTACTATCAAGAGATAGTTTTCTCCCATCTTGGGAAGGGACCCTTCATGTAGGGTGAGTACCTACTTTTGTTTAGATTCAAGGTTACCTAAAGAGGTCTCTCATAGGAGCTTGATGAGCTAAGTGGAGAGCACATAGCATGAGTACGAATCTATGACCCATGTGTGACCATCTCTAAGGGGCATGAGGATATGTTGTCATGGAGGTAACATGTATGGGGCCAGACCGAGGTAGGTAGGTCGCCATGTTCCCTATAAAAGGATGTAATTTTGACCATGAGTGCCCAGAGAGATGACAAATATTTGGGTAAGGATTCAAGATTGAGATGTATCATGATAGAATCCTAAGTCAATACTAAGGTTAGGTGGGGATAAGACCAATGGGATTAGGAGTTGTCTATTCCCTAGATGCACGAGACCATAGGGTTGGGAGGTATTGCATGCCATATACTAAGGACGAAGGTGATGTGAGTTGAAACATTTTTATGATGTTTGAGTATAGAAGAAGTACCACATCTTTTAGGGTACGTGGAATAGATGGTTTGAAATCAAAAAGAGAAAAGAGGTAATATGATGACATACCTCCCTGGAAGCAGTATGGAAATTATGAGTTATAAGTTTGAAACGAGATGATGAGGTCGAAGTTTTCTTGACTCAATTAGACCTAAACCCGAGATGAGGATGATGAGTGGAGTATATGAGGTTTTATGTCTTCACCATTACCTATCACATAAGGAAGTAATGTGGTAACAGATGCTCTTAATCGAGACACGACTGTCTTGTATAGACAGTAGAGATTCTAGAAGAGGTTGATAGGTGAACCCTAAGTTTGTTAGAGGATGAGACCTATATGGCTAACATCCAGATACAACCAGACCCATTAGTCGAATAGTGCTTGTAACATCCCTGACCTAGGTTAAAAGTTAACCCTAGGTGTTTTTCTTAATCATGTAATTAAATACTTGTGATTATCTTTTGGCATGTAATATAGTTCCTGAGGAACATACATTTTTCATTCTGTCCTTTTTAAACAATGTTGTGGTATTGTTTTGTGATACATGGACCTACGTGCAAATTACCCAATTAGAGGGGTTAACTTGCAAAATTACACATGTTAAGATGTTACTATGATGATGAAACATCATATGAGTGAATATGATGAAGTATGATGGATTCTCCAAGCTTGGGCACCTAGATACAGCTTGTGGAGCAATCTTTGTGCTTAAACCCTAATTTTGGAGTAAAGTGCAATTTACCCAAAATGTGGGGTGCAACTTGTCAAATAAACCTTCTAGAGTATCTTTTGTGACTCTTGACATCATTTAGAGTAGAAATAATGAAAGGGGCGTTTCAATTAAATAATCAGATAAGAAGAATGACTTTTGTAGTAGAATCACCTAGTATGAGTAAAGAGACCTTTTATATATGTACCTTAGTTTGCATGTTAGCTTTCTTTACCCTTAGCACTTGAGTTTTGATGGGGTTTGCTTAAAGTTATGATAGATTGAACGTGCCTTAGAAGGAAGGAGGGACCTAGATGAGAAACCATGAAACTAGAGGTCCTTATGTTGAAAACTAACCCAAGCTATATAAGCTTCTTTCTTTACAAACCAAGTAAATGTATTCCCTTGTCTTCTTCACTTATCATCTTGCTCAACCGACCAAGGCAGAGCTCTGAATCTCAGGGAGACGACTAACTTGTTCTAAGGTGAGAAGAGACCATCTTCTAGCTCGGATTCATGGAGGAATTCCTTATATAAGGTTGGTTTTATGGTTATCTCACTTAGGTTTCTTGTTCTAGCCGACCTTCCCCAACCTTTTCTTGGAGAAACTTCTTTGGCCGACTTGTGGAGCTCAAGACGCCATTAAAGGCTTGAAGCTTGTATGATTGGAGCTCTAGGAACAACATTTAAGGTGGGTTTTATAACTCTAAACCTTTGCTTTATTATGCATATCTATGTTCTTGCAAGTTAGTACCTAGTTTTTCTTCTTCCCCACTCTTTCTTGCACTTTTGCAAGCAATTTGTGAAGTAACCGACCTGCACAGAGGTTGAAGATGATGGGCGTGAATTCCTAGGTAATTTACCAAACGACCTTGGACCATTTGGTCTAAACGGTTTGCAAACCGTTTGAAATCAAACGGTCTCAAGACCATTTGATCTCATGCGGTCTTGCAAGACCGTTTAGATTCAAACAGTCTCCAAGACCGTTTGGTAGGGTTGACCAAGTGCAGACCGTTTAGAGGTCTGTTTTACACATGTTGAATAAATCAATAATAAAGAATCATGATCTAATTGCAAACCAGTCACAAGTTGAAGGCACTTTAACCTTCTAAACCCTAATCAGGTTGAATTGCTGATTTCAAGGATAGATTTTGGTGAATTTTGGGTTGAAGGGCCCAAACGGTCTCAAGAACATTTTGGGGTTCACTCAGACGGTCTCAAGACTGTGTGGTGACAACCCAAGACCGTTTGGAGGTCTAGGGTTAAGGTAATTTGATGAATTGAGGGTCCAATCACAATAGGTTGATGAACTGATTAAAAGTGCTGATTTTAGACCTAATTTGGGTTCAACCCTTATCAAATCGACTTAGATTTTGATGAAACTTTGGGCAAACGGTCTCAAGACCATTTGGAGGGTGTCCAAACAATCTCAAGACCGTTTGGACCAAGTTTAGGCCCAATTGTGTATCAATGAATGGGTTCAACTTCAATTTGTTTCACATTGTTGAACATTGAGGGTTAACCGATTGCAAACCCTAATTGAGTTGGATTTAACCCTAATTGGCTTTCAATTGAGGGTCAATTTGGTGTCCAATTGATTAAGGTTAACCCTAATTCTATCAATTTATAAGTGGTCAACAAGGTTATGGCCAATTGAAGGCTTCAACATAGATAACCATAATCGATTATAATTTTTGATACACCTTTGAGGTTCATGCGGTTTTGAGCCCATTTGGACCAAACGGTCTCAAGACCGTTTGGGGCCAAACGGTCTCAATACCGTTTGGACTCAAACGATCTCAAGGTTGTTTGGTCCAATTGATCTCAAGATCGTTTCAACTCATGCGGTTTCAAGGTCGTTTCATCCAAACGGTTTGGAAGTCAACACTCTCAAACGGTCAACGCACTCAAACGGTCTCAAGACCGTTTAAGGGCAAACGGTCTTGAGTGTCATGCGGTCTTGAAGTCAACTATAGCAAACGGTCAACACATCCAAACGGTCTCAAGACCGTTTGGAGGTTGAAAGTGTGTAATCGTTTGGAGACTTTAGGGCTGTGTTTGCTTAGTACTTTGAAGGTTTAAATTGGTTCTATGGTGGTCTAATCCAAACCCTAATGATACTTAAAGACATGAAGGGGTTAAGTGATTCATAGATTGACCCATGATTGTGATCAATGGTGTACTTTACCAATATGCCCTTGAAGGATTCAACTAGATGATACCTTGTTTTAATCAAACCCTAATGACATGATAGTGGTGACTTAGCTTATGTTAATCAATGAGGACTTGACCTAACCTATTCTAGAGTGATGTAATCACCATCTCTTAGTAAGAGGAGAGAGAAGGTACCATTTATGGTTGAAACTCAATTAAAATACCTTCAATGTATATAAATGTGCATGATTAGGGTATGATCCACCTATATGAGATCATGAAAACCCTAATTATGATAATTGATGAATCTTAACCAAATTTGAAGGCATCAATGATGATGTTTATCATACATGATGATGCTATGATCTCAATTCACTATAAAGTGAATAGTAAACCCTAATTCTAGGGTAATATGATGAAATGTACAATAAATCCTAATTCCAGGTTATGCTTTTAAGCATGAATCTTCATGATTTAAGTACGAAAGGAGGAACCACTATTTCTAATCATAATGGAAGGGATTGGATAACCCTAATTGATGTAAATCAGGGAACCTAGATATTGTAAGAGTATGAAGGTACAACTCTTGAAATGAATTGTTTATTATTATTAGTTGAATTAACCAAGCAGGTTCTTATATGAGGATGATCATATCCAGGTAAAGATTATGATACCATCTTCATTGAAATCATGTTGTTAGCTTAATGAATAGTTAATATGCTATGATGCCTAAGTTTAAGTAGCATCATATGAGATGATAGGCTGTAAGAGCCATGAGTAACATCAAGGTCATGCTGATTAAATGACTTATGATGAGTTGATATCCTTTGGTAACTGATATGAGTTAAACTTGATACATGTAGTATTCTTCTTGTATAGCAGTGTTATAATATTTAAACGCTTGGAAACATGTATGATGTTAAAAGAATACTGAAATGTACCTAACTAATCAAGTATAATCATACCATGTAGAGCCCTGATCATAGATCCATCATTGTCAGAAGTTAAATGATGGTGAAACGGGTTTTCCTAACGGAACTCCTGGATCACATACTTTTGAGTATGTGGGGGAATATGGATGTGTATATCCTTACATCCTAGTGTAGGAATTGATGTAGATGTATCTTAATCTATCAATCCTTCACTATATGTTTAAGCCGGGGTGATGTAACACTAATCTCCCAAGGAAATCTATTATACTGCATCGATGAGAGATAAATAAGAAATATTTCGATGACGAAGAGAGTACAGAATGCCACTGTGACTCTAATAGAGAAGTACCAGAATACCCTAGTAAGCTATAGTAGCATAGACACTAGATATCCTGCATGTTTATCCTCACTCTGATTGAGAAAGATGAGGTCATAAGAATCCGGCTCTTTTGATGACCTAGATATGATACCGATGCTACTTAATAAGTGATCGGTTGGAGTATGAGCGGTATACCTCATCTCCGCAGGGCATAATAATGTTTGTAAAACATAATAAACCGCGTAGCATATCTGCTTAGGTTAAAACTACGAGATATAATGACTGAAATTACACTACCTAGTATATATGTTTTTCATATTTCTTAAATGTTGTTGTCCTACTTAATGTCAATCTGTTGTTGATTACCTTAAAAGCTTTTATTGCTTATGTTGTTCTTTAATTGCTATAATAAAGCTTCTGGCAGAGAGTTATAATTCTCACTGAGACAATTATATAAAATTGTCTCACTCTGTAGACTTCAACTTTTTAGGTGGTCGTCGGGGACGAAGAAACCAGTCTACAGGTGATCAGTATCAACATCAGCAGTAGTGAATCTCAGGTGGAGATACTGACTGCTGAGCCATGTAGTTAGTTAGTCCTACGTCATCTCTGTACTCTCAGGTCCTTGGAGTTAGTTGGTCTGAGATTTTTGGTTTTGAATCATGAGATTTTGTATCTGGTTGTGTATAATCACTCAAGAAGTGATTTAACAGAGATGTAAACTGTTTATCTTGTTTCTATAAAAGAAGTTTTATGATTTCAAGATCTTGTCTCAAAAAGTTTTAATTTCCAGTGATTTTTGTATTCTGCTGATAATTGAAGGCTTCCGCTGAGTTTATATTGTGGATTATGGATCAGATCATCTCAATTTAGTGGTATCAGAGCTCTTGGTTCGCTGAGTCTACAGAGACATAGGACTTAGGATGTCGAGTATATCCTTAGTGTTTCTTTCCTATCTAATATAATCTTCTGCTCCTCAGGAGAAGAAGACATATAAGGATGTCTGAGCCACATGAGGAGTACGTGGCTGAGTGTAGCGTTGCTGCACCTCGAGAAAGTGTAAGGAACCCAGAGATAGAACAGCCTGTACCTGAGCCACCTAGGGAGCCACCTCAGTTTGACCCATCTGACATGGGTAACCCAGCTGTTCAAACCATATTCGGGCAGTTTATGACTACCATGACACATATCACCGACAGGATGCCCATGCCTGCACCAAGGGCACCTGTCCATCCTGAAGGACAAGTTATCGGTAAGACATTCGAGTGACTTCGTCGTGTCAAAGCAACTGAATACTTTGGGACAGCTGACCCCGTAGATGCCGATCTCTGGTTAACCGAGTTGGAGAAAGCCTTCAGAATCTTGAACATCCCTGAAGTAGAGATGGTTATACATGTTGTCTATCTTCTCAAAGGAAGTGCTGGTCACTGGTGGACCATGGAAGAGAAGAAGAGGCCTAGAGTAGAGATCTCATGGGAAGACTTTCGTCGGGGATTTGTTAACAAATACTTTCCAAAGACATTCTTGGATGAGAAGATCTCTCAGTTCGAGAGATTGAGGCAAGGCATGATGAATATTAGTGAGTACGAAGCTAAGTTCATGGAGTTGCTGTGGTTCTGTCTGCACATGACTGCCACAGAAGAAGAGAGGATTAGAAGGTTTGAGAAGGGTTTGAATACCGATTTGACTACTCCCATGTCTGCCCTAGAAAATCGGGAGAGGTTCGCTACCTTCGTTGAGTCAGTATGAAGGATAGAGAGATCTGTAGCCGAGAAGAGGCAAACCCATAAGAGATATCTACAGTTCTAAGGTTCTTCATCTAGAGACTTTAAGAAGCCTAGATTCTCTGCACCTACACCTCCACCACCAAGATCTACTGCTCAGACACAGTGGACACTGAGTAGAGGTAGAGGATGAAGCCTACCACTACAAGAGACTCGTAGTTCAGCATCAATGTCAGTCACAGGACCACCAAGACCACAACAACTGGAAAGAAGCTGCTACAAATGTGGGAAGGTGGGACATCTGATGAAGGACTGTAGGTATAGGCCTGTCAGTGTGACACAGCCTTAGAGACAGAGTCAACAGGGGTCACAGAGAAGACAGTTTCAAGGAATAGCTAGAGGACGTGGACAAGCGTCCCAAGCTGGATCGTCATCACCAGCTCAACCTCAGGCGACAGCAAGGTTCTATGCAATGAACCCACCTGATGCAGTGATCAATCCATGCGTTGTGCAGGTCAGATGGAATTGTTATATTCTAATATGTCTACATCCTGTGTTGTATCTATTTTGATTGACCCGGGTGCTACGCACTCCTTTATCACTCGGAGAGTGATTCAGAACTGCAATATGACGGTCAGTCATAGGGAAGATAGCTTGTTGCTTGAGACTCCATTAAGAGGGTCTGCTATGTTACAGGAGGTATGCTCTCCCTACATCCTCTTCTTTTCTGATCATCGCATTCAAGTGGATCTTATACCACTTGATATGCAAGGATTTGATATAATCCTTGGGATGGATACCTTGGAAAGGTATAGGGTTGTCTTGGATTGTGAATCCAAGCAGGCTGTGTTTGTTGATGATAGCAACACATGGATCTTTCAAGGAGAGAGAAAGATTCTACCCACATGTCTTGTGTCAGCTATGGTTGTTGAGAAGCTGATGAGGCAAGGATGTTATGCATTCTTAGCCCATGTGGTAGATACTACCATGGAAAGTCCTAACCCTATTGAAGTTCCTATAGTCATGGAATTTGAAGATGTGTTTCCTGAAGAACTTCCACGTATACCACCGCCTCGGGAAATTGATTTTGAAATCAATTTGGTCCCAGATACATAACTTGTAGCTCAAACACCGTATAGGACGGTGCCTGACGAGATGGCAGAACTCAAGAAACAACTTCAGGAGTTACTTGAAAAGGGTTTCATCCGATCGAGTACTTCACCCTGGGGTGCTCCGGTTTTGTTTGTTAAAAAGAAAGATGGGTCAATGCGGTTGTGCATTGATTATAGACAACTCAATAAAGTAACAATAAAGAACAAGTACCCTCTGTCGAGGATTGATGATCTTTTTGACCAGTTGCGTGGTGCAACCGTCTTCTCGAAGATAGACTTGAGGTTAGGATATCATCAACTTCATATTAAGGATAGTGACATATCCAAGTCTACCTTTAGGACAAGGTATGGTCACTATGAGTTCACATTTATGTCATTTGGACTAACTAATGCACCAGCTGCATTTATGGAACTCATGAATAGAATCTTCCGACCTTTCCTCGATCAGTGTGTCGTCGTCTTCATAGATGACATTCTGATCTATAGTAGAGATACTGAGCAGCATGAACAACATCTCCGTCAGGCTCTAACTTTTCTAAGAGAACATAAGCTATACGCTAATTTTAGCAAGTGTGAGTTCTGGTTGCTAGAAGTATCTTTTCTTGGACACGTGGTATCTGCCTCAGATATTTGTGTTGACCCTAAAAAGGTAGAATCTGTTCTACAGTGGGAACAACCAAAGACACTGACGGAGATTCGTAGTTTCTTAGGGTTAGCTGGATACTACCAAAGGTTCATCAAGAACTTCAGTTCTATAGCCTTACCCTTGACCAAGTTAACCCAGAAAGATGTTCCTTTTGCCTGGAGTGATAAGTGCCATCAATCTTTTCAGCTGTTGAAGGAAAGGTTGAAGGGTGCACCTGTACTTATACTACCTGAGCAAGGTAAGGGATATGTAGTTTTCTGTGATGCCTCCAAGAATGGACTCAGATGCGTGTTGATGCAGGATAAGCAAGTGATTTCTTTTGCATCCCGAGAGCTTAAGAAACACGAGGAGAATTATCCGACACACGATCTGGAGTTAGTTGATGTAGTTCATGCCTTGAAGATCTGGAGACATAATCTCTACGGAGAGACATTCCAGATAAGAACCTTAAGTATATCTGCTCTCAGCATGAACTTAATATGAGGAAACATCGCTAGATGGAGTTAATCAAGGACTACGATTGTACAATTGATTACCATCCAGGGAAGGCCAATGTTGTTGTAGATGCCTTGAGTAGGAAATCAGCAACATCAACCATGGATAGAGCACAACTAAGTTCTTAAGTATGCTCTAGGAGAGATATGCTTATATCTTTAAGGCAGGACAATGTACAGTTGAAGGTGTCATTGTTATCCGAGTTGTTAGCCGAGATGCATATTAAACCTACCCTAAGAGAGCAGATCAAGGAGGCACAACGAGTTGATGCTATAGTTCAGCAGATTAGGTCTGAGTATGGTGATGAGAAGCGGGATGGTTTCCATGACTTAGATGACTAGGTGGCATGCTATCATGGGAGGATGATAGTACCGGATGTGGATAACTTGAGGAAGTTAGTCATAGAAGAAGCTCATTCTTCGATGTATGCCATGCATCCAGGGAGCACCAAAATGTATCGAAACTTGAAAGATATGTATTGGTGGCCTGGGATGAAGAAGGATGTTGCTGAGTTTGTTCTGAGGTGTCCTATGTGTCAGCAAGTTAAAGTTGAACACCAGAAGCATGCAGGTACAATGCAACCTTTACCCATACCACAGTGGAAGTAGGACCATGTGACCATGGACTTTGTTGTTGGCCTACCCAGGACAAGCAAAGGACATGATTCCATTTGGGTAATAGTTGATAGGTTGACAAAGACGGTGCATTTCTTACCTGTCAAAACAACCTATTCTACCAAAAGGTTATCACAACTGTATGTTCAAGAGATAGTGTGATTGCACGGAGTTCCAGTTACTATAGTTTCTGACAGAGGTCCCCAGTTTACAAGTCATTTTTGGGAGCAGTTACACAGAGCTTTAGGCACCAAGTTAAGGTTTAGTACAGCCTTCCATCCACAGACTGATGGACAGTTGGAAAGGACTATACAGACCTTGGAAGACTTGTTGAGAGCATGTGTTCTCCAGTTTACCGGGAGTTGGGATCTACACCTAAGCTTGATAGAGTTTGCCTATGACAATAGCTATCAACATAGTATTGATATGGCACCTTATGAAGCTTTGTATGGTAGATGTTGTAGATCACCCTTATGTTGGTATGATAATGGTGAACATCAGTTGTTAGGTCTTGATCTTGTGCAACAGACCACAGAGAAGATTAAAGTAATACAACAATAGATTAAGACTGCACAGGATAGGAAAAAATGTTACGCTGACAGACGTCGTAGACCCTTAGAGTTCCAAGTTGGAGACAGAGTGTACCTCAAGGTCTCGCCTTGGAAAGGAGTCCTTCGTTTTGGAAGGAAAGGGAAGTTAGCTCCTAGATTTATGGGGCCTTATCCAATCATTGAATAGGTTGGAAAGGTAGCCTATAGACTAGAGTAACCTCAAGAGTTGCAGAAGTTACACCCTGTGTTTCACATTTCTATGCTGAGGAAATGTCACCCTGATACCGAGTCAGTTCTACAACCTATGGAGGTAAAATTGAAAGATGATATAACTTATGAGGAAGGACCAGTGTCAATCCTTGATAACAGAATTAAAAAGCTAAAGAAGAAAGACATAAGTCTTGTGAAAGTCCTCTGGAATCACTGTGGTTTTGAAGAAGCCACTTGGGAACTAGAGGAAGAAATGAGAAGGAAATACCCTGCTCTTTTCTCCTAATATGTTTTATCAATTTCGGGGACGAAATCCTTGTAAGGGGTGGATAATTTGTAACATCCCTGACCTGGGTTATAAGTTAACCCTAGGTGTTTTGCTTAATCATGTAATTAAATACTTGTGATTATCTTTTGGCATGTAATTAAGTTCCTGAGGAACATACATTTTTCATTCTGTCCTTTTTAAACAATGTTGTGATATTGTTTTGTGATATAGGGACCTATCTGCAAATTACCCAATTACAGGGGTTAACTTGCAAAATTACACATGTTAAGATGTTCCTCTGATGATGAAACATCATATGAGTGAATATGATGAAGTATGATGGATTTTCCAAGCTTGGGCACCTAGATACAGCTTGTGGAGCAATCTTTGTGCTTAAACCCTAATTTTGGACTAAAGTGCAATTTACCCAAAATGTGGGGTGCAACTTGTCAAATACACCTTCTAGAGTATCTTTTGTGACTCTTGACATCATTTAGAGTAGAAATAATGAAAGGGGCATTTCAATTAAATAATCAGATAAGAAGAATGACTTTTGTAGTAGAATCACCTAGTATGAGTAAAGAGACCTTTTATATATGTACCTTAGCTTGCATGTTGGCTTTCTTTACCCTTAGCTCTTGAGTTTTGATGGGCTTTGCTTAAATTTATGATAGATTGAACGTTCCTTAGAAGGAAGGAGGGACCTAGATGAGAAACCATGAAACTAGAGGTCCTTATGTTGAAAACTAACCCAAGCTATATAAGCTTCTTTCTTTGCAAACCAAGTAAACGTATTCCCTTCTCTTCTTCACTTATCATCTTGCTCAACCAACCAAGGCAGAGCTCTGGAGCTTAGGGAGACGACCAACTTGTTCTAAGGTGAGAAGAGACCATCTTCTATCTCAGATTCATGGAGGAATTCCTTGTATAAGGTTGGTTTTATGGTTATCTCACTTAGGTTTCTAGTTCTAGCCGACCTTCCCCAACCTTTGTTTGGAGAAACTTCTTTGTCCGACTTGTGGAGCTCAAGACATCATTAAAGGCTTGAAGCGTGGAAGCTTGGAGCTCTAGGAACAACGTTTAAGGTGGGTTTTATAACTCTAAACCTTTGCTTTATTATGCATATCTATGTTCTTGCAAGTTAGTACCTAGTTTTTCTTCTTCCCCACTCTTTCTTGCACTTTTGCAATCAATCCGTGAAGTAACTAACCTACACAGAGGTTGAAGATGATGGGTGTGAATTCTTAGGTAACTTTACCAAATGACCTTGGACCATTTGGTCTAAACGGTTTGCAAACCGTTTGTAATCAAACGGTCTCAAGACCGTTTGATCTCATGTGGTCTTGCAAGACCGTTTAGATTCAAACGGTCTCCAAGACCATTTGGTAGGGTTGACCAAGTGAAGACCATTTAGAGGTCTATTTTACACATGTTGAATTAATCAATTATAAAGAATCATGATCTAATTGCAAACCAGTCACAAGTTGAAGGCACTTTAACCTTCTAAACCATAATCGGGTTGAATTGCTGATTTCAAGGATAGATTTTGGTGAATTTTGGGTTGAAGGGCCCAAACGGTCTCAAGACCATTTGGTGACAGCCCAAGACTGTTTGGAGATCTAGGGTTAAGGTAATTTGATGAATTGAGGGTCCAATCACAATAGGTTGATGAACTGATTAAAAGTGCTGATTTAAGACCTAATTAGGGTTCAACCCTTATCAAATCAACTTAGATTTTGATGAAACTTTGGGAAAACGGTCTCAAGGCCGTTTGGAGGGTGTCCAAATGATCTCAAGACCATTTGGGCCAAGTTTGGGCCCAATTGAGTATCAATTGATGGGTTCAACTTCAATTTGTTTCACATTGTTGAACATTGAGGGTTAACTGATTGCAAACCCTAATTGAGTTGGATTTAACCCTAATTGGCTTTCAATTGAGGGTCAATTTGGTGTCCAATTGATTAAGGTTAACCCTAATTGGCTCAATTTATAAGTGGTTAACAAGGTTATGGCCAATTGAAGCCTTCAACATAGATAACCATAATCGATTATAACCTTTGATATACCTTTGAGGTCCATGCGGTTTTGAGCCCATTTGGACCAAACGGTCTGAAGACCGTTTGGACTCAAATGATCTCAAGGTCATTTGGTCCAAACGATCTCAAGACCATTTCAACTCATGTGGTTTCAAGGTCGTTTCATCCAAACGGTTTGGAAGTCAACACTCTCAAACGGTCAACGCACTCAAACTGTCTCAAGACCATTTAAGGGCAAACGGTCTTGAGTGTCATGCGGTCTTGAAGTCAACTATAGAAAACGGTCAACACATCCAAACGATCTCAAGACCGTTTGGAGGTTGAAAGTGTGTAATCGTTTGGAGACTTTAGGGTTGTGTTTGCTTAGTACTTTGAAGGTTTAAATTGGTTCTATGGTGGTCTAATCCAAACCCTAATGATACTTAAAGAAATTAAGGGGTTAAGTGATTGATATATTGACCCATGATTGTGATCAATGGTGTACTTTACCAATATGCCCTTGAAGGGTTCAACTAGATGATACCTTGTTTTAATCAAACCCTAATGACATGATAGTGGCGACTTAGCTTATGTTAATCAATGAGGACTTGACCTAACCTATTATAGAGTGATGTAATCACCATCTCTTAGTAAGAGGAGAGAGAAGGTACCATTTATGGTTGAAACTCAATTAAAATACCTTCAATGTATATGAATGTGCATGATTAGGGTATCATCCACCTATGTGAGATCATGAAAACCCTAATCATGATAATTGATGAATCTTAACCTATTTTGAAGGCATCAATGATGATGTTTCTCATACATGATGATGCTATGAGCTCAATTCACTATAAAGGGAATAGTAAACCCTAATTCTTGGGTAATATGATGAAATGTACAATAAATCCTAATTCCAGGTTATGCTTTTAAGCATGAATCTTCATGATTTAAGTATGAAAGTAGGAACCACTATTTCTAATCATAATGGAAAGGATTGGATAACCCTAATTGATGTAAATCAGGGAACCTAGCTATTGTAAGAGTATGAAGGTACAACTCTTGAAATGAATTGTTTATTATTATTAGTTGAATTAACCATGCATGTTCTTATATGATGATGATCATATCCAGGTAAGGATTATGATACCATCTTCATTGAAAGCATGTTGTTAGCTTAATGAATAGTTAGTATGCTATGATGCCTAAGTTTAAGTAGCATCATATGAGATGATAGGTTGTAAGAGCCATGAGTAACATCAAGGTCATGCTGATTAAATGACTTATGATGAGTTGATATCCTTTGGTAACTGATATGAGTTAAACTTGATACATGTAGTATTCTTCTTGTATAGAAGTGTTTTAATATTTAAATGCTTGGAAACATGTATGATGTTAAAAGAATACTGAAATGTACCTAACTAATCAAGTATAATCATACCATGTAGAGCCCTGATCATAGATCCATCATTGTCAGAAGTTAAATGATGGTGAAATAGGTTTTCCTAAGGGAACTCCTGGATCACATACTTTTGAGTATGTGGGGGAATATGGATGTGTATATCCTTACATCCTAGTGTAGGAATTGATGTAGATCTATCTAAATCTATCAATCCTTCACTATATGTTTATGCCGGGGTGATGTAACACTAATCTCCCGAGGAAATATATTATACCGCATCGATGAGAGATAAACAAGAAATCTTTCGATGATGAAGAGAGTATAGAATGCCACTGTGACTCTAATAGTAAAGTACCAGAATACCTTGGTAAGCTATAGTAGCAGAGACACTAGATGTCCTGCATGTTTATCCTCACTCTGATTGAGAAAGATGAGGTCATAAGAATCCGGCTCTTTTGATGACCTAGATATGATACCGATGCTACTTAATAAGTGATCGGTTGGAGTATGAGCGGTATACCTCATCTCCGCATGGCATAATAATGTTTGTAAAACATAATCAATCGCGTAGCATATCTGCTTAGGTTAAAACTACGAGATACAATGACTGAAATTACACTGCCTAGTATATATGTTCTTCATATTTCTTAAATGTTGTTGTCCTACTTAATGTCAATATGCTGTTGATTACCTTAAAAGCTTTTATTGCTTATGTTGTTCTTTAATTGCTATAATAAAGCTTCTGGCGGAGAGTTATAACTCTCGCTAGGACAATTATTTAAAATTGTCTCACTCCGTAGACTTCAACTTTTTAGGTGGTCGTCGAGGACGAAGGAACCAGTCTGTAGGTGATCAGTATCAGCATCAGCAGCACCAGGAGCAACAATGAATCTCAGGTGGAGATACTGATTGCTGAGCCATGTAGTTAGTTAGTCCTACGTCGTCTCTATACTCTCAGGTCCTTGGAGTTAGTTAGTCCGAGATTTTTGGTTTTGAATCTTGAGATTTTGTATCTGGTTGTATATAATCACTCAAGAAGTGATTTAACAGAGATGTAAACTGTTTATCTTGTTTCTATAAAAGAAGTTTTATGATTTCAAGATCTTGTCTCAAAAAGTTTTAATTTCCGGTGATTTTTGTATTCCATTGCTAATCGAAGGCTTCCACTGAGTTTATGTCGTGGATTATGGATCAGATCGTCTCAGTGGTTGCTCAGTTAGCCAGCCCAGAATTTGATGAGATAAGAGGATGGTAGTAAGAACCGCAGATACACTTCTCAAGAATAGAAGGTGGTGAAACCCGCTAATAGAGTGTTTTAGGGTTTCTAAGGAATCAACCTTGAGGAATCATGTCATGCAACAAAGCTCATGATTTTATGTACACCATACACTGTGGTAGTGCCAAGATGGTTAAGGTTTATGGTGGTACCTAGAAGAATGATATAGAGTTGCAGGTGGCCAGTCGCCATACATGTTAGAGGGTGAAGGTCGAACACTAGTAACCCAATGAGTTGCTACAGATAATGAGGAGTACCTGAAAGGAAATGTAAGTAGATCACCATGGAAAGTGTGGAGGGTCTCCCTGGACTGAGAGAGGTCATGATGCAATATGGGTTATGGTAGATCGCCTTACCAAGTTGACCTAATCCCTTGCCTAAGGGAGAGAACTGTCAGTGTGATCTATATATATATATATATATATATATATATATATATATATATATATATATATATATATATATATATATAATAGAGAGATAGTTCAACTACACCGTGATCTGAGTTCAATATCTTGACTATTACTTTAAGTTCACTTCCATGTGGTGGAAGTAGGCACATGAAGAACTCGATGCTAGATTGAAGTTTCATGCAGCATATCACCCTTTTGACTGATGGATAGTCAAGAGAGTATGATCTAGACTTTAGAGGGTCTGATAAGAGCATGTGTGCTTGTTCAGGGTGATTTGTGGGAGAAGTTCCTACCTCTAGCAGAGTTTGCTTGTGATGACAGCCACCATAGCCAATATTAGGATGTAAGAAGCTCTATAAGGGAGGCTGTGTTGATCACCACTTCACTAGGATGATGTCAGTTAAAGGACCTTGTGAAGGTTAGAAGAGACCACAATGTATGCAGATGAAGTCTCTTTGATCAAGCAATGGCTGAGAAAGCCCAAGGGCGACAGGAGTCGCGAGCTGAAGCGAAGTAGACTGATATGCAGTTCATTATGGGAGAACATGTGTAATGAAAACTTGGCCCCTCTAAGCTAGAGATAAGGAGGTTGAGTCCCTGATACATAGGTTCATTTGATATGGATTGGTGGAGATGCTTATGTTTAGCCTTACCCCTTAGGATAATATGATGTATGATGTGTTCCATGTGTCTGATCTAGATCACTATGTGATGTACCCAAGGCATGTGTTGAGCATTGAACCTATTGAGCTTCAAGGGAGGCTGACATATCCTGAGTCACCTATGAGGGTACGAGATACCAAGGTGAGAGAGAACTCAGATGTAAGAATATAAGATGATAAAGGTTCTTTAAAAACACCATGGAGAGGATGAAGCCACATGGGAGCCAATGATGGACATGGAAAAGTCTTATCCTAAATTGTGTGTATGTTTGGTGGAATTTTGAGGGCAAAATTTCTATAAGAGGGGAAGGATGTTACAACCCAATATTTGGGTTCATATGGTTGGAAATACAATTTCCCAATAAATGTATGATTCTGGGAATTGTATGATTTATGTGTATTGAATGGATTCCCTTTGCAATATTTCTTTTGTGCATGTGATTTCGTGGATCATAATATGTTAATGAGTCCAATATGATTAAAAGGAAAAGAAGAAATTAAATAATGCATTATTAAGAAGAAAATTTGAGATAATGATAAAATATGAGAAATATGTGGAAAGATGTATAATTGAGTCATCATGGATGAACTTTTTAAGTAATAATTTGCATATGAAGAAAATTCTCTCATACTTTTGAGTTTTAGTCCCAAACTTTTTAGAAAAGTATATGAAGTCATCATCGACTTTCCTCTAAAATTTGGGATTAAAAGGATAAACGGATTGGGAGATAAAAAATTTGTAAGTTTCCTAAAGTGTAAAGGATAACATTAAATGTTACAATTCAATTATGACTTTGTTCTAATACGTAGCTTGATAGCCGTTAACAGCAGATGGGGGACCTCGTGGTTGCTTGTACCTATAAAAGGGCCCATATGGATGCCTGAGGCGAGTAAGATTAGAGGAGGGATGCACCAAGATAGTGATGCGATCAATCACCAGGAAGTAGCCTTGTACCCCCTTTCTCTGTGTCATTCTGTTTTGCCCAGCCAAAGTGCTACGGATGGAGGTCGATCGTAGGTTTTGACTCTCAGCTATCTAGGAGCCCTTTGGAACTGGGAGATCTAGAGGAGGCAGGAGGTGTAGGGCTCCTTGACCATGAGGAGGTGACCTTCGTAGGGTCGCCGGAGTAGCAGTGCCAGCGGCATTCTATTTCTGTGAAGAAATAGAGGCTTACACTTGCTAAGTGTGGATGGGGGCAATGGAAGGGATGAGTGGGGTGGGTATTTGGGTTCGGATCTAAGAGGATCCAATCCAGATATTCACAAGCCAGAAAAAAATTGTGGAATAAGAAAATCAGATTGCTGACGTGGTGGCTGGCTATTGGACGAAAGGTAAGTTATTTTTCATAAATTATAGCTAATTATTGGTAACTCTGATGGGGGAATGTTATATATGTAAATTTATTATAAAATGACATAGAATCCAATAAAAATAGATTTAGATCTTGAATCTGATTGTAATTTGAAAATTGGTTAAGTTGCTGACCTTAATGCTTTATAATGAGGAAAAATCCTAACTTGATGGTTCTATGAAATTGAGATGGGTAATCTATGGACATATTAACCTATTGTTAATAAAAGGAGGTTTTGATGTTGAAGTAGATGATCCATGTGTTTGATAACCTAATTTAGGGTTTTGATATGTTAATGAGCATTAATGGGCTTGGAAACCCTAATATAGGTGTTAGTGGCTTCTAATGTGAAATATTTCAAGATTCTTTGTATAAAAGTGATATTGGGTTAATCCTAAACCTAATAGATGATAAAAAGGATTTAATGTGAATAAGTGAGTAATTAGGGTTTTGAACCTAGAATTTTTGTTTTACGGTTTTGTTGACTAAATGAGGATAATTGTAAATAGATCTAAAGGAACCCTAATGAAACTCTAATTCATATTAGAAACCCTAGAAAGTAAGCACAAGCCAATAAAGTAACTTCTTGATGAGTATGTAGTAAATTGGTTGTACATGCTTTTCAGGATTCTGTTCTTTTGTGTGATTGGGTTGATTGCTTGCTTGGATTGCTTGTTTGGATTGGACTGTGCTTATTTCCTATGAAATTTGCAAATCAGGTATGTGGTTATTTATGAGTACGTGCTTTAGTTTCTTGGTGTTTTCCCAATGATTTATCTATTGTAATGGAAATAAACTGTTTGGATGCTTTCATTTCTACAATCTTTAAAGTGAATATGAGTATCTCAATTTAAGTACATATGTGACTGTCTCAAACCTATATACCATCTATGGATGTATGATGTAAGACCAAGCCCCAGAGGGAAGGTCTAAAGTTGTCAAGCCCTAGAGGGAAGACCATAGGGCACCTAAAGAGGTGACCCCAGGTACCAAGCTCACCATGAAGAAGGTAGCCTTAAAGTCACTTGCAAGGACTTAACCCTAGAGAGGGTATCCCAGAGGATGAGTAAAAGTGGTTGAGAAGTCATATCAGAAAATGTAATCTTGCATTGTTAACAACTATTTGATGTGATTATGTTGTTATAATTTATGTGCAATGTTTTGGTTGTCACCACATACCAGTACATTCATTTATATTAACTGTTGTTTTGTTTGTCTGTGTTTTAGGAAATATCTGAAATTGGACAAATAGTAAAGTTTAACTTGTGAAGATTAAAGTTAAATTATCAAAGAGGATTTAGTTAGATAGAAATCTACTATGGGTAGAAGTATCAGATGCCTATTTTTGAAGGTATGTGAAAGTAAATGTTTATTCCAGTTTTTAGTTTAGTCTTCCTTTGAATTTATTAATTATTTTTTATTATTTGCAAAACCATTGATCCTATTTTTGGGATAACACCTCTGACTTCTTGGTCTTCCTTAATTGGGGGTTATCGGGAAGCGGGGTCATTATAAGTTTCATGGTTTGTTGTACATTTCATATTACACATGGCATTAGAACTATTGTAGAAAGTGGTTTTTCTATTCACGATATCAACTAATAGTAGTGCCCAATGCCCGTCATGCAGAATTAGCGCATATATCCACCTTTGGACATTGTATTGAAGGAGGTCAATTAGTTGTTGCAAATCACCTGACTCTTTCTTCAGGATGATGTCCCCTACTATTTTGTAGAAGGCCATGTACACATTAAGGAGCTCATCGGCTAGAAGTAACTGACATGTTGCAATAGCATTTACAGTCTTGTAACCTCTATTTTAGTATATGTTGAAGGTTTGGCAGTAGTATTTGGACATTTTCTTGCTCAAAGATAGTTATGAAGTTGTCCTCCCACGGTTGCAGTTCATTCAATAGAAAGGTGACTTCTTCAACTCACAACCAATAACATGTGAGTTCGTCAAAGTTTTCAAAAGTGGGCATGATCACGTCTGATGCCTCTAGCCCTTCTGTGGGTTGGTTATCAGGTTCATCTCCTTCAGCGTGCACTTCTCCCTCTTGGTTAGATTTTGTATTTGGAGAATTGTCTTCTTCCTTGGTGATGTCCATGTTGGACGGGATAGGGGATTCTTCTTCTAGAATATCAGTTGTTGTTTCACTCTTTACTCTTGTGAAGGAATAGTTGGAGAACTTTCAGGGTGAAGAGGAGCAACAACAATTGTTTTTAATTTACTAAAGGGTGGCGGTGAGGGAGAGGGTGGGATTACTAGGTTGGCCATGCTTTCTTCATATGTTGAGGTTTCTACCACTTCTTTAAGTTTCTTCAGTTGTTCGCTTAAGGGTTTTTATAGGTAAGGGTATAAATGAAGACATCCTCCTTGTTATATCTTCCATATGTGTGTTGTATAAGAATCGTGTATCATGTATTGATTCCATGATGCATTTTCCCCTTAACGCATTGAAATCCTTGTTAACAATTTGCTCAAGAGGGACTCCCCTATTGATGGGTCCTACCATATGTAGTGCACTATCCCATGAATTGTCCTTTTCCTAGGGTATACTACAGTCAATAGAAATCTTTGTCCAATTTGGGAGGTACTATCCACTGACTCCTTGTATTAGCCTTTTTAGACAAGTCGATATGTCTTGGATGATTCTGTTTTCTAGCTTTTTGAAAGTGGTTTTTTCGCATGGCAGGTCATTTGCATAGAAGTTATACATGATGACTCTCCTTCTTGAAAGAACATCCATTGTTAGGAGCCAGTGGTTAACGACCTTGAATCTTTAAGGCCCTCTTTCATCTTAAAGTGTCTTGAAGCTCCTTGACTGATGTTTCTTTGCTTCTTTCTTTATAAAGATGGGCTGCCAAGTTAGAATTTGTGTAGAAAACTGGCCCAGTTTTGTCTTTGTACATGAACTCCTCTATTATGGTTCCATACAAGCTTATATTTGTTTTTTATTTAATAGATGAACTTAGATCTTTTGTAATCAGGGTATACTATTTGTTGTGGTATATGATGTCTTGTACGGACTTCTAGTCATCTAGGATGTTAGTTGGGACATGTATGTCACGTTCTAGCATTCTTGATATTGAGTTCGTGTCCATATCTGCCATCTTACATGGTTGTGGAGGTGGTGCTACTGGACCCAACCTGTCTCTGTAGTTAGAATTCGCAGGTCAATTAAGAAATATTGGGTTTGCTTATTTTGGAGGTGCGTCAACAAACATATGATCCAGGTTTCCTTCATCGGCCTTAGATGCCATCTACTCTATCTCTGCTTCAAACAAAATAGGGAGTCCCCCCCTATGATGGGCTCATCTAACAACATCTTATTCATAAAGCTTTCATAATCATATGGGAGTGGTGGAGCCTTATAATCAAAAAACAAATCCAATCCATCCATCACATCTATGGTAGTTTCTATTATCTCCCCCTATGCTTATGATGATTTCATCTTGTTGTAGTTCTCTACCACATCTTTTGCTTCTTTGGCGAGTGTGGTTTGTTGTGTCATCTATAGGGCACCCTGATTTGTTAGTGCTCCAGACCCCTTTTCTTGGTTATTGTTGGTGGAAATCCCTGGAGAGACCGGGGAAGTGGTGAGATCATCATCCCCGGTGGGTACTCCCCTAATTTCTCTTGATTTCTCTTGTTATAGTAGAACGGTGCATTCATAAATTGCTTCTTCTTATTGGATAACACCTTGCCCTATTTGTACAACGACCATCAACATATCGGCCCTGAGGTGCACCTCCACATCAACTGGAGTAGCACGCAATGGTTCAACAGTGACTATATATTGTCTTTTTATGGATGTCTCTTGTTGATAGTAGTGATTTCCTTCCTTTTGGTAGCTTCTGCTCATATTTGTTGGTTCTCCTAGTGTAGATCATTCCTTTCTTTCTGTAGAATGGCGAATTCATTCAAAATTTATGCCAATGCTTCCATAACATGTATTTGACTTGCAGCTAGTTGTTGCATCTGTTGAGGTAGGATGAGTATTGGTTGAATATCAATTGTTATCTTATATACATGTGAGGTTAATATAGACATATTTATAGTTAATTTATATATATTAAGGGTAGAGTTCGAGACAATCTCATGGAGGTTGTCGATCTCCTTCCCTATCTCCATGAACTTGCTTATGGTAGGCGTCCGTCATTGTTGTTTTAGTCTATTTATGGAGCTCACTTCATGACCCACCTTGTCTACTTTGGAAGATTCTCTGTGTTCTCCTGTGAAGTGTGTCATGTTCCTTGGTTGTGGTTTCTCTTTCTCTAGGGTATCTTCTCATGGTTTCCTTCCTTCATATATGTTCAAGGATGCATCTCCTCTATTGTCTGTTTTTACCTCTTCATGTTTAGTTTGGGGTGAGGCAGTACTCATCTTTGGTTATTTTTCCTACTCTTGAGCTGGGATGCTACTTTTTTTGTTGCTTTGTCTTGCATGACTACTGGGGGTTCAACCCATGGTACAATGGTTACGGTTGGGGTCTTCAGAATGTTTGCTTCAGCTTCTACCAGATATATTACTTTAGGTGTGGGGGATTTCTTTGTCTGTGGTTAGTTGTCCAATCTTTCAAGGAGGTGCAATATTATGCTTTTTCTTGTGGTTTTCTTCATGGCAAATTCTTTCGATCATTTCCCACATTTCATATTTTGGTTTACTTTTTCTTGTAATATGTTGAGATATCATCCTTATAATTTCTTTTTCTTGGAAAATGAGCTAGTCATAATTACTTATCTCTGGTAGAGACAGACAGTGTTTGGTTCTACAGGACCTATAGAAGTACTTCTGTGTTTTCTTTGCTCTCATTAGGACATAGGTAGAAATTAGGTACTTAGCATCAACCAGTACATCTCCTTCTAACCTCAAAAAGCATTTCATATTTATGGGTACCCTAGTTGTGTTTGATGTAGGTGATTAGGCCTCCTATGCAGAACTCACAGGGACCGTCTAGCCCTACTTCCATTGTCAGCTTGTTGATCAGGATCTTACCTATATTTATGGCCTTGCCTTCCATTATGATCCACATTATATGAAGATGCAACCTGGTTACATTGATATTGTCTTCTCTAAAGGTCAAGGCATTTGTGAAGATCTTGTGCACAACCCTCATGAAGTCGGATCATTCTTAGCAGATTTTGACTGCCTAGAAATGTACTTGTAGTCTCCTGATAAATTCTCCCAAGTTTTATCCATCAGGAAGCCTCTTGCATCCCTATCACTATGAGCTTTGTTGGCTCCTTTCTCTTACTCATCGGAGTTAGTGAAGATTGAATTGAGCCATCTTTCAGTCAGGATATACTCATCTTTGGTTATGCATACTTGTAACTTACACCCCCCACACTCTATTGTTTCTTATTTTATTACTAGAAACTTCCTTAGTGAGGACATGAATTCTAAAGTGAGATCATCATAGGAAGTCTACCTATTGAAATGGATTTTGTAAATTCCTAACTGCTCAAATCTCTATTTTACCCTGTCATAGATCCCCAGTTTCTGTAGGATATCCACATCATCGAACCTTGTGGTCTTGAAATTCTTCTTCTGGAACATGACCCCCCAGATTTGGATATATTCTTCATCCTTGGCTAGGAATTGATTGGTAGGTTGTTCTTTATATACTACTAGTGACTTTTGTTGTGTAATGTCGGCAATCCCCGCTTGCTAAGGCCATTTTACTTCTGTAGATGTGCCTTCTACAAATGTCTTAGCCACTTTTTGAGGCCTCTTTTGATCGGGACTGCGTGCCTCCCTTTTCCTCAGATTCTAAACCTCCTCAGCTGGGGTATACTCAGAGATTTCAGTCCATATTTCTTCCTTACTTGTTGATTCCTCAGGGATCGGCTCAGCTAGCATTTTGAGCATGTGTGCCTCTAAGTGTGCTTTGATGCTTACTTGGTGGATGTTGTGTGATTTCTACATCATCTTTTCACATACTATCACACACAAATTTGGTTCATTCTGATTTTATTTAGCCTCTTTTCATATTACTTTCACCATCTTTTTGTTGTTTTACTTATCACATAACTTGCATTGCAGATATGTCCCAAAAGAACTGATTTTAGAGCTTAATTCTATTAAAATAGCAAAATGCATGGCATGCAGGACAAATGCACGGTGTGCATCAATTTAGAAGAAGTTCCATTTCACCCAAACAACAGAATGCACGGTGTGTACGACAAATTCATGGTGCACATCACTTTAGAAGAAGTTTCATTTCACCCAGATTGCGACGAGAGAAACCTTCCAAAATGACCCAACATAACTACCCCTTAAGTTCCCTCCTTCATTTAAACACAAAATCATATTTTTTGAATTTCTATTGCTGATTTCTAGCTTAGGGGGAGCACAACCGGCCGGTAGTTGTAGTTTTTCATTCATCTTTTCTTTATTTGAGTCAGTTGTATCATGTGTTTTTCTTTTTATTCCTTGTTCTGCCCCTTGATGGTAAAAATTAATATGACTTGAGACTATCTTGTTAGAATGAACCCCCCCTTGTATGCTGGAATTATTCTAGTCCTTTATGTGTCTTGGCTACATGAAAAGAAAAATCAAGAGCATGTATGAATGAAATGGAATTTGAAAAATCCTCATGTACATGACTTTACCTTATTTTATTGTATGAAATCTCAATATTTTTTTACATCCTTGATTTCTCAATATATGTAACAGTTCCAAATTTTAAGTGAATGAATCAACTTGGTAACATTTGATAGAATACGGGTTACTCTTGCCAAACCTTTAGTGCACCTGCAATAATTTTTTCAGTGAAAAACTTTCAAAAGAATGATTTAAATCTTGCTAGCTTTAACATTCTTGTTGACTCTTTGGTGTTGTACCATCAACAGTTTATCTTGACCCAATAAAAGATGGCAAATGGCAAACATATTATGTTAGACTAGTCTGAGTCCGATCTGGCAACGATGGTTAGGTGATATAAAAACCAAAAGAGGGTAAAAACAACACCCCAACCGACTTTCCTTGTGAGCATAAGCCTAAATTAGCAGCTGAATGCCGGAACCCAAAAATTCCATCATCATATCCTTAAGAAAAAGAGTGAAACTAAGTATTGTTAATGTTAGCATTGGTTTCATCATCTTATATCTGCACTAATTGAAAACTTTGTAATGTACATGCACTAATTGTTTGGCTTGATTATCCAAATTCTATTTAATGTTGTCTAGTTGATCATTTCATTTGTTTTGGAACTAACCCTTCTGGACTTAATTTCTCTATCTTGGATGTTGAAAATTTGAGATGAAAAAAAGGAAAAGTGGTTTCCCTATGTATCTTCAGGTATGCGACTCCTTTGTTTTCTTCAATCTCCTCCAAAGTCATTGAAACTTTTATCTTTATGGTCTTCTCAAACTCATGAATTGGTGGGTTCCTATTGAGGTTGCCTATCATTTTTTGCCTTATAGATACTTAGGTATATCTAGTAATGTGAATTATATAAAGAAGGATATGGTTTTAGTAAAGTAATGACCAACAAAGGCTAACTAACACTCGATGTGTGTGAGAATGTTGTGAAACAAACTAATGGAAAGGAATCCCAAGTGATGGTTTAAGCTAGAAAGTCAACAACTGGTGGTTTTGAGTGGCAGGGTACCAATTGATGGTTGTCATTGGGAATCGGCAACTGATGGTTATCTAGAGTAGGGAATAGTTGTCAGGCAACCGATGGCCCAAGTTCTAGATCACCAGTGATTGTTGGATATCTAGGCGACCACTGATGGCTAGGTAGGTGTTTATGATACGATGGTTCAGGATTTGAAAGTTGTGCCATGGAGGGGAAACGATTGATGGCGTGAGTAGAAAGTACTCAAAGAGTGTTGAAGGTAAGGGTCAATGGTTCACAAAGTGAGCAAAACTCATGGTTAAGTGCAACTGATGGTTGAGCGACAACTGTCGTTTTTGGTAGTGGAAGCGTCAATCGAAGGATCTCAGGGAGAAGAGGTCAGTAAAAACTAATGGATCATGGAGGTCGATGGTCATCGTGAGGAGATGGATCATGGGTCAGAAAGATTTTCAAAACTCAAAAAAATGACAGTGACAAATAGATTTTAGTAGTCGTTGATGTCACGATCACACATTTAATTCTTATTGCCACTACTCCTCACTCTATTATGGGGTTGGAAAGGATGGGAGGTGTTGACTTGGGTTTCGATCTGCTACATGATCTGGGGGCACCTGCTGGTGAATCCCTTGATTGTCGAAGAACTCATTTAGGTTTCTTAGCACTCAATCATGGTTGGATCTCAAATGCGGCATCTTCTGATGGTTCTGCTCTTTTTTGGGGGTTTTGATCTCCTTTGACACGTGTGGTTAGGGTTTTAGCAAAGTGGACATGATGGTTTGCCCCCTTATGCTTTGATAGGGTGACTGATGCTTGAGTGACCATCGGGTTTCGCCATCTGATGGTTTTTCTACTTAATGAACACTCAGTTGTTCCGCTTACTCAATTAGTCATTGGAACTAATGGTCTCTCCAATCGATGGTTGGACTATGTTCAACACTCAATGGTGATGTTGAGTGTAGGTGATTTGATGGCTCATCTAGCTATCAAGATATGATGGTCTTTCTTCTCAACCAACATGCCTGATGGTTAAACAGATCTAATGTCTTATCTGTCTGATCATCTAATAGCTAGGTTATCTTCTGTTTCCCCTCCCGTCATTCGATGGTTTCACGTCCCTTCCTTGAAACTGATGGTTGGATGATCTTTGGCCAAACTCGATGGTTGCACTGCAAGCAACACTCGATGGTCACCCCAGATTCTTACCCACTCTGATGGTTTCATTGAAATTGATGGTTGTTCAGTATGCTCTAGAACTCAATGGATTGGCTAAATGTACATGATCCAATGGTTTGTCTGGTTTTTGGCACTCGATGGTGGAGCAATTCGATGGTTTCCCTCAAGGGATCAATAGTTCTTGTTGATCATTCCTGAAATGAAAAAAAATGGAATCTCATATTTTCTTAATTTTATTCTATATACACTCATAAATACTGAATGAGATAAAATTGTTAAAACTAATATTAAAATTGGAGTTTGGATAATTAAGAGAATCTAACTATTGAAAACAAGGCAAAATAAACTAGAAATTGTGAAACATTATTTTATCCATACTTTGGTTGCCTCCCAAGGAGCGCTAATTTATAGTCTTTGGCTTGACTTTCTTTGGTTTTGTTCTTTCAAGCATCTTCTTACTGGCGGGCTTTGAGCTGGAGTTTGTATCTTCAGACAAAAGCTTTGTCCTCATAATACCTCTTCACTCTGTGTCTGTTCACCTTGAAAGTCCCTGTCTTTTCACTATTCATTTTCATCATTCCTGATGGATATAATTTTGATACAATGAAAGGGCCAGACCACCTTGACTTCAGCTTTCCAGGAAACAGTTTGACTCTTGACTTAAAGAGAAGAACCATATCTCCCTCAAAAACATCTTTTCTCTTCAGGTGGGCATCATGTCACACTTTAATCCTTTGTTTGTATATCCTTGCACTTTCACATGCATGAAGTATGAGCTCCTCTGGTTCTTGTAGATGTAAAAACCTTTTCTTCCCTTCCAACACAAGTTCCATGTTCAAAAACATGATTGCCTAGAACGCCTTGTTTTCCAGTTCAAGAGGTAGGTGACACATTTTCTGTATATGAGTATGTACCACGTGGTTCCTATTAGCATCTTGCAAGTTATGTGATATTCCCATAAGGCATTGTCCAATTTCATAGACCAATCCTTTTTAGTTCACCTGAACGCCTTTTCTAATATTTGCTTGATCTGTCTGTTGGCACCTCCACTTGACCAGTTGTCTAAACGTGGTAGGGGTGGAGACCTTATGCGTTACTCCATATTTCTTGAGCAGGGATGAAAACTATCTTTCAAATAAATAGGATCCCCCGTCACTGATAACAGTGTGTGGGACTCCAAACCTTTGGAAGATAATCTCTTTGAACATCTTCGTTACAAGTTTTGCATCACATGAAGGGGTATCTATCACTTCTATCCATTTTGATACTTAATCCATGGCCACTAAAATGTATTATTTACCTCTAGAATATGGGAACACCCCCATGTAATCTATCTCATAAATGTCAAAGATTTCTACTTCTATCCAATCATCTATCAGCATCTCATTTCTCCTTGAAATGTTCCCTGTGAGTTGGCATATCTTACAAGTTTTCATAAAGGTATATGCATCATTGAATAGAGACGGCTAGTAAAAATAGACTGCATGATTTCTTTTGCAAGTTGTCTCCTCCTTTATGTCCTCTACATGGGGAAGAGTGGCATTCCTTAAGAATCTGAGGCACTTCCTATTCTTGTATGCAGCGACGATACAAATTGTCGGTGCGTCTCTTGAATCAGAGGGGTTCATCCCAATAGTAATTATTGAAATCTGAGAATAACTTTTTCTTCTCATTGTATGTGATCTTAGGTGGTAGTTGGTGACAAGACAGATAGTTTCATATGTCAGCAAACCATGACACCTTAAGTTCAACAGTCTTGGCCATCATAAGTGCCTCATCAAGGTAGTTATCTTTGACTGGCAGGTGGTCGTCATTATCTACAAAAATCCTTGATAGATGATCAACTACTACATTTTTAAATCCCTTTTTTCTATTATTTCTAGATTGAATTCTTGAAGAATACATCTCACCACAAGAGTTGAGGTTTCATGTCTTTCTTTTGCATCTAATACTTGATAGCTCCATGGTTTGTATACACTTTGACCTTTGACAGGTAGGATCTAAACTTGTCAAATGAAACCACTATTTCTAGCATCTCCTTTTATGTCATTGTATAGTTCAATTGTCCATTATCCAGAGTTTTATAGGCATAGTAGTTCGCATGGTGCTTCTTATCTTTCTTTTGTCCCAGAACAACCTCGATCGTGAATTCAATGGCATCACACATTATTTCAAAAGGAAGCCCCCAATTGGGAGCTTACAAGATTGGAGCATTGGTAAGAGTACCCCATAGGAAAGGCTTTGAGGCAATCCTCAAAGAATGTGAAAATTGCATCCTTCCTGAGCAGTTTAGATAGGGGTTTAGCAATCTTGGAAAAGTCTTTCATAAACCTTTGGCAATATCATGTGTGTCCAAGAAAGCTCCTCTCTCTTTTCATGGACTTAGGAGGTGGAAGTTTTGACATGGCCTCCACCTTGCTCCCGTCCACCTCTATTCCTTTCTCAGAAACCTTATGTCAAATCACAATTCCTTCTTAGATCATGAAATGACATTTTTCCCAATTTAGCACCAGATACTTCTCTTCACATTGCTCTAGTACCTTGGATAAATTCCTCATACAACTACCAAAATCATCTCCATAGACTGAGAAAACATCCATGAATACCTCCATAATATCCTCTAGGAAGTTTGAAAAGATGGAGATCGTGCACCTTTGAAATGTTGTTGGTGCACTACATAGTCCAAATGGCATTCTCCTAAAAGCATAGGTACCATAAGTGTAGTTAAAAGTCCACTTTTCTTGATCATCGGGTTGAATGGGGACTTGATAGAATCCCAAGTATCCATCCAAAAAACAAAATATGTGTGGTGAACAAAATGTTCCAACACCCGATCAATGAAAGGTAAGGGAAAATGATCCTTCTTAGTTGAATCATTTAGTTTTCTATAGTCAATAAACATGTGTCAACCTATGATGGTTCGAGTTTCCACCTCATCCCCATTTTCATCTTTAATGACCATCATTTGTCCTTTCTTCAGAACCACATGCATCAGGCTAACCCAGTTACTATCATTGACGGAGTATATGATTCTTGTGTTATGCAACTTTATTACTTCCTTCTTAACTACCTCTTTAAGCATTTGATTCAGCTTCATTTGTAGTTGAACCAGGGGCTTAGTTGTTTCTTCTAAGTTTACCATGTGCATGCAAAGCGAAGGGATTAACCCCTTGATTTCCTCAACTGAGTAACATATTGCCTTCCTGTGGTGTTTTAGGTTCATTTATCAACTTCTCTACTTGGTCATTTGTTATGGTAGAGTTTATGATCAAAGGATTTCTTTCTTTGTTATCCAAAAACTCATATTTTAGACCTTTAGGAAGTTTTTTCATCTTAGGCTTAGGTGCCTCCTTTTCTTTTGGTGTCTGTTCTAGAGATGTGTATTTTGCAATTTCAATGGTTTCCTCCTCATCTCTATTGTATTCCTCCTCTATCTGGTTCACATAATCTAGAATCTCCACGACTTCAGGATCTTCAAGACTTGGATAAGGATTGTTGAGGGCTCTCATTAATGAATCAATGATAGCTTGTTCCTCTTGTACCTCTTCACGGAATTGGTTGTAGCTATCCATAAAGTAAACTAACTCAAATAGAGAACCCTCCCCTCATGGTATCTTGAACTTGAAAATTGATATGATTGTTTCCCACTCATAGAGTGATGATTCTGGCTTCAACATTAATCAATACTCTCCCAATCGAGAGGAATGTACTTTGAAAGATCATCGGGCATGTAGGGTCTTCCACTATGTTGAACACGACAATATCACATGGGATAAAGAATCGTCCTACAAGGATAGGAACATCCTCCACGATCCCTATAGGTTTTTTGAAGGTAGAGTCAGCCAACATAATCCTCATCCCAGTCTTCACCATGTCATTCAGTCCTAGCCTCTGAGCTAAAGTAAGAGGCATCATACTGATACTTGCGCCCAAGTCTACAAGTCCTTGTCTTAATTTGTTGTAACCGACATTGAAAGGAATAGTGAATGCTCCAGGATCCTTATTTTTGGGAATTTTTGCGTGTACAAAAGAACTGGACATTTTAGTGATTTGTAATGTCTCCACATTGTCTCCTCTTCTCCTTTTCATGATTATATCCTTGAAGAACTTAGCATGGGTGGGAATTTCCTTGATAAAATCCAAGAATGGGACATCTAGGTGCAGCTTCTTGATAGCTTCCAGGAACTTCTCATACCTTTTCTTCAACTGAGCCTTGATCAATTTATAGGGGAACGGAACTCTCGATGAGTATGGGTCTCTATTTTTTAAGGCTTCCTCAGTAGGGTCAGGCTTCTTTGCTTTTGCGGTTTTGTTTCCCGTACATTTTCCTTTTTCTTTAGCTTTATCCTTCTTAGTAGACTCTTCCTCATCAGGTGCTTCCTCTATTATAATTGGTTCAGGTTGTGATTCAACATTTGTTCCTCCTTCAAGGATATTCTTATCATTTGGATTTTTAGAGTTTTTCCATAACAAAGAGTGACCGTTTTAACACTCTCAATGTTAGATGGGATCCTTCCTTATCGGTTTTTGATGAGCTCCAATAGTTGTGCAAGTTGTTGATCAATTTGCTTCTGATACCTAAGTTTTTTTATATCTAAGTTGTCACATTCCCCATTTGAGTTAGCATGGTGTTTAAAATTCCCATGTTGGTTATGGCACACTGAGTTAATCGCTCATTCATAGTAGCTTGCTTTTAAGAAAATTCTAAATGTTCTGACCCCATGTCTGTCTGGCTATTACCTTTGTTTTTATTCTGATCTAGGATAGGCCCATTGGAGTTTTTATTTTGATTTTGTCTTTGCCCTTGGCCTTGGTAATTGTTTCTATTTTGTTGTTAGTTTGTAGTTTGGGTGTACACTTCCTATCGTATGCCTCTTCTGAATACAGGTGGTCTTTTAGACAAGCTATTTACCGGATGAGCATTCCCAACAACATCTTTGTTTCCATAATTGAAACCAGGATGATCTGGTCTTTTGAATTAGCATAGGGGACGTTTTCAATATCTTCTTCTTCACTATCTTCTTTAGGTTGAGTGTAGATGCAATTGTCAATTCCACTACCTCCTTCACCACATGTAACACATTTGACTCTTTCAACATGTTTCTTACCCTTGCTTCAGGAGTCCTTCAGCTGCTTAATGTCTATAGCTATCTTCTGGATCTAGGTGGTTATAGTTTCTAAAGCATTTAATTTTGTAGATGTACCTTTAGGTGCTTCCTTTTTGCCATGTCCTCTTCCATATTCCAATCATGCATGAAGTGCAACCATATTGTTGATTATGACCATAGTCTTTCTCAGATTTTTTTTCCCAAGAAATCACTTCCCGTTGTTGCATTTAATGAAGTTCTCTCAATAGGGGTCAGAATGTTGTAAAAAGTTGTGAATAGAAATCCCTTGTCAAAATTGTGGTGAGGGCAATCTCTCTGGTACTCTTAGAAACGTTCCCATTCTTTGTACTGGTTCTCTCTAGGCTTTTGCATGAATCTAGTTATTTTATTCCTATTTCTAAGGGTCTTCTCCACCAGGTAGAACTTGGTGAAAAAAGTGTCGGACAAGGTAGACCATGCATTTATTTTCTTGTCAGGTAAAGCAAGGTACCATGACAATGCCTTATCTCTCAAAAAGAAGTAAACCCCTCATAGTATATTACCTCTAGTGGTACCCCCCTCATCTTGACAGTGTCACCAATGTTTTTATAGGCATCGAGATGGTGGTATGGGTTCTCATCTCTGGGATTGCCTCCAAAAGACTTGTTTGAATAATGATGGGGTAGATTTCTCAGATTATGACCATAGCCTTTCTCAGATTTCTCATCTCTGGGAAATCGTTGTAGGTTTTAGTTCAAAGATCGGTGCATCAAATCTTGGTATGATGATGGGGCACCTCGACTTAGTTCTAGATATCATCAAATCTATGTATACTTAATTATCTTATAAATTATTCTTCAGTGGATTTAAATGTAAAATATATATGGAAGGTCTTAGAAATAGATTTAATGTCTCAAATTACCATAATGTATCTATTAGTCACATTGGTGTTCATATGAAATATTCATTTGTATTCAGACATCCTGATTAGTAATTCTATACACTTAAGCCATTATGTGTGCATTGGTGAGCTAGGTGGCATATAATACATCTTTTTTTAACTCATTACATAATAAACCATGGTTAGATTTATTAGGTCCCTCAATTAAATTTTACTAAGAAAACCACATTTTAGTTTTAAATTATGAAATTTGGGATGTTACAATTCTATCCACCTTAAATAAATTTTGTCCTCAAAATTTCATATACTACCCGCCTTAAGATTTCACATATTCTATGCATACTATATTTTAATGTTATTATAAAGGCTTATTCACATACTCTAAGTATAGTCCTCACTCATGGTTAGACACACTTATCTAGCATCATTATCAGGTGAACATGTTGAAATGCTACCATGATGAATCTTGAAATCTAAATCATACTTTCATCATCTGACATGGTAAAGACTCTTGCATGCCTTTTTTTGTTTCGGTTTAGGGTTCTGGTTCACTAAAAAAACAAATCACTTATCTAAGTCAAATTATGTACCTTTTATATGCATTCTAGGTCTTACTAAGTATCTAATTAGGTCTTGATCACTATATATCTCAAACTTTTAATGTCCACTCTTGTTTTCTTTACCGCCTTTGGATACATGTCGGCTGGTCATATATTCAGAGGTGACATGTCAGGTCACACTTCATCTTGACACTTCCTTGTGCACATGTCCCATACCACATGCACCTGAAAGGACAAACTAAACATGATTATACACATAACATTCTCTTTGCAAAACCCTATAGGCATGTGTCCCATACCACACACTTGCGAGAAAAAGATAGAGAATGCTATATACAACTATAGTGTTAACATAAAAAGTTTAATAATAGTCTAGGCACATAACCCTAATCCTTATCTAAACTTTTGCCTCCTATTTAAAGCTCTACTTAGATTTCTAATATATTTCACTTACTTCTTTTATATATAGGTCTACTATTTATCTTTTAAATATATGCTCTACTCGCACTTAGCTTCTTATAGGGTGATCTTAAGTAAGAACATGAGAATTCATCTGGTCGCCAACTATAATGTTGCTCTGATACCATATTATAAAGCCCGCTCTAAGTACAGACATGTATATAGAGGAAGCAACACTGAGTTATCCATAACTCATATACTCAAGGGGGCATTACATAAATTGGCATTCATAACAACAATATAATCAATCACACAAATTGAAAATAAGAAACATTCTCATAATTGTTCTTATAAAAGGAATATAATTGATATCACATGGAAAACTAACTCAACATCTTGGGACATAGTCTCTACTCTAAAGTTCTAAAAATTAAAACATATAGTTGAGTCTATAAACCTGAGGATCATCTTATAGTTGGCACCCCACTAGATCTTATCATGTTCTATCCTTGTGCTTGAGTCTTTGGGATCCACTTCGCTCCTGCTTCTCAACTGCAGACATCTCGTCCCCAACCATGCATTGGAAAAATGGTTGTTAGCGTAAGTGGCATGAGTATTCTAATATACATATTACTGAAGAAATAAAATGCTACATAATATATTTGAACATTATAAATATGAAACTAACATTAAAATTTGTATAAGATCTAAAACATAAATATATCTTCTTTCTTTAGCTTATCTCTTATCTTTTTACTTTATCTTTATCTGGACACCTATACTCTGGTACATGGGTCTCATGACCTTTACTAAGGTGCCTGGGTCACATAACCTGCACTCTGGGCTTGGGTTATGTCTCTAAAATTTCCTGCACTCTGGTGCCTAGGCCGCATGACTTGCACAAAGGGTCTGAGTCATGTCTCTCTTATCTTAATCTCTTTTACAAACTTATAAATAATATTATGTACATTCTTTGAACTAAGGCATCTTTTATTTATGACTTTTATCTGATTGTGGCCACCATTATACAATAAGTCATCCTCTATTGACACTGAAGTGTCCTCTATGGTGCAACGCACCCTCTATTGGCACAGTGTGCCCTCTGTTGACACCGAAGTGTCCTCTATGGTGCAACACACCCTCTATTGGCACAATGTGCCCTCTAAAATGGAGTAAACACTCCTCTGAATTGGCAACAGATGCCTCTGAATCATCCTGGGACTATTTGAATGAGGATTTATCATATAATGTATTATGTTATGGTTATAAATTAATTATGTTAATTCTAAGCTTACTAACTTCTGAATTAATTATGTTAAGTATTATCCACAAAATGCATATATGCAATACTTATTGTTTGAATTATTGAAAAATGTATACAGTCTCATTACAAATATTATTATTATAAAATTAGTATTGCATTGTGTGATAGTACTCATTTTAGAATAACATACTAACTCAAAAATGAATATTTTGTCATTTTTTGTATAGTACCAATTTTTATGTCATTATTTTTTCAGTACATATTATATTTTATATTATGAGGATAATACTTATTATAAAATATAATGACATCAAAAGTGTGACATAAAAATGAAACTATCTCCACAAATATAGTGTAATACCCATTCTAATAGTTATATTAAAATATAATGGCGTAAAAAATGATTATTGTATTCAAAAAAAGACATAATACTCATTTTTGAATTTTGTTATTTAAAAAATTGAATACTACTTCAATATATAATACTCATTTTTTTTTTAAATAATGTCAACATTGATCTTGTTAGATTCTATTTTTATAAGGTATCTAATAGTTTTTATTTTGTCAAAAATTTCATTACAGATTGAAAGTTATAAATCAAACAAGTTGTTCTTACTTATTTTTTCTTTTTCTTGAGCACTTTTCTACATGCTATTTTTCTTTCTTTTTATATCATTGCTCAATTTACAAACTCAATAGCTTCTATTGCATTCCATGGACCTCAATTAGTTTATTGCATGTCCTTGGTAGACTTAGTGCTTTTTAGGCTAATTTGAACTGGCATCATACGCTGACGTGACACATAGATAAAAGTGGAGCCGCAAACTAATGCTTTGTTTTCTAAAACAAAATTAGTTATTATTAAGAGCATTGTAAGCATGACCAAGACCATAGAATTTAAATTGAATAAAAGCAATTGATAAATTGCTCAAATGGGTGCAAACTAATTTCATAACAACTAGAGAAGAGGAAGTTGAATGAATGAAATTAAGGGTTAAGTTGCTACATTAAGATATATCTAGTCTAAGAAATGTAGTTAAACTAAGATGAATGCTTATTAATAAGCCTATATATTATTATTAATTACATGATGTCATCTATAATAGTAGGTGTGTGCACACATAAGATGTGTCATAGCTTTCCACCGTAAGTATTTCATAGCTTTTTTATTATCTTATATTTGATTCAAATCCAAATTTGAATTGACCCTTATTGTCCAACATTCATCTTGTTGTGTCACATCCCATGACAATACATTTGATACATCAATCATTAATTTTTATAAAGAGAAGAGAAGGGAAAACATAGGTGTAAGAATCAATCTTTAAAAGACCATATTTGAGCATAATTTTATTCAAAAAAAATTACAACAATTTTTACAATATACATTATATCAGAGTGCACAAAAGCTCTATGTTCTATACATTGAAATTAGAAAATAAATTTTAACACCTTTTCTGATCTTTTTTGTAACATAGTGTGATTCCCTTCTAAGTTTACACATAATAGTGAAAGCATTCTCCATATTTTTCATAACATTGGGGTACTTGGAGTAGGAGGAACATCACATATACAATAAACATTACATATAAGTAATCACTATTCATTAATTTGAAACAGATTCACACATAGTCCTAGATAGAAAAATTTACAAGTTTTTCATCTTGGAATCTAAATATATTATGTCAAACTTCGATAAAATAACTAAGGCATGATATGAAAGATAGTTAAAAGATTGGACTGGTTTGGTTGATGGCACCCCACCAGGTTAAGCTTTAGAGTTTCCTAGTCCTTACTTGTCCTTCCATTCTTCACTTATTCCAAATCCTAGGGACATCACATCAGTAGTCATGCAAAACAAACATCAAAGTAAGTAAGTGGTACTTGGCACATTATAAAAATAAAAAGTAAATATTGTTGGTATGTATGCCCAGAGAGACAAATATATGATGATTACAATGGGGCATTAGATACCTGATTTAATAATAATAAAGGCAATTCGTATGTTATGTTTGTCTCAATTATGAGATGATGGCACATACATAGTATATGTCTAAAAAGTGATGTAACTCAATGACATATGTCTTCTGGTTGATGACCTAGACAATGAGATCATATGTATGATAAGAGTACATACATTCTTGTTATGTCCCTAGTTAGATATTACTGTGGAAGCAAAATAGACAACAGTAATACATAAGACTAGAGAGTGTGTAGATTGATGACAGATTCTTATTAGTCATAATATATGATATCAAGTCAAGCACACAAATACATGTTAGAGAATAGTGTATCAGACATACCCACCATGAGAGTGATACGTGGAGACCATAGATTCATCGTCAAAATTAGCTCTCACAATGATAGTGTTGATTGTGGTTCTTAGACTTGAAGTCACTACAATCATCACATGGTGTTCTATGTATTTAGACATCATCTATTGTGACCTTGAATAAGGGTGCCATAAAGGTGATTCTCAGGTGCATTGTGATGGATGGGAATTGAGTGTGAGTGATGTAGATGGGATTTGTCCCTCCTATAGGAGATTGATATCTAGGCCACTTGATAAGTGAGACTGAGAAATGTGTGGCCATACTCATGCTAATCAATATGTGATATGTGAACTCACATGCATCTCAGACATTCTACTCTAGTTCAAGGAACATGGATTGAATGTTGAAGAGAATGACGATTCCATTCCTCGAGATCAATCTGGATATCAGAGACAAATGAACTATATGATAACTATAACATTGATCATGGATTGTAGGTTGAATTTGTTCTCCAACTTTCTGAATCACTTGGTAGCAATGATGTATTGCTAGATACCACTCACTTCTTGTGATGTCATAAGTTGGTTATCGACATTCACTGCCAACATAATTTGGGACCTATAGGGTCACACACATAGGATATAGTTGGAATAGTATTTTATAAATGAATGATGTTTAAATTTATTACTAAAAGTGTTTAGGAATTCCATTAAACAACTGAGGTTCAAAATTTATAGACTGGACTCTAAACTGACTGATCCAAGTGTTGAACTAATCAGTTGGAGTGTTAGGTCAATTGGAAACACAATTGGTTGAATATTTTCTTGACCTGGACATGTGAAACAACCATTTCACATATGAAACAACTATTTCATGATGCCACATGACCATTTCATGATGTGAAATAACCGGTTCATCATCTGAGTTGTCTGGTTCAATGATCAATTTGATTGCATCATGGATTGATGTTGATGTCATGATTTTACATTAATTGAATATTAAATGCCAATTTAATTTTGGACATGAAAGTTCATGAACTGATTAGCTCATTAGATTAAAAACCTAGTTCACCTCTGAACCAACCAGTTGGACAGTGAACTGATCAATTTATCATTCGTAGTTACCAAAAAATTGGTGAATTCCATCTCTTCGACTCCTAGATCAACTGGAAACCATGATCCTAGCATCTCCTATAAATACAGGAGTATCGGGGGCTTCCCAGACACAATAATAAGCTCTAAAAATTGTTGTCCTCACTGGTTGTGGTAACCAATAGAGATCTCGAGCAAGTCCTACCTGTCAAAGGGAGGGATAGTAAGGGAGAGACTATTGTGGGAGAACAAATCAGTGCTAGTACAATGATGTTTGAAGGGACAACTCCTTCACATTGGCTCTAGTAGTGCAAAGTGGAGTTCCCAATGGTCAACGTTAATTATTATAGAGGAAAGGATTTTTCCACTAGGAGGATGCCATCAACCGCCATCAGTGGTGTTGCATAAAGAGGATGGCGTTGAACACTTTTCGAGTGTTGCTGTCTAAAGAAGAAGTGTGTTGCTTCTTGGAGAAGAAGCACATAACTGCATCAAGTGTTGTCATTGGACATTCTCTAGGATCAAGTATTACACTTATTACAATCCTTCCTAGGTACAATATTGTTGAGTGATCTACTAGTTGGGAATCATGCTCTAGATTTTTTTTACGCTGCCTTATCTGTCGCTCCAATTTTCCAACATTGGTATCAAAGACACATAAATTTACAGTGTATCTATATTTAAATCAATATGATCAGGTTTATTTATTGAATATGATGTGAATATTAATATGATTAAAGTGCATATCCGATTAAATACCACATATGATCCCAATATATATATTAAATGATATGATATATATACACTCCATATGTCTCGCACTAAAAGTGTTTTGATGGTGGATGTTAGCATGGTTATGGCCAATAACCCTAGATATGTGTGTGGATGGTTATGATTTTTTATTCTTGTTTATATCCCAGTATGCATACTGAGTTTCTCTCCTCCTTTCCAAATGTAAATTAATGCTCTTCTTCCTATTTCCCCTCGAATGTAACTTGATGTTTTTCCTTTCATAATGTAATTTGAAATAGGATAGCTTTAATTTATGTTTCATCATGAGAAAACATTATGCATTGAATGAACTTACCAGTTCAATAGATGAACCGATCGACTAGAGGATCGAGGAGGCTAGATGAAAGGAGGATTAATCGATTGACTTGTGGCCCAACCAATTGGTTGGAGGAGTATAGACATCGCTTGAACTTGAGACTAGAAAAGCATTTTAAGATCCCAACCGAGTGTCCAGGAGGCGAGCCGATTGGTTCAAGAGTTGAGCCAATCAAAACCAAATTGGTTCGATCATGGATCTTTACCAACAATAGGTTGTACATATGATGTGGACCATAGGTGGTTGCAATTCCTTGTGACTCTAAGGAATTGCATTAGATTGGCCATAAACATCGCTTGTATTTGCATAAGTGCATGTTTTCATTGTGGTTATATCATGTATATGATACATACCTTAATTATGTGGTGATTTGATATGTATATGTATTTATATAAAATCCCTAAATAACATATTAAGTCTTGCATGCTTTTCATTAGAAATACACATGAAAAGCTTGATCGACTAAGGGTGGTGCATCGTCTATCTCGTAGAAGTGCAGTACTAGTTATGTGGGTCTGCCAAGCTGGGTGCATTACTATTTTGTTGGCTTCTGGGTCGGACTTAACTAGGTGATCTTAATGAGATTAAGTAGCTACAATCATGCTGATGACTATGGAAAAGAGTTGTGCATAACATCTATTCAAGAAATGCATGTGCATTTGGCAAATGTTGCCTACATTAATAATTGGTATGGACACTCGCATTGGTCAGGTAATAATTCAATTGTTTTGGGTCATGTCTCACTATAAGATTGTGTGTTGTAATATTTTGAATTGATACATGAGGGTTATCAATTTGAATAATATAGTGAGTGCTAACTAATTAAAGTGCCAATTAATGCTGTCAAACTTATAAAATGAAACAAATCAAAAATGTTTTGAGAAAGTTGCAAATTACTCAGATTCTATTGTAGAATTAAACAACTATCTATAGTTCATAATTTTTCCATCTTACAGTTCTAGTTTAAGGTCAAATAGAAATTTAGATTGTGATCATTAATTTTATTTGTCATTTTGGAATCTTGCATTAGTTTAACCCTTTACAACCAACTCTTCCTTATTACCATAATCAAGGAACTGATCCTTTTGTACTTATCAAGTACTTAGGGAAGTTCTTGTACGGAAGTCCAATGACTCTCACTAGGATCTAAAAGATATCCACTCATCATATCCAACACATATGAAATAATAGGATACATACAAAAAATTCATACATGATAGATCCAATTGTGGATGCATATGGCATGTATCCTTGTGTTCATGTTAGTCACAAGAATTGGGACACTATACTCCTGAGAGACTAATTCCATTGAATGCGGACAAGTTTCTCTCTCATTGAGTCTTCCATGCTGACCCTTTCAGCATCTTGCCAATGTATGCTCTCTTAATTAGGTTAAGAAGCATTCCAGATCTATCCATATAGATCAATTCCTATCACATACGATGCTTCACCTAATCCTTTCATAGAGAAGGTATTTTTCTGGATAGGTTTAACATTTGTAGTATAAGATGTTATTCCCCATCATTCTGCGGAATAAATATGCTCCCACAAAATCTATTGTAATGACAAATTTCATCTTCATTCGGACTCAAGTCAAACTCTTTGACTATTTTGTCAAATTAAAGATTCCAGCTTCTGAGATGCTTTCTTCAATCCACATATTGATCTTTGTTGCTTACAGAATTTATTTGCATTAATGGATTTATAAAACCTTTAGGATATGTACATACACATCCTCTATAATATTCCTATTAAGGATTATAGTTTTAACATCCATTTTGCCAAATCTTATAGTAATACTAAGCTGCAATGGAAAGCATGATCCTGATGGATTGAACAATGAAAATTGGTGAAAAAATTTCATCATGTTCAATGCCTTGAACTTGTTTGAAACCTTTCACAACCAATACACTCTTATAGGTTTGTACACTATCATCCATGTCAATCCTTTCTCATAGACTCAAATGCACCCTATAGGTTTTGCCCCTTTAGGTGAATCCACCAAGTTCTTACCTAGTTGGTTTACACGGACTCCATCTTGGATCTTATGGCCTCAAGCCACATTTTAGACTCTAGTCCCTCAATAGATTCTAGGTAGGTTGTTGACACATCATCTATGATCAACTCACTACCTTCTTGAGTTATATATTATGATAATCTTTCAAACTCAAGGCATGTTCTACTAGATTTAAGTAGCTTTGTGTTACATAAGGAACATGAAATTCCATAAGAGTTTGAGATTCTCCTTATTCCTATTGTAACCCTTTAGGTTAATTATTTTCTTGTTTGTCTCGAACATTTTAAGTTCTACTTTTCTCTCACTAGATCCTTTATAATTAAATTCCCTATAGGAATACATCCATCCTATCAACAAACAATTTTGTTGTTAGATTGGAATATAAAAGTAGTATTTAACAAAATACCATTTATGTTACTTGTGAATAAAGCTTTTCCAAAAAAAAATTGTTATATAATCTTTCATCCCCAATATTTTATAAAAAATGTATCGAGACACCTCCCACACCATATCTCATATGGCGTCTTTTGAACCATTTTACACAGTACACTATTTTAGTATAAAGCATGTGCCCAAAAGGAAATTGGAAGATTAGCTAGATCGCACCATGACTTAATAGTGTGTGATTCCTTCTTTCTGATACACTATCATGATGCACTATCATTTTGGTTCATGTGGAGTCATCATGATGCATTATCATGGTCTCCCATAAGGTGCACAAACTCTTGGTTTAAGATATTTCAATATCGATCATATTGAAGTTTCTTAATACTTTTACGAAGTCAGTTACATACTTCATTCAAGATCTCCTTGAACACTTCAAGAGATCGATACTTGTATTTCATTGAATATGGACTTTCATATCTAATGATATCATCAATAAATATAATGAGGTACAAATAACTACCTATAGCATTTATTCTAAAAGGTATATGTGCATCAGTATGTACTAGTCCTAGTTGAACATTCACTCTCCCACTACATCTAGTGAAAAGTGCTTTTGTCATATTGTCCAATAAATAAGACTTGTATGTCATTATTAGTTCAATAACCACAACAGTATAGGTAAACATCATATTGATTCTATAAATGCAATTCTCATTCATGTGTTATAGACGACAACGTTATACGTATTCATTGTTCGAGTTATTGAGTCATTCAGTATATGTGTCATACACATTTGTATCTATAACTATCAAGTATAGATTGTGAGAGATTGGGCATTTCCGTATAAGATCTTATCTTTTAAAATGAATTATCAATTTATTCATAATATTCTTGTCCATACAAGATAATGATGTTTTCACTAATGGCAGCCACATAATAGCAATTCACTAATTCAATTACATGCCCATTAAATGAATGATAAACTCTAACTATAGTGCCAACTACTCATGATCCACATAGTTCTAGCTTACTTCTTCTCAGGTTCTAAAGTGTAGATCTCTATCTCCTTCTTCCTGAGATCCTCTATATAAAGAGGGCAGTTCCTTTTCCACTGTCCAGGTTGGTGACAATGGCGGTACTTTCCTTCCTTAACCTTTTAAGTGAAAAGGACAAATTCCTTTTGCACTTATCCCTCCCCATATCTTGAGTGCATAAGACTTGGACTTTAGCTTAGTCTCACACCCTAATTTTGAAACGAAGAAAATACATGATTAAGTTATTGATGCAAGTGATATAGGATTGATTTATGGTTACAAAATTTCCATACAATTATCATAATATTTTTACAAAAAAAGATGGTCTTTTATGAAATTTGACCAATTTTGAGGTTTAATATTCTTAATGATATGAAATTTTTGTCTTTTTAATGTTATTAGATTTATGCTTAGATATTGATAAAATATGATGACATATGAAGTTATTGTGGACATTCGATTTAAGAGTACACTAAGTTGAACTAAATGAGTCACATTACCCAGTTTGGGTTAGTTTGAGAATTTAGTTATGAATAATGGGAGTGAATACGGTTTTAAGGAATTTTCTAAAATAAAGTGGGATGGTTGCATGTCGAATGGACAAATTTCAAGGACAATTGGGTGACTAATAACTGTAGCCTATAATAGTTAAAAGGAAATTACATTCTATAGAAAGATACATAATCTATTAGACTTAATCCACTGAATCCACAAGAGGGTGTGCGCCTTTATCTAGGGTAAGGACTTCCCTTTTGTGATTAAAAAAAGGGAGGAAATTGTGGTCTCCTTGCTTATGAATAGAATTACAAATCTGATGAGGGTATCCTTTTCTTCCTTGCATTTTTAATTAAATCAGGAGTTTAAAACTTATATATGATATTAATTAATACTCCTTTCTATAAAATCTTGAGAATCATGATCCCAAAGGGATCTTTTTGATCGTCAAGACGTGAAAAGAATCCCATTATAATTGGGAAACCATTGACTGTGTTTATGAGGATGAATATTTTAGCTACCTCAAAGGAGTTGTGATGGTTGTCCATGCAGTGCTAGGGTTCATGTGAGGCTCCATCATTGTGACTACTAAAGCAACAAAGGAAAGGTATAAGATGAGGATGATATAAATTATGACCCATGGAAACCATCTACGGGTCTAATGCCAGCCAAGGTTGCATGTTTGGCCACCAGAATTATAGAGCAGTGATTGCTCTATTCTTTCAAAGAAAATAGGGGAACACTACCCTAGTTTTCCTACAGATAGCACTGACCTAGGTGGGGAAGTCTCCCAGAGTGATGACTACCTCATCCCGCACAAAAATCTAATATTTCAGGTGGTTTCTGATGCCTTCCCTACACAACGACAGTTCTCGATTGTGGGAAGGAGAAGGAAAGTGGAGAGGCTTCAGTGAGGTGAACAAGAGCCTAGCAGCACACAAGAATGGCGGTGACCCTGCTGTAGCATTGATCTCAATGCCAGAGGTCTAAGATGATGTATTGGCTGACTCCCCAACAATACGAGGTTTTGCTCTATTCTATAGATAAAACAGAGGTCGTGCGCCCAGGGAGGACAACAAACCACTCGCTCAAGTTAGTTAGTCCTGCCCCTGTGCGGATCTAACGATGGTTCCATTTAGCCGTGTGCCTTCTTTTATTAAGGGCTAGTGTCTTCTCAGCCACTAGATTGTGTATGGATGGTTGTGATCTCTCCGAAAAGGTAAAAGTATGTTCATATCAAATCTTGTGATTCTTGAGTCCTTTTTGGATGCATAAGCTACCAAATGAAAGATCTTGAGGTCTCTATTTTTCTAAAAATGTTAGATTTACAAGTTGATTATTGAAATAATCATAGAGTTTATGAGAAGCGATGTATGCTTGTAATATTGGATTGGTGTGGTAATAGTTGTAATGGATCATTAAATCTTAGAAAATCCAGTAGACCCCCCCCCAATGATGTCTAGATTTGATTTATTACATCTGATCATGATATTTGATGCAAGATTTCATACTCTTGCGCTTGAAGGCCTGCTTAGTAGTAGTAACCCTGATCTAATTTGAGAAAATGACATGATGATAAGTTAATGCCCTAAACATCACCATAAGATTTGTCGGGTATATGACACTTGATTATGAAATTTTAGATCAATATACATGCATAAGTGGAATGAGGCTAGGCTATACTCATACATATATAAGATGAGACGTGAACCCTATTTAGACTTAAGAAGTATGTGTTTTGGGTTAATGCATATTCATGATTTGTTAATGATATTTTCAGGAACTATGGTTTAACTTAAAGATTTCATTATTATTATGATTCAACCTACCCATATGTCAAGTAACTTAAAGATTGATTTATTTTTAGACATTTAGTTATTAATTTTCATCTCATATCCAATACTACTTTTATTAGTCAGACATTATGTAGTTGTAGTTGTTTTGTGAGGATATCAGATTATAAATATTAGCTACTTCAGACACCTAACACTTAATTATTTAGTTTAGTTTATTTCTCAATCCTGTATACACATAATTCATATATTCGATATAAAAGTTTAACAAAGTGATCTATCAAATACGAGTTTTAGATGGAGAACTATTTAGACAACAAGAACCTAGATTTTAGAATTAATATTTAGAATACTTATTGTGAGTAGTCACAGATTAGACCCGCATACCTAAGAAGAGACTCAAATCCAGTCTCAATTATTTAGTAATCAAGAACATTTTCATATTTATATTCAAAGTCCAAATTTAGATTTTTCAAAATTTAAGGGTAGGGATTAAAATTTAGATTAAGAAATTAGTGTAATTAAATAAGATTTCAGTTTTATTAGGATAATTTTGAAGGCAGTAGATAAGTAAGACAAATCTTCTGAGATATTCATATTATATTCATTTTCACGTTTACATTCAAAACTCAGTTATCAGTATTCAGTTTCAGAATAAGATAAGTTCAAATTCAAAATTTAGTAAATGTTCAGTTATTAGTATCCAGTTTCAATTCAAATTAAGAATTAAGTAAGTTTAGACTTAAGATAAATAAGTCAGAACCTTCACATAAGATATTATATTATAAGTCCTCATTTAGTTAGTCCTGAGAGGGTTCATAGGAATTTGTTGCCAATTCAAAGGAGTGTTTACTCCAATTCAAAGGTACTTTGGTACCAAGCAGGGCATTTTTAGGCCAATTGAAAGACACCTCAGTGTCATTTAGAGGCATGTAGTGCAAATTTAGAGGTACATCAGTACCCTTTTAGGGCGTAGATACGCCAATTAAGGAGGACTTATCGTATAATGGTGGCCACAAATCAGATAAAAGATGTAAATAAAAGATGCGTCAATTCAATATAAGTTTATATCATTCAGATCTTGGTTCAGTTTCCAGATATGGTATATTTATATTCATCTTATTAGAAGTTCAATGCCACTTACTCTAACCTAAGTTTCCATTTGTGCATGGCACGGAACGAGATGTTTGTAGGTACACAACTTCAGGAGGTAGCCATGACAAGATGATGCAGTGACAATTTCAAGAGGTTTGCTTAGTGGGGTGCCATCTACATGGTCCCAGATTTGACATGAGATTCGTATAAGGTAGTATCATGATATTAAGTTTCTTTTGTAATAAAACTTCTTTTCTAAGAATTTATGAGAATGCATTTCTATGTTAGTCTGTATTGGTTTTAACCTATCATTATTGTAATACATATCATGTTAATAGTCCTCCCCAGTTAAAAAAAATTCTTCCGCTCATGTGATATGAAAATTGGGGTGTTACACAGCCTCAAAAATCTTCTTAGCCTTTCCTTTGTCCTTACTCTATTCTATTTATGATTATCATAAGTTTGTCCATCTTCATTTTTCTTCAGAATTAATCAATATGCAAAGCAATTTATATAGTGGTTTGGCCAAGTTACTCAAGTGATAGTATTTGATAAACTGACTATATGATTCAGGAAATGATTATAGAATCATATATGTGTTCAACTTTTGACCTAAAAGAAATCCCATTCTCTCCACATGCCCAATCATATTGAGTACATGGGGCTCTACTGGATCTCCCTTTGTTAGTTTGCCCTCAAACAACACTTTAAAGACATTACACCATTCTTGCTTTACATGATTTTTTAGATGTGTTACCATCTCAAGAATGTCCATATTTTCATGATGTTCATGCAACTCATAGCTCAAACATCTCAGCATAAGGTCTTTGATGTTTTCAGCATCATTGGCATGCTTTAAGTAAGCATCCATTTCATCCTTAGGTGCATTTGGATTGGGTTTCTTGCTCTGGTCTTTCAAGGACATAGAGCTTTCTCTCATTGGTGAGAAACCTTCTCAAAGTCCTAAATCATATGTGGAAGTTAATCCTATTCAGTTTTTTCCTACTCAAGAATAGATCACAATAATAACATGTTTGTGTTGCCCATTAGATTCTAAAAATAATCTTAATGTTATGATAACAACTGTGGATATTGTATGGATCAAGAAGTTCATATAGATGAACTTATGGGAGGTTCCAACCATTGATGACACTGTAGAGAGTGTAGCAACATTGGAGCAACTGGATAGGTAAGGAATCTTAGATTGCATACTACAACACTTCCATCGCAAATGAGATGTCATACAACGAGGAGATGTCAAACTTGCAAAATACCAACAAGAATCAAACATTGCTAACCCATTATAGGAGCACTTACGTTGGGAAAAACATGATAGGCATGTTAAGATCACTTCAAATAAAATTAATGGGTGATTGTTTCTAAGTGCAAGTGAGAGTATGTTGTTGTGTATGCCCAGAGAGCCAATCATATGATGATTGTAATGGGGAATTAGATACCTAATTTGATAATAATAAAGGTAATTCCATATGATGTTTATCTCAATCGTGATATGATGACACATATGTAGTAGATGCCTAAATAATGATGTTACTCGGTCAATATGTCTTCAGGTTGATGACCTCAACAATGAGATCATATGTATGATAAAAGTACATACATTTTTGTTATGTCCCTTGTCAAATATTATTACGGAAGAAAAATAGACAACAATAATACATAAGACTAGAGTGTGTGTTGATTGATGACAGAGGCCCATTAGTCATGATATATGATATCAACTGAAGCACATAGATATATGTTAGAGAATAGTGTGTCGGACAAACCCACCATGAGAGTTATACATGGAGACCATGGATTGGTAGTCCAAATCATCTCTATAGTGATTGTGGTGATTGTGGTTGTTAGACCTGAAGTTACTCAAATCATGACATGTTGTTCTATGTATTTATTCATCATCCAACATGAACTTGAATAATGGTTTCCATAAAGGTGATTCTCAGGTGCATTTTGACACATGGGGATTGAGTGTGAGTGATGTAAATGGGATTTGTCCATCCTACAGGAGATTGATATCTAGGCCACTTGGTAAGAGAGGCAGAGAAATGTATGGCCATACTCATTTGATTCAATATGTGATATGTGAACAAACATGCATCTCAGATAGTCTTCTCTAGTTTGAGGAACATGGATTGAACATTGAATAGGATGATGATTCCATGCCTTGAGTTCAATCTGGATATTAGAGACAAAGGAACTATGTGATCACTATAACACTGGTCATGGAATATATTTTGAAGTTTTTCTCCAACTTATTGCATAACTTGGGTAGCAATGGTATGTTTCTAGATATCTCTCATTGCTTGTGATGTCATAAGTTGGTCATGGATATTCAATGCCAATGTAATTAGGGACCTATAGGGTCATGTACATAGGATACACTTGGAATAGGAATTTATTCATGAATGATGTTTAACTTCATTACTAAAATTGTTTAGGTATTCAATTAAACAATAGAGGTTCAAAATTGACTGAGTGGACTCTAAACTATCTGATTCAAGTGTTGGACTGATTGGTTGGAGTGTCAGGTCAATTAGAATCACAATTGGCTGAATATTTGCCTGACTTGGACATGTCAAATGATGATATCACATACGAAACGACCATTTCATGATGTGAAATGATTGTTTCATGATGTGAACCAACTAATTCATCATTTGGGTTGCCTGAATAAATGATCAATTTGATTTGATCAAGGATTGATGTTGATGTCATGATTTTGTAATATTCAAATATTGAATGCCAATTTAATGTTGAATAGGAAAGTAAATGAATTGATCAGTTCATAAAATGAACCAACCGGTTAGGCAATGAATCGATTGGTTCACCATTCATAGTTTCCAAAACAAATTGTGAATTCTATCTCTTCCTCCCAAATTGATTGGAAACCCTGATCCTAGACTCTAGAGGGGTGTTGGGGGCTTCCCAGAAACAATAATAAGCTATGACAATGGTTGTCCTCACTGGTTGTGGTAACCAATAGAGAGCATGAGCAAGTCCTACCCATCAAAGGGAGGGATAGAAAGGGAGAGACAATTGTGGGGGAGTGAATCAGTGCTGGTACATTGATGTTTGAAGGGACAACTCCTTCCCATTGGCTCTGGTAGCACAACGTGGGGTTTTTGGTGGTCCGCGTGAACTACTATGAGGCGAGAAATTTATCCTGCTAGGAGGATGTCATCAACCTCCATCTGTAGTGTTGTACAAAGAGGATGCTACTAAAGACTATTCGAGTGTTGCTATCTAAAGAAGTGTGTTGCTTCTTGGAGAAGAAGCACAAAATTGCATTAAGAGTTATCACTGGACTTTCTCTAGGATTAGGTATAACTCATGTTACCTTCAATCCTAGATACATTGTTTTTGACGTGATTGTTAGTTAGAGAATCAGGCTTTAATTTTTTGTTTCTGTTGCTTTATCTATCACCCTGATTTCCCAACAAATATATATTTGACATGTAATAAATCTGACTTTGGATAACTTAAATATTCTTTAAAGATTTTAAACATGATGAATTGGATAAGTTAATATATTCTACCTCTCTTAATGCCCCATCGGAGCCCATGATTTCTAGGAAATCCCACAACGACCTATAAAGATCCACGATCGAGGTGCATATAAGAACTTAGCTGATAATGTAACATTGATGATTATCTTAGAATTTTACTTATTCATCAATGTCTTTAATGTTAATATTGACCATAATAGGATTGCTCCCTCATAATTCCATAGTGGGATTTCTCCCATTAAGATAATGAGGTTTCTCTCTCCTTGAGCATAATGCATTAATCATAAGTCATAGTCATAGTGAGGATTTTGCAATAGACCATAAGTAGGAAAAAATTGTGCAATGATATCTATAAGTAACTTGGGAATGAATTCATAGATTTCATGTGACATACTATTGTGCATAGTCATAAAAGTAAACATCCTAACAATTAAAGTTTTAGTGTGCCAAGAAGCATGTCCTTCTTACCATGTGAAAACCACTTTATGTCAAGTCTTTTGTCTTGATTGAGCCCTTAATGGCCTCTAATGGAAATGGATCATATAATATGTATATTAGTTTAGGATCATTAAATGTGGTTTTTGATTATCGATTTATTGAATATTTGGAGTATATAAATTAGGATTTGAAAATATGATAGATCAATAGAGAATAGACAACCCTTCCAATGCATTTTTTTCAAAATTTTCTGAGGTCATATGTGATTTCTATGACTTTTGAACTATGGAACAATCAGAGAATAGAAAACTATAGTGTGACAATCACTTAAATAAGAAAATTGGCTTATGCAAATAAAAGGTGAAAGTACATATAAACCTGAAAAACACTAGAGGGGTGGGTGAATAGAGTTTTTAAATATTTTAGCAATTATTTAACTCAAACAACCACAATTGAAAATGGAAGAAGGAGACAAGTGTTTAGAGTGGTTCCAACCTTAGCAAATACTAAGGTTGTCAGTCCACTACCCGGTTACTTACCCAACCAGGATTTTGAAAGTATTAATTTTACTACCTTCACAAGGGTTTACACAAAATACAATACTTTCTTACACCCCTTGAACAGCCTTCACTTGAAGTAGATGCACCAACCCGAGGTAGCCTTCTTGAAGTAACTCCAAGCTCCCCCTTGAAGTAGCCTTCCTCTCTAGAAGTAACCTCCTGTTGCACCAGCCTTCTTGAAGTAGCTCAAGGTCTCCTTCTTCACCAAGAAGATCTCCAACCTCTCCAATCCGCAGCCTCCAACCTAGGAGTAGCAAGGAGAGTACAAACAATAATAGAGAACAAGAAAGGAAAAAGGAAATTACAACTTATCCTTTTGTAGCACAAGGCTTGATTTGCCTAGATCAAGCGTGTAGATCTCCTAACCAAAGTGTATGGAATAGTAATTGCAGTGGATAGGAGATGCTAGCCTATAGGACATGAAATTTGAGCTAAGAGGGGAAGTAGCCAATTGTCACAATGCTCAATTTCTCACAAACAGGTTGCACAAAGTCAATGTATGCTCAAAGATTGCTCAAGTGTAAAAATCAAGTGTGTTTAGGTGTCCTAAGGCATGTCCTATTTATAGGAATGTCCTACAAGTGCTTAAGGACGTTCTAGACACTTTCTAGGGGTTTCTAAATGCTTAACTAGCCGTTAGATATAAGTTAGTTGTTTTAACAATGGCTAATTAATTTATTCTGCAGTTGCTGTCAGAGACCATCTCGGTCGAGAAATGGTCGACCGAGACACCTACTCGGTCGACGTTTTGTCGACTGACAGGCTCTCTGGATCAAGTGTGTGCAACATTTATCTCCAACTGCCAACTACCTTGTCAGCTATTTCTAATGGCTACTTGGATCTTTCTTGGTCGAGAAGATTGTCAACCGAGAGTGTCTCGGTCGAGGATTTTGTCGACCGAGATGGACCCTGTTTCAATGTTTCAAATGAAGACATTAAGTGTGTGTATGAGTGTGCATATGTGACACTATTGAAGGGGATGACCTATCTAAATGTGGTGTTTAGCTAGGGAAGATCTAACGCTTGATTTACATGAAGTCTAAGTACTTGTACATTATATATTTGTACAAGTTTACAATTGATTACATTTCATGACATTTACAATCATTCAAGCATATAGATTCCCTAGTGCTTTGTCATCCACCTTATTCCTGCAACACTCAAGTAGCACGTTAGATTAACAAGAATGAAATGTTTGTCATTATCAAAACAAAGGGATTTACAGATGTCCATTTAACTAACAATCTCCCCCTTTTTGAAGATGACAAACATTTCCTAAATATAAAATAAGAAAGTATAAAAACATGTGAGTTTCATACCTGAAGATTACCTTTGTAAATTTCTTCTCTTCTTTATAAAGTGTGTGCTTATTATTCCCCATGAATTATGGAACATGAAATCCAATCCTTTAGGGAATATAGCAACTTGTAATGTAAAGCCAAGAGTTTATGAAACTCATTGATTGAGTTTTACACAAATAATAAGTTTTATATTTATTTCTCCCCCTTTGTCATTTCAAAAAGATATCCATTTAAGAATATGTATTGCTCCCCCTTAAATACATATCTATTTTCAATAGATGGTCAATTTACACACAATTTTAAATTTCAGGTTTTTGCAAAGATGTCATCCCTTTTTATTTATGACATATTTATTACTCCCCTTACTTTGTATGCTCTACTAGAGTAGTCTTATAAGCCATATTCAAATGATGCTATAGAGGAATATCCAATATAATCAGTAAAGATAACCATTTCATGTAAAGATAACCATTTCATTACAATCATGCAAAGATAACTATTTTATTTCAATCATGCAAAGATAACCATTTTATTAAAACTAATACAACGGACACTCCAAATCTCACTGGAAAGACTTGAGTATTACATCAATATCAGGGTCTTTTCCAAGAAATGGCTCAGCTCCATAATATTGGACTAAAGTTTTCCACTCCAAAGCACCTGTCTTGGTTAAAGCATATGCTTCCAAGAAGGTAGGAACCCGATCAAAACGGAAATGAGCAGCAATGTCTTGTAATTGTATTGAGGAGAACTGAGTATGTGTGAGATCTGTAGATGGTGGCGGTGGAGGTTGGTAGTAGTTGTAAGATGGATTATATGGGTTGAGCATGCCAGGATTTAAAGAATAAGGATATTCATCTGGTTGATTTGGAGAGAGGGTTTGCATCCTTTGATTTAGGTAGGTCATGGCATGGTGGTTATAGTCTAATTGTCTGCTTAGATGATATTGTGACCCAGCAACATAGGTTAGGGTGTTTTGGATGGGATCATAGGATGGGTTGGTAGGAGGAGGTGGTGGTGGTATATCTTGAGTAGATGTCTCACCTTCCGTCCTAGCCCTCTTGTGACCAAAATCAATTCCCATTTTCTCTACTGTGTTTTTGCTTATTTTTTGTGGTCTTCTTTCCCATGTGTATCCCATATCCTCAATTTGTGTTTTAAGAAAGTGTTGAGTGATTTGGCATACAAAATCAGCATATGGGGGATTGCCAGAAAACTCAAGCATGTTCTTAAGGATTATGCGGATAAAATTTGTGGGAATACGTTTGATAATGGCATAAATTAAACACATGCAAAAATAGGAACTTCAGACTTGTTAGATCTAGGATGTATGTTTGTGGAAACAATAAGGTTGACAATCCTAGCTGCAGGTTTGAGATTAATGGCATAGTAGGTACCCCTATCTTCGTGACAAGTAGTATTAGATTGAAAAATGGCTCGTTTAATGTCACTAAGACTGACGGTATGATCACCTTGGGAGAATGTATTGAGTGGATTTCCAGTTGTAAGGTCAAGAGTGTCTTGATATTCATCTAAGTCAATGTTGAGCATGTCAAGAATATCCTCTTCAGTAAATCGAAAGCTATGCCCATTGATCATAGAGTAGAAGAAGTTATTTTCATTTTCGGAATGGGAGATTAGGTTTGCATAGAACTTATTTACCACTTTTGAAGAGTAGGAAGGGAAGGAAGGGTTAAGAAATTCCTTCAAATTTTGCACCTCAAAAAGATCCTCTAGGTCGACGATGCTGAGGAAGTCCATGACGTCAACCGGCCGTCGTGGAAGAGGAGTTTTGGAGGAGAGCCTGAGATAGCGATCACCATCATCTGCGTCGACGAAGGGAATGTCGTTGATGATCGTCAATGGAGGAGTAGCCACCCTTCATTTCTTGCTAGCAACTTTCTTCTTTCCACGTGTAGAGGATGAAGCCATTTCTTTGCTTTAAGGTGGAGAAGAAGCAAGAAAGTCTTGGGGATGAAGAAGCTAAAGGATTGCACAAGAATGCACTAGAGAGAAGCTATGGAAGTAAGAATATGAGAGTGTGTAACAATGACCCATTTTTGGTCCTTTTTATAGAAATCCAGTGACCAGGTCGGTCGACAATTTGTTGACCGATCGACCGCAACGGTCATATCCCAGACGCGCCACTCGGCCCCCCAACGGTCGACTGATGGGTTGCAACGGTCATAAAACGGTCGGATTGCAACGGTCATATCCCAACGGTCAATTCTCGGTCGAGCAATTGTCGACTGACATCCGCTCGGTCGAATAATTGTCGACCGGAAGTGTGTTCGATGTAATTTTTATCTGAGGTCTGTCAGTCAAAAGAGATAGGCTGACCGAGATATTTTTGGTCGAAGAATTCATCGACCGATAGACTTTCTGTGAATGAATTTTAAGCTGATTTTTAATGTAAATGATAGACTCAATTTGTAGAGCATATACATATTTTCTAAGGGAGTAATATTGTGATTATTATTACAAATATTTGGACAATTTTGTGATCGTACATTAATTGTTCTTTTTTATCACAAAAATGATATTCAATTAAGTATTGTGCCAAATTTATTTTAGGTCGACTTTGACTACGACCATAGCGCCCCTTTGGTCAAATTTTATTTCAACCAAGAGGCAAATTTGCAGATTTCCAAATTGAACATATATCTGTATGTAATTTGATTTGAAATCAATTTGAAGCATTTTTTAAAAAAATATTCGTCCTTGATTTTTCTAGAAAATTTATATGAACTTTGTTGTAGATATCAAATTCTATTTCTCAAAAAAAATGAAAACATAATTAATTTCTCAAGTCTTTTAAAAATAACATTGTGCTCCTGCAAGCATTAAAGTTATAAGAGACATATTACTAATGCATCATCAAGGATTAATGCATACAATTATCATTCTCTATTTGTGCTAACATAGCATCTTCTTTGAAAGCATATCTATGATGTAATGACAGGACAATAACAACATATAATGATAATACAATGATTGTGATCATTTAAGCTAGATGTCATGATTTCTGGTGAATAAATCAGGAAATACTTTAGGAAAATCATGTGAAACAGTAAGTTCTTTTATTGAACCAAGCATGATTTTCAGTTTTAACTTATTTTAGAAAATCATTCAAAAATAATCTCATTTATATTTCAAACATGGTCTTCAACTTGTTTTGCATGTAACATCAGTTATTAACAATGAATAGATAGCAATTTGATCAATTTAAAACACATTCAGCAGATTTTATTGCAGACTGGAAATATTGACCTGCTCGGTCGACAATTTCTCGACCGACGGTTCTCTCGGTCGAAAGTTACTCGACCGACAAGGTTTCTGGAATGTTTTCAGAACTGTTAATTTCTTCCAAGTAAAACAAAAGTTATGCAAGTTAGAGCTCGATTGTTGAGACATGACATTTTTTATATCAAGAATCAGTTTAGGTCAAATCTCAACTTAATTCCGTTCATTTAGTTTAAAGGTTTTGGAACCCAAACTAACTCGACATCCTTTTTCTTATAAGGACATGAAAAAGAATAGTGACCAATGCGCAAACAGTTTTGACAACATATAGAATCAACCTCATATCTTTTTCTATGATTTTGGTCAAGGTTGTTCTTGGGTATATATGTATTTGTGCCTTTAGGTACATACATAGATTGACTCTTTGGCACTTGTGTTCTAGGCTTTTGATAAGATTTTCCTTTAGGCTTGTAACCTAGTCCTCTCCTTCCAATTTGATGGTAAGAATTATCTAAAATTTTATCAAGTGTATCATTGTTATTCAACCTACTAACTTTTTGTTGCAACTTAACAATCTCATCCATTCTTTTGTTTATGTCTAACTTTGCTTGATCTAGATTAGATAACAAGGAATCTCTTTCTTTCACAATAGTATCATAATCTAGATGTGTACATAGAACATGTTGTTTTTGAAGATCATTTACTTGAGTTTGCAAATTTAACTTTTCTAGAGAAAGAAGATTACAATTTGCTTCTACAAATTTTAGCTTAATATCATGATCTTCAATAACCTTTTTGAGATCTTCATTTTCAGATGTAAGAGCAAGAAGCTTAGCATGTAACTCATCATTTGCTTTATTAGATTTCTTTAATTTCTTCTTGCACTCAATATATTTATTGTGTGTCTCTTCAAGAGTAGCAACTAGTTCTTCTTTAGATAAATCAAAAAGGCTTACCTCTTCTTCTTCTTCTTCACTTATTGTAGCAATAAGACATTCTTTATGTGTATCTTCCTTCTTTGACCTCCATGGGCAACCAAGTGTTGTGTGGCTTGTTCCTAAGCACCAACTGCAACTTGTTGAAGATTTTTCCATACTTTTCTTTTGTTTGCGGTTGTAGACACCACCACCCTTCATACTTCAAGACTCGATTAGAGCTCCTTGGAGCCTGCTCTGATACCAATTTAAAAACACTAGAGGGGGGTGAATAGAGTTTTTAAATATTTTAGCAATTATTTAACTCAAACAACCACAATTGAAAATGGAAGAAGGAGACAAGTGTTTAGAGTGGTTCCAACCTTAGCAAATACTAAGGTTGTCAGTCCACTACCCAGTTGCTTACCCAACTAGGATTTTGAAAGTATTAATTTTATTACCTTCACAAGGGTTTACACAAAATACAATACTTTCTTACACCCCTTGAACAACCTTCACTTGAATTAGATGCACCAACCCGAGGTAGCCTTCTTGAAGTAACTCCAAGCTCCCCCTTGAAGTAGCCTTCCTCTCTAGAAGTAACCTCCCGTTGCACCAGCCTTCTTGAAGTAGCACAAGGTCTCCTTCTTCACCAAGAAGATCTCCAACCTCTCCAATCCGTAGCCTCCAACCTAGGAGTAGCAAGGAGAGTACAAACAATAATAGAGAACAAGAAAGGAAAAAGGAAATTACAACTTATCCTTTTGTAGCACAAGGCTTGATTTGCCTAGATCAAGCGTGTAGATCTCCTAACCAAAGTGAATGGAATAGTAATTGCAGTGAATAGGAGATGCTAGCCTATAGGACACGAAATTTGAGCTAAGAGGGGAAGTAGCTAATTGTCACAATGCTCAATTTCTCACAAACAGGTTGCACAAAGTCAATGTATGCTCAAAGATTGCTCAAGTGTAAAAAGCAAGTGTGTTTAGGTGTCCTAAGGCATGTCCTATTTATAGGAATGTCCTACAAGTGCTTAAGGACGTTCTAGACACTTTCTAGGGGTTTCTAAGTGCTTAACTAGCCGTTAGATATAAGTTAGTTGTTTTAACAATGGCTAATTAATTTATTCTGCAGTTGCTGTCAGAGACCATCTCGGTTGAGAAATGGTCGATCGAGACACCTACTCGGTCGACGTTTTGTCGACCGACAGGATCTCTGGAGCCAACTTATCTCCAACTGCCAACTACCTTGTCAGCTGTGTCTAACGGCTACTTGGGTCTTTCTCGGTCGAGAACATTGTCGATCGAGAGTGTCTCGGTCGAGGATTTTGTCGACCGAGATGGACCCTGTTTCAATGTTTCAAATGAATACATTAAGTGTGTGTATGAGTGTGCATATGTGACACTATTGAAGGGGATGACCTATCTAAATGTGGTGTTTAGGTAGGGAAGATCTAACGCTTGATTTACATGAAGTCTAAGTACTTGTACATTATATATTTGTACAAGTTTACAATTGATTACATTTCATGACATTTACAATCATTCAAGCATATAGATTCCCTAGTGCTTTGTCATCCACCTTATTCCTGCAACACTCAAGTAGCACGTTAGATTAACAAGAATAAAATGTTTGTCATTATCAAAACAAAGGGATTTACAGATGTCCATTTAACCAACAAAACCATGAGCATGTGCAACATAAATTGAACCAGCAAGGGTAATCTAGTTATATAATCAAAAAATCAACGATTAATAAATAAAAATATACACCATAAATGCCCATTTGAGATATATTTCTCAATTATCCAGCATGGGCAACAAGGTCATTTGATCACCTGGATTATTACTTATCAAGCCATGGCTCAAGTAGCTCATCAGGAGCTTCTCCACCTCTGTTCCAAGATAGGATCACAGCTATTCTAGGGATATAGAAGTTGCCATCACCTTTCTTGCATAAAAAAGAATCCATAAAATAAAATCCATGCTCGAGGGTGCACTAGGATGCCAAACATCATGGCTCAAGGTCTCCTTCTTCACCAAGAAGATCTCCAACCTCTCCAATCCTAGTAAATTAGAGGAAGAAGATACTAATCATATCATTAGATTGCACGGATCAAAGTGTTGGTCGTCAGATGGCATGCAAGAAAAGCAAATAAAATAAAAGAGCTTGTGAGAGATGAATAAGTCTGGTGTTGGTATAGTATGCCCAGAGAGACAATCATATGATCATAGCAATGAGGCATGTGATACTTGACTTGATAATAATAAAGGCAATTTCCATCTATATGTCTTAATTGTTTTGAGATAATAGTATTACATGATAGATGTCTAGAGAATGAAAAAACTTAATGACATATGTCTTCAAGTACGTGACTTGAACAATGAGATCATACAGATGTTAAGAGTATGTACATTCTCACTATCATCCCTAGTCAGTTGTTATTGTGGAAATAGCCATAGACATCAATAACACAAAAGACTTGAGTGTGTTTTGGTTGATCATAGAATCTCATCAGTCATGATATATGATATCAAACCAAGCATATGGATACATGTTAGAGAAAAGTGTATCGGACAGACCCATCATAAGAGTGCTGCATGGAAACCATACTTGGTTAGTCAGGATCAGCTCTTATTGTATTGGTGGTGACTGTGGTTCTTAGACCTGAAATCAAAACACTCATCACATGTCATTGGGTACACCTTGACATCATCAGACGTAGTCCTGAAACATGGGTTGTTATAATGGTGATGATTGGGAGACTTTGACACATGGGTACTTGACTGTGAGTGATAGATATGGAATTTTTCCCTCCTAAGGGAGTGTGATATCATGGCCACTTGAGGAGTGAGATTGAGAAATTCATGGCCATGCACATGTAAGTCAATATATGATATAGAGCTTACATATATCTCAGATAGTCTACTCTGAATCAAGAAACAAGGATTGAATGTTTGTAGAGGATGACAAGTCCATGCCTTGAGTTCAATCCAAATATCAGTGACAAAGGAACTATACATTCAGTTAAAATATCCAAAATAAAATTCAATTAAGATAACCCATGAGGTACATCCTAACCACTTATAGGATTACTAGTCCCTTTCAATAAGGTTGAAACTCTAGTGATATCTCAATTAGGTTAAACCCTAATTACATCATATGGTATAAATCTGAAAAAAGCATTCTTACTAGGATGTGTTGTATACCTTTCTGATGTGAATCCACCATCAAAGAGTCATTCAAACAAAGAAGGAATCCATATCATATCAATTTGCAACAACTTAAATCAAACGGACATTTCAGGGTTTAGAATCACATACTAAGCAATTAGGGATTTGGATGCTATAATAAAATTTCGTGCATTACACTATTTGAAGGAAGAACCCACTCACCCTAAGGTGTGAAAACACCTCAAAACTGCATCTCAACTCAGGGAATCTCGAACTCATATCAAATCCCTAGCAAGTCTCCCAATTCTTCTTCCATTCAACTCGGAAACCTTGAAAATGAGGGATTATGAAGAAAGAGTGAGAAAAGAGGAAATTTTGATACCATTTCGGATCAAATCAGGGGAGGGACAGAATCTTGACATGTGAGAGAAGATTCACCATGAAAGGCTATACAAAGAAGCTAAACTTACTTGATTTCACCATTCCTCGGACCGCAAAACCCTAATTCAGCAATTCCACCACTTTCTCCTCTCAAACCATAACTCTCCCTCTCTCTCTAGGAGCTCATTTCTCTGGAATGAATTGTGAATTATGAGAGCTGCTAGTGTGTGTGTTCGAACATATAGAGCAATTGAGCTGCTTGGGTCAATTGCATATTGACCCTACACTCAACTCTTATTATATTGGCTGAATATTCAGTTATACAAAAGTTACTGTAATTCGTTTATTTCAGAGATCAAACCTTCTCCAAAAATTATGAGAATTTAGCACGTTGTTTATAATTGATCTATAAAGCTTCAGTTAAAATTTGAGATCATTTGAAGTTACCAATGAATAATTAAAAAATAGAACAGTGCACTGCTATCTAGAAATCTGCAGAAATGTCATTTGAAGCAAAAATGCCTCATAACGGCCGTGCTAGCTGTCACGGCTGTGCAAGATGGACCCAGCATGGCCGTGCTACCTACCACGGCCGTGGTGCATTGTTTTCAGTAGATTTGAGTATAAAAGTTGGTTAATAGTTCAATTCTTTCAAAACGACCGTGTGGCCTTGCATGCCCGTGCCACCAATGACCTAGCACGACCGTGCTACCCACCATGGCCGTGCTACCCAAGCATCCAACTATCATTTCTATTTTTCTATGCCTAACTCTATCATTCCTTCCCAAATGAGCTTATTTGTTGAAAACCCTAATTCAACCGACTAGAGATTATATATCTCAAACCCTAATTATACAAAGAGATAGCATGCTTGGGGTTCTCATTAGGTTTAACATATTATAATTGAGATATCATCATTAATTAGATTTAAGCAATGATCAATACAATTAAATATGTAATCATCCAGGTAAACCCTAGTTTACTAATTAAGCTCAGATGCGGTCATAACAACTCTTCCCCTCTTAGAATGTTTCGTCCTTGAAACATAAACCTACAAGAAATATACATTCAAGTTTATTCTAAGCTTCTAAAGCATTCCATGTCATTATATTCTTGTATTTCATACCTGAATTTAGTTTTCAACATTAGATATTTTAATTCTTTACTAAATCACAACATATTTCAAATAGTTCTCAATGATATGAAGCAAATTCTTTATGCCGCAGTCAAACATAGAATGCAAAGATAAACCACCACGCTTTCGCTGCGCAATTCTGATACTCTGATACAACTATCTCAACTTATGCGGCTCAGAAAGTTCTATTGTTCTGTATCACCTTTAAGTGACAAAAGCGAGTTCACCATGCTGTTTTAAACTTTAATAAAGTTCTATTCAAATAGCAAAACAGTCTTGAATTAAAAGGCTAGATTCAACAATCAATTGAACAATACTACTCTTGGCATCCCCATTGGGTCATGGATGCATGAGGTGAAGCATTACCACCTCATTCCATACTATCATGTTTCGATCCTGGGACCTGTGGGTTATGGGCCCACACACAATTCAAAGTGTAACCATCGTATTATATCGTTTTAGGGTTTCAACCACAGTAATAAAGTAATCCGCAATTGTATCAGTCATTCAAGCATTAATCATACGCAATTACCATCACTCAGTTATATTAGAGCTAGGTATAACAAGCTACACCTCATTAGGGTTACTTGTCCAGACAATTTGATTAACATCCCTTCTATTAATATGAGTGAGTAGGTATAACTACCTTATTCAGGATATCCCTCCTTGTCTTCTGTCATCATCCAAACTGTATCACCGTATCACAACTACAAAATACTAGGATGCATATCTAGTATGAATTACTACCACTATCATACACCTTTTATTAACAAATAGCTTACACAACTACACTGAAATCATACATAGAACCAACTTACATACCTTAGTATGCCTTCAACAAAGCATACTTCTAAAAACGAGTTCACATATTACACAAAGCTAGTATTTTCCTTTATCTCTCTCCTCATTTCTTATTACTTATGTTTTGCTACCTCTCCTTCTCATTTTGATCATATACAAAAAAAAACATCCCTAATATTAAAACATTCAAGGTAAGAATAGATTATTCATCATTCTTGCTATCACACAAGAATTTATTTCTTATCACACTTCATCGTGATGTATGTCACTATTACATTCACTAGATGACCCTACCAAGGTAGTTATGCATCATATATGATTCATTTTCTTATCATTTAATTCCCACCTTGCTATTGTTAAGGAATATATGAGAGAGAAGATGATTTTAAGACTTGGAATACTTGTATTCAAACATTCCCTTAATACATTCTCGTATGTAGATTTACTTAGTTATCAATAGAGATATTTGATTGATTGGCACTTGCTTGAATCTCACAACCTCTTTATTTTATAACTTCTCCATCATATTTCAAACCCTTTCTTACATTTCATAGTCCTCTTACCATATACTACTCTTTAACCCGTCATCTTTAATTCTAAATTTTTCTCTTATGACCATGTTGCTTATTCATATGTATGGTCATGTATACCATGTTGCACATATTTCCTCCTTTATCTTTATACTATTGTGAAGTTAACGTTCTAAATTAATAGTCCTTCTATTAGTTTTTCCTCATGTTGAATACATTACATATTCTTCATTTTTTTAATTCAAGTGGATCATGCATGGGTCAAACATAGTTTCTCTTTCAATCTAGTTTTTCTCTCCTGAATACAGTCTACCTTTGTATGACTTATTCATTAGTTAAACGACACCTATGTTCTTCACTTAGGAACTAGTTTGTTGTTCTAGTCTTATGAATTATATGATCATATGATTCTCTTCACTTTTACTCTTTTGAAGACTCTTCACTTCTATGGACCTATTGAATGCTCAACTCTATTCTTCTACTCAACCTTTGCTTTTGAGTTCATAAAAGCATTATACTCAATTATATGATCCATTCTTCATGATCGATTCTTGTAATCTAGAACCATACATACATTTCATATATCTTTTCTATATTTCATATGTATAGCTCATATAATATTAATCAATAAACTGATTATGAACCTTATATCATGTTCCTTTATTCCCAATTAAGGGTTTCTCATATGAGGCCCCAAAATTGAACCTCAGATACCAGTTTCAACTGATTCTTAGTTGTTATGATCTTGCCCATATGTTTCAACATCTTACTGTATGTACATTCTTACTCTGATGTGGGTCTAATTATTCAAATTCTATTCTTATTATACTATTGATAGGAGTCATTAGATCCCAGTAACGCATCCTGCCAGCCGGACCAGGCCAAACCTGAAGTCCTGAAGCCAAGAACTACAAAGGATTACTCAACTCCTATTCATCTCAGAAGTGAGGAAGAAAACTTATCCACTAATAAAATCTCATTCAAAGGTCAATTCTAGTCTACTTGTTACAAAGAATGAAATCAATAAATGCTACAACTGCATGGTGTACAACAGATATTAAAGACCCATATTTCAAAGTATTGAATATTTCAATTCAAACATATAAGAGCATTTCTATACATTTCCAACAAAAACAACATTATGAAATGTAAGTTCTATCTCCTTTTACATTCATGCTCTTAATTCTTGTTTCTTTTCTCGTTATCTAACCCTAACATTTCTAGGGTTCCTCTCTAGCCCATTCTTCCACTGTATAACTGGCCAGGGTATACGTGAGAGAATAGACAGAGTAGCTTGTACTGGTTGATCCAAGTACTCAGATATCAGGCCAGGATATCCAAATACTCAAATCCCCACAGCTAACATCAAAACATCTCCTATATGCCACACTTATGATGCTAACTTACTAACTTAATGGTCATTGACAACTCACCCTAAGCTTTGATACCAAGTTGTTATATACCGATCTCACAATTTCCTCAAATCATGAGATTAGGGCATAAGATAGGATTTATATGTAATACAAAGAACACCCTTAACTTTTTTTTTCTTATTTTATTTAAAACTCTTATTTCTTCGCATTGAACCACATAAATCATTTTAACAAGGGAATCTGAACATTTCTTTTACTAATCAGACTTTAATAGAAAAGATACATGTATAAACATTCATGATGTCTCTCACACCTTATGCACATAAGACCTACTAATTAGCATACAATTTCAAAAGAGGAATAATATTACACATCGTAATTACAACTCTCTCTCTCCTATCTCTTACTGAGGACCTAGAGTGACAAGGACCGACTGACTCAACTAATCTTGTACTTAACTCTTGTGGATGATCTACATTGATGCTCTGACCATCTTCAAGTCCACGCGGTTAACCCTAAAATGTTTGAGTAGAGGGGTGAGCCTAATCACTCAGTGAATGAGTACTTCAAAGAAACAGTCTAAGGCACTAATGTGATTACAGATATAACTTTGAGTAAACGATATGAAATTTAACAACATTAAATACTACACTGAACAGTTCTAAAACAATATAATTGAAATAACAAGGAATGTAAATATTGCATCCAAAGAATAACTACTAGAAGACTATGCTCTAGTCTTCCTTAACTCTTTCATTTATAAGGAACTCTGTGAACCTATATGATCATATTTTAACTTATGCCCTGATCTATGCAGTGTACTCTGCATAGAGACTCGCAGTGCACTACGGCCACACCGTACAAGACTTAGCGACACACCCGGGAAATGCTAAGTCTAACTACTGTCCTGGTCTGCGTCAGGAACCTCAGGCTCACACGGCCTCACTGCACTCTCAAAAGAGTGTAAACAGGACTCCTCCTACCTGAGTACACAGGCAGAGAGTCTGGGTTACCACCGTGACACACGCACGAATTATTGTTGAATAACCCCTATTTACTCCAGTGCCACCGTGACACACGCACAGATTATTGTTGAACACTGTCTCTCTGTCCTCGTGCCACCGTGACACACGCACGGATTATTGTTAAACACGAGCCACCGACCATCTAGACACACACTAGGTAGGTCGTTTCACCCCTAAGGCACAGACCTCTCAAAGGGGTTCTATGGTGTTCAGGGCACCTAAGTCTAACATTAACATTATAGGTACATTTTAAACAGAAATCATAACTCATTTAACATTTCTCACAAGGCTCACACGTCCTGCCATATCATATCATAAGAAACATCATAACTCATGTATTCAACATATATCATGTCTCAGTAACATCCCTTTCTAGGGCATGTCATATCTCATCACCTGCAATTTATGAGATATGTATTGAAAATAAGAAGCCCTGCAGTATGTAGATATCAACTCAGAGAGAACAAGCATATAAAGTTAAATGCACTAGAAACATACAATTCAATAGTTAAGCATCACCACATCTCATATCGAGACCTTTCATATCACCATAACATGATTCATTGAACACCCTATCCTTAGGGTTTCCTTTCCTTATTCACTTATCACATGGCAACACCCTACTCTTAGGGTTTCATTTGCCTCATTCACTTATCACATGGCAACACCCTGCTCTTAGGGTTTCATTTGCCTCATTCACTTATCACATGGCTCCCATAAGGATTTCACACGATATAAACATTCACAAATTAAAGACTGCTTTCAACAATCATATACAATCAATATATGTATGAAACCATGGAAATTGAACTAAATTTAGGTTTCCATGCTATTCACTGAGATATCATGCACCAAGAATAAAATTCAAATAAGGTAACCAATGAGGTACATCCTAACCACTTATAAGATTACTAGTCCTCTTCATTAAACTTTGACCTTTAAGTATTCATTTAGGGTTTGCTTCAACACGGTCGTGGTGTCACCCCACGGCCGTGGCACAGTTACCTCACCACGGTCGTGGCTCTTCCCCACGGTCATGGTGTATAGAGATCATAGTTTCAAAAGCATTCAGTACGGCCGTGCTACCTAGCACGCCCGTGGCACAGACCCTTCACCACGGTCGTGGTCACCAACCACGGCCGTGCCACAACTCGATTGAGCTTCAACTTAATGAAATCAAAAGTCATAGACTTAATGGTGAATCCAAATGGGCTTGGATATTGAAATATGTTAGACATGCACTTTATTAGGAGCATTAAGATCTAGACTTAGTTCAAGACTAAATGTCTCTTCAATAAGGTTGAAACTCTAGTGATATCTCAATTAGGTTAAACCCTAATTACATGATGGAAGTTTTTGCTTTATGCAACACCACTAAAAATCCTAGAGATGATGAGTCTCTAATTTTAGCCTTGCTAGTACTATGGTAAGAACTCCACCCACATGTGCTAAGACATGTGGAAGTCTTATCGTAGTATAGTTAAGGGTCGAATCCTCGGGACAACGGTCTTGACGAAGTCAAGATGGAAAACGTTTAGCCTTTACTTAACAACTTAAAGATTGATATTTAGATCGAAAGTATGATTTGGTTGTTTTAAACTAAGTACAAAGAAAGTAAAGCAAGAAAGTAAATAAAGCAAGTAAATCTTAAGAGTTAACAAATGATGATGAATCACTGGGGTTAAGCAGGTATTTACCACCGCTACACATGCATTGTATATGTACTAAGCAAGACTTATAAGCTAGATGCATGGATGTTTCCACAAGACCGATGCCTTATAAGACAAGAGCGATGCGTTGCATCCAAGGGTGTTCCACAAGACCGATGCCCACATAAGACAAGAGCGATGCATTGCACCCTTCGATGTTCCACAAGACCAATGCCCATATAAGAAAAGGGCAATGCATCTCATCCTCCAAGGGTTAAGTAACTCTCATGCGGTACATCACTACGCGTCACTGAAGGATGTAGTCTCCGAAGAGAGAATCTTACTCAACCTCAAGAAACGTGCATCTAAAACTAACAAGCGAGCGATAATTACCAAATCGAATAGCGTCTTTGTAGGCCTAGTATCCGGTGAGGGATAACCTAGCTACGAGAAGTGCGGGAATGATGCAACGCCAGCCATCCCCGAACGAATGGTCACATGCTTTACATCATTCCCCTCGCAAAGTGTGTTCCTCGACTTACCAAAGGTCTCTTCCATACAGATGGGAGTGTGCCAGATGATAGTGAGTTTACTCCACTCTTTGAGATACACTTCTAGACACCGAAACGGATGCGTGGTGGATACACACACCAGAAACCAACACTAAATCGGTATTCAAGCCTCGATAGCGGTCGTAGACAAACCACAACGAAAGACAATAAATGCATACGAGAAAGTGGCCATCATTCAAGCATGTGTGAAACGATTTAGTATTAAAACGAAATGATAACATCTTTTTTACAGTGCAAAATACAAAACATGGGCAGCGGGGCTAGTCCCCGCGCCCCAGTGGATGGAACTACTCGCTCCTCATAGAGGGAGCAACAAAGAAGGAGGCAAGAAGAGATAGAAAGAACATCATCTCCACTGAGGAGAGAAGGTTGAACCCTTGGTGGAGAGAGCAACGATCTCCACCCCTTGTAGCTTGCTTGATGACAGATCTTCTCCTCTCACCTTCCTTGTTGATGAGAGAGCAACGTAGCTTGCAATGGATGTGAGTCTCAGACCGGCAGCCTCGAGTGATGGATGGAGTTGTTCTGGTAGTGGAGAGACAGCCTCTGGACGTCTGCCCTCTCCCTGAACGGCCCTGAGGTCTTATTTATAGGCTTTAAGTGAGATCCAAACGGTTTGGAGACCGTTTGGGCTCAAACGGTCTTGGGACCGTTTGGCGTCAAACGGTCTTGGGATCGTTTGGCGTCAAACGGTCTTGGGACCGTTTGGCGTCAAACGGTCTTGGGACCGTTTGGCGTCAAACGGTCTTGGGATCGTTTGGCGTCAAACGGTCTTGGGACCGTTTGGCGTCAAACGGTCTTGGGACCGTTTGGCGTCAAACGGTCTTGGGACCGTTTGGCTTCATGCGGTCTCGGGACCGTTTGAACTCCATGCGGTGTTGGGACCGTTTGGCTTCATGCGGTCTCGGGACCGTTTGAACTCCATGCGGTCTTGGGACCGTTTGGCTTCATGCGGTCTCGGGACCGTTTGAACTCCATGCGGTGTTGGGACCGTTTGGCTTCATGCGGTCTCGGGACCGTTTGAACTCCATGCGGTCTTGGGACCGTTTGGCTTCATGCGGTCTCGGGACCGTTTGAACTCCATGCGGTCTTGGGACCGTTTGGCTTCATGCGGTCTCGGGACCGTTTGGACTCCATGCGGTCTTGGGACCGTTTGGATCTACTCGACCCTTGGGCTGGTTTGTTCTTTTGTTATTTTTTTGTGCTTTTTCTGCAATTATAAAAGGAAAAGTTAGTTTGATGATGTATTTACAAAAAGGGGTAAAATTAGGTTTAAGTACAATATAAATGTAGAAAGAGTATGGAAAACTAAAGAAAAAGACTAAGATAAACTACTAAAATAGGAGGTTATCACCCCCCTAACTTAGAGTCTAGCTTGTCCTCAAGTTAGATAGAGCTGAGGCATGAAATGGCGCGGCGATCTTAATTAAAATTTCCGTACTCTTGCTTCAATTCTTGACTTGAGTTCCCCAGGGGTCGTATCTAGGCTTATTGCATGCCTTGATCCTTTTGGATTTCGAGAGTTGCTTGGATTTCAGGTTTTTCCGTATCTCAAAGTTTGCCTTGGGACCACATTTATTTTGTGCATGCTGTTGACTCTAATCAACTTTATACCTCTCTGGAAACCTATTGGAAGCTAGAGAGGGTATGAGGATTGGCTAAAGGCTTTGAAGTGTAACTCCCCTTCGAGTGGGGGAGGGGCTGTCTATGCTTTTTAGGATCTCACTACCGGACACGACACATCTGCCTTTATGAGGGCAGCTGAATGTACCGGCCGGGCAAATCCTTTATTAGCCTTTTCATATACTTGGAACTTTTAGGGTTTCACTACCGGACGCGACGCATCTGCCTTTGTGAGGGCAGCGGAATGTGCCGGCCGGGTGAGCCCTTTATCAGTTCTTTATATAGGTCCTTATTCGTGGCACAACTCTCATGATTTTATTCGTCTCTCTGGCTTTTATTCAAAAACTCACAGGCTTGGGTTTTGGGATGAGGATTTATTTTGGGTGGCCAAGCCTCTTTTATTTTGAAGAGAGGAAAGTTGTTCTTAAAGTTTTTCAGCATGCACTTATTTGGTTTGTGGTCCACTTGCAGAGCTTTTTGACTTGGAAGTTGCCTGATTTCCCTCTCATCCTTGAGATCTCGGCTTATTTCTGCCCTGATTTTGACCTATGGAGAGTCAGATAAAGAAATGGAGCAAAAATATAGGATCCATAGTGGATGGGGATCGATAAATCGCCATTTGATGTCTAAGTGCTAAATACTTGTAGAGACTAACATGATTCTAGAGTTAGTTGAGGTGACTTATTTTAAGGAAAAGGGTGTATAGAGATTGATACCTAGCCCTTGTCTGATGACCCCCCCCCTAACTCATCACACACTCTGTCCTCAGAGTGGGAAAGTGATAGGTTGAGAAGTCATTTGAACAAGGGCTGCGAGTTAGGAAAAAATTGCGGTAACCCCTGGAGATTGGAGTAGAGTGGATGCGAATTGGGGTGCCTTGTAGCGCTGACTCAGGAGCTTTATTGATGTCGCAGTGCATTCCTTTGCAATTGTGTCTTGATATTGTAGACGAAATCTGCAATTCTAGCAATGAATCTGCTAGACAATATCAAGACAAAATTGCAAAGGAGTGCACTGCGATATGTGCTGCTTGATTACACAAAAGTTCCCAAACGGTGTCTAAACCGTTTGGTTCCAAACGGTTTGAAGACCGTTTGGTTCCAAACGGTTTGAGGACCGCTTGGAAAGCGAGAAGCCGCAGGTCGCCGGCGCGGGGGGAAGGTGGAACGGGGCGAAGGTGAAACGGGGCGAGGGTTTGAAGGTGGGTGGATGAAACGGCGACTGACGCGATAGTGGCGACAGAACGGCACGGCAACGAAGAACATCATTTGACGACGACTGCGAAGGTGGCGCGGAGTGAGCAGCGTGCTTGGAGTCGCCGGGCAATCTTGTGGGAGGTGGATTGAGAAGCTTGCGCGGAAGCACAGAAGCAAAAAGGTGAAGTTCTACGCACGAAAAGACTGTAGAGTGCGAAGATTCGAAGAGAGGAAGATGGAGATGCGGGGTCGGTATTTATAGCGGTGACTTATCGTATTCAAACGGTTTCAAGACCGTTTGGTTCCAAACGGTTTGAGGACCGTTTGGTCCCAAACGGTTTGAGGACCGTTTGGTCCCAAACGGTTTCAAGACCGTTTGGTCCCAAACGGTTTCAACACCGTTTGGTCCCAAACGGTTTGAGGACCGTTTGGTCCCAAACGGTTTCAAGACCGTTTGGTCCCAAACGGTTTCAAGACCGTTTGGTCCCGAACGGTTTCAAGACCGTTTGGTCCCAAACGGTTTCAAGACCGTTTGGTCCCAAACGGTTTGAGGACCGTTTGGTCCCAAACGGTTTCAAGACCGTTTGGTCCCAAACGGTTTCAAGACCGTTTGGTCCCGAACGGTTTGAGGACCGTTTGGTCTCAAACGGTTTTAAGACCGTTTGGAGCATAAAAAAAAATTTGTATATTTTTTTGTATTTTTAGATTTAGTAATGAAAGAACTTAAAGAAGCAAAACAAAATTAAGAGAGAATAAAACTAGAAAAGTGGAGAAATTGATACTCAGGTCTTGGGTTGCCTCCCAAGAAGCGCCTTGGTTTTACGTCACTGGCTCGACGAAATTGTGGGCGTAGCGTTTCTGACATCGAGGGTTTGTTGATGTGTTTTGTCTTCCTGAGTGTAGTATTTTTTTAAACGGTGTCCGTTGACCGTTCGTTCTCCTCCGTTGTTGTTGATGATAATGGCAGCTCCAGTTGGGTAGATATGTTTTATAGTGAAGGGTCCGGACCATCTTGTTCGAAGCTTTCCGGGGAATAATTTGAGCTTGGAATTGAATAAGAGCACTTTGTCACCAACGGTGATATCTTTTCTCCTAAGATGTCCATCGTGCCACATTTTCGTTTGCTCTTTATAGATTCTGGCACTGTGATATGCTGTCATGCGGAGTTCTTCTAGCTCCTGTAGTTGAAGTTGTTTGTTCTCTCCTGCACTTTTAAGGTCAAAGTTTAGTTGCTTGATGGCCCACCAGGCTTTATGTTCCAGTTCTACTGGAAGATGACATGATTTACCGTACACCAAGCGGAATGGAGTTGTTCCAATTGGTGTTTTGTAAGCCGTACGATATGCCCAGAGGGCGTCAGAAAGTTTGGTGGACCAATCAGTGCGATTTTTGTTCACTGTTTTTTCAAGAATCGCTTTTATCTGTCTATTGGATACTTCCACTTGGCCACTAGTTTGCGGGTGGTAAGGTGTGGCAACTTTGTGATGGACTCCATATCTTCTTAGTAATGCTTCGAAACTTCGTTCCAGAAAATGGGTTCCGCCATCAGATATGACCGTTCTTGGGACTCCAAATCTTGGAAAGATGGTATCTTTGAACAATTTGACAACAGGTTTGGAGTCATTAGATGCAGTGGGTACAGCTTCGACCCACTTCGAGACGTAATCCACAGCGACCAAAATGTACGCGAAACCATATGATGAGGGGAAAGGTCCCATGTAGTCTACCCCCCATACATCAAACAGCTCAATTTCCTGCCACATGGTAAGAGGCATTTCATCTCTTTTTGATATGTTGCCCGAAAATTGGCATTTATCACAGGATTTGACAAAATTATGTGAGTCTTTTGATATGGTGGGCCAAAAGAAACCAGATTGTAGAACTTTTATGGCAGTTTTCTTGGCGCCCATGTGCCCCCCCGTGGGTCCGGAGTGGCAGTGTTCCAAAACCGATGTTATTTCTTCTTCTGGAAGGCATCGACGAAAAAGTCTGTCGGCACAGAGGTAGAACAAGTAGGGTTCATCCCAATGATAACGTTTTACGTCATGAAGGAATTTCCTTTTATCTTGATAAGAAGCAGACGGGTGAATGATCCCTGTGGCCAGATAATTGACGATATCTGCAAACCAAGGGAAATTATGAGTGGCTTTCATAAGTTGATCATCAGGAAGAGAGTCCCTGATAGGGATTTTATCTTTGTCTTCAACCTCGATTCTACTGAGGTGATCGGCGACAACGTTCTCTACGCCACTTTTATCTTTGATTTCTAGATCGAATTCTTGAAGCATCAATACCCAGCGGATGAGCCTGGGTTTGGCATCCTGTTTCTGAATCAAATGTCTAATAGCAGAATGGTCAGTGTAGACAATTACCTTAGAGCCGATCAGGTAAGAGCGGAATTTTTCGAAGGCGTAGATGATAGCTAGGAACTCTTTTTCCGTGGTCGTGTAGTTTCTTTGTGCTTCATCAAGCGTTTTGGACGCATAGTAGATGACATAGGGTTTCTTGTCGATTCGTTGTCCTAAAACGGCCCCTATGGCATAGTCACTTGCGTCACACATAATTTCAAAGGGTTGCGACCAGTCTGGAGCCCTTAGAATAGGTGCGGAAATTAGTGCTTCTTTAAGGGTGGAGAAACTTTGCATACATTCTTGGTCAAAAATAAACTCGGCATCTTTTGTCAGGAGTTGGGTCATGGGTTTAGCTATTTTTGAGAAATCTTTGATGAACCTTCTGTAAAACCCGACATGACCTAGGAAAGCTCTAACTCCTCTTATGTCCTTCGGAGGTGACAACTTCGAGATGACATCAATCTTTGCTTTGTCGACCTCGATCCCTCTATCACTTACTCTATGTCCGAGGACGATACCCTCTGTTACCATGAAATGGCATTTTTCCCAGTTCAGGATAAGGTTTGTTTCCTTGCAACGTTGCAGGACTTGTTCGAGATTATTTAGACAGTTATCGAAAGACTCTCCATAAACAGAGAAATCATCCATAAAGACTTCCATAATAGATTCAGTTAATCCGGCGAAGATGGCGGACATGCAGCGTTGGAAAGTAGCAGGAGCGTTACATAGCCCGAATGGCATTCTTCTAAAGGCATATGTCCCGAAGGGACAAGTGAAGGTGGTTTTTTCTTGGTCCTCTGGATGTATGGGTATTTGGTAGAACCCAGAGTAACCATCGAGATAACAAAAATATTTTTGGTAGGCCAAGCGCTCCAGGACTTCGTCTAGAAAGGGTAGAGGGTAGTGGTCTTTCCTTGTAGCTTTATTCAACTTCTTATAATCGATGCACATTCTCCACCCCGTTACAGTCCTAGTAGGTACGAGCTCATTTTTATCGTTGATCACTATAGTAGTGCCCCCTTTCTTTGGGACAACTTGAACTGGACTAACCCACTGAGAGTCGGAGATAGGGTAGATCATACCAGCTTTAAGCAGTTTGAGGACTTCCAAACGGACTACCTCTTTTAAATTTGGGTTCAGTTTTCTTTGATGTTCGCGAGTGGGTTTAAATTCTTCAACCATAGGAAGCTTGTGCATACACAGAGCCGGATTTATGCCTGTGAGGTCGGTTATTTTATAACCGATGACCTTTTTTTGTTTCCTTAGTTTGTCTAGAAGTCTGACTTCTTGGTCTTCGGTGAGGGTGGAGCTGATAATAACTGGGCATAGCTCTTCCTTATCCAGGAAAACATATTTGAGCCCTGTGGGTAAGGTCTTCAATTCAGGGGTTTTTGGTGGTTCTGCTGCTTCAATAGTCGTTATGACTTTAAGCTCTTCAAAGGTAGCCTTTGGTGCTTCTTCTACCTTTTCTAGATATTGGATGCATTGCTGGACTAGTTCATTTGCAGAGAACTCGACTTCGGGATTGATAAGAGCATTTTCAAGTTCGTCGATTGGCTCGGAGATTTCAAGTTGCGACATTTGTTGGATTGCGTCTAAAAGAAAGACTTCTTCTTGAATGTTAGGGCCTTTCATGCTGTCAAGGACACGGAATTGAATGGCTTCCTTTCCGAGCCTAAGGATGATGGTTCCGGCTTCGACATCGATTAGCGCTCTGGCTGTAGCTAGGAAAGGCCTGCCGAAAATGATCGTATATCTCAAGTCCTCTTTAATATCCATGATGACAAAATCACATGGAACGTAAGCATCCTTGCCTATTCTTACTGGAACGTCTTCAATGATTCCCAAAGGTGCGGTTATGGTGGAGTCAGCAAGTTGAATAGTCATTGCTGTAGGTAGCAGATCTGTGAAACCGAGGCGTTGGCACATTGAGAAAGGCATAATGGATATACTAGCCCCGAGGTTAGCTAATCCTTTCTTTGTGGATGCGTTTCCAATGCAACATTGGATTCCGAAAGAACCTGGGTCCTTCTTCTTTTTGGGCAGTTTGTTCAAGATGATGTCAGAGGTGGTTTGGGCAAGCTTGACGGTTTCCTGCTCTTTGGTGATATACTTACGTGATAGCAAAGTTTTGAGATACCTTGCCCATGCTGGTACTTCGGATAGAGCGTCGAGGAGTGGGATATCGATATAAAGTTTCTTCATTGCTTCCTTGAATTTCTGAAACCTGGCATCCATTTTTGTTTCTTGCAGTCTGCCTGGATATGGAATCCTTGGTTTGAATTGCGGGACCTTGGGTTATGTGGGTACATACTCTTTGTTTTTGTCCTCGGTGTCTTCGGGAGATTTCCCAATCTCTTATTGTGAGATCTCTTTCGTCAAAAGAATGGGCACATCATCATCATCTAGAGTGATCTTGATGGGTTCAGGCAGAATGCGTCCCGACCTTGTGGTGATGGCGTTCAGCTGTTCGTGTTCATTTTGCTCATTTGGTTCAGGCTGCCTATCAGAAACGCCAGCCGAAGACTTCAACTGTGCAGCGATCTGAGCTAGCTGGGTTTCAACTGCCCTTTGTTAGGCTTGCTGGCTAGCTAGCATAGTTTGTTGAGACTGAAGCATTTGCTTTATCAAAGATAGTTCGTCTTCTGGTTGTTGCAGAGGTGCGGTTAACTGTGGCTGCAGGGGCTGCTGCAACTGGGGTTGGTGCAACTGAGGGTGCAGTCCCGAATGGGTGTATTGGTAAGACGGATTCCTGGGATAGGTAGGTCTTTGAAAACCTTGTCTGTAATTCCCTTGACTGAAGTTATTCTGGAGTCCCGGTGATTGTCTGTTGAAAGATCCACCTTGTGCATGCTGCTGTGGGTTGGCAGTCCCTGCAGGATTCCCGTATTGGAAACCAGGATGGTTCCTTGGTTTATTTGGGTTGTAATTCATTTGGCCAGGTATTGAATGTATGGAGTTGACTTGCTCTGGCATTTGGTCTTCGGGATGCTCGATGATGGGTTCATATTGCGGCATAGGTGGTTGTAAATCCATCATGACATTGTACAACAATCCACATGATAATGTGGGATGATCGGATGCATGACAGGCTTCACAAGTACCAGTAGTTGCCTTAACTTGTTGAACCTGGGAGCTTTTCTTCTTATCATATTCCCCGAAAGAAGTTTCGAGGTCTTGTTGCTTGCTAGCAATAGTCTTCAAAGCCTCAGCAATGGCTTTGAGTTCCATAGATTCTACCGCTTTGTAAACCTTGAGAACGCCTTTGGGTTGGTTAGATGACCTTCCCCAATTGGATTGGTTCTCGGCCCCCAACGTAACTATATTCCAGGCGTCTTCGTAGTTCTTTCTCATAAAGTTTCCTCCAGATGAGGAATCTAGGAATTGCTTGATATCATCACTTACTCCTCTGTAGAATGTTTCTATTAGTTGATTTTGAGAAATGCCATGGTGAGGACACTTTCTCAGGAGTTCTTTGAATCTTTCCCAAGCTTCAGAAAGTGTTTCTCCAGGCAATTGGGAAAAGTGATTAATCTGTCCCCTGATCTCATAGGTTAGGGAAGGTGGGAAGAATTTCTCAAGAAACTTCTCTTCTAAGGGAGTCCAGGTAGTGATGATAGGGTGTCTATCCAAAGCGTTGTACCAGCTTAGTGCTCTTCCAGATAGGGTGAAGTGGAAAAGGTGTAACATGATTGCTTCCATTGCAATGCCTGCTTGGGGTACAAGTCGGCAGAGTGACTTGAACCTCTTAAGGTGATCCATGCAATCATCTCCGTGTGCTCCGGAGAAAGAGATGCCTTGCATGATCTGGATCCATTGCGTCCGAATTTCAAAGTGCGGTATGTTGATAATCGGTGGTCGGACAGGATGATCATCTTCATAATTCTTTGGGACTGCATAGTCCCGAAGTTGCTTGTTTCTTAACGCAAGTTGAGCAGCAGCCTGCTCTGCTTGGATGCGGGCTTGTTCCTCAGCTCGGATCTCAGCTTGCACCTGAGCACGAGTGTCAGCAATGAGTTGTGCTCGTTGTGCTGCTATGGCGGCGTTGACTCTTTCTGCAATAAGGCGTTGCTCTTCGGCCATCTGTCTGGCTCTTTGGCGGTTAAGTCTATTCCTTCGGTGAAAACTTCTTTCTACCTCAGAATCGTATTCTGGTTCAGGGGAGAATCCGATGCTATGCGGGGGTTGCATACACGTTTTCTACCTGAGTAGAAGGAAAATCTCAAGTTAGGAAAAATGGAAGGAAATGAAAAAGATCAAGAAATATTGGATTGGTTATTAAGAAAAAGTGTAAAATCCTAATCAACCAAGAAATTGGTAAGTAAAAACTAAAAAGTTCCGTTGTCCCCGGCAACGGCGCCAATTTTTGATGGAAGTTTTTGCTTTATGCAACACCACTAAAAATCCTAGAGATGATGAGTCTCTAAGTTTAGCCTTGCTAGTACTATGGTAAGAACTCCACCCACATGTGCTAAGACATGTGGAAGTCTTATCGTAGTATAGTTAAGGGTCGAATCCTCGGGACAACGGTCTTGACGAAGTCAAGATGGAAAACGTTTAGCCTTTACTTAACAACTTAAAGATTGATATTTAGATCGAAAGTATGATTTGGTTGTTTTAAACTAAGTACAAAGAAAGTAAAGCAAGAAAGTAAATAAAGCAAGTAAATCTTAAGAGTTAACAAATGATGATGAATCACTGGGGTTAAGCAGGTATTTACCACCGCTACACATGCATTGTATATGTACTAAGCAAGACTTATAAGCTAGATGCATGGATGTTTCCACAAGACCGATGCCTTATAAGACAAGAGCGATGCGTTGCATCCAAGGGTGTTCCACAAGACCGATGCCCACATAAGACAAGAGTGATGCATTGCACCCTTCGATGTTCCACAAGACCAATGCCCATATAAGAAAAGGGCAATGCATCTCATCCTCCAAGGGTTAAGTAACTCTCATGCGGTACATCACTACGCGTCACTGAAGGATGTAGTCTCCGAAGAGAGAATCTTACTCAACCTCAAGAAACGTGCATCTAAAACTAACAAGCGAGCGATAATTACCAAATCGAATAGCGTCTTTGTAGGCCTAGTTTCCGGTGAGGGATAACCTAGCTACGAGAAGTGCGGGAATGATGCAACGCCAGCCATCCCTGAACGAATGGTCACATGCTTTACATCATTCCCCTCGCAAAGTGTGTTCCTCGACTTACCAAAGGTCTCTTCCATACAGATGGGAGTGTGCCAGATGATAGTGAGTTTACTCCACTCTTTGAGATACACTTCTAGACACCGAAACGGATGCGTGGTGGATACACACACCAGAAACCAACACTAAATCGGTATTCAAGCCTCGATAGCGGTCGTAGACAAACCACAACGAAAGACAATAAATGCATACGAGAACGTGGCCATCATTCAAGCATGTGTGAAACGATTTAGTATTAAAACGAAATGATAACATCTTTTTTACAGTGCAAAATACAAAACATGGGCAGCGGGGCTAGTCCCCGCGCCCCAGTGGATGGAACTACTCGCTCCTCATAGAGGGAGCAACAAAGAAGGAGGCAAGAAGAGATAGAAAGAACATCATCTCCACTGAGGAGAGAAGGTTGAACCCTTGGTGGAGAGAGCAACGATCTCCACCCCTTGTAGCTTGCTTGATGACGGATCTTCTCCTCTCACCTTCCTTGTTGATGAGAGAGCAACGTAGCTTGCAATGGACGTGAGTCTCAGACCGGCAGCCTCGAGTGATGGATGGAGTTGTTCTGGTAGTGGAGAGACAGCCTCTGGACGTCTGCCCTCTCCCTGAACGGCCCTGAGGTCTTATTTATAGGCTTTAAGTGAGATCCAAACGGTTTGGAGACCGTTTGGGCTCAAACGGTCTTGGGACCGTTTGGCGTCAAAAGGTCTTGAGATCGTTTGGCGTCAAACGGTCTTGGGACCGTTTGGCGTCAAACGGTCTTGGGACCGTTTGGCGTCAAACGGTCTTGGGACCGTTTGGCGTCAAACGGTCTTGGGACCGTTTGGCGTCAAACGGTCTTGAGATCGTTTGGCGTCAAACGGTCTTGGGACCGTTTGGCGTCAAACGGTCTTGGGACCGTTTGGCTTCATGCGGTCTCGGGACCGTTTGAACTCCATGCGGTCTTGGGACCGTTTGGCTTCATGCGGTCTCGGGACCGTTTGAACTCCATGCGGTCTTGGGACCGTTTGGCTTCATGCGGTCTCGGGACCGTTTGAACTCCATGCGGTCTTGGGACCGTTTGGCTTCATGCGGTCTCGGGACCGTTTGAACTCCATGCGGTCTTGGGACCGTTTGGCTTCATGCGGTCTCGGGACCGTTTGAACTCCATGCGGTCTTGGGACCGTTTGGCTTCATGCGGTCTCGGGACCGTTTGAACTCCATGCGGTCTTGGGACCGTTTGGCTTCATGCGGTCTCGGGACCGTTTGGACTCCATGCGGTCTTGGGACCGTTTGGATCTACTCGACCCTTGGGCTGGTTTGTTCTTTTGTTATTTTTTTGTGCTTTTTCTGCAATTATAAAAGGAAAAGTTAGTTTGATGATGTATTTACAAAAAGGGGTAAAATTAGGTTTAAGTACAATATAAATGTAGAAAGAGTATGGAAAACTAAAGAAAAAGACTAAGATAAACTACTAAAATAGGAGGTTATCATTACATCATATGGTATAAATCTGAAAAGCATTCTTACTAGGATGTGTTGTATATGTTTCTGATGTGAATCTACCATCAAAGAGTCATTCAAACAGAGAAGGAATCCATATCATATCAATTTGCAACAACTTAAATCAAACGGACATTTCAGGGTTTAGAATCACATACTAAGCAATTAGGGATTTGGATGCTATAATCAAATTTCGTGCATTACATTGTTTGAAGGAAGAACCCACTCACCCTAAGGTGTTAAAAAACCTCAAAACTGCAGCTCAACTTAGGGAATCTCGAACTCATATCAAATCCCTAGCAAGTCTCCCAATTCTTCTTCCATTCAACTCGGAAACCTTGAAAATGAGGGATTATGAAGAAAGAGTGAGAAAAGAGGAAATTTTGATACCATTTCGGATCAAATCAGGGAAGGGACGGAATCTTGACATGTGAGAGAAGATTCACCATGAAAGGATATACAAAGAAGCTAAACTTACTTGATTTCACCATTCCTCAGACCGCAAAACCCTAATTCAGCAATTCCACCACTTTCTCCTCTCAAACCCTAACTCTCCCTCTCTCTCTAGGAGCTCCTTTCTCTAGAATGAATTGCGAAATATGAGAGCTTCTAGTGTGTGTGTTCGAACATATAGAGCAATTGAGCTGCTTGGGTCAATTGCATATTGACCCTACACTCAACTCTTATTATATTGGCTGAATATTCAGTTATACAAAAGTTACTGTATTTCATTTATTTCAGAGATCAAACCTTCTCCAAAAATTATGGGAATTTAGCATGTTGTTTATAATTGATCTATAAAGCTTCAGTTAAAATTTGAGATCATTTGAAGTTACCAATAAATAATTAAAAAATAGAACAGTGCACTGCTATCCAGAAATCTGCAGAAATGTCATTTGAAGCAAAAATGCCTCAGAACGGCCGTGCTAGCCGTCACGGCCGTGCAAGATGGACCCAGCACGGCCGTGCTACCTACCACGGCCGTGGTGCATTGTTTTCAGCAGATTTGAGTATAAAAGTTGGTTAATAGTTCAATTCTTTCAAAATGACAGTGTGGCCTTACATGCCCGTGCCACCAATGACCTAGCACGACTGTGCTACCCACCATGGCCGTGCTACCCAAGCATCCAACTATCATTTCTATTTTTCTATGCCTAACTCTATCATTCCTTCCCAAATGAGCTTATTTGTTGAAAACCCTAATTCAACCGACTAGAGATTATATATCTCAAACCCTAATTATACAAAGAGATAGCATGCTTGGGGTTCTCATTAGGTTTAACATATTATAATTGAAATATCATCATTAATTAGATTTAAGCAATGATCAATACAATTAAATATGTAATCATCCAGGTAAACCCTAGTTTACCAATTAAGCTCAGATGCGGTCATAACAATAATGGAGTAGCTCTCTCACACATATGGACATTTTGATTTGCAAACAAGAGAGAGAAAGGGCCTCAAGTGGACTGGATGCACTCATCTATAGCTAGGAGCTTGAATAGCATGAAGGAGCAACTTTGGAATGAAATGAAAGAGGTCATGTTTATTATTGGGGTGTCTACTAGAGGCTAGGAGCACTAAGGAACATTTTCTACCCATTGGGGTGTTACAATGGATATAATTTGGAGTTCTGCAACACCCAAATAGTTACAATCAATTTTTCAGCACACTTGATATAGTTCATTCGATTGAGTTTCAATAAAGATAACTCGACCGATTGCACTATATGACAAAGCCAATTTGAAGCATCGATTGAGTTTATCCAAGATGAAACTTGGCCAATCGCTTAAAATTAGTTTTTCCAGTGCAGGTTGTCGGTCGAGTTTTGTGTATTGAAACTCGACTGAACCTGTACATTCTCAAAATGCATCAAGGGTGTCATTCGAGTTTGTCACAGGGGAAACTCAATGAAATATACACTCCATGATGTATTTTGGAAAATCTCATTAGAGTGAGTAAACATTCGAATTAACAGATGCTGATTTTTACTCATCTTAGTTACAAGTCATAGCATCAACACAAATTATTACAAAAATCATCCTAAGTGTTTTAGGGTGTTTTCCACAAAAGTGCATTTGCATTGCTTTTGACTTGAACTTGATGAACCTAGGGCGTGCTGGTATTGATCATTTTCATGTACCTAATACATGAAATCAATCTCAAGTACACATATTAGATATGTATGAATGGAATTGTTAAATCATTATCAAAATATGGACAATGTATAACTCGCATTCTCCCCCTTTTTGATAATGACAAACCATTCCTCAACATATTGCAAAGAATATGAAAATTAAACCTTTACCTTGTAAATTGCAAGGGGATATATGAATAAAAAATGTTAATTGCTCCCCCTCAATTCATGCTTACTTTTATCTATATGGTTAGTCTTTACACAAACAACCGTAGCACATATATATACTACATAGACCTCTAGCAAGTCACATGACATTTTAGATAATTGACTAGAAAAGGATCACATAAGCAATAAATCAATATGGTTGAACTGATTTCTCCCCTGTGGTACCTACAATACCTGAGCTCTCATTTTCTCTCCCCCTTTTTCATTTCAAAAAGGTAGGGGTTAGAAGAGCTATTAAACATAGGTCTTCACCACAAGCACAAACTACACAAGCATCCACTAAAGCAAGCATAAAATAGAGACACAGCAAAAAGAAACAAGCAATCTAGAGTTAGAATCAAAATATAGGAGCGCATACCATCAACTAATAAGATGTAACCAAATAAAGAGTTAAGGTTCATAATATTAAGATTACAACACTAGATATGTCCTCTCGATATGAAAACTACAAGCCAACAAAAAAAAATGATGATATAAGAAAATAGTATGCCTAAAATGCAGTGCCCAAATGTTTAGTACATGATAGTATACAAAAAGAGATATGTATGAGCACCCTAATAGACTATAGAACTAAAGATCTAGGCTATCTTTATCAATGGGGTCATCGTCAACATCATCATCCTCGAGTTGTGGCTGGTAATCCTTGTCATCATTTGAGGGTGTAGCAGTCACAATAGGTGTGGCCTCAACACCATCACCATCATATAAAGATCCACCATCACCAGCATCATCAGAATTCTTAGCATCCTCACCATCTTCAGCATCTTGGTCAGGCATGACCTCATTAAAAGTAGGTCCAAAAGAACAAGTACCAGGCCGCTTGGCATTCTACACAACCCAAGACATGCCACAAGTGTTTAATACATTTGCTTGGTTGAAGTTGGGAGTAGAAACTCCATCATGTCCAGTAAGAAGAGTGGTGGTAGGGCCAATAGGAAGAGCCAAAAGAAGAAAAGCACCAACGGCATGGGCAGATCTACCATAACAAATGGTAGGGGGTATAGTGGAAGTAGTATGTCACAGAACCATTTTTACCCCAATCCCAATCCCAGTACCTAGATAGTGGAAAAAGGATTGAAGCGCCTGTCCCTAAGTGCCTCGATAGGATCTCACACACTGGCATATACAATAAGAAATAATAACTCATAAATAGGGAATATAAAGAACAAACTAACCTAAAATAGGAGATATTGTAGATCTATCTTTGTCATCAGAGTATATGGAGTGTGGAAGTGATCTAGTCAATGTTCCATTTGTTTTGCCTAAAATTAAGAAAATCAAGACAAAATTGTGCAATTGCACAGTACACTATCAAAACCAAGTAAAACGGTTTATACCTAAAGAGTATACTTGGCAGGAGTTATATTCAAAAAGTATAACAAGTGATTTTTCCAAATCCAAAATTTATTTGACAAGATGTTCATTTCAAGTAATGCAATTTTTATTACGAGTTCCCATTATGTTGTAATCAAGAAGCATTCTTATATATTTGGTGTGACTCCATCACCCCAACACGATGGGGGAGGTCACCAAGCTCCTTCTCTCCATATGAGGTAGGTGGCCTATGTACAAGTTCCACCTCCAAATGAGGAGGTCGTTTGCACTCAATATCAACATTATCAACATCATCTTCATTATCAATATACGGCAATCATAATGGGCAATATCATTTATGTTCTCATGTTTTTTCTCAAAATATAATATCAGAGAAATGAAAGACTAATCAATAGGGAATAGTAGCTCAACCAAGTATATAGCCAAGTATACAATCAAGAGATACATAAAAGGTATCTTCAATACAACCAAAGAGGGGATATAATAGTGTACCTTTCACCAAGGATTTTGAGTATAGATCTCAACAAGTAGTAGGTCAACCCATCAAGTTAGGTCCTAAATCATAAAGATTGGATCAAGGGTCAAGATCGTGATGTTTATAGTATCATGTTTCATGATTCAACATTAGGGTTACTCATTCCTATTTTATCTTGGGGTTAGGTCATTCACTTATGATCAACAATATCAAGATGTTCAACATTATTCAAGTGTCAATTATGTTTCAAGTGTGAATGACACACCTAGGTATTCTAGGTACATGTGTTAACCCTAACTATCATGGTCAATATGCAATTTATTAGATCATCCTCATGATAGATTAGCGTCATTAGTATTAAAGATTAGATCAAGTTCTAATTAATATAATGAGTGAAGTCAGGGATCAAGTATTAGATCAATAGATCAAAATATGTTGTAAGATTTAGATCAATCATATTATAAGATGGCATCATCGAGATTATCTTCAAGGTACATGTTTCATATTCAAAATTAGCTAAACCAACAAGATTAGGTCTAGTCAAGTCTGATTTCAGTGTCTCAAGATAAACATCAGAGTTAAGTATTAGGGTTCCCAAAATCTAATCATGCTTATGGAGTCATTAAGATAAAAGTATAACTAAAGGATCAAGAGTTAGGGATATCAGAGAAATATATCAAGAATTAGGTTTCAAAAACATTTTTAAATAAATTATTGGGTTTTTCTTATCAAAATGGACTATTTAGTCATAAATTTTGGAGATAGGAATCACAAGATATCATTTTTGTAAGAATTGGTTATTTACTGGATTTTTAAGCAGAGAAGAGGTAATTACCAGAAAAAGGAAAATCGAGGGTAAAACATTGGTCGTTGATCATCCGATTAATCACTGACTAAGGCCACGATCATGTAGCTGGGAGGAGCCTTCTCTGAATCACATGTGTGAGAGGGGGAGCTAGATGTGCAGATCCAACGTCGTTGGATCACATTCATCCTTTGACCATGGACCAAGATCAAAGGTATGGAAACATTTACTGGATTGACTGCCTACGTGCCTGGTAAGGTGGCGCCATAGCAGATCAATGGTCAGAGAAAAGAGGAGCATGAGTAGGGGAGTGGGAGAGTGGAGGAAAACGTTCCATTCAGGATTGTGAGGTTGAAATGAAGTCAGGGGTAGGATTCTTATAGGGTATTGGGGCTAGGTTCTAGGGTTTCAAGTGGATGCTCATGGAGGTGGTCAAGCTGTGGTTGGGCACCTCATTTACTCTCAAAACAAGCCGGTTCGAGGGGGAAAAAGGGCTAGATGAGCGTGGAATTGTGAGTTGGAGTGTTCCATCTATTTTGATTTTTAAATTATGACCTTTTTTGGGTCAAATGTATGCTCGGTCTCTCAGCTACCTTCCCCGTTGATTGTGGGAGGTAGGAGACATGTCATTGACCCTTCGATGTGGTTGTAGGGCTGTAAATGGGTCCAGGTATACCTGCATACCTGCAAATCTAGATCCTTTAAAACCCATCACGGGTCCAATATTTTGTACCCCTAGACCCATAGACCTGCATACCCGTGGACCCGTGTTTAAGTGGTTTTTCATATGGGTACAACTATACCCATACCCACGAGTCCCATATACCCATGATATTATATTAATAATTAATATTTATCCTTTTGAATCCAATGGTATGAAGCCTTTCCTGTGATCTAATGACTGACATCTAATATCAACTAATTAAAACTAACAAACCTAAAACATTCACAACTCGTCCCTCCAGTGGGTGACTGTTGCGGCGCCATAGAGTTCTAAATTTTAGAAACCCTTGTCCTTGACTCTACTTCCCCAGCTTCTGTCTTCGTGTCTTGGAGACTAGCATTGTGCTCAACTACCTTAGCACCTGAACCAGCTATGAATTGACATCAGCCGATCCACCCTGCCAACAAACTCCAGTCTCCTTCAACTACAGGTACAGGCTACTCAAGCGTCGTCAACGCCGCCTCCAGGTGCCCAGATCAATCATTTTCTAAGCATCGAATCCTTCCAGCTTCCCAATCCCGACCACATTGGCTTCCAGGAGCGCTGATTCCGTTGGATGCCTGATCCAGGAGTCGATATACTAATGGCGACATCATTCTACCCAGCTTTGTGACTTCTTGTTTAGAAAACTCAAATATCATCGACGGTTGTATACCAAAACTTCATGCCCCCCACAATTCCAGTCGGCATGTCTGCATATTACTATAACAAAGGTCATGTTACCTCCTCTTGCAGATACTACTTTCTTTTATTTTGTTTCTAAGTGTCAGATCCGTCAACTCCTCCTCCCACTTTCAGTTTTTTTTCCTATTGGGTGCCGTTGTTCTATATTATAGTTCTTCTATAATCATTCTTGTGTTAGCCTTGGTTTGTCACCGAATTACAGTGTTTAACTGATCGTGAACATGTATCAAATATTAAAAGGATATGATGACTAATTTTGTAGTAAAAAAAATGAACAATCGGCTAAATTTACTTACGTTCTTTCGTGGCTCCCCTAAAAATCTAATAAAACAATTTCTTTGTGTTAGACATCATGTCCAATGCAAATGTTGAGGCACTAGCAGAGAAAATTCTATATATAATGAGATATCTAACAGTTAAATAAGTGTAGAACCGTAAAATCGTAGACCCGCACCATATACCCGCATTATATATGGGTCCGAGTATGGTGTAGGTCTAATTTTTAAATAATGTGGGTATGGACCCGTACCCGCTAAATTAAATGGGTAGGGTTCTGGGTATGATCATACCTGCATCGAACCCGCACCATTTACAGCCCTATGTGGCCTGGGATCTGCGTGACTCAGATCCAAGGGATGGGGTTCGCCCCCAAGCCATCCCTAGATCATGAGGTTGGTCTGGACTGGTTCAGTGTAAAAAGAAGGGGGTTTTCCCCGGTTCAATGGCTCCACGGCTAGGTCACCCCATCCGGCTATTGGGCCGAGCCCGTAAACAAGAGAAAGGGAAACAAAGAGGGTACTTTAGGGCTAAAAGTGGAGCAAAATTTAGAAAATTCATATAAAATTGTAGGAGTGTCCAAATGACCTCAAATTTTGAGAATTGCTTCATGATAGAGTCTACAACATGTGTGCCAAATTCCAAATCTAAATTAGTACGTATGATCAAGAATTTAATCAAAGGGTTGAAGGGTATAACAAAATTAGGGTTTCATGCACACAAGTGAACTTGATTTAAAGTGTGAGTTATTCTACTTTGGAAGTTATTATAGAGTCATGAATTCATGGGAGATATAATTAGTGAGATATTCAAGTCTTTTAGGGTAAACGAGTAATTAAATCATAATTATGCAATAATGCACTTTTTCACACAGTAGGTGGAGGGTCAGGGTAGAACTAACCATATCCAGAAGAAGCATAATCAGTACCTGGGTACGCCTGGTAGGGTGGGTAGGGATGGATGCAAGATAGGTTAGTGTGTGACATGATTTGAACGAGGTCATTTGGAGGTGGTCCTAAACTTGAACATTGTACACCTATCGATGTATCATATATCCCATGAGGCATTCATTGGATACAGAAAATGAGGTGTGATCAGTTCGGAGTGGTGGTGGTGGAGGTGCTTGGGTGGAGGTAGAGGTACTTGGTGTGGTGGATGAGGTAGGGAGAAAGGTTTTCTTTATGGTAGTATCATTAATTCAAACTCCTTTCTGACTGGGTTTGTAGCCATGGTCATGAAAGAGATATTATTCAACACAGTGAGAAAACACACCATAGATCACATTAGGATAAGGGAGATGGGTATCGGTGGTGTTCTTCCCCGAGTCAAAGCAGGTCATATGATGAAGAATATAATGACCCCACTTGATTGTGATATCATTCAGCAGACAATACATGATCATTGTAGTATTATTCTCTACAATCTCCATTTGATTCTGCTAGGGATGGATATATTAATTGATGACTAAAGCAATCAGACGTGTCTTGATATCGAGGGAAGAGGAGGCTAGGGTGGAATTCTTATGGTATGGGACATCATGCTTCTTCAAAACCTTATGCATATCAGGAAGTGTAAGCATGGGGTCAAAGCATTTTTAGAAACCTGCAGGGTCCATCAACTCATGGTATTGAGGATAGGAAGCCTTCCAAGAAGAGATAAATTCAGTACCATAGAAATAGATATTTAATGAACACTCAGCTATTTTTATCTTGGTATCGGCTATCATCTATGTCAAGATGACCTAGGTATTAGGTGGTGACACATTGGTGTTGTAGTTCCACATAGGATTGGCATAAAATTCGTGGACAACCTTCATGCTAGACATTTCATTCGCAAAGCATGGACGCTCTACACACAAAGCACTAGGATGGTGTGCTTTGAACACCTTAGCAACCTCTTTAATCACCTCACTTGTTGCAAAACAAGGTTCAAACAAAGCACTGAAAGGAAAGGGAGTCCTAGGAAGGAGTTCCTTATACCTATTCATAGCTTGGGTTGAGATGAAGGAGGTGCCATCAAAGGAAAAATGGCAAGGAATAGTGGAGGAGGATGCAGCTCCAGTAGGTGCGGATCATTTCCTACAGTTGGAGGCCATTTGGTTCGGATTGAGAGGTAACGACCACCAAATGAGAAGGAAAATGCAAGAAGAGGTTACCAAACCACCTAGGTCATGGTTGGGAGAGGCAAGAAGGGTTGATCAAAGGCTAGGAAGGGTGTAGGAGAGGTTGGGTTACCGTAGGGTTCGAGGATGAACATTGGAGGTCATCTATCGGTCGACTTTCTCCAGTTGAGAAGGAGAAAAGTGGGCTGGCCGATTTACCTTTTTAATTTGCATCTAGTTGTGTGGTCAGTCGAGTTTTGTGTGTAGGAAACTTGACCAATATTTCATTATAGCTCGGTCCTCAACCAAGGATTTGTTGAGTTTCTCCAAGTCAAACTCGATCGAGTTGTCAGCCTGTCCAAAACATAGAAAACTTAATTCTACGCCTCTAGAGTGCTATATAAATTTATTTTTCTATCCTATTATGTATTTTGAACATATTGAGGAACATTTCAGTCATCATTGGATACTATTTTGTGATAAAACATGTTTTTGCTAAAAAAAAATAGCCAAAAAGACCAAAAAAAGGCATGAAAACATGGCAATTATAGCACTTACAAGTAAAACATGACCAATTATAAGCATGTAAATATCATCAAGAGCAGTTATGAGAAGTTTTGATCTAATAAAAGTAAATTTCTCTCTAGCTAGAGGTTTAGTAAAAATGTTTGCAAGATGAGTCTTTGTGTCTACATGCGTGATATAGATATCCTTCTTGGCAATTTGGTCACAAAGAAATTGATGACAGGCCTATATATGTTTAGCTCTACTATGCAATATAGGATTATAAGAGAGATTAATTGCACTGGTGTTTCCACGATAGATAGGATAAGCATCAAAATGAATGTTAAAGTCTTGGAGCATTTGCCTCATCCATAGGACTTGGGCACAACAACTCCCGACTACAATTTATTAACCCTGGTAGTTGACAGAGCCATTGTACTTTGTTTCTTAGAGAATAAGAAACCAAGCATGGTCCTAGGAAGAAGCAAGTGCCACTTGTGCACTTTATGTCTATCAAGCACCATGCATAATCAGCATCACTATAAGCAATAAGAGTAAAGTCTCTTGACTTGGGATATAGTCCAAAATTTTTAGTTTTGGCTAGATACCTCAAAATCCTCTTAACCTCTATGAGATGTGATTTTTTAGGACTTGATTGAAATCGAGCACACAAGATAACACTAAACATTACGTCAGGTCTAGAGGCAGTTAAATATAATAAACTTCCAATCATACCTCTATAGAGCTTCTCATTCACTTTCCCACCTTCTTCTTCTTTATCAAGCTTGGGGGTGTTTGACATGGGGGCATCCATCGGCTTGGTGTTCTCCATCCCAAAGCACTTCAAGAATTCACTTGTGTATATTCCTTGGTTGATGAAGTTACCTTCCTTGGTTTTCTTGATTTGTAAGTCGAGGAAGAAAGTAAGCTTCTCCATCATGCTCATCTCAAACTCACTCTGCATAAGAGAACTAAACTCCTTGCAAAGATCAAGATCAATTCCGCCAAAAATAATATCATCTACATAAATTTGAATGATCGAAAATTTCTATAATTGTGTTTTAGAAATAGTGTAGAATCGACTTTGCCCATGATATAGCCATTGTCTAGCAAAAAGTTCTTTAGTTTATCATACCAAACTATAGGGGCTTGTTTGAGTCCATAGAGATATTTTTGTAACAAGTAAACATGGTTAGGCTTTTTATCATGTTAAAGCCGGGAGGTTGAGCCACATAGACTTCCTCTTCTATTGAGTCATTCAAAAACGCACTTTTAACATCCATTTGATAAAGCAGAAAATTCTTATAACTAGAAAAAGAAAGTAGCATTCTAATAGATTGAATTCTAGCAATAGGTGCATAAGTTTCATCAAAATCAGTACCTTCCTATTGGTTGTAACCTTGAGCTACTAACCTTGCTTTGTTCCTTACAACCTTCCCACTTTCATCAACCTTGTTTTGGTAGACCCACTTTGTAAAGAGGCGAGATCACCTTCTTAATAAATTTTAAAGGAAATAAAAATCATCCATATATTCACAAAGATAATAGATATTGAGGGATGCATGTATAATATTACAAGTAAATAAGCATGATTCAGATACAAAACTGTCAATAGTAACAGCGGAAAGGAAAACTAAGTTATGACATTGGTTTTGAACTTAGTTCACTACATGAGTTTCATAAAAGGAAAAACTAGAAAGGAAAGTCATAGGGTCTAGCGGTAGTAACCTAGACATCCTTTAAGCAAGACTTGAATCTACTCCTGGTTCTAGTTTCCTTGATCTTGTTCAACACCTTGTTCAATACATGGGTGGTTTGGAATTCACCCAGCAAGACAGAGAGTAACAAGGTATGTGTGAATAGTGAACAAGAACAAAAGATAAAGAAATAACATGGAAATAAAGGCTAAGATTTCATCATAAGATGAAGAGATCAAGAGTATGAGGAATAATCAAATAGATGCTTGCCATAATAAGAAAATAGTAAAAGATTACATGCATGGTGAATATTGACTATGTTAACTAAGTAGGGTTGAGGCACCTACCATACCTCAACCTATAGGTGAGGGGAGATTAACACATTTCAGTCACCTACAACAATTTTATAATAGGGAGGGTAAACACATTCCCCCAGGGAAAAATAACACATGCCCTATCTATGGGTGGTTGTACAGAAGTACCACTAAAGTAGATAATTAGACTAATAAAATTAACATGCTAAAGAGAAACTTTGGCAAGTAGAAGCATCATATATTTGAAACATGGCAGTGGGGTACAAGACCCAAGAAATAGAATATCAATGCCAATTTTAAGGAAATATAGAAAAAGAAATATTAGTAGAGAGAATATGATTCATATAGTGCCTCATTACGGATATAGGGTTAGATTTGCAAATATCCCAACTTCGGGTGTAAGGATGCACATACCTCTCTTATTGAGTTCAATTTCCAACTTTCACCACTTTTATATGATCCCAAGTTCAACTTTACCTTTTGGACCTTTTTATCAAAACTCAAATTTTGACTCTAAAAATCTCACCAACTGACTTATTAGTTTCTCCTGATCAAGAAAACATATTTTATGTTAATTTTGAAGATAATATGATTAAGTTGTAACTTTTATGGATTTTATGCATTAAATTCTTTTTCCAAAATCACCCTTTGATAGACCTTGAAATTAGACATCAAAACTTTTTTATTAGATAGATCTTAGTTTTCTAATTCCAAACCATATTAATTTGTTAATTTTGGGTAAGTGGATTAAAAGTCATGAATTTAAAATTTAGACCAATCAGGAAATTAGAAAATTCCAAATAAGTGAGAAAATAGTAAGAGAGAAGGAGAGAGTAGTACTGAGCCCATTGACATGGCCCAATCAGATGCAGTGATGTCATTGGTTTCGAGCTTGCGTGATTCGATCAGGCGAGAAACAAATCAGGTGAATTGACCATTATGCCCTTGGGTGAGGAAACTAAGAAAAGAGAACGTGAGAGGGGTAGAACATGGAATCCACAAGGGGGATTCATCCCCTACCTTGGTCGTACCATGGACAACAAGTAATAGCTCATGAGATTTGGGAGAATCTGATAGAAGCGATAATTTGGCAAAGTGAGAGCAACTTGACAATAGAGGAAGAGGAACGGAACATGTTCTTGTGTGGAATCAAACCGAGGTGACATGAAAGAGCCCTAGCCGCTGCAAACCTAGGTCCAAGATTCAATCATTGATGGCAACACATGAAATGTGCAAAGAAATTGGGTGAATAGGAGAGTCAAGCAAGGAGAGACAAGGGTCTGGGTAGTCCTATTTATAGGTGTGGGTTAGTATCTAGGGTTTTGGGCATGGGTGGTTCGAGAAGAAGAAGAGGAGAATTGGGCATTTCTAAAAACACAATGATAGGTCTAGAATTTGGTATGGATGTGTGTGAAATTGTATTTGGAATACACTGAAAAAAGAATCTAGAGAAGAGGTCAAGTTGGGAGAGAGAAATCCTAATTTGAAGATTGTGCATGAATTGATGTTATTTCCCCATTCAGTGTGAGGAAGAGGATGACCTCTAAGCCATCCGATCCAAAATCCAACAGCTGATATCATGTCCAAAAAGTGAAAAATAAAATGACCGCATGACACTTTAATTACATTCCAACTCATATTCAGACTTAAGTGACATATATATTTATTTAACTATTTCTCTCTCCTCAATTGAGGGTGCAAACAAATTCCAAATTAATTGAAATTTTACACATAGCCTATTTTGGACATGTAGAATCTGAATATGGCCTTAGTTTTGCTTTTGAAGACTCTATATATTTTATTTAATTATTTTAAAGTAATTCATATTTTCTCTTTCTAAATGTGTTAGAGACTTCTAGAATCACCCAATTAATGTGAAACATCATCCTCAAGCAAATTAACCATATGGAACATGAATTGACCATTAATTGTATATTGTAGGACTATTTTGCTCATTATTTAATATTTTAGACTTATTTACACTTCCTCTCTCCTAAACATATTAAAACATTACATTATCCAAATTGCATGAAAATGTACCCAAAGGCTATTTTTTATGTGTAGATTATGAATCTAAGATTAATTTTCTCTTTTAGAGTCATTAAATGTTTTATTTCATATTTTGGAGGAAAATCACCTTTTCTTTTCCAAATAAAATAGAAATGGTTAATATTATCTCAAATTTGTGAAACATGGCCTCCAAGCCAAATCAAACCAAAAGAAAATGAATCTGAAGTTATTTTTAACCAATTAGTCTTATTTTAATGAAGTTTGGCCTATTATCCATTATTACCACAATTTCATATATTAATTATTCAATATCACATTATCTTGTTTAAAGAGTTATTATTTATATTTTTATCTCTTCCTTGTTCCAAAAGGTTATAGAAAATTCTATAATGAATTTATTTTAACAATTATGTCACTTAAGTGGAAATTTGCACTTAGGCCCTTATTAAAAATATTTACTTAGGTATTTTTGCATAAACCCATGCATCGACATAAATAGTGAGCAAATTAACTCGAAATCACTAATATTCCCCCTTAATCAACATCAAGGTCAAAAAGAACACAAAGGAAAGGAGAAAGCTAGGAAAAGGGCTAAATTAAGATTATACATAGATTTCAGTTCGTTGCACATTTGGTACCAATGGTCTTCTTATCATTTGGTCTTGGCGCTAAGGTCCAAACTTTGTTCTAGTTGAACTATTGTAACTCTTCTTGTATGGATAGGATCCATTCATCATCTTTAAGAGCATCTTGGACATTCTTAGACTCAAGTTGTGAGATGAAGGTGATGTCAGCTTGTTCTTTGTTGTATGAAGCCCGCGTCTTCACCCTTTCAAAAGGACTACCTATAATGAGCTATTTGGGATGATGTTTTGCAAAATGGGGAGTTGGATCCTTCTTTTCTTCTTCTTTCTCTTCTTCATCAGCTATCACCTTTGTTCCTTTATCAACAATGTTGAGCTCTTAAAAGTGAGGCATCACCTCATCCATAACATCATCAGTCACAATATTCCTCAAAATGGAGGGTTTAGTTTCAACAAATTTAGAAAATTCAATATATATATGCCTTGCTAGTAGTGCTATAGTCAAGAAAGAAAGCCTTGTATGATTTCACATCAAACTTATTGAGAGAATCCTTGGTGTTCAAAATAAAATGTGAACAATCGAAAACATGAAAGAAATCAATAGAGGGCTTTCTACTATGCTATAACTCATAGAGGATTTTCTTTAAAGATGGATGAGTGAAATCCCAATTTTGCACAAAACATTAAGTGCTAACATCTTCGTCCTAAACCTTGTTTGGAGTGTCATACTCTAGAATCATGATCCTAGACATTTCCTATAGTGACCTACTCTTTCTCTCTATAACCCCATGTTTTTGATGTGTTTGAGGTGAAGAAAAGTAATGTGTATACCCAGATTCCTCACAAAAATGTTCAAACAAGTCATTCAAATTCTCCCCCATGGTCACTACGGATAGAGACAATCTGGAAAGAAGTTTTGTTTTCAAATTGTTTACAAAAAGTCGAGAAAACACCAAGAGTGACACTTTTTGAAACAAGAAATAAGGTCCAAGTAAAGAAAGAAAAGTCATCGACAATCACAAGGCAATACTTGCTACCACGAAGCAATTGAGTTCTCATTGGTCCAAATAGATCAATATGAAGAAGTTCAAGAGCCCTCTTGGTACTAAGGAATCCTTTGGATTTAAAGGAGGATTTAGTTTTCTTTCCTTAGGTACAAGGTTGGCATTCCTCATCCTTCTCAAAATCTAGTTTTGTAAGTCCTTTGACCAATTCCTTTTTGCTCAACTTCTTCAAATGATGCATATTTACATGACCAAGCCTACGGTGCCACAAAGAAATATCATTCAAATTAACAACAAGGTATCTACCAATAATAGGCTTAATAGAGTTAAGAAGAATAACTCAGAGATTACCATTTCTAATTCCCTTATATATAGCATTATACGAGAGGGGATCTAGAAGAAAGCATTCAAGAGGGGTAAAAAAAACAAGATATACATTATCACGTAATTGACTAACATTAGTTAAATTGTAATGTAGGACATCTACAACAAGAATATTCTTGATTCATAGTGAATCATCTATATCACCCTCACTTATCACTTTACCTTTGTTGTTGTCACCAAATGTCACCGATCCTCCTTTCTTCTTTGTGAATTGGCTAAAGTTGTTGATTTCACCTATCATATGCTTTGAGCAACCACTATCAACAATCCATTTTCCATTTACCTACTATAAAGGAAGATGTCAGTATGCAATTCATACCTTGGGATCTGGTGTTAGCTTTAGGACCCATTTCATCTTTGAGTTGGTCTCCTTCTCTCTATAAGGACAATAAGTAGATTAATGGTCATAATTGTTGAAATGCACACAAACCATAGGGTTCTTAGATTCATATGACTCTCCAAGGAAGATAGGAGGTCCCTTTGTCTTTTTCTTACCCTTACTCTTTCTCTTTCTCTTTGGAGATCCCTCATATCCCAAACTACTTTTACCACTATGTTTGGCAGAGTGATCTAGTACTTCATTGAGGGACTTTTTCCCTTTGAGGAACTTCTGCAAGGAATCTCTAAGGTTGTGATTATCATAACTAAGAGTAATGATTGTAAAAGAGAAACTAGAAAGATAATCTTGTGCATGAAGTAAGTCAGCCTCCAAACAGAGGGGTTTAGTGTAATAGGAATATCTCTGAAGAGTAATGTCATCTACCTCATTACTAGGAAGTAGAGGTCTAGAAGACAGATCATTAATTTGAGCGAGCAATCTAGCATTTTCAGTTCTAAGCATAATAAGTTCATCAATATAAATCCTATTTTCATCCTTAAAAGAATCACAAGCATGTCTAAGATCATCATTTTTAGTTCTAAGTAAGACAAGCTCTTCAAGTCAGGCTTGATTTTCCTCCTTAAGACCATTGATGTTCTTAAGGTAGATACCATTCTCTACTTCAACTCCATTGTATTGGATCTCAAGATCAAGAAACTGCCCTTGAAAAGAATAAATATTATCAAGATGCAATTTCTCATTTTGATTGAGGATATCAATCTTAGCACACAAATCATATATGATCTTCCCTAACCTCTTCTTCTTAGATTGTAATTTGGAATAAGAATAGAAGGTAGCATTAAGCATATCAATGAGAGTTTCCTTAGATAACTCATGTAAGCATACCTCACTTACCTCACCAATGTCTTCACTTGTAGAGGTCATGAGGTAAAGATGGCATTCTCCCTCATTGGAGTTGGAATTACTTGAAGAAGACTCTTCCCATGTGGGTTGGTCTGCATCCTTTCTTCTTCTTTCCTTCTTGTCCTTCTTCTTATACTTCCCATCCTTGTTGTGGTCCTCCCTTTTCTTGGAGTTTCTCTTGTGGTAGGACTTCTTAGCCTTGGGGCAATCATTCTTGTAGTGTCCCTTTTTCCCACATTCATAGAACCTTGAAGTAGAGGAGGAGGATGTCTTTCCTTTGAAGTCCTTCTCCTTGGAGTAATTATCTTCATGATCACTAGGGGCTTCATCTTCACTTGAGGAAAGAGGAGAGGACCGATAAGCAAGTTGTTGTTGGAAAATCATTGCCTCCACTTGATCTTTAAAATGCATTGTCTTTAATCTTGTTTGATTCCTTCTCTTTTTGCTTCTCATCTTCCTCTTGTTTGTCAAGTCTTGGCTCATGAGCTTGAATGTTTCCAATGAGCTCTTCGATGTCTATGTCACCAATGCTTCTAAATTTTTCAATGGAAGTCACCTTGGATTGCCATCTCTTTGAGAGAAACCTTAGAATCTTGGAGTTTATGGCCCATCTATCTATGGTGTGACCCAAAAAAGTATGTTGATGTTGGTGTTGAGCCTTGTTTACATCTCAGCCACTTTCTCCTTCTTTCCCATCTTGAAGTTTTCAAGGAGACCCTTGAGCAAGTAGATCTTGGACTCTTTGACTTGATTTGTGCCTTCATAGGTGATGCACAACTTGTTTCATATCTCATGGGTTGTGTCCTTAGAGGAGATCTGATTAAACTCAAAGGGAGTGAGGGCACCATAGACGATGTTATAGCATTTGCATTGCATCGCACCTTCTTGAGTGTAGCTTCATCCCAAGTAGCACATCTATTGCCAGCTCCTTGTAAGGAATGATGACGACTTTCCACATGTCGTATCTCATCTAGTGAAGGTAGAATTACACTTGTCTCTTCCAATAGAGGAAGTTTGTGTTGTCGAACATTGAGGGTTTCATAGATAAACAACCTTCCAAGTTGAGATATCCAAGTAGGTTGTTGCCCATCTTCTCATCTCGTAGAAGATTTTTTGGAGGAGACTGTGGCTTTGATACCACTTGTTGGATCAATAGGCTCTAGAGGATGTGAATAGAGATAAAAACACTTAAACAAAATCTATTAGACCTTCAAATTACTTCAAGTAGTAGGATTGCAACTATTGAATTTGTAGTGCAACTAAGCATACATAGAAAGGATGATATATATTGAACAAGCACAAGAACCCAAGCTTTGTAGAGTGTTTCCAATCCCCAAACTAGGAAAAAGTATGTCCACTACCTAGAGAGGTCAAGATCTAGCATTTTGCAACTTATACTTAAATTCCATTGTAAGACATATAAGATGATCTTCCTTTTCTACGACAAGGATACCCAGCCTCCTTTTTAAGGACCAAAAGGAGACAATAAACCTTACACAAAGGGCTTACCTAACCTAAAGCAAGAGTCTTATACCTCTAAGGAATTACCCACTCTTGTAGATAGATAGAGACCTTCACCAAGGTGATCTACTGTAGCAATAAGTCTTTGGCCTTGAGGATTTACCCACTCTCCTCTTGGATCTTTTACCTTTGCCTTCTCCCTTCACTCAGAGAAGCTTTAGCACCTTGTTATTCATCCTTGAAGAAGCTTTGCACCTTCTCCTTCAGCCTTGAAGAAGCTTTCCACCTTCTCTTTCACTTGGAGAAGCTTTCACCAACTTGATCTCAAGAAGGGGGTTGGGGAAAGGGAAGCTTTGATAGCTTTACAAGTCTACAATGGAGTAACTCTCTCACACAAATCCTATCTCACTCATATGGATGTTTTGATCTGTAAATAAGAGCGAGAAAGGGGTTCAAGTGAACTGGATGCGCTCAACTATAGCTAGGAGCTTGAATAGCATGAAGGATCAACCTTGGAATGAACATTAAGAGGTCCTATTTATAGTTGGGGGTGTCCACTAGAGGCTAGGAACACTAAGGAATATTTTCTAGCCATTTGAGATGTTGCAATGAATATAATTTTGATATTTGAAACACTCTAAATGCTAGAATCACTTTTTCTACACACTCCATATAGTGCATTCGATCAAATTTCAATAAAGGTAACTCGACATATTGTACTATATGACAAAGCAACTTTTAAGAATCATTCGATTTTATCTTGGATGAAACTCAGCCGATCGCTTAAAATTAGTTTTGCAGTGCAGGGTGTCGGTCGAGTTTTGTGTATTGAAACTCGACCGAACCTGGACATTCTCAAAATGGATCAAGGGTGTCAGTCGATTTTGTCAAATGGGAAACTCGACCGAATATACACTTTGTGGTGTAATTTGAAATTTTTTGTTAGAGTGGTTAAACATTTGAATTAAGGGCTCCTAATTTTTTCTCATCTTAGTTACAAGTCGTAGCATCAATACAAATGATTACAAAAATTGTCCTAATCTTTGTATTACTTTTGACTTGAACTTGATCAAGCTAGGGCTTGATTGAATTGATCCTTTTCATCTACCTAATACCTAAAATTAATCTCAAGTAGACATATTAGATACACATGAATGGAATGGTTAACTTATTATTAAAATATGGATAATGTATAACTCTCAGGTCAACAATAATGACTTTAAAATCGGAACACAAACTAATTAGGTAGTCTAGATCGTAAGCATGCAATAAGTTTCTATTGTAAACATATTATGCCCATTAGTTCATTATATGTCATTATTTTAATTATGTAAAATAAAAGATGAGATAATGTGAAATACGTTTCCTTTTGTTGACTGGTTATGTCCGATTTCAGACAAAGAGTGATTATCCACTCAAATATTTATCTAATTATCAATTCATGGATTTTAGAAGAGAAGAAATGAGAGTAATATTTTCATATGTAAAATGTATTTAAAATGAAAGGGAAAGTAATATCGGCATATGTTGATTGAGTGAAAATATGTTGTATGTATTCAAAGCTAATGCATTAAGTGAATTATCCTTTACTTTATAACTTTTGAGTATTTCAAAGAGGAGGAGAGAGAAAATAAAGGTAAAACTAGTTTTGCTTACCTTTTAAAATAAAGGAAAGCTTATTAGTGCTTAAAAGAAAAGGATAAATAGCTTGATTCTTTTATCCTTTTTATATCCTTATTAAAAAAAAAACTCTTATTAATTGGGATTTTAACCTTAGGTCCATAACTTAACTTTGATTAGGAAAAACTATATTAAAGATTTTATATTTCACATAAAATTTTGAGATGTTACAATTCCACCCAACTTAAAATAAATTTCATCCTCGAAATTTCCTTTAGGGTATTACCCATCTTAGGGTTTCACTTACCTCTTCAGTTAATGACAATGAACAATTCAAGGTTCACTTAAGTTCATAATTCTGCATGAAAGGAGATATGTATCATATGACATCTAAGTTCCATAAAAGATTTATGTAGACACGGATTAACTATTACCTTAATTTTCTCCTGAACTTATACTTTGGGTGTATGAAACAAAACCCTTCTCTTTACTTAGGGCATAAAACTTGACCTTGTCATGGATTTCTATCATTACATTTAGATAACTACCTAATCTTAGGTCTTTTGGTATATACTACAATTCTTGATATGTGGTCATCAGGCACATACCCAGACATGTTGGATCTTGTCATGACATTCATCACCAACCTACTAATACATATGTCCCATACCACATGAACTAGTAAGAAGGGAGATGATGCATCATAAGTCTTATGCTAATGGAATCACTCTTTGATACTCAATTGGCTAGCCATGACCATTGAGAATATAGAGGACATGTCTTTAGCTAGGATTAGGTTGATACTTGAGATCAAACTAGGTAAATCTATATCCTGATCATGTATATCACTTATATGGATGAATACTCTAGTCATTCTAGGGCCTGATATCTCTTCTTAGGATTCCATTCCTATACCTTAATTTCATATATTAATTCTAGTGTGAGTATGTGAATCGTATAAGTGTCCATCTATCTATTTTCTCTGATACCATATTGTGAAGCCCCTCTATGTTTACACTTGGCAGAGGAAGCATTTCCTATGTTTTCATAGCATTGTTATACTTGGAGTAGAAGGAACATCACATATACGACATAAATTGCAGATAAATAATCAATATTCTCTTATTTGGAATAGACTCATCCACAGTTGATGGATAGGAAAACAACAAATTGTTCGTCTAGGAATCTAAATCTACTAAGCCAAACTTGGCTAACATAACTAAGGCATGATTTGAAAGATATCTAAAACTTCGACCGACTCGGTAGATGACACCCCACCAGGTTAAGCTTCAGAGTCTCTTTATCCTTACTTGTCCTTCTATTCTTCACTTGCTCCAAATCCCTGGTCCTAACCCATTTTCAACGAGCCAAAGAAAGGATCAAAGCCATTTCACCGCAGAGGCAGGTCCTTCACTCTGTTTTCGTTATCTCGGCAGTGCATTACCGTGACCAACGTTGCCTAGTTTACCAATTGGCGGCTGGCTAGCATTGTGCTCCCATCATCACATTGTCAGTGAAAGGAAAGGAGCATATAGCATCTGTATGTGATACACTAGCGATGGTCAGTGGTTTCGGACACCAACATGGCCCTAGAGAAGCTAGCGGTGGTGTCAAGGTTCGAATTAACGTCAGCATTTCGTTCTGATGGTGGAGTGCATGTGGAGGAAATAGAGGGAGTGGAGATGTGGGAGGATGTGTTGTATTTTTCATTCTAAATAATTCTTTATAAATTTTATGATATATGGGTTCCATAGTTCACAAAAGTGGTATGTGGTGTACGGGCGGTGTGGATACTGCATAGAGTATATGTTGTATGCAGGAGTACGGGAGTATATGCGTTTTTGAATTTGTTTTCCTTTCAATAAGCTAATTATAGTAAAATAATGTATTGAGATCATAAATAAAAAAATATAAATATATAGATTAAGCACTTATATATGTTTACATATAAACATATTAATATGCATGTATGATATGCTTATATATGTATATATGTCTATATATGGAATGTGTTTGTAATATATGTATAATATGTTAAAGTGTATGTGCATCATTGTACAAATATGTGTAGAGCGTGTGTATAAATGTGAACTAATCAAAATGTATATGTACATGTATAAATGTGTTTGTATATATATGTATATTATATATGTGTGTATGCATATGAATATGTCAGAAGGGTTCCATATAATGTACAAATGTATGTGGAAATCGTTATGTGTATTATAATCTATACATATAAAACAATAAGTATATATTTATATGTTAATATATAGTGAATTTTTTGTGTATATGTATATATGTATGTACATGGATATAAGTTGTGGTTTTTTCAAAAAGTAGAATTTAATCAGCCGCTTATCGGCCAAACGGGAGTATATGTGGCCTTGGACAACTTAGTGAACTAATTAGCAACATGCGGCGCGATAGGGTGACCAAATAAGAATAAGTCAGGAGTATATGTAGCCAAGCGAACTGGTTTTCCGAATAATGATAGGTTCATGTAATCTAAACAGTTTAATAACCATCACAAAAATGCATGGCGTTTGCACTTCTTCACTAATCTATCATAACGTTTCAAAAATTACACACATGTCTTGGAAATCCCGTGTACTTTTCATGTCAAACTTTAACTCGTTTATCAAAACAGAACAGATCCCATCGTTGGTGCACTGCCTTCTTTTACATTACATCTTTTTTTATTTATGAGAGAACCGCCTCCGTAGAAACGCCACATTCGTGACCCCCTCAGACAGCGTAAACTCTCGGGGTATGAGAGGGTGTGGTCCGTTCACCCCCATCCCGCACCCAATCAAATTCTTATTACTTTTCGCAAAGCATCTTCGGCGTGATTCGAACCCGGATTCTTCATCTGGACTTACCGAGCCGTAACCAGCCGGGCTACTCTGGTCTTATCTTAATTTTTTTGAGCAGCAATTCACAATCATAGTTTTCCTCCTATTAAATTAATCAAAAAACATTAGTTGAGGCAAAAAAACAGACTACTTTCTGATCTAAGATTAGTGTATTTGTCGATCTTCATACATCTTGGTCTCGACAATGATGGTGTAGCTTAATTCTGCGGCATGTTCATGCTTTTAGGCCTAGACGGAGATGGAATTTCCATTCAACGACAATGGGCAATTGGATATCTGTCTTCTTGCCGGAATGTGGACGCCTCAACGTTAGTCTGACGTTATGCACATGATTGAGAGGAAGGGGTTGTGTTGTGTTTTCTGTTGAATGTCAAACAAAAAGACATTGGTATTTCACATTATTTCTTCTTATATATAGATTTATATCAATAGGATATTTGAGCAATCAAAGGGAACATGGGCTATGCACGCCCATGGTGGCGCAGCCTAAGTGGATTTGAGCGGTCCAGTCCGGAAATTTTTTAACCGGGCACATCGGCGCACGTCGCATCCTGCGTATATTGGGTGCAAATCTGGACTCTCGGTGCCCCTTGTGTGCGTTTTTAACATGTGTTGCACGTTTGCCGGTTCCTTTGGCAACTGCCGTCGCAACTTTTCTGTAAAACAAAAACGTCGTCGATTGTTTTACGTATATAAAAAATGAAACTCTCTTTCGCTTGTTTCCTTCTACATTTTGTTGTTGCCGTCTCCTTCTGCATTTTGTTGTTGCCGTCAACACTATATTGTGTGATCGCTAGAAGAATGATGAGTTGTTGCTCGCCGGAGACTGCGATTTGTATGTGCACGTCTTGCCGCTCCAACGTTGTTGTGTCCTGGGAGAGTAGTCGCCCCATTTACTGATGCATCGTCGTTCGTCGACGAGTAAGGCAGAAATACTCTTAAGGATTGTGTATACTAGCACTCCTCAACGAGTCTGGTATCATTTCTTATTTACAATTCTCTTGTTTACATCCACTAGAACAACAATCATATGAGTATTTTGTTTTCCCGATGGGTACTAATATGGAAGGATTTAAAACATGTTTTACTCATATTACGCTATCTACTTCCAATAATCAAATTGTTATTATTTCGACTTTGTCAACGACTCATTTGTCTGATGTTACTAAGATTGGACCTTTTAATGAATTGCATTATCGTCGATGGTAAGAAAAAGTATATTGGTTCAATCTTAGTGGCTTTTACTCTATCTAAACCCAAATCAGAAAATGATTTTGTCGAATGGAAAAGACTAATCAGATTTGTCATCATGTGATTCTAAATATTATTTCTGGTCAGTTGTTTGATTCATACTTTTTAATTAAAATTACATCCGAAATTCGGAAGAGACTAAGTAAAAAATATAATATGGAAGAGGCTTCTACTCAAAAGATTATTACTGTCTGAAGATAAAGAAATAACAACTCAAATTCATGAATTTCAGATTTTACTACACGACTTTAAAAAAATCAATCTTCTCAAGTCTTTTATTGTTGGTCTTTATTGAAAAATTACCTAATTCTTAAAAATATTATCATAATAATTTAAAGAAGAAAAGAAAGACAATGTCACTAGATGGTGTAATAATATATATCCGTGTTGAAGATCAAAATTGTATTAGAGAAAAATATGGTTTAAATAAAGAGTTGTCTTGTACTGCAAACTTTATTAACAATGAAGTTAATCAAAATAATAATTCTTCTAATAAATCTAAAAATAACTGGAAGAATAAGAAAGGAAAAGGAAATAAAAATAAAAACAAAGGCAACATAGATATTAAGAACAAGAATTTTTTTATTATATTTGTGGTAAACTGGGTCACACGTCTCCTAAATGCAGGCATAGGAAGAAGCAAGTGGTCTAGGATTTTAAAGAACCAACAACAAACCTTGTGACAGAGGAACATGTTTGTGGCATTCATCATCCTAGTCAGCATGAGATCATTTTAACATCATGATTGCATCATAGACTCTGGGGCTAGTCGTCACATTAGTGGCAATAGAGATGCCTTTGTGACCTACTCAGAAGTAGGAGGGGATGAGAATCGGGTTGTCATGGGCAACTCAAGTGCTTCTCATGTGACCAAAAAAGACAAAGTCATGATCAAGATGACTTATGAAAAAATATTGTTGATCAAAAACTTGATCTCTGTCTCTCAACTTGTTAAGTTTGGGGTCAAGGTGTCTTTTAAATCAAACAAGGCTATTCTTTTTAATTCAAAAGACTACCTAGATATGAAGTATTATTTAAATGGCCTTCTTATACTGAGTGTACTAAACTCTTCTGCTAATGATATTTCCTCATCTACTTATATTGTTGACTCTTTTGATATGTGGCATAATAGACTTACACATGTTAATTTTAAATATGTACAAAACATGAAATCTTTAGGTTTGTTAAAGTATATACATGGTGTTGTTGATTTAAACAACAAACGACAACTATGTGCTGAATCTAAATCTACAAAGAAATTGTGTCCTCAAATCTTACATAGAGATTCTGACTTACTAGATTTAGTTCATACAGATCTTGAAGATTTAAAAGGAAATGTGTTTAGAGGTGGGAAGAGAATCTATATCATTTTTTTATATTATTTCTCACGCTATACAAAGTTATACTTATTACATTCAAAAGATGAAGCTTTTGAAATGTTTGTTAAGTATAAAACAAAAGTAGAAAATTTGTAATAGTTGAGCTAGTTTGTCTGACTGGTACTCTTGTAGATTGCCCTAGTTCAAATCTTGTATAGAGAAGTAGAGAACCAACTTAATAAGAAAATAAAACATCTTCGCTTGGATAGGGGTGGTGAATATGATTGCTCTCATTTTAATGATTATTGTGTAACTCATGGTATTATACATGAATACACTCCTCCATATTTACCTTTATCAAATGGGATTTTTTAATGTAAAAATATAAATCTAAAAGATATGATGAATTCTATTTTAATTAAGAAGCACCCAACAACTTATGGAGGAGCAATTTTATCATCTTTTTTTCTTCAAAATTGTATTCCTAGTAGGAAGACGAATAAGAATCCATATGAATTATGGAAAGGATATCTTCCTAATTTGAAATATTTCAAAGTGTGGGGCGTTTAGCTAAGATTTTATTAACTGGATCTAAGAAATGAAAATTGATATCTAGAACTCTAGATGGTATTTTTATATGTTATGATCAAAATAGTGTGGCATATAGATTCTTAGTTCTTAGAAGTAGAAACAATGTTGTAGAACCTAATATGATAGTTGAATTTAAAAATGCTGAATTTTTTAGCATATGTTTCCTATGAAAACTCCCTTAAAAACTTTATCTAGTCCTTCAAATGAATTTTTAGAGAACGCCCCGAGTACATCCAATACTAATGATGTTTTAGAACATGATGATGTAGAACCTAGAAGATCCACTATGATGAGAAAGGCAAAGAATCTTGGTGATGACTTCTATTCTTTTATTGTAGATGATGACCCTCAATCTTACAATGATGCTACTAATTCTTTTGATTCCTCTTTATGGAAGGATGTTATTAATAGTGAGATTGAATCTATATTGTCTAATCACACATGAGAATTAGTGGATCTTCCACCAGGTATCAAACCTATAGGATGTAAATAGATATTTAAAAGCAAATTAAAAACCGATGGGATTGTAGATAAATACAAAGCCCGGTTAGTTTCCAAAGGATATAAACAACAAAATAATATTGACTGTTTTGATAATTTTATCTTGTAACTAGAACCTCCTCAATCATGATTTTAATTGATTTGGCATCTATTAAGCAATTAATTGTCCATCAGATGGATGTCAAAACTGCTTTCTTGAATGGATATTTAAGTGAATAAATTTATATAGATTAACTAAAAGGTTATATTGTTATGGGAAAAGAACATATGGTATGCAAACTAATGAAATCTCTCTATGCCTTGAAACAAGTGCCTAAACAATGGCATTAGAAATTTGATAAAGTCATTAGATCATATGGGTTCCATATAAATGAAGGAGACACATGTATATATTCCAAAGTCGATAACTAAGGTTGTGTTATTATATGTATCTATGTGGATGTCATACTTATTTTTGGCACAAATGTTGATATCATAATTAGTACAAAAAGTTTATTGGATTCTAACTTTAACATAAAATATATGGAAGAAGAATATGTAATTTTGAGAATTAAACTCCTTAAAAGTGATGATTGCATCATGCTCTCTCAAGAACAATATGTTGAGAAAATCCTTAAAAGATTTTCAATGTTTGATTGTAATATAGTTAGAATACCTTTTAATTCCAATTGCAATCTTAAGAAAAATAAAAGTACTAGTGTTCAACAAGTCAAATATGTGTAAGTAATTGGAAGCCTGATGTACTTAATAAATTTTACTTGGCTAGATCTACATTACGCAGTGGGGAGATTAAGTAGATATAAGAAAAATCCTAGCAAGGATCATTGGATGCTCTACCTAGGGTTTTAAGATATCTGAAAGGAACAATTAATCATAGATTGACTTTTTTGTGGATCTCCAATTGTACTAGAAGGATATTGAGATGCCATTTGGATTTCTGATTCAGAGGAATTGAAATCTACAAGTGGCTATATCTTCAGCATGGGTGGAGGTGTCGTGTCTTGGAAATCCACCAAGCAAACATATATACCTCATTCTACTATGGAATCTGAGTTTATTGCCTTGGAAAAGGTAGGAACTAAAGACGAAAGGATGAGACATGTTTTAATGGATCTTCCCATTTGGGAGAAACCATCTCCACCAGTGTTTACACACTGGGATAATTAAGATGCCATAGCAAGACCTAAAAACAAAATTTATAGTGGGAAGAGTAGATATATTTATCTATGTCACAATACTATAAGTCAACTTATATGTGATAGCATAATCTATGGATTATGTAAAGTCAAAGTTAAACTTGGTCGATCCTCAAACAAAGTCATTAAATCATAGACTTGTGAGCAACACATCGAGAAGAATGAGGTTATGTTCATACCTATGGTCAATGTGATGGACACCCAACCTTCATGAATGGAGATCCCAAAAAAGGAGGTTCAATGGGAAAAACTAAATCATTTTTTAATCAATGTATTATAATGAGTTATATCTCATTATTATGATGTAAATAATAATTTGTAGTGATTAAGTTGAATATATTTTCTTAATGGATTTTGTAACAATTAATGGTGGTATATATATTGTAGTATATACTTGATGAAAATCCAACTATATGAGTGTGGAGTGAGGTCGCTCCTGTTGAGATTTGAGCAGACCTCTAGAGTACTCATGAATATTCCCAGTAGGTGCATGACCTAAGGGTGCCAAACCGTAAGAATGACAAATGTTTTTATAAATGGGATTAAGAGAGAAAGATTTCTCCCCCTTTCATGCTCGTGGCGGAAGCCGAACGCCCGAGAGGGTGGTAAATCAAGGCGGCAACTAGGATGAACCTCTAGTCAAATAAAATGAGAATTGTTTCAAGAACACAGTTCCACCAATCTTTTACAGATTACGTGCATTTACTCTATGTTTTGGTTCAACAAACATAGTTCCACTAAAATTTATGCATGCCATTTGTTTAAGTTTTTCCAATGATTTACTCAAATTTTAATTTTATTTTATTTTGAAATAGTAGGGGATTGTTGTGGTTTCTATTTGATTTCAAACTAAAAGGTATTGACTTTAGTCTCACATTGAGAAATTCTGAAACTCCCCTCCTTATATATGGGTTCTTATCCATAGCAAATATGAGGAATCAAAAGGAACATGGACTACACATGTGCATGGTGGGGCACCACAAGTGGGTTTGGGTCAGTCCGGTCTGGAAACCCTTTAATAGGGTGTGTCAGTGCACATTGCATGCTATGCAGGGGTACAAATCTGGCCTCTAAGATCCCCTTGTGTGGGCGCAGTCCTGACTCAGTTTTGCCACTTAGTTTGTGTGATGTTTTGGCATGTGTTGCAACTTTTTGAAGTTGTGGTTGGAACTGTTTGGAAGACACTAACTTTAGGTGTTTGTTCGGTTGGCAATCGCTCGTGTCTTTTCATTTGAAAACCACCATCAAAACTCTTCTATAAAACAAAATGTTGTCAAGTATTTTATGTACAGGAAAAACGGAACTCTTTCTCGCTTGTTTCCTTCTGTGTATTGCCATTGCCACTAGCATTGTCTATGTGGTCGCTGGAAAATGATATGTTGTTGTTTTTCGGAGACTGCATTTGAGTGTGCACGCCTCGCCACTCCAACATTATTGTATCTTGGGAGAGTAGCCGTCGCATTTACTGCTTCACTGCCATTCGTCAATGAGCAATAAGGAAACACTCTTAAGGACAGTGCATACTTTTACGTCTCAACGAGTTTAGTATCATTTCTTATTTACAATTCTCTTAATTATATCCACCGGAACAACAACATGTACTCTAGATCAAAGAGAAGCAATCATGTGGCCATGGTTTCTATCAGTGATTTTTTTGTCTTGCTACCATGGTGTTGAGTCATGTGTGGTTGGTGACAAGAAGGGATGGGAGTGTACAAGTGATTACTATGTGGGTAAAAGATGCGAAAATAAATTTATTTAGATTTAAGGAGCCTATCTCTATTTCTCAAGGATGTGATGGGTGGTGTCGTGGTTTACTAGACAGTTCCATAGAAAATATGTTAGCATTGTTTAAATAATGATAGAAATGTAAAGGCTAATAGAAACTCGTGATAAGGATGTAATTTTTATAATGTTATGATATATGTTGTAAGTTAACAAAATATTGTTTCTTTTTTGCTCTGTTTGGTTTGCTATAACTGGTCTGAAAAACTTATGAACTAGATTTTCAACAATAGTTTTTCATGATTGGTTTGAAGTGTTGGAACTTGAGTTCTGTGAACTCTGGTGAGTTACAGATTTAGATACAAAATAGAGCTCCTCAGTTCCCTCTTATAAAGAGCAAAAAAAGTTCTAGAATAATTGACAATATTTCATGTACCATTATTGTAACGACCCATTTTCATATCAACCATCTAATTAAAGTTTACTTGGATGATCGTATACTTAAATAGATTGATCATTGTTTAAATTTTGATTAATGATGATATTTAATTATGATATTTTTTTTGGGGTAACTAGAGATAACTATTTATTCTTGCTGCTCTCTAGTGCAGACAAAATCTCAGAAATGTTTACAGGAGTGATGAAATCAAAAGAACTAGGAATAGAAAGTGAAAATTAAGGTTTTCTTTGGTTGCAAGGCAGTGCTTTGCAATCCTATCAGCATGCATGTTATGGATGCGACTGATATAGAAGATGGTTTTAGGGGGGATGAGGTTCATCACCTTCATCGCGTAGGGTTTTAGGAGAGGGATAGAAGTTCTTCCGGTAACAGCTTGGACCACAGTTTTAGAGTCTGAAAAAATGTATGCATTGTCCCAGCGATGTTGTTTGCATAGTTCAGTGGCTCTCACTATGGCTTTAGCTTCTGTGTCCATTGCTGAGGTGGCTTTTGTAGTGCATCGCATACCCATGATATGCATACCTCTAGCATTCACGACATGGACCACAATGGCAGCGCTATGCGTGTAATCTTGGAAAGATGCATCAGTTAAAACATAGAAATCTCTGCCTTGAAAGTTTCCCTGGGTGTGAATGACAGCAGGAACACTCTCCCCGTCCTGAGAGGTGATATTATGGATTGTGAGACTACGTTGTTTGATGAAAAGGACTTTGCTTGCAGCAGGTTGTTTAAGCCCCTAGTGGATGAAGTTGTTACGACACTGCCACAGGTGCCAGCATGTGACAGCCCATAGCATGTGAGATGGGTGGTGGACGTTCATACCCTGATCAATCCATTCCTTCTCCTATAAAATGAAGTGCCCAAGGCCAGGTGACACTAGGTGCCATACCTCGACGTTGGGTGGGCAGTCTCTTAGAGCATGAAGGATGGTGTACCTTCCATTATTGCACACTGGACACAAATCGGAGACGTCTAAATGTCGATGATTCTTCTCCACATTGGTTAGGAGAGCTCGGTGCTGTAAGAGACAAAGGAAAGTTTTGATGCAAGAAAGTAGGGTGAAACTCCATAGTTGCTTCCAGTTGCCTTGAATGTTGACTTCCTTTTCCTTGTGAAATCATTTATAAGCTGATTTAGAGGAAACGAGGTCGGTTTGCTCCAGGGACCATAGCCATTCATCCTCGAGGGTGTTATTTGAGGGCGTTGGGAGGTGCTTAATGATGTCTTCAGCTTCCGGTGGCAAGAAGGAGTTAATAAAGCTCTAGTCCCAACCATCTTCTACAGATGACATGCAACTAACGATTAGGTCTGAGAGCTCATTAGGTATAGGCCAATCAGGATGTATATCGATAACAGATTGTCCAGCAAGCCACTTCTCATGCCAGACATTAGTGCTAGTAACATTATTGATAGATTTGAGATAGAGAGGTTTAATGGTGTCAAGGTTGTGTTGATGAAACTCTAGGCTGAGGAGCAAGGCTTTGAAATAGGTCTGCCATTCTTCATATACTTCTCTTTCATTACTTGGACCCATAGCTTGCTCGGGTCAGAGATGAAAGACCAGGTATTCTTGAGCATAAGTGCATCATTCTGATCGCAGGCATCTCGGATGCTAAGGTCGCCTGTGTCCTTACAGGAACTGATTTTATTCCAAGAAACTAGGGAAAGTTTATGTTGAGGAGATGTCCCAGACCAAATGAATCTTCGGGTGTGTTTATTAATATCTTCACATAGTTGAGTTGACAATTTCAAAGTTTGCATTGTGTAAGTTGGGATGCTTTGGAGGGTGGATTTGGCTAAGGTGATTCTTCCTACAAGAGAAAGATGGCACATGGACCAACTGTTAAGCCTACTTTGGATAGACGAGATGATGCTACCATGGGTGGTTTTTTTTACTCTATGGTGCAAGATAGGTACGCCCAAGTACTTTCCAATGTCGGAAGTCCAACCAATCCCCAGACGTCTGCTAATGGAATGGATCTCGGATATGGGTGTATTCAAGCTGAAGAAACACCTAGATTTGTGCTTTGAGACTGTATGTCCTGAGGCTAGGGAGAAGGAGCAAAGATTATCATTGATGGTGTTGGCCTGCGCAATGGATGCTTCCCCCATCAAAAGGATGTCATCCGCAAACAAAACATGGGAAAGCGGAATACCCATGCGAGTGACGGAGAGGGGTTTCCAGTCGCCATTGTTAACTAAAGTAGAAATGGCCTGACTTAAATGTTCCATACACACAAAAAAACATATGGACTGATCGGATCTCCTTGCCTGACACCCTGAGTTGCCTTGAAAGGCTGTAGTAGTTCACCTTCCCAAAGGATCGAGGTTGATCCCTGTGTGATAATTTGCATAATTACATTGATGAGCTTAGTAGGCAAGTCAGTTCTTGAAAGTGTATCATGGATAAAATGCTAGTTCATTTTGTCAAAAGCCTTAGCCAGGTCCAGCTTGATGCGCATGAGTTTTTTCTTAGTGGATCTAGCCTTCATTGTATGAATAACTTCCTGCACCAAGAGTATATTGTCACTAATGTGATGCCTGGGGATAAAACTAGATTGCATAGAAGCAATCCAATCACTCAGCAAGGGTTTCAGACGCTCCACTATTATCTTAGAGATAAGCTTAAAACAGCCATTATTTAAAGAGATAGGTCTGAAATCACAACATTTCTGTGGAGAAGCCAACTTTGGGATGAGGACCATGTATGAGTTTGCAATGGAGTTCTCAATATGTTCAGTTTGAAAAGTAGTGAAGACCGTGGTGGTGACAGAATCATCCACAATATCCCAGTTCTTTTGGATGAACTCCGTGTAAACTCCGTCTGGACCCGACGCTTTGAGAAGCGCCATAGAAAAGAGGACCTGCTTAATTTCTGAAGCATGCGGGATCATGCCCATAAGACTTTTGGCTTGAGTATCAATGCAAAGGAAGACACCAGGGTATCTGCGGGCAGGAACGGGATCACTCGCGGAAGTCTGTGTCATCAAGTCTTGAAACCAATAGCGGATATGTGTTTTGAGCGCAGCAGGTTCATTGATCCAGTTGTCACCATTGGAACCATCCTTGAGGTGGGAAATCCTATTGTAGTGTCGTCGAGCCTTGACATATGATTGAAAGAACTTGGTGTTAAGATCACCAAGTTTTAACCAATCGATATGTGCTCGTTGACGTCAATCCACTTCCTCCAAAAGAAGAATGTTATGGAGTTTCTCCTGGAGAGGTATGGAAGGATCAAGGTCAGGAATGGGAGAGAGGTTTTGGAGATGAACCTGACATCTATCAATGTTGTCTAGCAGGTGTTCTTTCTCTCTGCATTGTGCCATATTGCGTTTAAACTCCCATTTGGTGGTGGCCACTTTGAAGAGCTTGATAGCATCCTGGAAGTAGGAGTTGGTAGGCCATTGGCTAAGGATCTTCATCCGGAAGTTCGGTTGTAGGTTCCAACTTCCTTTAGTGCAGAACTTGAAGGTTTTCTGGGCTTTATGACTACAGGACAGTAGGAGCGGGTTGTGATCGGAAAAAGTTCGAGGAAGTGAAGTGACAGTGGCATTTTCAAATCTGTTTATCCAGTCAGCATTTACAAGCACTCTATCCAAGTGCTCCAGGAGGCTGAGTTTTTTTAAAGTAAAGAAGTGGCCCTGTGTTTTTAGGTCTGCAAGTATGGTGTTAACCAGAGCTTCATGAAAACATGCAATTGCTCATTTGTCAAAATACTTACTACCTCACTTTTCATTAACATGGAGAAGGGTGTTGAAGTCTACCATAACCACCTAGGTCACGTTCATGGAGGCACTAATAGATTCAAGGTGCTCCCATAGCACATTACGCCTAGAAGAGTTGGGGCTAGCATAGATAAAGGTGAGGTACCATGACTTGTTGATACAACAATGTATGAACTGTCTATGGTTAAGGAGGATTTCAAGGTCACATTGGTGATGATTCCAAGCAAGCCATATACCACCAGAGAAACCAGTAGCTTCAACCCTGTGTGAGGATGAGAAACTGAGCTTCTTAATAATATTGGTTGCTTAAATTCCCGAGAAACAAGGCTCCATGATAGCAACAATTTGGATTTTGTGAATAATATTCAGTTCTTTGATTAGCAGGATTTTCTTGTCAAGGCATGCCCCTTGAATATTCTAGCATAGAGAATTCATTAAAAGGATTATTGGAGTGCTACACAGAGTCCGACAGACTGGTCTCCTTCTTCAGCGTTCATAGTGTCTGAGGTTCCAACACTTGTAGCAATTAGGTTCTCTTAGAATTCAAGGGCACATTGCACATGAGTATTAGTATGGTTTCTTTCAATAGGTTGCTCATTAGTGTGTCCTTTCTTCCGGACCCTGTCTAGACTCTGGACTGCTTGATAGACTATCTTTCGGTTCCTCAACATAACAAACCCTGAGGCATCCTTTTTTCTTAGGATGGAACAGGCTGGAATGGAGGGAGCCATAGTTTGATTTGATGCAAACTAGAAGGTCCCACCCTTCGGCGGGTGATGCGGCCAACCAGTGAGGACCTCGTTCTCCTTTAGTTGGACATACGTGTTTGTCTTGGGAGGGTCAGGCTCCACGTTCTCTGTTGTTGATGTGGGCGGCTGGTTTTCAGTCGCCTACTTCCTACGCAGCCTTTGCTTGGCCTTCTTGCTCATGGCAGTTTGCCAATCCTCACCATCGCCCTCAGACACGGCCTTATTATTGGTATTGGATTGTTGTTGCATCTCTTTGTGTTGATCAGTGCGATGCTTTTGCATGACCTGGTGGTGAGGAGGTGCGGAACTGATGGTTTTCTCTTGTGTTGCACCTTTGCGATGGTCAGGCATCCTAGCATGGATGGCCGAAGTGTAGCTAACAGCGGGGACGGGGATAGGGATAGATGTAGAGGCCAGTTCTAGTCTCTGGGTATGTTGTTTACATTCCTTCACAACATGACCTAGGCTTCCGCAATAAAGGTAGAACTGAAGGAGGTTCTCATACTCCAGACGGAAATATTCACCATTGATAAAGATCGCCGGTAGGAGGGGTTTGCTTGTACGACCTCCACCGCAATGTAGGCAAACTTGCCTCTATTACCCATTAAGGTATTGGCATCGATTTTGATAGTTTTCCTAATCAAGTTACCAATCTGCTCCAGAAGTTGGTTCTGATAGAGGAAGACGGGAAGTTTGGCAACTCTTGCCCACACTACTAGTTTCCGGGGGATTGGTTCTGAAGGCCTGAACGATGGGGACCAAGATTGCACCGACAGATAACTACCGAAAACATTCAATGGGCCGCTAGTCATAGCTTTCTCATAGTCATGATGGTTTCCCAGTTGGATTATGTAGTAGCCATTGTCAAGGTCGATAATCTTGTACTACGTTGTGGGACCCCAGAGGGTCATTATTTTGTTAACTAGGGTTTGAAACCCTAGTGTGGTTCTGATGGCCTTGACGATGATGGCATGCTTCCAGGGTTCAAGCAGTGGCTGGATGGAGTCATGCTTGATAGAGAACGATCGAGAAACCCCGCTCAAATCGACCTGAATATCAGCAGCGGTAAGGATGTCTGGTGGGGTAGGGTTAACATACGAGAGAAGGCCGACGTCCTTCCCAACGTGAGCATCTATGTATGATTTTTGGATGGTTGTTTCCTTTTTCGTGGTATCGGAAGCATCCATGGCTTCCGCCATGGTTGTTTGATCTGTAACATCACTGTCCTCAGAAGCATGGAAATCATGCTCAAAGTTCCATTCGCTGCTTCTAGTCCTCGGGGAAGAAAGATGGTCCCGACCGCCTTGGCCACCTCCAGGGCCGCCGCCACGGCTCTCAAACCCTACCATCTGAACTTTTGAAATGTTTTAATTAATTATGATATTTTAAATCTAATGAGAAGCTCTCATTATGCTTTTATTTCAAATATTTAGGATTTTGAGAATTGAAAACTCTAATTGGCCAAAATTAGGGTGTAATGGCATATCAATACAAAATTTGATATGTATTACGGTGTACTAAATGATTTTGAGTATTTTATATACAATTATGATTTAATTAAATTTGTATATTATTTGGATAACTGAATTGTGAGAACCCTTGAAAAATATCAGAATTTTTTAATAATTTATGACCTATTTGTCGGTCGAGTTTGCCCAGGACAAACTCAGTTGATCAAGTATTTAGATTGAAATATAGTAGTGTGGTAAATGAATTTTATATTTTTATCAGTACATAAAATTGATCTCAAATTTTAATTTAAGTTTTAAACCCTATTATAGATATTTTATTTTAAATTTTTATGATTTTTGAATTATGTTTGATCTCTGCAGAGAGGGTGTCGGTCGAGTTTGTAACTGGATTGACCATGTTGTAGATTGCAATATAGAAATATAGTATTTGATTTTTATTTATTTATTGATAATTTTGAATAATTTGAACTTTTTACTAGATATCTTAAGCTCAATGATAAATAATATCTTACTTTTTAATCATTTTTGGAGCAATTTTAACCTCTGTAGTAAATTATTTATAGTAATATTTTAATGACAAAACATTCAGCTGCAATAAGAGAAAGTATAGTGAGGGGTTAATGTGAAAATTACCAAGCACCTCAATTGCTCTATATGATCAACCTAGTATAGTAGGATCTCTTATAATTCATGAATCAATCTAGAGAAACGAAATCTTAGAGAGCAAGGGAGAGTTAGGGTTTGAGAGGAGAAAGTGGCGGAATTGCTGATCTAGGATTTTGCTATTTGAGATATGATGAAATCAAGTAAGTTTAGCTTCTTTGCGTAGCCTTTTATGGTGACACTTCTATCACATGTCAAGATTTTGTCCCTCCTCTTATTTGATTCAAAATCACATCAAATCATCCCCTTTTCTCATACTGTTATAACCTCAATTTCTTAAGAATAAAGTAAAATGATGTAATTCTCTTTTAAAGAAAGAAAAAAAATTATTTCTTTGATTTGTGATGAATTTCATGTGAAATGGCCTTGATTGATTGATAATGGGATTTGTTGGCCATTGAGCCCAATTGAAAAGAAAAGAAAAATAAAAAGGAAAAGGATTTGATAAATAAAAGAGGAATATGAGAAGTAGACATTTAAAAGAGGATAAAGGCAAATAGATATCTCCCAAGATGGGAATCTGTTCCTTTAGGATTTCTTGAGGTCCAAGGGACCCAAAATAACAAGATAATGGCAAAAGGAAAAGGAATACTAATTAATTTTAATTAATTGGATAGATAACTTGGGAGAGAAGGAAGCCTTCTCATCCATTTCATTTTGTTTCCCAAATTTTGTAAATATCTAGGTAATACCAAGATGAACTTTCCCTTAAAATTTGAGTTAAAAAGGAGCAAGGTTTTGGGAGATACGAATTTCTCATGATATTGCCAAAATTGGGATTTATTTTGAAATAGGAAAGTGAATTTCCTTTTTGTTTGATTGCGTGCAACTGAGGCCGTTGGATCTTAATCCAACACATGTCATTCATCGTCTAAGTCCCATTGGGACTGGGACTCTGTGAGTTACATAGGATCTTTCCTCTCCAGTTTCCTTGTGATCAAGGGAGTGTGCACACCCGATAGTAATTGCTTTGGACTCAGAAAAGGAAAACGAAGGGAACCAACCCTACTTTGTAGGGGATTGGTCGTCAATTGGGATAATTCCCAATTCAGCAGGATCTTGCCTTGTCCCTATATATAGGGAAGGGTGTGTGAGGGCACCAGCATCCCTCTTTGCTACCCTAACCTCTGCGGAAGAGAATGAGGAACGTTTTCGTTCACTCAATTGATCTCTTCGTCCTGACTTGCACCTCCAACATCTCTGTGACCCTCGCTGGAGTCTGGCGAGTAGGTGACGGTCTGGGTGAGGCTTGGGCAAGCAATTGAGACCATAGGCGAGTTCGGCAGAGGAAGATGAAGCTCCCTGTCTAGTTGGCTCATTCGTAGGAGGATGAGATCGTAATGTCAATGCCTGAGTTGACCACCGGAGTTGTTGTGCTTGCGTGAGGTTAAAGAAGAAGCAGTCCCGCAGATTTACCGAACTGCCCATCGCCTCCTTCATTCGTGTCAAGGTTAGTTTGGACTTTTGTTTCTTTTGATCGCAAAGAAAAGGCGCACGCGATCCTGATCGCTGGATCCTAAGTGGACCAGCGGACCACGGATCAGACGATCCACGTTTTTCTAAAAATTGCTATTAAATCAAACAAAAAGGGTTTTCTTGATAAAATCATACCTTGAGCTAGAAAACTCGGATGAGGAAAATTAATACTTGAAAAATGATCAAAAAAATACGAGGGATACTTTAAAAATGGTTTGGAAGTCTAAATCGATATAATTTTGTAAAAGTGTATAAATTGGATGGGAAAAGTATTAAATTATTGTTAGAAAACCTAATTGTTGATAAAGGATGGGTTTAATCTTGCAAGTGAATAAATTTGATTATTATTAACTAGTTTAGTGATAAAAATGAATCTTGACCTATTTTGAAAATGGATTTGCAAGAATTAGGGTTTTCAACCTAATATTGTCATTAATACCCTGAGAAACCCTAAAGTGAGGAAAAAGGGAAGAACAGATATAGTAATCTGAAAATTGGGTTTTTTGTGGCCCAAACCTGATCTTAAGGATCTTAATGGAAGATAAGATAAGATAATTAGGGTTTGATGGACATTTTGATAAAAGTAATATAAAAGTGGTAAAAAGGAAATGAAACCCTAATTATGGTCGAAACCTTAAAAAGGGATAGTAACCCTAGGGCACGATTAGGCCTATTAGACTTGGATACCATGATCCATGATAGAAAATATTGGATGTATATTTTAGGAATAAATTGTGCTTTCTTGATTCTGGATTACTTGATTATTTGCTTAATTCCGCATTCAAGACAACCTTGACAGGTATGTGGTTATGCTTATGACTAACCGAATTAGTTTTCTGGCGATTTTGTCAGTGTTTCCATCGTTGCTTGAATTAAACTGTTGGATGAATTTAATTCATGCAAACTATAATTTGGATATGACTGTCACTTAAGATATGTGCCTACTAGCTCAGATCATAGTCCCCTCTGTGGCTTAATGGTTTGACCTAGTACATGGCTACCATGGGGTAGGTCCATCAGGTCATTGGATGACTTAGTACATGACTACCAATGGGGTAGGACCATCAAGTCACCTTGAGTTAGGGATTGGACTACCTTTGGGTAGGTCCATGTGACTCTATAACCCTATCTATTGGCTACCTGTAAGGTAGGGCCATGGGGGTAAGGATCTACCATGTGAGAGAGGTAGTATCCATGTCCACTGTAGGGACAACACAGAGATAGGGGATAGGTAAGGATTGAGTAGTATTTCTTAAAACGTAATCTTGAATGTTAAATGATAATTGGTTGATTACATTGCTATAATAGTTGCACAATTTTTGTAATCCCCCACATACCAGCATATTCCTATATGCTGACCGACGTTTTGTTTGTCGGCGTTTTAGGTACAACAATTAAAAGAACAAACAGTAAAGTGACACATTGTAGAAATGAGAAATAAAGTGCAACGAGGATTAGAAAGAATGAATCTAGGCTGTGCATAGAGTAGCTTACCAAAGTTTTAAAAAGGTATGCAAAAAGTTTTAATTTGTACCAGATTTTAGTATAGTTGGTAGAATTTGATAATTGTTATTGATTATTTGTAGAACCTTTGATCCTGTTAATTGGGATAATGGCACCAACCTTTTGGTCTCCCTTAATTGGGGGTTACTGGGAGGCGGGGTCATTACACATACTTTCTCTTCTAATCTCCATTTCTAGGGTTTTCGAGTTGGGAGGAGGAAGAAATGGATTCGGTTGCTATAGTTTGATTGGTTTTCAGAAAATTTAGAGTTTTACATACGTATTTAAGGTTCTTGCCACCTTAGGTGAGTTTTTTCCTCACTCCTAAAATATGTATTAATGTTGAAAGAGTAATTCTATCCGGATAAAATAATCAGAAACCTTGCTTATATCTGTATGTGATTGGGTATTGATTTTGAAAGATATTAGGGAATTCAATTCTACTAATTTTGATTATTTCGCATTGATTGGAACTTGATTAGTTCCTGATATATTTATTGAGGATACATGATGAATCCTATAGATAGATGACTATGCTATTTCATGTGAATATTGCATAAAAACCAATTCAATGGCTGATATGCTTAGGAATTGAATTGACATGTATAGAATCATATTTGAATTGTATTAGAATGAATTATACAAGTGTTTTGTTGAGTCTTACTGAGATTGAATATGATATATACATAACAATCAATATTAGGTGGAGATATTCCCTGTCTAGGGTTTGTGTTGAAGGATTGAATAGAATGAGTCAATTAATCAATGTATACTTATGATTGTTGAATGAATATGTGAAAATGGAAACTAGGGTTTCTATGTGTGTGAATAACTCTAACGGATACCCCTTTGCACTATGATGGAATTATTGAATGATATGATTCTTATGATATGTTGAACTAAGGATGACTTCTTGAAAACCCTAGTATTTTAGTATTAAGATGAGTATGAGTGATAAAGCTAGAACTTGTATATAATGTTATAAATGGATGAAATATTGAAGTGTAAGCTCTAATACTTCAATTGAAGACAATGAGACTTGCTAATATGATATAATTCTAAACAACCTATTTTATTATTATTTATAGAATGATGAGTATCCCTCACATGAATGTGGGTCTTTTTATACAAGTTTCCTAACAATGAATTGTGAATGATGATTAGAGATTATGGTGTAAGAAGATGTAACCCTAATTTAGTCTTTCTACCCAAAGTTAATAGTATAATAAGGAATGATCATTGTTGATTATAGGAATGGAAATAGAGTCAATGATATGGCACACTTATGTAAATATAAGAAATGATATGAACAAAAATGTATTGAATGGTGATGGCAATTTAAAGATGAAACTAATGAAGTTATCATGATGAAGTCTTTAATCTTTTATTTTAATTTACATGTATCTTAACCCAAATTGAATTAAATATAGTAAAACTATAGTTGTATCTATGTTAATGGGAAGAGAAGCATCATATATCAAATGAATTAATAATGATTGGTCCCAATAATGTAATGAACATGACATGAAAGAAGTTGAAACTAATGGATATAAAATGAAGGATAAAGATGGGAATTAGTAGATGATTCTAAGAGCCTAAATCTAACCCTAAAATGATGAGTTAGTTGATGAAAATGAATAACAGTCTCAAATGAGAGATTAAGGAATGCACATAACTGTAGTTGAATTCAAATAAAAGATGAGGTTCATGAATCTGAATTGATTTACAAGAATGTATTCTTGGATTGTAACTGTTTGATAGAAAATTTTTACTGTGAAGATGGAGTATTTTGATAGACTTCAAATGATACTCAACATGTGTTGATGAGAAGCCCTAACTGAAGAATGTGAAATAAAAGAAGAAGATAACTAAGTGTGTTAAGCATGTATAGGCATGAAATTTATTTGCATCTATTGAAATTGGATGGAATAAGTAAATGTTTGATAAATCTATTACAAGTAGGATCAATGATACAAGAAACCTACATGCATTTATTTTTCAAGTTCTCATGGCTCTGTGAATATTTTTTTGAGAACTGTGATATAATGACATAGTAAGAAATATGATAAGATTTAATTCAAGATGCACTGATTATATTTGAGAAACCCTGATTAGGGTAAATGTTGCACAATGAGATTATGCCTCAGGATGAAGGCCTACGAATGATGATAAAACCTTGATGGGGTAAATGTTGGACATGAGATTATGTCTTGGGCTGAAGGCCCAATGATGATGACTTCTATGAGATGATGTGGAAATATAAAGAATTGTATGTGTTGTAAATTACATATTGTTGTGCTTCTCATTTTAGTCATTGTCTTTCTTGATAAGATTAATCTATTTCATGATATTTTAGTTATGTGAGAATACACACATATGAGATATGATGTTTCGAATACTTTTAAGATGACTAAAAGAGATAAATAACAAATGAAATAATGAAACATCTAGTTAGGTGTCGTGAACACCATGCGTTTCCCCTGATGACCACACTGGGGAAACAAAATGGATCTCCTTGTAGTAATTGATGAATTATGAGAAGGATTTTTGGGGTGTGGGTCGAGACCTTAAAGGTTAGACAACCAAGATTTAGGAGTGAGTCATATGGAGTGGCTCTAGCCCTAAATCCTTGTTGTGAAAGTATATGTCCATGAGTAATAGACCATGATGAAATGAAATATGTGAAATGTGAAAATATGTGAAATGATTTGATATGTGATATACTATTTTGTTGGTTCCTATCTCGTGTACCCAAGATGAGGATGTGAGCCTCTTTAGGCAGCCTTGAAGTGGCCAGGGTCTATTTTTGATATCTGAGGGTGGCCGACTAAACCCTAAGGTAGTGACGGTAGTCGTTGACACAAGAATCAGGTGTGGCGACTTCTACTTGGTGAGGTACAAGCCAAGTAGTTTCAGGGAAAATGAATAAAAGATGACAAGCTATGTAGAACATGATTTGAATGTTTGTTACATTCCTTGTACTACTAGCTAATGATTTACCATTGTTGATGATGTTTCTTGTTGTGGAAAATAATCTTGTTATAAAGATTGTTTGTTTCATATTCTGATCTGTCTTGTTGATAAGTAGTGAATGCTGGGATTTATGTCCACTCTAAAGATGATTTGGATTTCTTGTCATTTGATAGTATTGTTTGGTAGCCATGTCTTATGTGTACTTCAGCTTCAGTACTACATGATTTGTTCCTGGTCCGGCTGGTGGGGTGTCACAAAATTGATGTTAAAGTTATGCATTGAATCAAAATGTTTAGATATTGACTTGTTATTCATATAGGAGGATTGTTGACCTAAACTAAGAAGCATATACTGATTTGTTCATAGACATGCTCTAAAATATATTTTAAAGTTGGACTTGGTTTAAGTGATTATCATATATGTTTGATTGGACTACCATTATAAACTAAACTTGACTAGATACTAGAACTATCTGCTAGGCTTTTCATTATCTATAAGTTTCTTTGAAGTTCATTATACTTAATCTAATGGTAATGCATGTACTTGGCTTGAGTGGGGTATCCACTCACTAGGGATCTATATGAGTCTCATAAGGTTGTTTCAAATGTTTGTAGGTATAATGATATAAAGTGGAGAGGTTGTGATGTAGATGATATAAATAGAATAATCTAGATAAATTAGATTGTCCATGTACACTCTCTTTCCCGGGACGGGTAGTATACAAAGTTAGTTGATTCATGTACATGCATCTATTATAAACTAAACTACACATGAGCCATAAGGTTTAATTCTGGTTTTTATGGAGTTGAATAAGATTTGTGTTATCTTACTATGAGGTCCTTGATGTGACATTGGTTTTTGAAAAATGTGAAGAAAGAAAAAGGAAACATTTATCTATGTTTTTTGTATATTGTGTTTATCATCTTTATCGACAATAAAGTATTTTACTTATTAATCATGGTTTAGATTTAGGGATCCTCTCTAATGGTTGGAATTTATGTTGATCAAAAGAGAGGACCCGGCAATTATATTTTTCATTCTTCATAAATGGCACATGTAAATTATTATGACTAGGAATGTTAACAGTGTGGATATGATTTATTGTCAGAATCATAACATAATATGACAAAACACTATACACTATGTGGCACCATGTAAAATATTTTTCACTACAACTACCATAATCATTGTGTTCTATATAATAAAAATATTTAAAAACTATGAAAAATTAATCACAATGCACCATGTGACAAAAAATATAATTTATCTAACAAATTTTTATACTTCATGTTTAAATAATATGATGTGAAAAATTATAATAAACTATAACCATATGTAGTTAATATACTAAAAATTATTATTGTACATATTCTTAAACAATGATGAACCAAAACTTATAGTTACAAACACATAAAATGTAGATATCATTACAATATTTTGTACATACAAAGTGAAATGAAATATTATAATGTCATTTGAATGATAATATTTTATACAAATTATAAGTCTGCCTCATTAAAATATTTTTAAAGAGCAACATTCACGTCATGACCGCTTGTTGAGGTTATTATGGTTAAAAAAATATTATGATTAGTCATAGATATGATTCTTTCTTTATTTCTTTGGCGTCCTTACTTTTTATATATCACACAATAAAATTACCAAATTTTTTATTGATTTCCATATTTACACTTACAAAAAACCAATGACATGGAAGTGAATGGAACTTGAGTTCTAGGAACTAAAGTAGAGTTCGCAAAACATGAGTTACACATAACTCATGACTTACACCAAAGCAATCGAAGCCTTTGTGAAATTAATCCTTTAATATTTTATTTCATTTTTTTAGTTTTTAAAGAGGCTTTGATTTGTTTTTTTATCCTTTGGAATCTTTACAATTGCACCAAAACCAGCATTTATTTCTTTCATTAATCACCATTTAAAGCGGCCCATTAGTGCGACACTAAAAAGACACACTTTGGTTTTTGTAGAAGACCTACCATTGTGACTTGAAATGTGTAGGGGTATGTCTACGATGCTCCTTTTCCTCAAAAAGAGTTATCCAATCTCTTTTGGTAAGATAGATAAAAATCCAATTGCTTCACCTTCTCTTTCCGACAACTGCTTTTTTCACTTCGTTTTGTTGCTATTGTTATTGCGCCGACAACGCTTCACGATGCTCTCTTTTCTTTTGCGACTACTGGGCCAATGCATGAGTTTAACACAGAACTTTTTCTTGCACCAAGAGGACATAAAAAAGTCGTGGTGATTAAATCTTTAGGATAGACCAGCAAAAGAGCTCATGCTAAGAGTCATGGGATCTGACTTGAAAATAATGTTTATGCACCCTCCCTTCAGGGTTTGACTTCTCTTACTTATACTAAATCACTTGATTTTTCAAATCATGATTCTTATTACTAAAATTTTTGGGTGTTTCCTTGCTCAAATATAATTAATCATTGTCTTACTTGCAACAATTTCAAGACATTCAATACAGTTGTTAATCAGATTAATCCTTAAATTGTTGGTTTTTTCTTAACATGCTTTCAAAAACCATACTATCTTTTGATAATATTACATCTTTCCTATATGATCACTTTTCTTGTTTGTACCTTCAACGTTGGAAACATATAATATATTTTTGGTTGACCTATCATGGTATTGCTTCTACCATCTTACCATCATAAGAATATGTTGTCGTTGTGCATAATCAACCATTTCTAACATTCTTCCAGGATTCAACAATCTCCCACAACCTGAACCTACACCTATCTATCTCTAAAGAGACTAACTTTCAATATCAAGGTGAGATATTTTGAGTCCAATCTGATGAACTCAATGTATCTAATATAAAATTGCAACTTCTTTTGAGCTTGAGAAGGCTTTAGACTTCATGTTTGGTCTAGGAAATACCAGTCTTGAGGGTTATGTATTTTTCAAATGTCTTAACCATAATATAGTTGATGATAAATATATTTTGTATCAAGTTCTAGAATACCAAAATTGTGTGTCTAAATCCATAAACAAGGGTTATAACCTTGATGATATATTCAAATAGAAACCTTCATAGAAAAACTTCCATCTTGTTGGAAGGATTTCACCAAAACCCTTACATAGACAAGGGACAATATCCAAAGTGTCCTTGGTCAAATCCCTATAAATAAGGATAGGAACACAAAACAATACAGAAAGTCTAATCTTGTCGTTAATCTAGTGTTAGGAGATAAATCCAAGAAGAATATCAACCACTCCTAGTTCATTAAGAAGTCCAACCAATCCTTTAAGAACTGTAAGCAGCAAAGTCAAAATAATAACAGTGATCCAGGAGGAAAATGTGTATGTGTAACACCCCAATTTTTTCACAACAAAAAAATTATAAAATGAATTTTATTTAAATAATAATAGTTGAAGGGCTTAATGTAAAAAGGTCATGGAATGTTGTTCCTTATAGAAAAAAAATAAAGTAATACAAATAAGAAAAAAATAAAACTAAAAATACACTTTCTCTTATACATATGCCATCATGTATTGCAATTATCTTAAAATGTTGAATGAATGATTTCCCTCCTCTTTTTCTCTCTCTTATCCTTGAAAATGTTTAAAAGAAAAAAAAATTGGAAAATGAAAGAAGTAGAATTTGAAATGATAAACATATAGCTTGAACAAGAAGTTTACTTTCTTTTGTATCTTTTAAATAAAAGGGATAAAATATAATTCACTATTTCTCTCTCCTCTTTGGAATATGCAAAAGACAAAGAAAAATTCAATGTTATTAATAGCTTAATTTTGGATGGATGGAAAAGAATATTCATCAACCACATGATGTGGATATTACTTGCTTTCCCCTATTGAATACATGTAACATTATCTTCTCTCGAGTCTCTTTATTCAATAAAATTTTCCATAAAGGCATAATAGACTTTAATGTGAATAAATATTGATCATCTCATTTTTAGAGTCAAAGAAATAATTAAGGAGAATCTTTGAACATTATCTCACCTTTTAATGCATGAAAATGAAGTAAATAACAAATATGGACATTGTGAATAAAAGATATTCAAAACTCGAATTTTATTGACTAGGAAGGATCTAGAGTATGTAATTAATGTGTGGTCCAAATTTTGTTTTGTTTCAAATTTGTTTGACCTCTCAAATAAATATAAATCACAATTTCAATCCATTTAACACATGCAATGTAAACATTAATTAAGTTTTGGTCAAAATTAGTCAACATGAGACCACATATTTAGAATAGTAGAAGGGAATCTAGAATGTGAGTTTGATTATTTTCTTTCTTTTAACATTCTAAAGTTTGAATAATTGAATACAATGTGATAAATATATTAATTTGAGACTACAAAACTGTGGGTTTTGACCCATTACCTTTCCAACACAACTACAAAGCGTGATATGAAAATAGAAATGTCAGTATGGATGATAAGAGGTTATAAAATTTATGGTTGATTAAAAATGGTTTCTTGTTACATAGTTATAACATTATTTTAAAAAACTATGATTTATACGGGAATGAGTAATTGCAATCAACAATTTTTGATTAACACATTGAAATTGCATTGTATACTCTTGCTATACAACTAGTGCATGTAGATGTAAAATAAAGTTCTTTTTCTCTTTCCTCCATTTTTTGATTTATTTATAAAATGAAATAATGTGTCTCGACCTTAGTTACATGGAAATGAGACATTATGGTAATTATGTAAGGAATGGTACAAGTCTCAAGTTTTCTCTCTTTTTTGTGATTACAAATAAAATGTAATGGTAATTTAGTTAATGTAATATTTTTGATAAACAAATAAAAGAAAACGATAATACATTCTCTATTAAATATCTCATACAAAAGATATGAAAGATAATAAAAGAAATTCATAGACAAAAGATAATTAGTTGAACCATAAAGTTGGACTGTAGTAATTAACAAATAGAAACACGTTTTTCTCCTATTCATACCTTTTAATATATTGGAGTTAAGATAATGCCAATGTTTAATCAAAGGGTAAAAAATATTAAAAAAAATTAAGTCCACTTGGACTAGAAAGTTCTAGACCCTTAACACCTATAAAAGGGATCCCCATGATCCTAGCATACCAAGGAAAAGCACACTAGCCTATGTTCTTACAAATCACATCCAGGCGCTGCCTCAAAGATAAGAGAGATCATCTTAGGATCAATTTCGCTCCAAGAAGGCTAGCCTATATTCTTGTAAATCACATCCAGGCACTGCCTCAAGGATCATAGATGCAATCTTATGATCTACATTGCTCCAAGGTAAACGGGTCATGCTACTGAGAACAAGTATTTATGGTTGTTTGTATGTTAAGTATAAAGTATACATTATAGTTTCAAGTTTAATGTTTTAATCATGTTTACTATATCACTGCTTGATGATTATATATATGTTATGTCCTATGTTTATAATGTTCACTATGATTATAGATTATGATTAATGACTCGTGAAAATCATGTAAATGAACAAGAGGGAGAAATCCCATCATGTTTAAGAGATCATGTTAACGGGGACAAATCCCATCATGTTAAGTTCAAGAACCATGATTATGCTAATGTTAATGTCATGTTAATGATCAAGTTAATTGGAATTGAAATAGTCTTTATATGCTTCCGAATCATGGACCTCAATGGGTCGTCAAGGTCTTTCCTAGCATCAAGGGATTTCCTAGAAATCATGTGCTCCTAAGGGGGCATCATAGAGGGATGCATACATTTACTTTTCAAATCTTCATGTTAATAATGATTCAAGAATGCTTATAATTTAATTCATGTCATGTTTTCTTACATGACAAGTATAATGTATCTTTCTTATGTTATAATGTGCCGGTATCGTTTACTGATGTGTTGTTTTTCCCCTTCTCATGGCTGGGGACATGATGTACCCAAGAATTGGAGCAATTAAGGACTCTAGAGAAGCAAGCAAGGACTAGAAGACCTTCAAGAGCTAACTGGTGGGGTGCCATCCATACTAGGCGATCCAATGTTATAAAGATGTTTACTTTTATGTTTAGGTTTCCATGCTTAGAACTGTTTAGTCATGTTATAGAACTCAACCATAGTTTCCTATGTAAAGAACAATGTATGAATCTCAATGGTGATTTATGTATTTATTTTCTATGATTTCATAAATGAGACATTCCTCCTTCAAGATAAAAGCTTCCACTCAATTATATATTATGTCTAATGGAGGACTGTTACTGATGGAGCTTCCACTTACATGGAATTGCATGCACCAACTAAAAATCCTAAAGATATTAAGTCTTTAGGTTTAGCCTTGCATATACTAGATAGAGAACTCCACCCACATATGCTAGGATACATGGAAGTCTTATCGTAGTATAGTTAAGGGTCGAATCCTCAGGACAACGGTCTTGTTGCAAGCAACAAGATGGAAAATGTTGGAATTTCACTTAGTTACTTAATAGCAGGCACTTAAATCGAAAGTTTGGTTTTGTTGTTTTAAACTAAGAACGTGCAAAGTAAAGAAATCAAGTAAATCTAAGGAGTTAAACTATGATGAAAGGTTACTAGGGTGTGATTGGTTTTTCACCACCACCACACATGGATCAACTCATGCAAAGAAAAACATAACCTACAAAAAGAGTTTAGTCAGTTAGTATATTTGTAGACTTAGTTTCCTTTCGGAGAACTAACTACGAGAAGTGTGGGAATGTTGCAATGCCAGCCATTCCCGGACAAATGGTCACCTACTTTGCATCATTCCCCTTGCAAAGTGTGTTCCTCGACTCACCAAGGTCGCACTTTCATACGTCAACTGATTCCATTTCATAGTATGAAAGTGCAACGAATGATAGTGAGTTTACTCCACTTCTTGAGATACACTTCTAGATATCGAAACAGATGCATGGTGGATACATGCATCAAAAACCAACATACAAACGAGTTTCAAATCTAATAGTACAAACGTAGACAATTCATACTAAAAGATAAAGGATAACACAAGTTGGAGATCAAGAAACATGTATTCATTAAACGTTTGATGTCGAACTGAAAAGATAAGAACTCTATATTACAAGTTATGGATTACATTTACATGATATGAAAACATGGGTAGCGGGGCTACTCCCCGCACCCTAGTGAAAGAGACTACTCGCTCATGACTAGGACAAAGAAGGAGGAAAGAAGAGAGAGAGAGTGCATCATCCCCATAAAGGAGAGAGGAAAGTCAACCCCTTGGAGAGAGAGAAACGATCCACCAACTTCACAGGTTGCGCGATGATGAGATCTCCCTCTTCCCACCTTCTTTGGCGGAGAGAGAGAAAGCAGCTTCGATATGGAGTATGGGTCTCAGACCGGCAGCCCCAGGGCGGAGGATGGAAGTTGTAAGTGTTCTGGAGTGATTGAGGCAGCCTTGGGACGTCTGAAACTTGATGCCTGGTTGAGGACCCTTGGGGTCTTATTTATAGGCCTTGAGTGAAGTCCAAACGGTTTGGAGACCGTTTGGACCTCAAGACCGTTTGGACCTTAGGACCGTTTGGACCTCAGGACCATTTGGATTCATGCGGTCTCGAGACCGTGTGACTCCATGTGGTCTCGGGACCAGTTGGCTTCATGCGGTCTTGAGACCATGTGACTCCATGCGGTCTCGGGACCGATTGGCTTCATGCGGTCTTGAGACCGTGTGACTCCAAACGGTCCGGGACCGTTTGACTCCATGCGGTCTCGGGACCGATTGGCTTCATGCGGTCTTGGGACCGTTTGACTCCATGCGGTCTCGGGACCGATTGGCTTCATGTGGTCTTGGGACCGTTTGACTCCATGCGGTCTCGGGACCATTTGGCTTCATGCGGTCTTGGGACCGTTTGACTCCATGCGGTCTCGGGACCATTTGGCTTCATGCGGTCTTGGGACCGTTTGACTCCATTTGGTATCAGGACCGTTTGGCTTCATGCGGTCTTGGGACCGTTTGACTCCATGCGGTCTCGGGACCGTTTGGCTTCATGCGGTCTTGGGACCGTTTGAGTCCATGCGGTCTTGAGGCTGAGTTAGTTTTTTATGATATTTTTTGTGTTTATCTGCATATATAAACGGGAAAAGTTAGTCTGATAGTATATTTATAATAAGAGGGAAAATTTAGGGATTATGTATATATTTAAATTAAAAAAAGTACGGAAAACTAAAGAAAAAGACTAAGATAATCATCAAAGTTGGAGGTTATCACCCCCCCCTAACTTAGAGTCTAGCTTGTCCTCAAGTTAGATAGAGCTGAGACATGTAATGGGGAGGTGATTTTATTTAGTTAGAATTTCCATACTCTTGCTTCAATTCTTAACCTGAGTTCTCCTAAGGTCATATCAGGTCTTATTGCTTGCCTTGACTCTTTCAGGTTTCGAGAGTTGCTTGGGTCTCAGGTTCCTTCCGTATCTCGTAGCTCGCATCGGGACCATCTTTATTTTGTGCTTGTTGTTGACTCCAATCAGCTTTATACCTCTCGGAAAGACCTATTGGAAGCTAGAGAGGGTATGATGGTTGGGTAAAGGCTTGAAGTGTAACTCCCCCTTCAAGTGGGGGAGGGGTTCTCTATGGTTTTAGGATCTCACTATCAGGCACGACACATCTGCCTTTGTGAGGGCAGCTGAATGTACCGGCCGGGTGAGTCCTTTATAAGCCTTTCATATATTTGGATACCTTAGGGTTTCACTACCGGGCAATTGAATGTGCCAGTCGGGTGAGACCTTCATCAGTTCTTTATATAGATCCTTATTTAAGGCACAACTCTCATAATTTTATTCGACTCTTTGGCTTTTATTCAAAGACTTGCAGGCTTGGGTTTTGGGGTTTTGTTTGGGAATTTATTTTGGGCGGCCAGGCCTCTTTTATTTTGAAGAGAGGAAAGTTGTTCTTAGAGTTTTGCAACATGCATTTATTTGGTTTGTGGTCCACTTGCAGAGCTTCTTGGTTTGGAAGTTGCCTGATGCCCCTCTCACCCATGAGAGCCTGGCTTATTTCTGCCTTGATATTGACCTGTGGAGAGTCAGATGAAGAAGTGAAGCAAAAGCATGAAAATCAATAGTGGAGGGACATTATTAAATCGCCAAAAATGTCTATGTGCTATTTACTTTTGGGGACTAACAGGATTCTAAAGTTAAGAGGGTTATTTTAAAAAGAAAGTTAAAGAGGAAAAAGAAGAAAAGAAAATATGTACAAACAGAGAAGGGAGTAAAAGGGGATGGAGAAAATGGTACCTCACCCTTGTCTAATGTACCCCCCCCCCCAAACTATCACTCACTTTGTCCTCAGAGTGTCAAAGTGATAGGTTGAGAAGTAATTAGGACAAGGGATGCAGGCTAAGTTAATTCTGCATTTGCCCCCGGGGAATGAAGTAGATTTGCTGCGAACTGTCCTCGTAGAGCATGGTAATCAATGTCAGTCATTTCTTCTACTGGTCTTTGGAGAATGATGATGGTGTACATCCAGTAGAGGACGTGGAAGCCGCAGTCATTTGATTCCCGGATTTGCTGGGGGCAGTTGTGGAAGAAGGAAGGGCGGTGAAAATGCTCTTTGTCGTACGCCCTTGTATGCTGACTCAGAAAAGTGATTAACTTGTCGGCACACTCCTTTTCCACTACCTCTGTTGGCGTCCTTGGTGTCATGACATAGTGCTTTTGTCGTGGATTGTACTGGCTATCAGAACTGTTATATATTGTAGTTGTTCCTTCTGGGAGATTTGTGGCCAGGAGCATCAAGTGCTCATGATAGAGGAAGGGTAACGTGATGAACATTGGCATTGTGTGCTGTAGATAGGAGATCAGCGCGTTAGTTGTGCCGAAGTTCTTGAGCTTTAGAAGATCATCCTTCATGTATGGGGATTCCATATATGTAGTGGGGTTATTTTGGCCGAGTAGTAACTGGTAAGCGGCCATAAGGCTTACAGAGAGGGATCCTTTAACCTATAAAGTCTCTCGGAGCATGTCTGCCATAACTAAAATGTCTCTAGACATGAATACAAGTTCATCCTTCTTGGCTGAGAGCCGCGACATAATGAGACATAGTTCGATGTCAGAGAGACCTTTGCAAGCACTGTGATCGAAGTCAGGAAACGTTGGTTCTATGACAGACAAAGGATCGACGTCTCCTTTACTTTGCTCGATAGCTGCGACTGGCACTGTGGTTTTCTCAGACTCCTTCAGAGCTTGTCGGAAGGGTCGCCACTGCGGTCACTGGATAGCTGAGAAGAGGTAGCAAGGGACGTCATTTGGTGCTATAGTCAATTCCTTGAAGAAACGTCTATCACAGATGAGCTCCATGGCATAACGCCCGCGCAAGGAATGAAAATCTTCAGCAACCAGATCAGTAAATGGGATTTCTTGGTTCAGCGCTTGGATGTGACGTATGGTGCAGAAAGCACAATCCCCAGATCCCTCGGCGGCTTGAACTTGAGGGTTTATGATTTTGAACCAAGGATGGCTCCAATCTTGGCGGAGAGATGGGTGTGCAGCCCAAATTAACTTAAGAAGCCGGAACGGTATACACCTTGCTTCTCCTGCTGCTTCACCAATGAAGTTTATTATGTCGGCCGGTAGCTCGGCGCCGCAGAAATTATACACCTTGGCATCCCGAGCCTCGGTATCCACGATCATAAAAAGCCAGTGGTCCGAAACTTGGAAGGGCACGGTAAGGAAACATGCCCGACGTGTGAAACCAGCATGCAACCTCTCGATCGACTTTGCTCTTATGTCTTTGTATAAAAGGCCAACAGCCAGAGCAGGCGAGGTGTTAAAAACCGGTTGTTGCCTCTTATGACTTCTATATATTTTGATGCTATTGGCAAGAAGGACACGGAAGATCGCCATAGGTATCGTGGACTGATGTCACAGGATGGTACGGAAATCTTCTCGTGTCATCTTGCGTCTAGTTTTGGTGTTATTATAGATGATGTCTTCCCCTGCCTTCGCATTATCCACAATAGTGTTCAGTATAAAAATGTCCTGAGCATCTAGTGTGGAGATGGCCGCCATGTCCAGGTCATGCATTTTATGCAGTAGAGGTGGTGGCGGGGGAAGTTCCTGAGGAGTGGGGGAAGAAGGGTGATCTAGGCCTTCAGTATAGGTCTGCAGATCGTCATCAGAATCGGAGGCAGAGTCGAGTTTTTCATCAGTATCTAAACTCACTCTCTCTGCCTTGTCCTGATCATGGGGGGAGGGCACAGATGTGCCAGGTGCGGAGAGAGGTGGGGCGGATGTTGTGGGTGGGCTTACGCTGGTTCCTAATAGACATTGTTGGAGCTCAGTAAAAGCCGCGTCTTTAGCGGTTTCCCCAATTGACCCTAGAGCAGAACAATCAATGAATTGATCCCCATATGACATATTAACATTATCATTGTGAGGGGATTTGGGGTGATGTTCATTGTCATTCTGATCTTTGTCGGAGCCCTTGTGAGAAGGTTCGGCTGCATTGCCAGGGTCTTCTCCGTCATCTGATTTGCCACCAGAAGAGGTGGTATCATTGTTCAAATCCACTGATGAGTCGGAGTCTTTATCGTCATCGTCGTCGCTATCGCCATCTTTGTCGTCCGCCGCCTTGTCTGCTGGCTTTTTTTGTGTGGTCTTGTTGCACCGCCGATGGGTGGATTGCAACTCATCGTAGGCCACCTGCAGATGCTCATGTGTTTCGAGTAGTGCGGCGTGGGATTCTTTGAGGTTATTATATTGGCCCTCGGCGGAGAGGAGACGTGCTGTTAGATCTGTAACTTGAGCACGCAACTACTGGATGTCATTGTTAGTTGATTCCTCTTGGCGATTATGTAGTTGTGTGAGGGTGTTGTTGATGGTGTTCAAGCGTGAGCTCAGGACTGCTTGTTGATGCTGGAACTCGCGGAGAGTTTCTGGCAGAGGTTGAGTCTGTGTAGAGATCTCATCGACTTGTTTTGCTGTTGCTTCTTGCTGGCGCTTTGCTCCGAGGACCAGGTCCGGCAAGTTGTTGTAGTGGTTGTTGATGTGCTCAACTTGCTTAGCCACCTCATCTTGTCATTGTTGGAAGCATTGGAGGATGGTGGGCAAGGCTCGGTGTTATTCGTTGATCATGGCCACCTGACGTGATAAACCATGCACACAAGAAAAAATAGAATGTAAAATGTTAGAAGGATCGGTGAGGAGGTTCCGGACAGCGTCGAATTGACGGCCAAATTCCTCACCGATATTGGCAAAAGAGACCCCAGAGGCGGAAGGGTGGGGTGGCTGGGGTCTATGTGGGAGGGTGGCAGTGCCTTGCGAAAGAGACACGGATGATGCCCCGAATTGCGTGGTGATTGTGGATGGAGTCACCAGCGGTTTCGGGGTGGTGGTGGATGTGAAGGGTGGTGGTATCTCAGGTGAAAGTGGTGGGAGTGATAAAGACGGGGTAGAAACTGTGGAGGGGAATAAGAAAGTGGTAAAGTCGGGCATAGGGGTGGAGAAGGGAGAGCCCGAAGGAAAAAAGGGGTGAAGAAGCGGATGTGAATGGTGGCGTGGATGTGGTGAAGAAAGGAGGAGTGGTAGATATTGGAAAGGTGGAAGGTGGGGTGGTGGTGGCGGTTAGCTGGTCATGCAGACTCTAAATGAAAGAGTCGATTGATGAGGTGGTTAAGACATCTTCATGGAGGGTCTCAGCCTCTGGATTTGGCTTTGATGTTGGTGTCCCCGACAGTTGTTGTGCCTGCAACTGCCTTCTGGAAGGTCTTTTGACAGGTATTTTGGATGGATGAGCTGTCGGGGCTGTGATGCTCAGCTCCGTCTGTCCCGCTTTTGCTTTCTTTTCGGTTGTTTTGACCGAAGCTAGGAGTTGTGTAAGTTCCTCGTCAGAGAAGAGGAGCTTTTCTGTGTCGTAGTTTGCTAGCTCCAGAAGCGGGAGGAGTGTTCTGGAAGACTTGACCGTAGGTCAGAAGACATAATGTAGTTTCCCATCCTTTTCCTTGATGATGAAGGAGTTCTTAAGAGTTTGATCATTGGTAAGGATGTCGCCCTTTAGTTGCGTGCAGCGAGGTAGGGGTCTGTCCATCTTGAGGTATTTGATAATGGATGTGACATGACCCCCCATGCAGATTTCCTTCCCCAGGGTGAAGGCTGATAATTTTTGGATCATTTGTCATCCAATGTTAACTGGCTTTTCGTTAAGAATGGACCAGAGAACAAATAGATCCGTGATTGTAACGTTCCCCCTTTCTGTCCTGGGGAAGAGTGCGCCAGCAAGAATTTTGTGTAGGGTGCGCACAAAACTAGAGTGTATGTTCAATGCTTTGCATGTCTTAGCATCATAGGTGGGGAGCCCAGTTAGAGATTTCCAGAATATGTGTCTGTTGAACTCAGGGTGCTCAGTTCCCACCGCCTTGGCTTTTTGCAGTTGCTGCTGATTGTCGATAAAAACGTCGTTCAGCATATTTTCCGTTAAGACCACCTTATTGCCAAAGATTTGGGTGACTAGCCTTCTGTCACCTCCATCCCGTGATCTATCCATGATATCAATAGGTTCTTTTGTAAGAAAGGTGAAGAATTCAGTGGTGGTCTCAGAGTATGAAATCTCAGGTACTAAACATAGCCTTGCGAGGTTGGCTTTGTCTAGTGTGTTGAAAATTCAGTCATTGATCCCCATCTTAATTAGTACGCTGGAGCAAACGTACTTAGTGGGTTTGAGGATTTTGTCGATGGATTGGATGGTCTGGATGTAAAGGTTTTCTGGTGGTGGTGTTGTGGTGGTGACAGGAGCGAAGGTGGTGGTGGTAACAGGGATGGTGGTAGTAGGTGTTGCAAGGGGTTGGTCCACAGCAGAGGCAGGGTGAACTTGCTTTCTTTCCCTTTTCTTGGAGGGCTGCCCAGTTGCAGCCTCCAGGACCTTGCGTTTCCCCTTTTTTTTCTCGGCTGGGGAATCCTCCTCAGGATTTGGTGTGTACTCCGAGCCTTCATCAGAAGAAGAAGAAATTTCAATTTCTTCTTTAGGTGTCTCACCCAGGCACTTGTTCAGGCAATCGAGGTCGCATAGGACTTGCATCATCTTTACATGTGGTGGTGTCTTCCCGGTCTTGTTGAATTCATCTCTTATCTTCTGGAGCTTAGCTTGTTCTTCCATCAGTTGCTCTGTTGTCCAGATTACAGGGTCTTTGAATCTGATGACCTTCTTTGCTGGTGATGCCATAGCTGCAAAGTGGGAAATCATGAGTTAGATCTATATGTTTAGAAACAAATTAGATTTTATTTGGATTTATGTGTTTTTGTGGTTTTATGAAAATTAAAGGAATGTGGAAGGCCAAACGGTTTGGGGACCGTTTGGTCCCAAACGGTTTCAAGACCATTTGGTCCCAAACGGTTTGAAGACCGTTTGGTCCCAAACGGTTTGGGGACCGTTTGGTCCCAAACGGTTTCGAGACCGTTTGGCCCCAAACGGTTTCGAGACCGTTTGGCCCCAAACGGTTTCGAGACCGTTTGGTCCCGAAACGGTTTCAAGAGCGTTTGGTCCCAAACGGTTTGGGAACCGTATGGAAGGCGGAATGACAGATAATCAGCCGGTGAAGGCGAAGACGAAGGCGAAGCGGCGCAGAGACGGTGGATGCGTTGGCGACGACGGCAAAAACGGCGGTAAACATCAGTAATAAAAGCGATGGTGAGGATGATGAGGCGGATTCATCGTCAGAGAAGCGGAAGCACCGTGGCAGCACCAAAGACGATGATGGTGGTGAGGAAGGTTTGTGGAAGAGGAAAAGGCAGGTCGTGCTACCGCGGTTCAAGGATTACATTGCAGTTGGTGGTAGCGTCGATGACGAGGAAGGGAATGGCGGTGTTACGGAGGTACGATTGCCGTGTAGAAGCACCGGAACCAGGTCACCGGAGGAGAAACGCGCGGGAACAGGGGAATGCAAGAGCAATGGAATAGTTCTTGCATAGAAGCACGAGAAAGTTTGAGAGTCGAAGAGAGAAAAATGAAGGGGTAGGGTTTATATTTATAGGAAACGCGGGGTTGACTTCGACAAAAAACCTAGGTCAAATGGTTTCAGGACCGTTTGGTTCCAAACAGTTTCAAGACCGTTTGGTTCCAAACGGTTTCAGGACCGATTGGTTCCAAACGGTTTCAGGACCGTTTGGTTCCAAACGGTTTTAGGACCGTTTGGTGGGGGTAAGGGTATATATATATATATTTGTGTTTGTTTTAGTTATGTGAATTTTTTTGTATATTTTCATTTTGCTATTTTTATATTTGTTTTGGTTGTATAAATTTTTTTTGTTTTGTATTTTTATATGATAAACCTAAAGTAAAAAAAACGGGAAAGAAAAAGAAAGAAATGAAATCTTGGGTTGCCTCCTAAGTAGCGCCTGGGTTTTACGTCACTGGCTCGACGAAGCTGAGACGTTGTTATGCTGACGGCGTGGTGTCTTTGATTTCTATGGTTTGTCTTGGCATTTTGTCTGTTGGGGAGTAGTATCTTTTCAAACAATGACTGTTGACTTTCCTTTCTCCTCCGTTATTGTCGATAATTATTACAGCTCCAGTTGGGTAAATATGCTTTATGGTGAAGGGTCCGGAGCATTTTGTTTGAAGTTTTCTGGGGAATAACTTGAGCTTGGAGTTGAAAAGGAGTACGTTGTCGCCGACGGCGATGTATTTCCTTTTGAGATGATCGTCGTGCCACATGTTTGTCTGCTCCTTATATATTCTGGCGTTCTGATAGGCGGTCATTCAGAGCTCTTCTAGCTCCTGCAATTGGAGTTGTCTATTCTCTCCTGCACTTTTGAGGTTGAAATTTAATTGTTTGATGGCCCACCAGGCTTTGAATTCCAGCTCTACTGGAAGATGACATGACTTCCCGTACACCAAATGGAACGGGGTTGTTCCGATTGGTGTTTTATATGCAGTTTGGTATGCCCAAAGGGCATCAGGAAGTTTGGTGGACCAATCAGTGCAGTTTCTATTCACCGTGTTTTCAAGAATTGCCTTTAATTGTCTATTTGATGTCTCAACTTGTCCACTAGTCTGTGGATGGTAAGGCGTGGTGACTTTGTGATTGACTCCGTACTTTTTTAGTAAGGCTTCAAAACTTCGTTCCAAGGAATGGGTCCCACCATCTGATATGACAGTTCTTGGAACTCCAAATCTTGGGAAAATAATATCTTTGAACAATTTAATAACAGGCTTGGAATCGCTGGACACAGTGGGTATAGCTTCGACCCATTTTGAGACGTAGTCCACGGCGACCAAGATGTAAGAGAAGCCATAGGATGAAGGGAAAGGGCCCATGTAGTCTACCCCCCACACATCAAAAAGCTCAATTTCCTGCCACATAGTGAGGGGCATTTCATCTCTTTTAGATATGTTACCAGAATATTGGCATTTGTTGCAAGCTTTCACAAAATCGTATGAATCCTTTGATATGGTGGTCCAGAAGAAACCAGATTGTAAGACTTTTATAGCTATTTTCTTAGCACTCATGTGCCCCCCCAGTGGGTCCTGAATGGCAATGCTCTAGGACCGGGGTTATTTCTTCTTCTGGCAAACAACGACGGAAATGTCCGTCAGCACAAAGGTGAAACATGTAGGGTTCATCCCAATAATATTGTTTTGTGTCATGAAGGAACTTCCTTTTGTCATGATAGGGAGCAGAGGGGTGGATAATCCCTGTGGCTAGATAATTGACGATATCCGCATACCAAGGGAATCCATGGGTGGCCTTCATAAGCTGGTCATCTGGAAGAGAATCCCGGATAGGGATTTTGTCTTATTCTTCAACCTCGATACGGCTGAGATGGTCAGCGACAACGTTCTCCACTCCACTTTTATCCTTAATTTCCAGGTCAAATTCCTGAAGCATCAGCACCCAGTGGATGAGCATGGGTTTGGCATCTTGCTTTTGAATCAAATATCTAATGGCGGAGTGGTCGGTGTAAACAATGACCTTAGAACCAATCAGATATGAGCAAAATATTTCGAACACATAGATGACATCCAAAAATTCTTTCTCCGTGGTAGTATAATGTTTTTGTGCTTCATCTAGCGTTTTGGATGCGTAGTAGATGACGTAAGATTTCTTACCAATTCACTGTCCTAAAACATCCCCTATAGCGTAATCACTTGCGTCGCACATGATTTCAAAAGGCTGGACCAATCTGGGGCTCTTAGAATAGGCGCGGAGATTAAAGCGTTCTTGAGGGTGGAGAAGCATTGCATACATTCTTGATTGAATATGAAGTCAATATCTTTAGTTAGAAGCTGGGTCATGGGCTTTGCTATCTTCGAAAAATCTTTGATGAATCTTCTGTAGAACCCTGCATGACCCAAGAAAGCTCTTACTCCCTTTATATCTTTCGGTGGCGATAGTTTTGAAATAACATCGATTTTTGCTTTATCCACCTCGATCCCCCTGTCGCTCACCCTGTGCCCGAGGACGACACCTTCCATTACCATGAAATGGCATTTCTCCCAATTCAGGATGAGGTTCATTTCCTCGCAGCATTGCAGAACTTGTCCAAGATTGATTAAACAGTTATCGAAGGAATCTCTGTAGACTGAGAAATCATCCATAGACACTTCCATGATGGATTCAGTTAAGCCGGCGAAGATGGCAGACATACAGCATTGGAATGTGGCGGGTGTGTTACACAACCCGAACGACATTCTTCTAAAGGCATATGTCCCAAAAGGACAAGTGAAGGTAGTTTTTTCCTGGTCTTTCGGGTGTATGGGTATTTGGTAAAACCCAGAATAACCATCGAGATAGCAAAAATATTTCTGATGAGCTAGGCATTCCAGGACTTCATCAAGGAAGGGTAGAGGGTAGTGGTCTTTCCTTGTGGCTTTGTTCAGCTTCCTATAGTCAACATCCGCCACCCTGTTACAGTCCTGGTGGGTACTAACTCATTTTTGTCATTAAGCACTACGGTAGTACCTCCTTTTTTTGGAACAACCTGGACATGGCTGACCCACTGGGAGTCAGAGATAGGGTAGATTATGCCATCTTTGAGTAATTTGAGGACCTCCAGGCGAACCACCTCCTTGAGATTAGGATTCAGTTTTCTTTGATGTTCGCGGGATGGATTGAATTCTTCAACCATTGGAAGTCTGTGCATACACAGGGCTGGATTTATGCCCGTTAGGTCAGCTATCTTATATCCAATGACCTTTTTATGCTTCTTCAGCTCATCCAGAAGCTTTTCTTCCTGATCTTCTGTAAGGGTAGAGCTGATTATGATCGGGCATAGTTTTTCCTTATCTAAGAAAACATGTTTAAGTCCTGTGGGTAAGGCCTTTATTTCAGGGGTTTTTGGTGGCTCATCTGCTTCTATAATGGTAACAACTTTAAGTTCTTCAAAATTGGTCGTTGATGCTTCTTCGGTCTTTTGTAAATGTTGCAGACACTGTTGAACTAGTTCGTTCACAGAGAATTCATCATCCGGGTTGATTAGGACATTTTCAAGTTCGTCAGCAGGCTCGGATATTTCTAACTGAGACATTTGTTGTATTGCGTCAAGAAGAAAAACCTCCTCTTGGATACTAGGGCCTTTCATGCTATTAAGGACTCGGAATTGAATTGCTTCTTTTCCGAGCCTAAGAATGATGGTGCCAGCTTCGACGTCGATCAGCGCCCTGGCGGTAGCGAGGAAAGGTCTGCCGAAAATGATCGGGTATCTCAAGTCTTCTTTTATATCCATGATAACGAAATCACATGGAACGTAGGCATCCTTGCCTATCCTTACTGGAATGTCATCAATGATTCCCAGAGGTGCGGTTATGGTGGAGTCAGCTAGTTGAATAGTCATTGCCGTAGGCAACAATTCGGTGAAACCCAGACCTTTACACATTGAGTAAGGCATAATGGATATGCTGGCTCCAAGGTCAACTAATCCTTTCTTTGTAGATGCATTTCCAATGCAACATTGGATTCCGAAGGAACCTGGGTCCTTCTTCTTTTTTGGCATTTTGTTTAGGATGATGTCAGAAGTGGTTTGAGCAAGCTTGATAGTTTCTCGCTCCTCAGTGATATACTTTCTCGATAGCAAGGTTTTGAGATATTTTGCCCATGCCGACACTTCGGAAAGAGCGTCAAGGAGCGGAATATCGATGTACAGTTTCTTCATCACCTCTTTGAACTTTTGAAACCCGGTGTCCATCTTTGTTTCTCGCAGTCTACCTGGATACATGATTCTCGGTTTATATTGCAAAACTACAGGTTTTGCGGGCACTTAGTCTTTATCTTTGCCCTTTGTGCCCTCTGCGTACTTTTGTATTCCTTGTTGCAGGCTCTCATTCGTCATAAAAGTGGGGGTATCATCATTATCTGGGATGATCTTGGTATTCTCATGAAGAGTGTGTCCCGATCTCATGGTGACAACATTCAATTGCTCATGTCTGTTCTATCCATGCTTAGGATTCGATTCGAGCTGTCCTGCAAATGTGCCTGCCGGAGGCTTCAATTGTGCAGCAATCTGGGCAAGTTGTGCTTCTATTGCTTTTTGCTGTGCTTGCTGGTTAGCGAGCATAGTTTGTTGAGATTGCAGCATATGCCTTATTAAGGATATTTCATCTTCTGGTTGAGAAGTGTTTTTCAGAGGGTTTTGTTGTTGGGCTTGTTGAGATTGTTGTGGTGGCAACGCCAGCTGAGGTTGCTGAGTATGTAGCTGTAGATGGAGCGGGGGATGAGTGTACTGATAGTAGGTCGATTGGTTCCTAGGGAAGTTAGCCCTAGGAAAGTTATTACTGGAATTCCCTTGATTTTGGTTGAAATTGTTTGAGAATCTAGGTGGTAACCTAATAGAGGATCCTCCCTATGTTTGATGTTGTGGATTAGCGGTCCCAGTAGGGTTTCCATACTGAAATCCTGGATGATTCCTTGGCTGGTTGGGGTTGTAATAGGCTTGTCCAGGGATAGAGTGGATAGAGTTGACTTGTTATGGTAGTTGTTCTTCCGTATGGTCAGTGATAGGTTCATATGGTTGTGTTGGTGGATGCAGATCCATCATCACATTATACAGCATACCGCAGGAAAGGGTCAGATGGTCAGAAGCATGACAGGCCTCACAGGTCCCTGTGGCAGCCTTGACTTGTTGAACTAAAGGATTTTTCTTCTTATCAGATTCTCCGAGAGAAGTCTCGAGAGATTGTTGTTTATGAACTATGGATTTCATGGCTTCAGCTATGTCCTTCATCTCCATTGATTCTTCTGCTTTGTAGACCTTGAGGACACCTTTTCCGGCTGATTGTCCCCAGTTAGACTAGTTTTCAGCTCTGAGCGTAACAATTTTCCAGGCATCTTCATAATTCTTTCTCATGAAGTTTCCTCCAGATGAAGAATCCAAAAACTGTTTGATATCATCACTCACTCCCCGATAGAAGGTTTCTATCAATTGGTTCTGGGAGATTCCATGATGCGGGCACTAGCACAAAAGTTCTTTAAACCTCTCCCATGCTTCAGCAAGGGATTCCTCAGGTAGCTGAGAGAAGTGATTGATCTGCCCCCTAATCTCATAAGTCAGTGAAGGGGGAAAGAACTTCTCTAAGAACTTTTCCTCTAGGGGAGCCCAAGTGGTTATTATAGGTTCCCTGACAAGTAAGTTATACCAACTCAGAGCTCTCCCAGATAGGGTGAAGTGAAACAGATGAAGCATTATTGCATCAAAAGCGACTCCGGCTTGCGGGACCAGGCGGCAAAGTGCCTTAAACCTCTTCAGATGATCCATGCAGTCATCTCCAGAGCCTCCAGAGAATGAGATGCCCTGCATGATCTGGATCTATTGGGTCTGAATCTCAAAGTTGGGGATGTTGATGATCGAAGGTCGGACCGGATGGTTGTCCTCGTAATTCTTTGGGACAGCGTAGTCCCTCAGCTGCTTGTTCCTTAATTCCAACTGAGCAGCTTGGGTTGCTGCTTCATTTTTAGCTCTAATGCGGGTGTGTTCTCCCGCACAAATCTCTACTTGAATCTGGGCACGAGTATCAGCGATGAGTTGTGCCCTTTGAGCGGCGATGGCGGCGTTGACCCTCTCATCACCAAAGCAGCCTGGCGTTGATCTTTAGCCATTTTCCTGGCCCTTTGGCGATTGAGTCGAATGCGACGGTAGAAGCTTCTCTCTACCTCAGAGTCGTACTTTGGATCAGGGGAGAATCCGAGGTTACACACTGGTTGCATAGACAATTTCTACCTGAGTAGAGAGAAGAAAACACCCTTTTAGAGGACGGCGGAGATATAATGAATTTAAGAAGATATGGTTTAATGATTAAAAGAAAGTGTAAAACCCTAACCAACTCGCAAGATACTAATTGAAATTAAAACGTTCCGTTGTCCCCGGCAACTGTGCCAATTTTTTGATGGAGCTTCCACTTACGTGGAATTGCGTGCACCAACTAAAAATCCTAAAGATAGTAAGTCTTTAGGTTTAGCCTTGCATATACTAGATACAGAACTCCACCCACATATGTTGGGATACGTGGAAGTCTTATCATAGTATAGTTAAGGGTCGAATCCTCAGGACAACGGTCTTGTTGCAAGCAACAAGATGGAAAACATTGGAATTTCACTTAGTTACTTAATAGCAGGCACTTAAATCAAAAGTTTGGTTTTGTTGTTTTAAACTAAGAACGTGCAAAGTAAAGAAAGCAAGTAAATATAAGGAGTTAAACTATGATAAAAGGTTACTAGGGTGTGATTGGTTTTTCACCGCCACTACACATGGATCAACTCATGCAAAGCAAAACATAACCTGCAAAAAGAGTTTAGTCAGTTAGTATCTTTGTAGACTTAGTTTCCTTTCAGAGAACTAACTACGAGAAGTGCGGGAATGTTGCAATGCCAGCCATTCCCAGAAAAATGGTCACCTACTTTGCATCATTCCCCTTGCAAAGTGTGTTCCTCAACTCAACAAGGTCACACTTTCATACGTCAAATGATTCCATTTCATAGTATGAAAGTGCAACGAATGATAGTGAGTTTACTCCACTTCTTGAGATACACTTCTAGATACCAAAACAGATGCATGGTGGATACATGCATCAAAAACCAACATACAAACGAGTTTCGAATTTAATAGTACAAATGTAGACAATTCATACTAAAAGATAAAGGATAACACAAGTTGGAGATCAAGCAACATGCATTCATTAAACGTTTGATGTCGAACTGAAAAGATAAGAACTCTATATTACAAGTTATGGATTACATTTACATGATATGAAAACATGGGTAGCGGGGCTACTCCCCATACCCTATTGAAAGAGACTACTCGCTCATGACTAGGACAAAGAAGGAGGCAAGAAGAGAGAGAGAGTGCATCATCCCCATAAAGGAGAGAGGAAAGTCAACCCCTTGGAGAGAGAGAAACGATCCACCAACTTCATAGGTTGCGCGATGATGAGATCTCCCTCTTCCCACCTTCTTTAGCGGAGAGAGAGAAAGCAGCTTCGAGATGGAGTATGGGTCTCAGACCGGCAGCCCCAGGGCAGAGGATGGAAGTTGTAAGTGTTCTGGAGTGATTGAGGCAGCCTTGGGACGTCTGAAACTTGATGCCTGGTTGAGGACCCTTGGGGTCTTATTTATAGGCCTTGAGTTAAGTCCAAACGGTTTGGAGACCATTTGGACCCCAAGACCATTTCGACCTTAGGACCATTTGGACCTCAGGACCATTTGGATTCATGCGGTCTCGAGACTGTATGACTCCATGCGGTCTCGGGACCAGTTGGCTTCATACGGTCTTGAGACCGTGTGACTCCAAACGGTCTTGGGACCGTTTGACTCCATGCGTTCTCGGGACCGATTGACTTCATGCGGTCTTGAGATCGTGTGACTCCAAACGGTCTCGGGACCATTTGACTCCATGCGGTCTCGGGACCAATTGGATTCATGTGGTCTTGGGACCGTTTGACTCCATGCAGTCTCGGGTCCGATTGGCTTCATGCGGTCTTGGGACCATTTGACTCCATGCGGTCTCGGGACCGATTGGCTTCATGTGGTCTTGGGACCGTTTGACTCCATGCGGTCTCGGGACCGTTTGGCTTCATGCGATCTTGGGACAGTTTGACTCCATGCGGTCTCGGGACCGTTTGGCTTCATGCGGTCTTGGGACCGTTTGACTCCATGCGGTCTCGGGACCATTTGGCTTCATGCGGTCTTGGGACCGTTTGAGTCCATGTGGTCTTGAGGCTGAGTTAGTTTTTTATGATATTTTTTGTGTTTTTCTGCATATATAAACGGGAAAAGTTAGTCTGATAGTATATTTATAATAAGAGGGAAAATTTAGGTATTATTTATATATTTAAATTAAAAAGAGTACGGAAAACTAAAGAAAAAGACTAAGATAATCATCAAAGTTGGAGGTTATCAGTTATAGTATGTTTATTTTAGAGATGTTGTTATTTAGTTTATTATGTAAATGAAACTAAGCATGTTATTCCCATTACAGTTTGAGTCCACTATCTTGTAAGTGTTCCCCTTTCCTATATATAAGAGTGGGGTTTTGTCAAAAAAAATCTCATTAGCCTCTGTCTTATTTTTCACATAGTGTCGAGCATTAAATCTAAACATAAGGAAAAAAAAGACAAAGCCTCTACATGCGGGTGGTCATCATCTCTTTTTGATGTGGCTGCCCGCCATACCTCATTTTTGCCTTCATGGTCATCTCCTCCCTTTCATAAAAATTCATTTTTTGTACCAAGCATGCATGCCTTTTTTATCACTATTAGCATATCCACTATTTTCTCTTAAGTTGTCCACTTCTCCTCGTGCTCTGAGTTTCTATATTACTATCATGCCATAATGAACCTTGTTCTTTTTCCACTTTGCATTGATCTCATTGTTATTTGAACTTGCTTAGAACACAAGAAGATAAGGCTTTTCTATATATTGCCTCTTGAACAAGTAGACCTTATTGGATTGATCACAAAGTATAAAAAAAATATTACTTCATCATTTTTTACTAGAAACACCAGCAAATATTTGTTAATGGGTGAATGTTAAATATGCCTTCAATGGCAACATCGGTAACATTCCATTAGATGAGAATTTGTAAGTGTTCATTAAGTTGCGGTGTTGCAATCCCACGCTTTGTGCATTCCTCATCATCACTTCCCTAGATGTAGTGGCTGGGTACATTGATAGGTGAAGGCTCTCATCAATTTATTAGCTCATGCAGGGACCATGTTTTGGGTCGTATCTTACTCATACATGAATGTGGCCATGAGAGCTTCTCAGAGAGCAAACGCTACAACAATGTCATCATCAATGTAAGACCCCTAACCTACATTTTGGGTTAACCCTATTTTCTTTGGTCTGATGATGTGCTTAGAACCTTACTCTAATCCTTTGAGGATCTTAGAGCTTGTGGAGAGCTTAAATCTCCAGTATGAGCTTGTTTGGTTGTTGTTTGTGATTTTTGTGCTAGTTTTGGTGCAACTTGCAAATTACCCATTAGAAGGGGTATTCTTGTAATTTTCCACCTCCAGAGCTCTTGTCTTCATGAGGGAATTTTTGGTACTTTGGGCCACCTTGGTGGACCCTTGGTTGAGTGGTGTCACCCTTAGCGGTGATTAGGGTTTCCAGGGTTGGGAGTACCTTGACCATGTGACCCGTGTGGGTTTGTTTCGACCTAGGTCGTGACCTAGAGCCTGGTTGGACGGTGTCATGGTCAAGACACCTCCCCTAGGTATGTTTTTCATGATTGAGATGGTCTTGCATGCCTTGGGTCGAGATGGGTTCTCTAGTGTAGAGTGTTGCAACCTAGGGTTGATGGTGATCTTGTGTCACGATCTAGTGGTCCTTAGTGGTGTGTCGCAACCACAGGTGGTTCCCTTGGTGTGTTGCAGTAGCAACATGTGAGTTGGATGGCCTAGGTGATCGAGATCTAACATAGAGTGTATCCCCATGTCTCGCATGCATGGTTAAGGTGGTTTCATGTGGGTGCACATTAGTCGTTTGTGTACACATGTGTCCCTTGGGTGCCTTAGAGTGTTGACACACCATACCTTGCCTTCTCTCTCATATTCAACCTATATAACCCTTATCATTCCATGCTTGTATCCCTTTAGGCACTCCATCTTCTGCCTTCTCCTTTGTTTGTTCTTGGAGCTTGGTGGAGCAAAGAGATCCATCCTTGGAGCCTTGGTGATCGATCTCCTCTTGCATGAGGTGCTTGTGGTGATCCTTGGTCATCTTAAATCTTAGTGAGTGTTTATCATTCTTCTTAGGTGTTTCCTTTAGATCTTCTACCCCATAATATTCCTTTTTCTCGGTCCTAGACTATGTTTTGCCATGGTGGTCATTCTTGAGAGTAGATTCCTCATCACAAGGGTAATATCACATGTTTTGACAAAGCAAAACCCAATTAAAAGGGAGTTTCTTCTCTCTTTTCCCCTCTTTTTTTTAGTTCGGCCTTGAATTACTTGCCCTCTTTCTTGAGCTATCTTTTGATCTTTGTTTTCGTCTTTATTGAGGTGATCTTGTGGCTAAAATTAGATCTTTTGGTGGATCTTGATCTTCCTTGGTGATCGTGTGCTTGGAGTTTGCCTTCCTTGGAGTGATCTTCTGTAAGGTGGGTTATTAAACTCTTAACCTTCTCTATTATTGCACTTTCCATGATTGCATGTTGTTTTTTTATCTCTATATATGTTATCTTAATGTGCTAGTAGATGTTGATAGTCTCTAGAGCTTGGATGATGTTGAGATCATGCATGGTTTAGATGTAATTCAAAACCCTAATTTCCTTTTTACCCGATTTTGGTGTTTATAGCGCATGCTCGTTTTCCTTACTTCTTAACCTTAGTTTGAGTTGCATGCATGATGATCAAGTGTTTTAGTGTTCTACAAAACCTTGGTTTGGTTTTTACGGTAACTACCTTTGTTTCTCTCCCTTTTTGAGGTTCCTTTTCATAGTGGTTTTATGAAGATTGTTTTAGGGTTTGATGACCGTTTGCATGAGGTTTTTCCTCTATGGTGATGATGAATTTCCCTTGTTGGATCACCTATTCTAGTCACAAAGTTATCTCTATTTTGACCTTGGTTTGATCTTGGTTCCTGGTCTTGGTGGTGGTTTGATCCTTAGTGGTCTCCATGCCTTGTTTTGTCCTGTTTCGCAACATCTCTTTGGCTTGAGGCTTTGGGTCACAGTCGTAATGTCATGTTTGTCCTGGCTTTGGTCATAGTCACAAGGCCACATTTAGCTTTGGAGTCAAGATGGGTTTTTTCTCTTTGGGTGTCGTGGTCACAAAATCTAGGTTTGTCATGACCCATGATCCATGTTGTGGTTTGGATACCCTAGTTGAGTGTTGTTCTCTCCTGTCTTGGTTTGGTAGGACCTTGCTTCTATTTTGGATGAATGTTTGTAGTTATGTTGAAGATGATCCCTATTCTTGTATCGGTCACGCCATGCACAAGGATGGTGGTCACAACATCCCTTCTTCTTGGGGTCGTGACAATGTGCTTGGTGAGTGGTCGCGACCTTAGATGGTTGTAACATCCCAAGATTTGAGGCCTGGAATAACATTATCTTAAAAGGAATGATTGGACTACCCATATCACCAAGGTGCACCTCCTTTTCTGGGAGCCCATCACTAAGAACTCCATAGTTAAGCGTGCTCAGCTTGGAGTAGTACTAGGATGTGTGACCAGTCGGGAAATTGATCCTGGCTTGTGCGTCAGTGTGGACAAAGTGCACAATTAAGGCTAGTGGTGGTCTGTGGGGCCAGTCGTCATTCATGAAACTCTACTAGACCCTAGGGCAGTGGGACCGGGTGTTACAAAATGGTATCAGAGCCATAACCCCTCCAGTAGGTGGGGCCCACATGGGCATGGCATGCCAGTCTTGAGCCGAGATTGTAACATCCCAGGATTTGAGGCCTGGAATAACATGATATTAAAAGGAATGATTGGAATACCCATATCACCAAGGTGCACCTCCTTTTCTGGGAGCCCATCACTAAGAACTCCATAGTTAAGCGTGCTCAGCTTGGAGTAGTACTAGGATGGGTGACCAGTCAGGAAGTTGATCCTGGCTTGCACGTCAGTGTGGACAAAGTGCACAGTTAAGGCTAGTGGTGGTTTGTGGGGCCAGTCGTCATTCCTGAAACTCTACTAGACCCTAGGGCAGTGGGCCCGGGTGTTACAATGGTGGTTGTCATGACACATAGTTGAGGTATGGTAGTGACGTATGCTTGAGTACCTAATCCATGTACATCTATGAGTTATGTTTGAGCCATGTGTAGTGCTATGTGGATAACATCTTGATCAACCTTAATCATGCTTCTTAACTCCAAGTGTTCCAAGAATGTGGGAGGTGATATATCTAGGGTTTAGTACTTGTATGTACCTACAAACCCAAATCGGCTAAAGCTTGGAAAATGAACCCTAATGCTGAATTTTATGTTTTCTTTCTCCCTTATGAGATTTTCATCATGTAGAATGTTTTCTCTCTCTTGTTTATAATCCCTAACCTTATAGGATATGTATGACATGTATTATGTAGGATATGGCGTTGATTATGTGACACAGGGTGGTTCTTATTCACACTAATGAGACATTATGTGATGGTAAATATGTAGGGCTAAATGTGATAGGTCACATGACCGGATGATGGCTTGATGCCTATTGAGAGGTGATGTCCTCAAGTGATGTGATTAAGGGATGGAGATCCCATGGTGATTTGTGAATTTGGTGATTTCCTTGTGGATGGCAAGACTTTGAGTATCATGTGGTGATTGTGTGACAAGTTCACACCTTGTACATTTTACATCTTTTAGAGTTGCAACACATCCTTATTCATATAGAGTTTGTTTTTACTTTATACATTGTAACTTGATTGATGCTAAAAGCCACCCAATCGGCTAACTAATCAAGTGAAACCTTAATCATGTCATTTCCATGTGTTGTAGACCCATTCCAGTGTCAGCTTTATTTGCTAGATTGGTGAAACAAGTGTAACTCAGAGCGCATATTTTGGAATATGTGGGGTGCAAGTTGAGTATCTCTTTGCATCCTTAATTACAGGTTGTGTGAGACGGCCATGCATGAGCCGATCTCCTTGTGATATGGATGGCCATGAGTGAGCCACTCCTTCTTTTAAAGAACGACCATGTGTGAGTATGTTTTTCTAGCGTCGTTACCTGTACCAAGGTGGGCTAGGTGTTAATATATATGGATGGACATGTGTGAGCCGATCCTTGTTCTGACTATATGTCACTCTTTTGTAGTTGAGTAATATGTCTTTGCGGTGTTCTCTTGTGCTAACCAAGAGGTGTTGGGGAGGTTTTGGATTCCAGCTCTTCCATGGACCTTATATGTCACTGATTTCGACTTAGAAGTGGTTGGTTGGATTTGAGTGGTACTACTCAAATCCTTAAGGTGTAATAAAACACATAACACAGCCGTGCAGTGTATCTATACATGCTTAGGTCACATATGCCTCACATTGGTTGAGCCTTTTCCTTGTAGTTTTACTAATTTCTTGAATTATAAGATGATAAGAGAAATCAACTGTTATATAAGTTCTTCATATTCCTTTTTAGAATATAACTTGATCTACTATACAATAGTAGCTTCCTAGTCTTGTTTCATCTACTTATCTATTATATGCATATCATTTAGCTGAATCTACTCATCTTGCTGGTATGTTGTTTTATCTGTTTAGTTTATCTAGTGCTTTAATAGCATTGGTAGAGAATTATATCTCTCACTGGGACGTTTGGTCTCACCCAGTGGGTTCCACATCTTTTAGGTGACCGTGCACAAAGAGGTAGATGTCGTGCAGCTGAGGAAGAGCAGCATCAAGAGCAATAGCTGATAAAGTTGGATGTGTTTCTAGTCTTTAATGCTAGAGTGATGGTTTTGTCCCTGTACACTTAGGTTATTGGGGTGTTCTTGAGATATTTTGTGGTGATGTAATCGATACGAGGTTTTTGGTTTGAATGTATATATGTGGAACTAGTATCTTATGTGACAAGTTGATGATAGGAATGTTGATCTGCAGTGATGTAAGTACCATTTAATATGTTATGTGTTGCATGTCGCACGCTTTGTGGACTCATATGTAATATGTTTTTGGCTTATGGAGCATTAATGAAATCATTTTTAAATTTTTAGTATTTTCTTATAATCCATTTCCTTTAGTGTTGTTTTGCTTTTGGTTTTGAGTAATCTCATTTTGTGGTGCATCGGGGTATCACAGTAGAAAGGTTGGTATCAGAGCTTTAGGTTTACTGAGTCTATAGGGACCTAGGACTAGGGTTTGTGTCTAGTCTACTATCCTCTAGTCTATCTTATAGTGACTTTTTCTTATGTAGAAGAAGAAGAGTAGAGAGATTGTTGGAGAACACAATGAACACATTGTAGAGTGCAGTGTTGCTACACCCAGTGTTGGTGCAAGGGCTCATGCAAGAGAAGATCGGGTGCCTGATGAGCCCTAGTTTGACCCAGTTGTGATAGAAAACCCTACCTTCCAATATCTGTTTGGGCAATTTATGGCGACAATGACGCACATGGCAGACAGGATGCATGCCCCTCAGCCTAGGGTAATCTCCAGGAGTTGGGAAGACCTTTGAGAGGTTGAGATGTGTGGGTGCTTAGGAGTATGCTAGTATGGTTGATCCAGTAGGTGTTTATCTTTGGCTGACATAGTTGGAAAAGGATTTCAAGATCCTTAATATCCTAGAGGTCGATAAGGTGAAGAATGTAGTGCATCTCCTAAAGGGGAGTGTTGGACATTGGTAGACCAATGAAGAGGAGAAATGACCAGGTGTTGATATTATTTGGGAGGAGTTTAGATGAGAGTTTGTCAATAGGTACATTTTGTGTACCTATTTGGATGAGAAGATTAGTTAGTTTGAATGGATCTGGCAAGGACCTATGTCTATCAATGAGTATGAAGTGAAGTTTATGGAGCTATTGAGGTTCTATCCTCACATGGCGTAAAAAGAGGAGAAAAGGATCAGACATTTTGAGAAGGGTCTAAACGGTGAGATGACAATGACGACGACAGTTCTTGAGAATCGTGAGAAATTTGTGGTGTTTGTGGACTTTATCAGGAGGATTGAATGGTCTATGGTCGAGAAGCAGGAGAGGAGTGCCAAGAAGAGGTCGGCACAGTTCCAAGGGTAGGTGTCGGGAGGCTTTAAGAAGCCTAGGTTTTCTGCTCCACCAGCATAGCAGATGTAACATCCTTGACCTGGGTTATGCTTTACCCTAGGTGTTTTGTTTAAGAAAAATAATTATATGCTTGATATTATCTTTTGAAAAGTAATTAAAGCTTAAGAGGAACTTATATTTCAATTTTAGTCCATTTTGAATAATGTTGAAAGTAATGTTTTACTTGTTTGGACTAAAGTGCAAATTACCCAAGATAAGGGGTTAAATTGCAAATTGTGAATGATAATATGTTCCTCATGTGTTGAAGCATCATGGTAATGAATATGATGCATAGGTATGACTAGTGAAATCCTGAGTACCAAGAAAGAGTTGGTAAAGCATTGTTTGTGCATTCAAATCTAGTTTTGGTATAATGTGCAAATTACCCAAAACCCAGGGATCAATATGCAATTTACCACTTCAAAATAGTCCCTAATATTTCTTGGAATCTTGTAGAGGCAATAAAATGAGAGGGTCATCTCATTTGAGCTACTTTGAAGGAGAGAGAATCTTGATATTAAAATAATCAAGATTTAAGCATAATTAAAATAATGCAAAAATAATTATATTAAATGGATTTCCTTTCAACCAAAATTCTGTTGGTTGAAATACACATACATGGACGTCCTTGTGCCTTTCAAAGGAAAAGGAAATATCTACGTGAGTGGAGAACCCACTCACATTAAGAAACCAAAAAGAATTATCCACTAACTTATGGATAATAATATTATAAAGGTTAAGGTGCTTAATTTCTTTTTCCTTAATTCATGGATAATGGAAGGGAGTTCGGTGGTGAGGAAGATATATTTGCATGAAAGGAACCAAGGGGGAAGAGGTGGCAATAACTTTGGAATTAAAGGATTTGTATGAGGCACTTTATATCTCACTATTTTTCTTATAAAAACACCCTTTACAACTCAAACCAAAGACTTTTTCGAATCCACTTCTTCTCTTTTCTTACAAAAATTACCAAGGAAGCTAGGAGAAGTAGGAGGACGACCCCCAACCTGTTGGTAAGCTTCTTGACCCTCGTTCACCTTGATTTCATGGTGGAAATCATAAATCAATGCATGATTTCTTCTTATCTCGATCCCATCTTCAATTCTAACCATTCCTTTTCACTCAAAAGATTGAGGAATGAACCTTGTGGTGTGAAAAATATTCTTCCACCATTGTTGACGTGAAGCTCCAAGATTTGAAGCTCAATTGAAGGTGGGTTATATAACTTGAACCCCTATTCATTGTTATTGAATTCAATTTCTCAATCGATTATGTTCAATTACTCTTTCTTCAATTCCTTTGATTAATTGATGCAACTACCATGATAATGGCAGTAGTTTTTGATGGACTAGGGCTTGATGATGATAACAACATCTTAGGCTTGCTTTCCAACAAGTTTCTATTGCAAACAGTTTCATGGACTTTGGTCCAAACGGTTTCACCAAACCGTTTGGAGGTTTGGATCCCAAACCATTTAAATGGGTTGACCGTTTGAGGTTAGGACCCTAGTACATGTTGGATGGTTATCCAATGGATCCAATTGATTAATTCAATATATGGACAATCCTCCAATTGGAAACCCTAATCGGGTGAAGTGCTGAAATTTCAATTGGTTGGCTTAAACTTTGGGTTGATTAACCCAAACGGTCTCAAGACCATTTGGAGGTGAACCAAGACCGTTTTGAGGTCTAGGGTTGAGTATGATTGAGTAATTGAAGAGTTATAAATATCAAATCAAAATACAATCAATAGCTAATTTGTTGATCAATCCAATGAT